>JAECXC010004147.1:8692500-9892500 GCA_018152125.1 Drosophila dunni | reverse complement strand
AACATACTTGCATTGTACATAAATTGTGAGAGTTTGGTTTAGTTAGCTTAATTAGTTTCCAGGTTATAGCTTTAAAAAAAATATTATTACAGTGGAATCCGGTTATAACGACTCCGCTTAAACGTCCGTCCGGTCATTGCGACGAAAATTCGATGACTTGTTTGGTCCCCATACAAGATATTTTTCTTTGCTCATTTCGGTTAAAGCGTCTACCGGTTATAACGACGTAAAATCGTCGGTCCCTTGAGTGTCGTTATAACCGGATTCCACCGTATAATAAATTTATACTTTTTTCACTCTGCTTTGTGCTGATCAGTTACATGTATAATTTAAGACTGTCTCCTCTTGTTGACTTAAACACAATTTAATTTCCGACCAACACAGTGCACCCTGTAATCTACTCCAGTACTTGGTCTAATGGAAGTAAAAATAAAGTAAAGCACGGAAGTATTGTAAATTTTATGCTACTCACTGCCGTTGGTTGCACTTGCAACAAGGGAAGGGTGGGAAGGGAAGGCAGCAGGATAATAGGTGGAGCGGCTTTTAGGGGCGGAGTAAGTCTAGTGCCATAGTTGTGGTTATGCTTAATATCCGTCATTAAAATTGTTGTTTGTGCTGTGCTCGGCACTTTTGTGTGAGTGAGAGAGTACGTGCGTGTGTGTGTGTGTGTGTGTGTGTGTGTGGTAGTGAGTGCGTGGGTGCAACATCGACTCCACAGCGTGCCACAAGCGCTTAGGCGCATCCTGCCACACAGCTGACTCGACTTACCGATTTTCTTCTCCCGTCCATCAACTCCCCCGTTCCCCCTGCTCCACGACTTGCTGCCATATGCAAATATGTTGTGTGTTGGCCATTGCACGATAAGAATCCATTGCACAAAAATTAATTAGTCAATTTGCATAAAATTTATGTACAAAGCGCGAACAAACGAAACGAATTTTGATGTATTTTGCACACATACGAAGTCCCCTGAAAACACACTCCTCCCGTGGCAGCAGGTGGAGAAGTCTCCCAGTAAAACTTAAAGATGTCGATATACAGTTAATATATTGATCCATCGGAGTTCAAGTATTTTACGACTAGCGCTTTTGAGTCAAAATTGAGACATCATGTGTTTGGTGCCATTAGAAATTGTTAGGGAATTTAGCAATTTTACTGATTGAGTTCCAATCGGACTCTGAAAAAAAATAGAAAAGTCTTTTAGGTTTAGTAATGATGATGATGATGAATGATAATGATGATGCTCGATAACTATCAGTCGCTTTTAAGTTATTGTTGTGAATCACATTTTACTTTTTCCATTTATTTGCCGTGTTGATAAGTAGTGTTGTAAAAACAAACGATGCATCAAGCATCGAAGTTTTTTGGCAATACTTACTGATTAAATATCGAAGGTGCAACTTTTTTAGCATTTAGTTTGTGGCCAAACAAACCAGAATACAGAAACACTACAAATATGAAGGACCATCCACGTAATGTTCATAAATTGATAGGGACAACGAGGAAACATCTGTACATAGAGTAGCTCCAAGGCAACTTTCAATTTCTGCCAGCTTCAAACATTTATCGGTTCATAATTTTTATGCTAAATACTTTTAGCTTTTTTAATAATTACGCTATGAAAGCAGCGGTAATCAAGCTAAACTAACATTAAACATTCGTTTAATAAACAAATCGGAAAGTTTTAAAACATCGAGCTTTAAATATCGATGTTTGAGCTTCAAAACATTGATAGATAACGACATCGATGTTTTTATTTAAATTTATATCAGCAGAAGGAGACGTGCTTGACCTTATAAAGTATCAATAAACTTGATCAGCATCAAGCATTGAGATTAAAATTTGAAATGCTATTAAGAGTTACTATTCTAATTTAAAAAAAAAATATTCTATGGAATTAATTTCAGTATTTAACAGTCACACACGGAGTCAGTATTTTTTTTTTGCAACAAATTGTCAAATCATTTGGTCCATGACAAAGTTGTCAAACCGAGTTGACAACTAAGCGTGACAATGGAATAAAATTCATTCTGAGGCAACTCGTGCTCGACAACACATTGTGCTGGAGCAGCTTTAAATTTAAGGAAAATAATTTAACAAAATCAATAAAAAAACGAAGAGTAAGTAATAAAAATGAAGTAAAATTAATAATGTTTATGGTAGATTCATACAATTCACAGACAATGGCCATGCACTGGAATGTGAAATGCGATGGATGCGCAAATACCAATTTGGTTCATTATCGCTACAAATGTCTGCGTTGTGTGAACTATGATCTTTGCGTGAAATGCTTTGAGGATGAGAAGGAAACTGGCACTCACAGCAAGACTCATCCGATCCAATGTCTGTTGGATCGTGCTGCTCGCGAGCTGTTCTTTGAGGGCGAGGTGATACCTGAGCTGTGTGCTGACAGCTTCACCTGTCCCATCTGTGGCAAGATGGGACATGCCATCAAGGAGCTGGTGAAGCATGTGCAATCAAAGCATTTCACTGACCGCACACCAGTCGTTTGCCCACTGTGCATTGCCGTGCCATCGGCCGTTGCGGTGCAAATTAATAATCTGGTCAATCATGTGACTATTATACATGGCACGGGTATACTACGTCCACTTCGCTCGTCGACTAATGCCCATCCGCTGGTACGCGGCACTGCCTTCGATCTGCCGCCACTTGGTCGTGGCATTAACAGCGGCAATGGCCTGTCTTTTTTCCAGCCCGTCAATGGCTGCTGTTCGGGTGTCCAGTGGCCCCGTGCCTTGGGTAGCAGTGCCTCGCTGGATACCGATTACCATTCGCATTCTCCTTGGCTCGCCGATGACAGTTCGCACAGCAGCAGTACGCATGCGACGCGTGATACTGAGATCGATATGAGCAATATGTCGGAGATGCTGCGTCAGGAGTTTCCAGAGATAACCAATCCGAGTGGCAACTCCAACGCCAATTCGAATGCAAATGCAAATCAAAATGCGTCGGAAGCACCGCTGGCCAGTGATGAGGTTTTCAGTGATCTCGACTCCGATGATTATCCACCCGACGATCCACGTATCCAGGAGTTTATCTAGGACAACTCCCGAAGTTTCCCAAGAGTAGCAGCCAAAAATAATTAATTAATTAATTATAATTATAAAAATCAACTCAAACTTTGCTTTTGCAAAATAAACAGGCAATAAATAAATATGTTATTCAAGCACTAACCCAACTGAAACCCAACTGTTTTTATGCCCTTGCAGAGGGTGTATTGTTTTTGTAACGAAGTTTGTACCGCATTGAAGGAGGCGTTTCCGAGCACATAAAGTATATATATTCTTGATCAGCATCAACAGACTATGCGAACTAGTCTCTCAGTTTTAAAGCTACCTTGATAAAACTTGGTACAGATGTGTATTCTCTCTGCACGCAGATCATTTGAAAAATCGGACAGATCGGACTACTATATCATATAGCTCCCATAAGAACAATCGGTTGAAATGCATGCAAATGTATGAACATTTTCGATGTCTATTAACCGATTTCAACGAAATTCACGGAGAATCAATTTCTAATCGTGTTCCAACTGTTGACCATTTCATCCAAATCGGACTTCTATATCATATAGCTACCATAGAAATAATTGATGATTGAAACCAAATTAACGCAATATTCATGACTGCAAGGGTATTTAATCTTCGGCAAGCCGAAGATAACCGTTTTTTCTTGTTATTCTCAGAATTCATTATGTTGTACAATTAAATTATAATGGGTTTAAAGCAAATTTTACTAAGTAAATGTTAATATTCCTTTACTTTTAATAGCTGTAGGCTAATTTTCAAATTTTAAAACGATAACAGCATAAATTCAGAGTTGTTTTGTCGATAAAAGCTCTTTGGTATGAAAAAGGAACTAATTAATTATCGAACCTATTTCACAGTAATTGTTTAAGCTTTAACTTGTTTTTAAATCAATTTGTTTACAGTAATTGACAAAACCACTTAGCTGAGACAACTTTTCACAGCCTACCACAAACAATTCGAAGACTTTGGCAAAAAAAAGGGAACCAATTCGATAACTATAAGAAATACTTCATTGGGAACTACAATCGAGTTGACTTTTGACATTGTAGATGAGAGGGCAAGTTCTTCCAGCTGTCAATAAAATTTCATTTTTCTCGCAATAAAAAATTAATAGGTAAGTGCAATAAATGAAGGTAGACTCATCGGCGGCTTGAGCTTTAGTCAGTTCAGCCGCCGACGGGACTACCTGTGACGAGACGACCTGCAAAATAGTTAAAGTCAAGTACTACTACCAAATTGATTACAGAACATGGCTCTGCGGTGGGGCAAACAATGCGATGGCTGCAAGGCCGTTGAACTGTACGTCTATCGGCACAAGTGTCTGCGTTGCAAAAACTTTGATCTTTGCCGTACTTGTTTTGGCAACAAAGTTGTGACTGGTACTCACAAGCGTACACATAAGTTTCAATTGCTGCTAAAGGATCCATCGCATGGCCTGACCTTTGAGGGCGTATCTCTTATGGCAAACAATCTGAGCTGTCCCCTTTGTGGCGTGATCAGGGATACGGTCAGCGGCTTGAAGGAGCACGTGACGGCTGCTCATACTGGAATACGCAAAGCGGTCTTTTGCCCACTGTGCGTGTCGAAGCCATCGATGATTGCGGTGCGGGTCAGAAACTTTGCCTATCACATGTTCTTAATGCATCATGATCGCATTCCGCGTCCTAGTCGCTTTGCTGTGAACGCTTATTTTCGCAACCGTATTGCTTTCGGCCGTATTTATAGCCGTCTCACCGGCCGCGGTACTTGCTACAACCGTATTCGCACTCTGGCCATCATTTACTTTGGCCGTAACGTCTTCATACAGATGTATCAGTGCAATCGCAGTGTTCGCATCCAAGTCCGTGCGTTCGTTGGAGGACTCCTTCCGCCAGCTTAGAGTTTTTACTCTTTTTCTCAGCGAGCAACGTACCAGCGTACCTGCGTACCTTTATAGCTCAATAAATAAATGATACCAATACTGTAAATTTAAAGGTTTTATTTGGTTTATGTAGAAATTTAGGTACTACTTAGTAGTAGATGCCATAATACCTATAATAATCGCAGCCCTTTCTAAGAAAGTGTGAAAACGTTTACCTTAACCCTTTATATGGCGTGAGGTCCGATTTTTGGTTTTTATACCGTTGCAGAGGGTATATTGGTTTTGTCACGAAGTTTGTAACGCATTGAGGGAAGCGTTTCCGACTACATAAAGTATATATATTCTTGATCAGCATCAACAGCCGAGTCGATATAGCCATGTCCGTCTGTTTCTATGTGAACTAGTCTCTTAGTTTTAAAGCTATTTTAATGAAACTTGGTACAGATGTGTATTCTCTCTGCACGCAGATCATTTGTAAAGATCGGACCACTATATCATAAAGCTCCCATAGGATCAATCGGTCGAAATGCATGCAAATGTATGAAAATTGACGGTGTCTATTGACCGATTTCAACCAAATTCACGGAGAATCAATTTATAATCGTGTCCCATCTGTTGACCAATCGGACTTCTATATCATATAGCTACCATAGAAATAATTGGTGATTGAAACCAAATTAATGAAATATTCATGACTGCAAGGGTATTTAATCTTCGGCGAGCCGAAGATAACCGTTTTTTTCTTCTTAAAGACTAATTCAATCATTTATTGTTCGCAGTATGTATTTTTATTAAGTTATTTGCAGTCTTCAGTAACTAATTTTACAAAAAGTGCTGCACGAGTAGATTAATTTAGAGAGCAGGGTATTTTGCAGTCATGTTTACTCTCGTATAGCCTTTCTTAAGACTGGTATTGTCTTGCTTTGTTGTCAGGTGTCTAAAAATAAATGAAACCAGCGAAGTGAGTGTATAAAACTGCTGCCCTTTGGCCTTGGCCAGCGATTGAATTTCAGCAGCTGCACGAGGAGCAAGAGGGACACTACAAAAGGGTGGAGTGGAGCAGCGCCCACACCCCCCCTTAAAGAGGTAATCGATGAAGATGTGCTGTCCTGGTAAGGCCAGGACCAATGTTTTGCCTGCTACTTTTTCTATGCTCGACTGGAAACTAATTACAAAAGTAAACGCCGCATTCGGCAAACTTTCAAATGCGCTTTCTCTGTCCCTCTCTCCCTCTCCCCTCCCTGTCTTCGTCTCTCCACTCCACTCCTTCTTTCGGTGCCTAGCTTTGTCTCCGTCTCTGCCGTGTGGGTTTACTGTAGCTGTAGTGAAGTGTCTCCGTTGCTGTAATCGGCTTAGAGGTGAAACCTTTTGTCATTATAAAAGGATTTCAAGCTTGACAAAATTTCCATTTGTTGCGATTTGGCCCTCCCCCTTCAAAAAAACACATTGGGCGTAATGTGGGCATGGCCTCGAGTAGTATGTGTGTGTGTGTGTGTGTGTGCTGCTTAGTTAACTTTTAGCTGGCAGCATCAGAGGCTCTTTGATTTTGTTCAAAGAAATTAAGATTCAAAAACCGATAGCAATGTTTTGTTACCATAGCCAGTTCCAATTATAAAGCAGACCAGGTTTAAATGCCCCAACCCTCGGATTCTGGGCCGCATTTCAGATAAATTGCCAATCGAAGTAGATAAAATCAGCTGTGTAAATAGTGGAAAGGCGCAGATAGGCCACGTTGTCTCATCGGTATCTCTTCCGCTTCTGTGCCACCAAACTATGCCACTACAGTCAGGCCAGACTTGAGCCTCTCTCTCTCTAAAAACGGTACGTAACGGTACGGAATCACATCAAATCAAATCACAGCAAAACAAAGCAAAACTAAACAAAATAAAGTAGACAACCAACCTGACTCATGCTTTGATCTGTGCGCCGTGTGCGTGTTCTGATGATTTGCCCAGATATACACCCAAACACACACCCAAACACACACACACACACACACACACACACACACACACACACACACATTATTTCAGACTTCGTCATTGACATGGACATGGACATGGGCCTGGACATAGACACAGTCCTGGACTTGGTTGTGGCTGAAGCGCAGCTGCCTGCAGGTCGTTATGGCTAATGAGTATTACGAGGCATATCGGGAACCGATGGGAATGGGAATGGGAATGGCAGGGGCACAGTTCGAGTACTTGTTCGCCATAAAAAAGGGGTTTAGTTTGGAGATGATTGCAAATTGTGTCTCAATTTAAAATAAACAGACGCTCGTGAGCAACGTGACACGAGAGGAACTTGCTTGGAGCAGCCAACTTAACAGGGCGCATTCTTGAAGCTTCAAAAACTTGTATAAAACGATTTTATATGCTACTTTTAATAACTTTATGCTTTTAAAAAGATTAACTATAGATCATACAAAGTGAAGCTTGTATAGTTCTTAAAGAAATTTTATGTTTTTATTTAAATTAGATTTTTACCAACAAAATTCGAAGAGTTCTATTCACATTTTATTAATTTACATAGGCAAAAATTTGCATCATTACTCTTCGTTTAAGAAATTCATTTTATTTTTGCACAACTCTGCTCTATTATTAGCATTTTATTCATAACTAAGTCTGGTCTCACTTATTAAATTTCATCAGTAGTGATGTAAGTTTAAATAAAAACATCGGTCAAATATCGATTTTGCATTGATCCATCGAATGAACCTGCACTCAAGGCTTTCTCTCCGCAAATTCCACAATACGAAAATTTTTTAGCCATACTAGGGTTAATAAAAAGCAAAACAGAGAAAATTATTATATTATTACATCATGATCCATCGGACTTAACCTTCGACGCATAAATTTATGACGGATGTTTTGAAGCTTTTCGATTTGCTTGTTAAACGAATATTTAATGTTGTTTTAGCTTGTTTACTGCTGCTTTCAAAGCGTAATCATTACAAAACTAAAAGTATTTTACATAAAAATTGAGAATCGATAAATTTTGGAAGCTGGCAGAAATTGACAGATGCCTTCGAGTTACTCTATGTACAGATGTTTCCTCGTTTTCCATATAAATTTATGAACATTACGTGGATGGTCCTTCACATTTGTAGTGTTTCCGTATTTTTTTTTGTTTGGCCACAAATAAAATGCTTATAAATGGCACTTTCGATGTATTGAAAAATATTGGTATCAGAAAAAGCATCGGTAAGCATCGGCTGTTTTTTCCATCACTACTTGTCAACTGTGCAAATAATAAGAAAACGTGCCATTTAATTCTACGGGAATAACTAAAAAGCGGCGGATAGTTAAAAAAAATTAAATTTTGAAGCGTTGAAGTATTCATTAACATAGTGTAGTGAAGGCACAGTGTTTTAAAATATGCGATGAATTTATTTTAATAATCCAAAATGCCTGTAAGTAGTCCAATAAGTCTTTACTGATTGTTATAAACCTATTTGTATATTTATTTCATTAATAATCCTAAATGCCTGTAAGTAGTCCAAGAATTCTTTACTGATTATTTTAAACCTGTTTGTATATTAATATCTTTAATAATTCTACATGTCTTAGAAGTCTTTACTAATTGTTATAAACTTATATGTATATTAATTTCATTAATAATTCTACATGCCTGTAAGTAGTCCAAGAAGTCTTTACCGATTATTCTAAACTTCTGTGTGGTTTAGTTAAAAACACGTGCTCATCTCTATCAAGGACAGACACGTTGCTTTTTCATGTCACTACGCATTGATATGACAATAAAAACGAACGACTTTTGGTTTTTGGATTTTGCGACTTTGCCTTTATACGAGTAGTATCTATCCACTCGTCGTCTGTCTGCCAGCCATCAGCCCCTGCTCCTACTCTAAAGAGGTACAGGGGCTGGTCAGTTTCTTTCTTTTTTTTGGCCAAGCTATAAGCCAGAGGGAACGCTTACACAATTTTTAATCATGGCGAGGCGAGGACTTGCTGCCAATTCCTGCTCAAACTCCCGTTGCTGTTGCTTCTGATCCCTGGTTACTGGTTGCTGGCTGCTGATACTCTGTCGTGGACATTGTTTGTATCGGCGACACATAAACTTACCCCTGCTCCCGTCTCTTAAAGCCTGTGGCTTCGGCTCTGGCTCCAGCTCTGGCTGAGGCTTATGCATCGAACGGGAACAAAAATAGGAACAGGAAAAGGAATAGGTGAAGGAATAGGAATAGGAACAGGGATTGGGCTCGAGCTCGGCATTGAGAGGAGAGCAGAGAACCTGACCGGTTTATTGTTGCCGTTGTATGGCTTTTAGTCCTTTATCTTGTTTCTAACTCATTGGATCGCAAAAACGGTCTCGTGTTCACCTTAATTGGGGTAAACATAAGTTCTGATTGCCCGACAGGACGACCCGCTTTTATATCGCTTTAGACTTTCAGACTTTGGGACGCATGCCAAAGACTTTTCCCGACGACATTTTCCTACCTTCCACCCCTCACCCACCACACTTTCCACCTCTTTTTTTTTGCAGTATTTTTCTCTTTATTTTTGTTGCTTTCTACTTGAACTTGCTCGGCGGCGTCTTCTTTTCATATCGGGTGAAAACCCAATGGCTAAAATAGCAATCCCAAAAGTCGAAAGTCGAAGACGACAACGCTGCTAACATATCCAATTAGATGGCAGGCACTACACCAAAAGGGCAAAGGGGTTGTCTGGTGGGGGAGGGGAGCTGGTGATGGCGGGCAGTCTCCTCTCTGAATCCGAGAGAGACACCAGTCACGAGTCGATGGGAAGCGCATAGAATGCCATTGTTGCTTGGCGCACACAGATCACAAAAGCGAGATAAAAATTGTTGAACGTGTAATTTTTATTTATTGCATACAATTTTTAGAACAAATGACAGACAAAAGGTTCTGCCAGCGAATGGCAGTCGAAAACTGGGTGATTGTGCGAAAGGGGTAGGGGTTGGGGTGGGTTGCTGGGCAACAAAAGGGATTGCAAAGCGGAAATTTCATTGCCTACATTTGAGCGCGCGCGCCACGTAATGTATGCATTTGCCTACCTCCCCTCACTGCCCGTGTCTGCCTCTGACTGTCTGCGAGTGTCTGCATGAAAATTAAATTTTCTACTTCAAAAGCTAAGCGACACATGAACGGAAGGACGGACGGACGGACGGACGGAAGGACGTAGAGAGGGACTGCCGGAAACAGCAGCCACAGACCGCATGAACCAAACCCGACTCAAAAAACCGAATTGAAAAAGCGTTTAGGCCATTGTGTGTGTGTGTGTGTGTGTGTGTGTGTGTGTGTGTGACTCTATGTGTTTGTGGGGGCAACTAAATGATGGGGAAACTATAAAAATTTACATAACAATAATAAAAGCAAAGGCAAAGAAACGAAAGACATTTATTCATTTCTGTTTTTGAAATTAGCATAAAAGTAAAACTCGCACACACACACACACACATGAGTAGCTGAATCAGAGGGGGTGAAAGGAAAAGGGGGTAGCGGGGGATTGAGGCTACGCACAATCAAAGCTTTGGCTTTGACATCGCCTCGTTTGATAAGCGTGAAAAACGTGCAAATTTTAATAAAAGCAAATGAGCCGCAAAATCATACAAAGCAAACAACAACAGCAACAAAGTGAGCAACGGCAGCAACAACAATGGCAGAGCAGCAGCCAAATGAGCAGCAACAACAACAACAACAACAACAACAAGAGCAACAACAACAACAATGGCGAGCAAACAACAGCAGAAGAGGCAAATCAGTGGGAATATATGTCACAGTTTTTGTCTGTTAATGTCTCAACTTTGTCACAATGATTGTAAGCACACACACACACACACACACACACACACACACACACACACACACACACACACGCACACACACACACACACACACACACACACACACACACACACACACACCCACAAACACACACTCACACACACACACACACGCACCCACAAACACATATAGTTACTCAAAAGCCATGCGGTTTCGGCGCCATAAAGTATGCTTCACTTTAAGTTCTTCTGCTTTTCCATTTTTCGGTATTCAAAAGCCCTATCACAATTGGCTACCATTCATGTTTATTAGTTCTTATCTGCATAGACTCACAAAGTTCATAAATGTTATTCAATTATTATTTATGGTCTATTAAAGTCTTTGCTTTTGTTTCGATGCTTTTAAAATTTAAGCAACAAATGTTGATTCAATTTTATTTAAATCTCAGTGCAAGCTGAAAATTAAATTCTGATTTTTATTTCAATTGTTTTGTGATTGTCTAAAGTCTTTGAGTGTAGTTTGATGGAATTTAAAATAAAATATAGAACAAATCTGTAGTCTAACTGCTTTACCAACTATTTTTTGTTGTAAAAGATACAACAACATTTTCTTTTTAACTTAAATTATTAGGCACCTAAAACGTACAAGTAAGAAAAGCTACAGTAGAGCAAGTCTGTAAAAGACCCCGTACTCATTCCACTTTTCCCATTTTCCTTACAAGAGAAAGTCATTCTTGACCGATTTGTCCTATGTGAGTTATGGGATATAGTTTTCCGTTCTGAACCAAGCTTATTGATAATAGTCATAATTATGATCCACACATTATGTCTAAATTTTGGTCACGATAGCACAACTAATACTATACGTCTTCATACAAAAGTCCTATTTTCAATCGATCTGTACCTTGGGTGGGCTATAGTCTACAGTTTTCTGATACTGATGAAGCTAGGTGAGAATTGGCTTGAATGTACCATACACATGGAACGAAATTACGGTGATTTGAACACCGTTGTTGTGAGGTGACTATAGTTTTTTCACAATTTGAGCGGACGGTACGGAGCGTGGCAACAATTTGAAACTAGACTGATCTGCTCACTAGGGTGATGGACTTTCATTCCAAATTTGGTGGCCCTGGCTCTTATTGTCTCTGAGATCCACGTATTCATACAGACGGAAGGACGAACAGACGGCCATTGCTATATCGAATCGACTGTTGATGCTGATCAGGAATATATATACTTTATGGGGTTGGCCACGCATCCTTCTGCCTGTTACGCACATTTCGCTTTAGACAAACCTAATAGACCTGTCTACTCTTTTTAAGAGTACGGGGTCTAAAAAGAATAATTTTTGATAAATTTAGCACACGAAGCTATAAATTGTAGTTGTCAAATGCGGTCAAACTAAGTAAGAATATAAATTATGTGGTATGATGAATTTGATTGACATAAGATGTTAGTTAGATTGATTAACCTTTACAATTTTGATTAATTTATTAAAGAGTCCCTGAAAAAAAGTTGCTCAAAATATTTATGTTTTAATGAAACGAAACTTAAAGTGATGTTACTGTTAATATAAATTAAATGTTTTAAAAATTCTATAATTTAAAAATCTTTATTTTGAATTCTGCTGTGAATAGATATAAGCTTTAATTCTAAATTATTTTTCATTAAATAAATATTGTCTTGAATTTTCTCTGCTGAATTTGCACATCATTTGAAGACACTCGTGCAATAAAACTGCGTTTAAATCAAGTTTAAAGCATTCTTACCGTTTAACATGTCCCTTAAGTCTCTTGTATCCCCTTGTCTGCTGTTGGCGTCTTTGATACCTTTGGCCCAACTCCTGCTACCAATTTTGAGTAGTTTTTGCCCTTTAGCATGTTTAGTAGTTGTTCCTGCCTGCTCCTGGCCAAACAGTTGCTCAATAAATTTCATGTTAGTTGTTGTAGTCCTTGTTGTTGTTGTGTCGTTTTTCCTTTAAACAGCTCTCCGTGCAGCTGTCGCGCTTAGTGTCCTGTTTGAAAATATGTTGCATGTGTTTTTTTTTTTTTGTCATTTTTTTTTTATTTTTATTTTTATTTTTTCTCTCTCATTATTTTGCTCCACATTTGCTGCTGCTGTTGGCCACGATGTCAAGGGCACGAATGAACCCGAAATAAGGCGAGGCCCAGGGCAACTTTTGGTGGACACACACGCACCTTTTTTCCAGTTTTTCCTCAGTTTTCCACCCGCCTGTGTGTGTGTGTGTGTGTTCTTTGTGGCAAGTTGTTAAATGGCACTGACACTTGCCTGCCCCTTGCCCTTGGTCTGCCTGCTCCCCTGCCCCTTCTCACTTATAAATATTTATATGTGCTGGGCGTGTGTGTGTGTGCGAGTGTGTGTTAGTACACACTTTTTTATGCCAGCTGTCCTTCAGCTCATAATCCTTTTTTATTGCAAATGACCACGCTAACTCGATGCTCCACACCGGTTAAGGTGTGCGGATTAAGACGGGGCATAGTGGCTAGGGGATAAGGGTTAAGGGTTAAGGGTTACGGGGTCAGTGCTAGGGGGTTGGGGGTCAGGGTGTGCCAGCTGTTGGGTCCATCAGCTCATAAGGCTCATCAACAAGTTCATTTTACGGTCAATTCATTAAAAAAGTTTTTCACTTTTTTCGACCATTTTTATCACAATATTTAGTTTGTCACATCAACATGTGTGTGTGTGTTAGTTGGGGTGTGCGTGTGTGTGTGTGACCCTCATTTGCTGACATTTAGTGGCAGTTTTCAACAACAATGTCAACGTCCATGCGTCATGCTAAACACTTTTGTTGCCTCTTCGCCAACTTATGGCATATAAAAATATTATTTTCCCTCTCTCTCTCTGCCCTTTGCTAGCTGTCTCTCTCTCTCTCCCGTTTTTGCCTTTTATTTATTTATTTAATTTTCGCCTGTCCTCTTACTTGTTTTGTTGTTATATTTTATTTTATTTGTTTGTGTGCTGTGTTGGCTTTAATTTTATTATTATTGTTCTCTTTTCTCTACCATTTGCCACTCTTAACCCAACCCAGACAATTCGCGGCCCGTTCATTTGCTTTATTTATTTTATTTTATTTTTCTTTCTCATTTTTTTTTTGGTTTTTGATATTTTTTTTGCTCTGTGGTTTGGGCTCTTTTGTTCATTTCTTAAGTGGCGCTTTATAATGTTGACAGTTTTATTGGGGCGCAAAATGTTGGTCATTTCGGGCACACTGAATGTGCTCTGAACAGGATATAACCTCAGTCCAACCTCCGCCCCTAGTGGTATGTGGCATTGACATTGCCTTCGGGCTGGGCTGACAAATAAAGGGTTAATCAAATTTCATTGCAACAATCAAATGATTTTTCATTCATTCATTTTCAATCTGATTTCTAGTTGCAACATAATCGAGCATTATTAACTTGGCCTTCAAAGCGAACACAGCATATTATTGGCATCTTTGTGGTCTCAATGCCACATGACACAAAGGCCACTAAATGCAATTTGTGGCAGTCCTAAGAATATTGTGTAAATAGAGCTAAGTTGGAATTATTATTTATTTAATACAAGTTGTTTGCAAAGCGTTGGAATATTCAATTTAAATTGAATTTAATGAATTATTTATTACAAAAGAAACCACTTTAAAGTCCAGAAATATTTAAATACTAATTTCATATGGATTTGAATTACCAGAACTTGCACAGTGTTTCAAACTCAGTGCTTAATAATGTTACTTAAATAATAGACAATTATAAGCCATTTAACTAGTTATGTTAATATAAGTCCATACTTCCATAGTTTATATAACTACAATAGGTTGTTTCTTCAAGAGTTTAATTACAAAGGTTATCTTTGTTTCTATTAAGCAAATTTCAATTGGAAAATTTACTTTAGAAAGTGTTTTGCCAAAGTACTGTCGAGCTCTCCCGACAGCAAGATACCCTGTGAGAAGTCCGGTTCTGCCTTGAGACTATAGAAATCTTCACTTTGCGTGCTAAATCAATCAGAAATCCAATTGATTCTAGTAAACACAACTCGAACGATACAGCTGAACAGCTTATCAAAGTCACTAATCGATTATTTAGTATCGTAGCTTGGGATCATTATAAATTTATCGATAAGGAATCACTTAAATGAACTTAAGAACTGGTATCGATAGGTGAATCAAAACAAAACGCGACAAAGCCAGAAGAAGAAGAAGAGCACGCTCTGTCTCGCTTGCACTTGCTCACACCATTTGTTCATACAAATGACCTATTTTCGGCCTATGGGAGCTATAGGATATAGTGATCCAATCAGAACCAAATTTGGCATGGATAATTATAATAGTACTTCACACATAATATGCGAATTTGATCTTGATAGCTTTGTTAACTTTTAAGTTATTTCGTTTTCAATATGTTTTTTACAATTTGCGGGGGCGGTAGGGGGCGTGGCAAAAAGTTAAAATAAGCCTGATCAACCTGCACATTAAAGTAGTCTATGAACCAAATTTGGTGTTTCTAGCTTTTACCAACTCAGATATCTCGGCGTTCATACGGACGAACAGACGGTCAAGGCTTGTTCGTACAAACCCAGTATACCCTCACAGGGTATAATAAACAATTCATTCCAAAACGTATTTAATGTAACTAACGAAGCTTAATAAATTCCTGGGCATTAAATAGATAATAATATTTGATAAACATATAATAATGAAATGAGCTTAAAGCTACTCACTAAATTGTCAAGAAGGTGCGAGGCGTTTAAAATGCCTCACTAAGCAAAAAAGTATGAAAATTGAAATTAAGATGAATTTAAATGAATCCAACAGATTCGGCAATTAATCGACCGGATGTTTTAAATAAATTAAGGAGCATTGATAGACAGTGAGACAGTGATTCATGCCTGTCTGCACACACCCACTTACCTACAAAACTTGAATGCATTTTTAGCTAAATTCATTTAAATATGCATAAATATTAAAAATGCTTAATTTGTTGTGAAACATTTGTCTAATGGAGAACTGCAAGCATAAATATTTGATTGAGTATTTGACATGCAGGTAAGTCTTTAAAAATTCAAAGCCCAGACGTACACAGCCACCCACAAGTTTTCTGATTTTTCAGAAAAGCCAAAAAAATAAAAGACTTCATCAAAGTCAATATGCGTTGCAATAAATAGCAAAGAGTTTAAGAAATTTTCCAATAACAACAACAACAACAACAACAGTTTTTGCTTAGTATAAGCTGGTACAGTATCAGAATTATCCGATTTTATTGCAGTTAAAAGTTAAATGCCTGAACGGCCAACTTGCACTTGGCCATAGAAATTCCAATGACGGCAGTTGCTTAAAACTTTACAGTCTGGCTTTGTGGCAAGCTGAGCAAAATATTGGCTGAAGGGGCGTGGCAAGGAGGGTCTGTGGAGCGGTGCATGTAAGTCTTGCCACATGCGCAACTTCATTTGCAGCCCAACACCTGAACGCCCCCTCCCCTTGGCCAGCCCTACGTAGGGAGCATAGACAGCACAGCGCAGAGGCAAAGTTTAACAAGCGCTGGGCTAGGGGCGAGGGGGCGTGGCATTGGAGGGTACGCGTCAACTACATATCATATGAACCAACATACACGGAGAGAAAATATAATTTGTTGATAGCTCTAAATATTTAGTTGTAAATATTCTTAAAAAATAATTTATGGCGATAGTGAGAAAAAATAATTTGTTGAAACTTTTAATTATTAAGTTGTATTTATTCTTGAAAAGTTGGTAATAAAGGTAAAGAAAATTAAAAAACCTTTTCAAAAATGTATAAAAAAAATGAGTTTTATTTTTTATTTATTTATTAACGCAAACTAAAAGCAGTCGCGATCACTAATCTAAAACTAATCAAATTAAAGGTATATGAAAAAGTAAAATTAATATTAATGATTATAATAATGAGTAAACTATAAAAATTTATTTTCACTGAAAGCATTAAAAAAAATTTATAAATTAATTAAATTTATAAATTAACTAATGAATTTTGAGCATGTATTTAATCGTATTTTAATTACATTTAAAAATTTAAAATAATTATGGTGCACAATTTTGTATTGCTTAAATGGAGGCGATTTTAAATTTAATTGAATTAAATTTAAATTTTTAGAATTGAAAATTTTATTGACTTAAATTTTTACTTATAGAATTTGAAAGATGTTATGTCCGTTAAAATATCTTTAAACAACCTTAATTCATAATTGGTTTATAAAGCGAAAAATAAACAGAAATTTAATTAGAAACTGGATTAACTGTTCTGGATAAAGTAACTTGAAAACTCTAATTCTTAAAGGATTAATTGAAAATAAGTTTCGTTTTTTTGCTTAATAAAAAATAGAAAGTTTAAAGTGATTCAATAAATAGTAATTTATACATTTTTTAATAAAATTCAATGCTGCAAAAACAAAGGCCATAAGAAGCGTTGTTGGTTTACAGTGGAATCCGGTTATAACGACTCCGCTTAAAGCGTCCGTCCGGTTATTGCGACGAAAATTCGATGACTTGTTTGGTCCCCATACAAGCTTTTTTTAATACCTCTACCGGGTATAACGACGTAAAATCGTCAGTCCCTTGAGTGTCGTTATAGCCGGATTCCACTGTATATCCATTTGCTCGTATCGTGGTCATTAGTTGGGATTTAAGGATATCCTGAGTAATGGCTATAGTTAATGACGTCTTGAATAAACAAAATGTCCGGCATGATTGTCATCTAAATATATTAGCAAATGCATTAAATTTCCCGTCAAGTTTTTCCTGTCGTCGCCTGAAAGAGTGTTTTTGGACCAATTGCCTAAGAAGAGTATGTAGTAACAATCGGTTCTTCATGTCTTAGTGTGATTCTTACAGAAATTTAATATTTTTTATATAAATATATATGTTTAAAAAAAAATACCTTTTTTCCTTCAAAATGTGTTTTTCAAAACATTCATAAATAAAAAACAGTTCATGTTACCAACCAATTTTTAGCCGCCTATAAATCGTAATGCAACTTTTCTCAGTGTGCATTTATGCGCCAATACCCACAACTTGTATTTTGCACTAATAGTAGTTGTTATTGCTGTTGTTGTTTTTGTTGCTGTTGTTGTTCTTATGGTTGTTTTTGTTATGGTTGTTGTTGTTGTTAGTCGTGCGTGCCGAACATTTTGGGCTTCGTAATAACTTTTTGCCGTACATCACCGCAACGTTGTAAAATGTTGTTGAATATTTTTCTATTATTCAGGCGCCGATATCGTTTCCCGCTCTCCTCTTCCCTCTCCCACTGCCAGCTCCTCCCCGCTTCCTTCACTTGGCATAATCAAACTGAAAGACACGATTTGATTTTCAGTTACAGTCTTCGAGCAACTCGCACAATTTTCTTTTTAATTTTACAAAAATGCCTACCGACGTCAACGTCGCTGTCTCAGTCGCTGTCGCTGTCGCTGTCGCTGTCGACGCCCACCGGATGTTTAGTGCAAGTTGCAGCACCCCGAAAATACAAAACTTGTTCATAGAACTTGGTCGTACTTGCCAGCACCTACGTCGACCACGCCCCGACACCGACACCGCTACCGCCACCGCCGCCCTTTTCTCTCGCTACACGGGACAGACTTTGGCGCTCAACTTCAACTTTTTGTCGGGTCTTGTCGTGTATTATTATTTTATTTTATATTTTTTGTTGCTGCGCAAATTTGTTGCTCTTAAGAAAGTGCCAGGTGGCACAGCAAACTGTGTGCTTAACTTGGCCAGACGTGTAGATACCCATTAGTTAGACTGGGGAACTACAAAACAAATTTAAAACTATGGATATAAACTGGCAGGTGTTTTCTAAGGCATTGAACACACTTTAAGATCATATTTTTAGGGTTTAATCAATTATTTGCATCTATATCTGGTTTTGTGTTGATTAAATTCATTAGCTGATTTCTGTATCAGTTTTAGTTTAAAGCATTTTGGTCTCAGGGCGTATACGTAATCCATCAAGCATTATATTACGTATACGACCTGATACAATGAGCCAATGAGAAAACTATGTCAAGTAGCTGTAATATAAAAAATTAAAAGCAAAAAATCTCACTAGCGATCAGCAAGAGTCTAGAAAATTGTGTTCGCTTAAAGGAGGTATACAGTGGCGAGCACATGTGGATACATGTTTTGATACTGTGACTTTGAGTGGCTGTAAAACCCACAAAAATTCATTAATCGATTCCAAATTTGTAACCAAAATCCACTAATAATAAACGAAAAACAAAAAATGTTATTCATTATCCCCTACTTAGCTCAAATTATTGTTTGGACAACATGTTCTGATCATTCATTAAGGTCAGAGATACTTGTTCGCTTAAGAGAGGCCTCTGTGTATTAGGAATGCGCGTTAAATAGCTCCCACTGCCTTACAAAATTACCAAGAAAACTTTAAGTTACTTCAGATTTATTGGAAGCTTCCATTTTACTGGCTAATCAGCCTTTCCTGCTACCTTTACCAGCTTATACACCCACTGGCATCCCCTTTGTTACAGGGTAAACAGCGAAGTGAGTCTAGCAACAATATAAATACAATGAGTTTTATGACTTTGCCGTGTTTCGAAATTTTATTGGTGCAGTTCTCGTAGTCGTCGCAGTTCTTCGCAGTAATCGTAGTCTCCCAGTAAAGCAGAGCTTGAAGCGCGGAGAAAGTTGCAGTTAACGGCTTAAGCCAGCCAGTTCCGTTAATCAGTCAAGAAGGCAGCAGAACAAGCAGAAGAAGAAGAATAAGAAGCATGTTGTGAGATAGAAGAGATGTCTAAAGAGAAGTATGCACGCCTTTAGCTTAACCTTCTTCCCACTCTTAAGCAGATGATTGAGTGTGAATTATTTGCCTGTTTTCCTTTGCTTTTGGAACCCTGTAGTCAAAGGGGAGTGCAGGAGTTAGTTGGACCTGGCAGAGCAAATGAAGAAGTCGGTTTGTTTATTAGGTGGAAACTTGTGAAGTAGTGGAGTTATCGGGACCAAAGTCACACCGTATGTGTAAGGCACCATTATATCTAACTCCACCAAGTTTGATCCAGTTCGAACAACTATAGCGTATAGATCCCATAGGGCAGGGTTAGGAGACATGTAGTATTAGTTGAGCTATCGCAACCAAACTCACATTGAATGTGTGTGGTACCATTATAACTATCCCCAACAAGTTTGGTCCGAATCAGACAACTATATCCCATAGCTCCCATAGGACAAATCGAACGAAAATGGCTTACTTGTGTGGTAAACCTCGCACTAGATTAGGTACAGGGTCTACTCCAGTCGGTTTGCTCGTCTGATGCCTTTCTTACTTGTTTTCTGCTCGCAGGATTTGAAGTGAAGCGAACAAAGTTGGTTTACTTAGTCTTTGGTTAGTTAGTTGGCCGCTTTAAGGCTGCCACCAATCATCGATATGTGCCAGAGTTTGAGTGAAAGTTTACTTTTCTCTACAAGTAAAATAAAAATAAAGGAAAAAAAAAAAAAAAATTCACTTTGCTGGCTGTCGTGCGGCACGCAAAACCAACTTTTCAGGAGCGAACATCAAAAATGTTATGCCTGTCATTAATTTTGTGCAGTTTGCAGTTGCATTTCAGGCCAGTTTTCCACATGGCAATTTGGTGAAATGGGAAAATTGGAAACTGCTCAAGCTTTACATGTTCGTTTAGCGCATTAATTACAAAAACCCGAAGACATCGCAGCTCAGGAAATCAGAGAAAAAACAGCAAACAAAAAGCAGAACTCAAAGGTCTGCGGCTGTGCGGTGCTGTCACTTGAGTGGGTTCTGGGCTGTCGCCAACTGTGCGGCAGGAGGTGGGCAGGGGGTAGGCAAAAGAGGCTGGAGGCAGGTTTAAGTAGGCATCTGCTGTGGCAGAGTCAAAATCAAACATGGATGGTAATTATAAGCAGAACTCTGATGCCTGTCACCATCAATGTTACAGCAGCGGATGCTGCTACCAAGAACGGCAACAACAACAACAACAGGAGCACTCATTTGTTTACGATTCCTTTGATGCCAGTACTTTACCAAATGATTGACTGACCAGCTGACTGACTGACTGCCTAACTGACTCACTGACTCACTGACTGACTGACAGAAGCCTTGACTGACTGCTGCTCAGTGAGAATGAAGGCGGCTTGAAGTTGATTAATGAGCAACGCGGCAACGGCTATCGATTCATTTGTTTTGCGGTTTGACGTAATGTGATAAAGGCGAGTGACAAAACCGAAAAGGAAAACACCAAAAATAAAAACAATTCAAATAGAATTAAAGGCCACTCGACTGCGAAATACCCTCGTACCGGAGTATTCTTAGGAGGCCCAGAAGAGTTTAAAACTATCAGCTAAAAAAAACACGATTTTTACTTAAGAATTTTTCATAAAGTGTAATAATTGAATAATAATTTTTAATGGACTATTCGACACGAAAAGAAAAAACATAAATTTACCTTACTATTAATTAAAATCATAATATATTATTTATATAAAAATCAGATAAAAACTAAATTGAAAAAAAATATGAATGGTAAACTATATCTACTTTTACATAAAATATAGAATCTCAGCACAAATTTATAATTATACATACAATAAATTATTTTGATTTTTTAAACTTACAAAAGTTAAAATTTTTAATACCATTTCTACTTTTTTATACATTTACATGTATTTTTTTTACATTTTCTCCTTAGTTTATACAGAAATTGTATAATAATTAATATCCAACTTGTTATGTAAGAAAATCAACTCTTATTTAAATAAATATAAAATTTCCATTCAACTTAAAATTGTAAATTTGCATTTATACAAAAATATGTATAGAATTTATACAAAAATTGTATAATAATTAATATCTAAATTTCTTTGTAAAAACCTCTCTTATTTAAATTAATATAAAATTGTCATTCAACTAAAATTTGTAAATTTTCCATAAGTTTTAAAGTTGTAAACAAAATTAATTTATATTACAGAAAACATATCTATTTTCACAAAATGCAATCTTATATTTTACATAAACTCAAAATTAATTTTTCCTGCTGGTTTCTGCTTTTAATTTGGCTTATTGAAATGCTCTCAGTAGTTCATTACTAGTTTTTAAAAACATATTTATATTTGTACCATATTTTTTGGCTCAAACGCATTTCATCAAACTTTATTATACCCGCTGGCAAGTGTATTAAACAACAAGTCAAATAGGAATATAAAAACACAGCAAACGATAACGAAAACAGACACCAAACTACAGACAGATACAAAAACCAGACGTATCAACACTTATTACTGCCACTGTGTTTGGTCAGCAAACATATATTTACAGTTCCCCCTCACGCTTCATTCTCCTCGGTCTATAGATTCACTATCAGTCTTGTATTCGCAGGGGAACACTTCCAGAGTCAAAGCATTATTTTTGACACAAACTGAAAAGCTTTCTCATATTAAATATCGAAACAAAAACACAGTCAGCTTATTTAATAAGAGAAATGCGCTTTGTTGGGAGTTATTAGAAATATTTCAAGCCAAAATAATGAATCTCTTAACATTGAAAAACACAAAAATTCGTAAATAAATGTAGACCTCGTACTCTAAAAATTAATAGAGGGGTCTATTAGCTTAACAGGCAGAAGGAGGCATGGCCGACGTCTGAAACTATATATATTCTTGATCAGCATCAACAGCCCAGACGATATAGCGATATTCTTCTGTCTGTCTGCACAACCGTCCGTACGAACAGTTGGATCTCGGAGACTATAAGATCTAGAGCCACAAAATTTGGAATGAAAGTACGCCAATATGTTAAGCTGATCAAGTTTATTTTAAATTCGAACTGTATGTGTATGGTAGCATTATATCATCAAAAAGTTTGCTCCGAATCTGACAACTGCGTACTAATATCCAATAACTTCCATGGAACACATCGCTCAAAAATTACTTAAATGTATGGAGAAATGAGTTCTCAATGGAGTACGGGGTCTTTTACAGTCGGCTCGCTTGTTCTTAAGTTAAACATTTAAACTTAATTTAACTACTTTGACTGGTCTTCGTGATCACGAACTGTAGATCAACTGGACTTGAGCTCGGTTGACTTGGAGATAAGAGCACTCACTGCACTTGAGTGTGCTGTGCAGTAAATACGTAAAGGAGTGTGTGTGTAAGAGTGTAAGGGAGTGTGTGTGTGAGTGCGTGGGTGTGTGTTTACTGATAGCTGTGCGAGTACAGCAAAATCATGTCGTGTCCTTGCCACCTGCTGTGGTGTTCTCGTCGTCGTCGCATTTCACCATCTTACCGCAGGCGAATACACTGTGCAAAAAAAGGCAGGCGAAATCAGAGCAAAGCAGCTCAAGAAAATTAGTTAATGAAATCCAATTTTAAATACAATAAATTCTATAATTAAACAATTAAATTAATTAAAAAGATTTCTTTTGTGTTCCAATGCCTCCTAATTTTTAGACCCCGTACTCTAAAAAAGAGTAGAGGGGTCTATTAGGTTTGTCAGAA
Source organism: Drosophila dunni (assembly GCA_018152125.1). Classification (NCBI taxonomy): domain Eukaryota; kingdom Metazoa; phylum Arthropoda; class Insecta; order Diptera; family Drosophilidae; genus Drosophila; species Drosophila dunni. Next base: position 9,869,343 of record JAECXC010004147.1, on the reverse strand, counting down.
GCGAAATGTGCGTAACAGGCAGAAGGAGGCGTGGCCGACCCCATAAAGTATATATATTCTTGATCAGCATCAACAGCCGAGTCGATATAGCAATGTCCGTCTGTCCGTCTGTCCGTCTGTCCGTCCGTCCGTATGAACACCTGGATCTTTTAAACTACAAAAGCTAGAGCCACCAAATTTATAATGAAAGTCCGTTATTATCTTACGCAGGTTAAGTTTATTTCAAATTTTTGCCACGCCCCTTACCGCCCCCGCAATGAGCAAAAAACCAGACACACCTCGAAAAAAAATTTAGTTTTAGGCCAATAACTCAGTAACTATGGCACTTAGGAAGACCATTTCTGGTTGCTAGAGTTGCTAGAGACAGCCTTAATGCAATGCCATTCAAAATTTTGGCCTGCCACGCCCCCTTTTCTCATAAAAGCTAAAAAACTTTCAAAATTTCAAGCTCAAAATTTGCAGGATTTAGGGCATTTAGTCAAATAGTACAGTGTTTATAATTAATTATTCGAAGAGAGAAATATCATATCAAACTATATTCCCAGCGGCGTTAAAATCCGTCAATTAACAAAAAAGTTATTAGGTTAGAAAGTTTATGTAATTTAGCTGCAATTTCGCCGCCTGTGTGACGTCAGCGCTGCTCGCAGACGCTGCGTCGCTGCGACGCTACGACGCCGCCGTGCCGACCAGTGCTAGGCACGCATACATACATATGTGCATACACATAATTTTAAACGAGTGTGTACTTGTATGTATAACATGTAAATGCGAATAAGCGAAACATGCTTGAAAGTGGTGCGTGGTGCGAATGGTAGAGTTGCGGCGCGATGTGAAATCGTTGCCTGAGGGTCGTGGGTTCGAATGCTGGCAATGAGAATTGATAATTTAATTTTTTTTAAATATCAATTTAAAATATACATATAAATTTTAATTTTTAAATTTCGTTATAAAATTTTAATTCAAATTAAATACAAATGCGCATTATTATGGGAGTACGGGGTCTTTTACAGTCGGCTCGATCGACTGTAGCCTTTCCTACTTGTTTACAGTGCAGCAGTCAACAGAGAGAGAGGTGTGTGTGTGTGTAAGTGTGCTTGTGCACGCGTGTGTATTTGCCTTGGTAACTTCACGCTGAGGTTTCGTTTTAATAAGTTTAACAAGTTTCTTGGTATAATTTGCGGCCAAGACTTGACGGCAAAGTCGCGCGAAATGTGTTTGCAATAGGCCAAGATGTCAGAGCCAGGCTAAGATAAAACCAACTGCAGCTGAGTGCCAACAGTTACCACTGACAGTGTTGTTGCTGCTGCTGCTTCTGTTGGCCAAGACACATTCAGCAACAGGTCGAGCCAAGAGTTTCAGCTTCTCATAACACTCGCAGGGCTCCTCTCTCTGGTTGCCAGAACCGTTGTCATTGCCACTGATGCTGTTGTTGTTGTTCTTCTTCTCCTTCTTCTGCTTCTTGTTAACGCCACCTCCCTTCCCTTCCCTTGACACACACTTTGATATACGATACGAGCGCTGTGCTTGTTGGCTGTGCGGCACAGTGGCTTCAAATTATTTGAATTTGAGTTTGTTGACTAAACTAAGTAAGCCAATTATTACCACATATGCGACAAATGAGGAGCAAGCTTAAAGTTGGCTTACAATTTATGGCTTAGGTTTTGAATTGCAAGTGAACTTCAATCAAAAGCAAGAGTGGGCTTTCCAAGTGGCTTATTTTTAGAAAAATAATACTGTAAATATTAAATAATTATTTACTTAAATATTAATATACAATAGAGTGAATTAAAATGAATAAATTAACTAAATATCAACTGAAAATTTTAACAGATTTTTTTTTTAGTAGGCTTAGATTCAACCCTTTACTTTCCAAGGCCGCCTACTGTAGGTTAATCATATTTGATGTCCCAATATGGTTTTTAAAACGATATTGTTAATTTTTTTTTGTTTTATTTATTTAAAAAAATCGCAAACTTACATTTGGTACCTTTTGCAGCTCACACTTGCCTGAAAATTGGCTGTTAGAATCATTGGAATGTCAAATTTTGTGAAAATAACAGAAAATAATGCCTTTTTTTTAACTAGGTGCAAAGTACCAAAATTTCAAAAATAAAAAAAAAATAGATTTAATTCTCGTAGCTGAAAAACAAATTTTATGTGTATGGGTACATTGTTAAACTTATAAAAAATGAATCAAACTCGGAGGAAAGGGTGTTCTTAAGCTTTTTATTTAAGGTCAAAGTTTCAGGCGGGGTCAACGTTTGACCGTATAGATCCTGAATCTGTACGATTCAAAAGTTTTGCCAGAACAAACATTTTTTTTAAGCCATTACCAATGCTAAAATAATGAGATCGGGGAAGTAGAGGGTTAAGAAAACAAAAACTAGCTATTAATATTCAAGAAAAATAATTATTTTATAATATTTTTATTTATTATATAATTATAACATTTATTATTAATATTTTTAGACCCCTTACTCCTTATTAGTTATTCAAACTGCACAAAATGTAATCAAAATTCGGCAAATAAACAATTTAAACTTGAGCCATAACAATGTATCTAAAGTTTTATTAAGTTTTACAAGATATAGTTTCAGTTGTAAGTTCAATTAAACTTTTCTTAAAGTTCAAAACCTGTTAATTTCTAGCAGTTATTTCTAGCCATTATTTCAAGTATTCCAACTCATTTGTTGAAACACAAGTTCATTTAATATATGTTTATTTCAAATAATAATTCCGTGTATAATTTAGCCAATGAGAGAGGTATTCCTGATTGCACTTGATGCCCTAACCAAACCACTGTGGGAGCGTGGCCATTTTCTAATTTTAGAGCCCGGAACTGCTAAGACATTCCTCGCAGCAGAAAGCTTTTGTTCTTATCATCCCTGTAGCTCTTTGAAGTTACCCCCCGCTCCGAACTGCCCCTCCAACCGCCCCCTTGCTGTACCATAATTCAATTAAATTGCCAGACGAGAGTCAGAAACATTTTCAAAAGACTTTAATACTTTAAGAGGCTGGAGTCAAAGTCAATGACGATTGCCACAAAAACTTGGGTAAAATCACAGATTGCGTGTGGCAGGAGAAAGGTGAAATGGAGAAGGGGGCAGGGGGCAGGTGGTGTGTGTTACCTGTTACCGGTAACCGGTGACATTCACTGGAAATGCCATTCCAGTAACGGGTGAGTGGGGCATGGAAAACTACTCAAAATTTACATGCAAACAATGACAGGCATAAACAAATAACGAACGATGATAACAACGCCCAACTCCCCAATCCCCTTTAAAAAAAAAGGGCTGGAAAGAGGAATTCAAGTCCGTCATTGTCCAGACAGGCAAGAGGGGAGAAGTGGGTAGAAGTGGTCCGGGGGGAGTGGAACTAACACGGTCATCACGTTTATGGATATGGCCATAGATCTGGCCAGACACATCAACAACATGGCGCTTATCCCAGTGCCCCGCCCACCATTTGAGGGGGCAGCGCAGAGCACAGATTAGTTGGATGACTGATGGCAGTGCCAACAGTGACAATGCAGCCTCCCTGGCCAGACAACAGGCAACCAGACAGCCAGACAGATGCCACATGCCACATGCTGCATGAATTCTTGTTGCAACGCAAGCAACGTGGCCTGCAAAATCGACTTTTCGACCAACAGACCTGAAAGCTAATGAAACAGTTAATCGCATCATAAATATATATATGTGTATATACTTTTACTAGAAAATAAACTCTATGGAAATTTTTGCAGACGTCGCCAAAACAATCAAAGTTTACAGTCAAGTGAATTTGCTGAATTTTCAACTACAGACTTTTTAAGAGCTAAGCAGAGTAAATAAAATAAGTTTATTATTAAATACTTGACTACCAAAATTTAATGATGTGTTTTGGTCGTGCTGTTTTCGATTATGCAGTGCACATTAATGTGGGTTGAGTGGTTATGTTTTCAGTGTTGTGCAATGACAAAGTAGACGCTTAACATGTCTGCACAGTGGGTGTTGTTTTTTTGGCCATATTTTTGATGTAAAACCACAAAGTGCTGTGAGCATTTAAATATGCACGTTGCATACTTTTAGGCGAATATGTTAACAATACCCGACAAAGGGTTGAAGATGGAGGGGAGGGGAGGGCAGTGCTCGGTAGGTTTCTGTTTTTGCATTAGAGCGTGTTGTTGTAATTTTCAAATCAATTGGCCAACGGAACAACAAAAGCGCAAACACAAACAGCCGCCTCACATGTGAGCCACAATTTTCTCTCTCCCTTTTGTCTGTGTGTCTACCCGTCTCCCGCTCACCCGCTCTCACCACGCTGTGCGTACGTGTGTGTGTTTGCGTATGTGTGTGCGTGTGTGCTGCAAGAGTTGTGCTTTGGCGGCATTTACTTGGTGCAGTAACATAAATTACCACAGGGCGACCACAAGCGACCAGTAACTGCAACTTTAACGACAATAAAAACAACAACAGAAATACACTGACAAAAATTAATATGACAACAAAATAAAGGCAGTAAAATAATGTCATTTTCGAAAAAAGAATACGTTTTTTGAGAATGTTAAGAGATGTTTAAATTTAGATAATTTAGATTTTAGATAAATTCTATAAAATTATTATAATTACTAAAAAACACATAATGCATAAATAATTTTTTAATTTGTTTATCAATTTAATTTCTGAAATGTTTCTTCATTTTGCTGTTGCTCCTTTGCAGCTTGAATAAAACTATTTATAATATTTACAATTATAACTATAAGATATAAAAATAAAATTAAGTTAGAATTTGATAGAACCATTTAAAAATTTTTTTTTTTTTTTTTAAATAACACTGTATAACCGTCCACATTGATTTAAGAATGTGATTTTCATGTCATTCACCATGGTGGGAGTATTCTTGGCAACCCAGTAGGAGAATTTGCACGAGAATTGCACATTTTTCGTGCGAATAACTCACACAGAAGTAGTCCCCACTACAGACTGCCTAACTTCGTTTTCCCGTGGGCATGTCCATCAAAGTCACTAGGAAATTGATCTAAACCAACTCCGTCGTTCCGTCGTGCTGTAGCACTTTTGTTTGAGAACGTCGCTACCCCATTCAAGAGACTTTTCACACAAGGAATTATTTTCTAGGCGTCAAAAAGTTCTGAGCAGCAAAACCAACAGCGCAATCTTTGAAAAATTGTCACAAAAGTGTGAATTGCTCGCTGACTAGAGCAGCGGGAAATTCTTACTTGTAAAACGTAAAATTCTTACTGAGAATTTTCCATTGAATGTAGTATTTAACTCATTACTAATTCTGTAGTTCAGCTGTACAGAGTTTTGGTACAACTGAAATAATTTCCAATAGGGAAATTAAGGGATGGACACACAATCACTTTCGAGAAAAAGAATAAAAGTCTGTAAATCAGTTATCAATCGTATGGGGTTGTATAAAATTCAAAAGAAAAATGGCCGTGGATACAAATGTTCAATTATTATTATCATTGATTAAAATCTAAACTTTTGGGATATACAAAAAATTTGTAACTATTTTTTTCAGTGTACCTGCAACAACAAGATCACAGCAGCATTATAAATAGGAACGAACGCTCAACAATCGTAGCCGCTGTCCTTGTAGTTGTTGTTACTGTACCACTGATAGTTGTTGTTATTGCTGTTGTTGTTGCCGGCGTTGCCACACACAGGTAGCACAGGTAACACTGACAATGCTGGGCCTGCAATGGTTGCCGCTGAAACCGCATACGTTGCCCGGCCGCGACCATTGCAACGTTTGTGGCTTACAAATTATTTACTTAATTGCCAACGAAATGTGTCTAATGAGCCAAATTGCAATGCCAATGAACGTTGCGACAACGTGAATGCGAACGGGTACGTGAATGGGAATGGATAGGGAAACGGTGATAGGAAGCGGCACGGGTAACGGGAAGGGGCACAGGAAGGGGCACAGTAACGGGATACGGGAACGTAATGTTATTGCGTTTTGGGGTCAACTCAACGTGACTTTGGGGCCAAATGAGGTTCTGGGTCAGTTTGATCAATGGCCAATTGGGTCAAATGGTATATCAAATAAAAGCTTTATTGTCCTCTCACACTTTATCTCCTTCTTTCTTTTTCTCTTATTCACTTATTTACTATAATTATAAAAATTGTGGTAATATACTAGTGGGTACTTCATAGTAACTATCTATTTGATAAGTTTATAATTGTATAATATATGATAATCGTGTTGCATTGTGTTTTGTAAGTATTGATATATAGAGTAAGAATGGTCCAATAGTTTCGATGATGGTATAATCTATCGAAGCGACAATAAACTTTACTTTGAGATAAACGCTTTTAGAGACTACAATATCTTGATCTTTCTTTCTGTCTTTATATTTCTACTTCAGTTTTATTTCAGTCTATATCTATATGTCTTTTCATTCTATATCTTTATCTGTTTATTTATCTTTATCTGTATTGTAGACGCTTATTAAAGACTTGATTAACGTTAAATGTACTTATTTATTAAGATTATTTTTGCTATCGAGCAGACACGTCTGTATTCTCGAAGCATCACCGGAATGTCAGCTGGTTCTTAGCACTACGTAATCGATACTTATCCCAGACGATACTACTTAATCAATACTTAACGTTACTTGCTTAACGATATATCGACAGTCACTTATCACTTATTTAATACAACTCGGTCTTTTAACATCTTTTTTTAGCCCTTCTTCTTTCATTGATCTTTTCTTATCTTCTGCCTTAAAGCTAGATCTATCCCTCCTTCTCCTATTAGTTAGAGTGAGATAACTGTATTGTTTATATTCTTTCATTAACGCACTGTTAATCCTAGTGATGGCGCTGTTAGTGTTCCACATAGTATTGGTATGCCTTCAGCCTTCTATAGTAGGTTTTAGCGATCTTAAGCGATCACACCCAATATCGCTTTGCTATTGCTCTTATATGTATTTTTCCTCGTCATTTCTGATTTCTCTTTTATTGTCTGATCTCTACTCAAATTTCCACCAATTTCTTACACTTTATTTCTCTATTTTTGTCCTACTTACTCCATGACTACGACTCTTTATTTCTCTCATTCTATGTCTTGAAATATTCATCGATTCCTCTCACTTTCCATCACCTTCTTGCTTTATTTCTCTAAGCTCCTTTAGTTTTGCTGTTTCCATTTACTCTTAACGTGAACAATAAGCGCTAGATGGCGCTTTAGTTAGTTTAACAATCACAATTCTCCTGACTAAGTCACTAAATATTAACAACTATTTTGGTGACATTAATTTTATGAATGCTTAAAATCATTTTTCTGCTTCAATTTCCGAAACTTTGATAATTGCCCTAGCGAAGCCATTAAAGGAAAAAATAATGTTGATAATAAATGCAATTAGTGAAGATATCGAAACTATCTCAATCAATAGAAAGAGAGAGAGAGAGGGAGAGAGAGAGTGAGGGAGAGAGAGAGAGGGGAGAGGGAAAGAGTTGGCAGCTGAAAAGGTTTTCTTGTTATTTTTGCCCAGTTGAAAATAATTTCCGGTAGACAATGGCATGAAGTTCGATGACGGAGGATGATGTTGAAATTGTCGTGTTTGCATATGTCGCAGGTGGGTGGCAAAGGGCCTGGGGACGGGGGGAAGGGGCAGTACCATTGTGGGCGTGGCATATTGAACATTAGCTAAAACTCAAGTGAGCCGCAACGAATTGAAACGAATCGACTCGAATCGAATGGAATCGAATTTCCAGCCAAGCGAGCACCTCTCATGTGTGTGTATTGGTGTATTGTGTGTGTGCTGGTGTGTGTTTGCTGGTGTGTGTGTGTGTGTGCTGGGGGGCGCAGCATTTTGCGGCGTGTTTGTGCAGTGACAGCAACAGCGACAAAGTTGATTTATCAGTTTGGTGGCCATTAATCATCACAGCGACAAGTTGGACAGCCAACGGACCAGCTGGGGTCAACAATGTTGTTGGTAACGCTCTGGGCACACAGGCTAGGACACGTCGGGACACGACAGGACAGGACAGGACAGCGCAGGACAGCGCTGAACAGGACAGAATAGGATAACACTGCATAGCCAAGGACTTGGGCCAGAAATGTCGCTTACGCTTCACCGCGTCGGGCAATTTCTTTATTGTTGTTTTGGCCCAGATAAAACTGAGAACGGCAGGCAAAAGGGCCAAGAGGGCCAAGTGGGAGACAGACAGCTAGAGAGGGACTGGGGGAGAGAGCGAGAGCTAGTAAAGCAACGCCTAATAACCCACAAGGACGACAATGTGCGAGAATGTCTATAGCAAGTGGCTTTATGTCAGGTGATACGGATACGGATGCGACTACGATGGGAGGCGGGGTGAGGCGAGGCGGGGTGGGGCAACAGCAGCCCATTCACTGGACGCCACCTGGATTCGATTTGTTTTGCATTAGGCGCACATATAGCGCAGCAGGGAGTCAAGAAGAAGGAGAAGTAGGAGGAGAAGATGGAGGTAGTGGCTAGGGGACTGTGGAGGCAGCAGCACACTGATAAATATCTCCAGAACTTTTTAAGTATTTTGAAGCTATATCACAAATGCTATACCATTTGGTTAGTCTTATCCCATAGCTGCCATAGGAACAATACACTGAAAATAGAATAAATATATCAGTCGAAACAGGAGTGAAAGGCTTCAGCCGAGCTAACTGACTGTAAATGACCCCGTACTCATTCTGGGGACCATTTTTCTTTACAAATAAACAATTTTTAGCCAATTTGTCTAGTGGGAGCTATGGAATATAGTTTTCCGATGCGGTTTAAACTTGTTCAAGAGAGCAATAATGGTAACACAATGCTTGAATTTGGTCACACCTGCTTTAGTAGTTTTAAGTTATTATGGTGTGATGAAAATGGTTTCATATACTTTTTAAGGGCGGTAGGTTGCGTGAAACAAATTTGGAATAATTTTAATCTGCGTTCAACATGGGCGAACTTTCATTCCAAATTTGCTTGCTCTAGCTCTTATAGTTTCCAAAATTCAAATATGTGGACAGTCGGACAGACGGACTATCAACTTTATAATTTCCGGGAGCGGTAAGGGGCGTGGCACTAATGTAGAATTAACTTGAACAGCTCGGGAAGTACACGGACGTTCATTCCAAATTTGGTGGCTCTAGCTGCTACAGTCTCTAAGATCTAAGTGGGCGTACGGACAGATGGACATTGCTATATCGACTCGGCTGTTGATGTGATCAAGAATATATATACTTTATGGGGTCGAAAAGCGTCCTTATATCTGCTATGCACAATTCGATTCTGACAAAATTAATAGACGCCTGAACTCCTTTTGAAGACATGGTATAAAATTATTATATTCTAGAAAAAATATAATAAATCCGAAAAATTCTATGCTATTTCCTGTGATGTAAAATAGTCGCTAAATTTACACTGCTAGAAAGAAATTGAACATATGATGAGTTAAAGTTATTAAAATTACATTGCTGGAACAAATTATTGTGTTTAAATTCAAATTCTATTTAAAATGTTAGGAGTTTATAGCACTTACATGAAGAAAAGTCCGCAACAAAATGAAGTTTGTTTATAAATAAATTAACTATAAATTGCTTAAAATTTTTCCGATTTGTTGGCAAAGCAAAGTAATAGTTTTGACAGCAGAATCTCTGGAGTAAATTAAGTTTGGCTCAGTGTAGAGCAGCATATAATGGCGGAAGGGGGAAAAGGTGTGAGCGGAATAGAATGGCTAAAATTCTTGGCTGCATTTCAATTCACAGCACATAAACCGACAAATCGCCATTGGTGAAAGTTTTGCGGAGTTCTTCTGCCCCACCCCCTTCCCTATTTCTCTATTTCCCCTAACCCACCACACACCATTTTATTCGCCATCTTCTGGCGCCCAACGTGGGGCGATTTATCTGAGCAGCGCAGGTGACACGCAGTACAAAATGTGCAAAATTGCTGGCCATATATATTGGCCCAGTCATTAGAGCCGGCAAAACGGCAGTTGGGGCGATAAATGTTAAACGGCCAAATCGATGGCAACACATGCGAATAGAATCAGGTTTTAGGAGACGGAAGCGGAAACGGAAATGGAGACGTAGACGAGGCTAGGGGGATATGACTCCGAGTCCTTGTTGGAGATTTGTGTCTCTAAAGGATCGAGCTTAGCGGCTTAAACTCGAAGAGGAAATGCAAACAAGTAAGTTAACGCATTTCTACTTATGGCCATAATTCTCCAACTCCTCCTCCTGCCCCTCCTCCATTTCGCTTTAAGCTCAACTGTTTAAGCCAATTGATTTCAGTTTAAATCGCCAACTGACACAAAATATTATCGAATTACAGCTTAATCAAAGCTTTAATAATTGGCTTGTTAGTGTACAAGTTGCGTCATGACTATAAGATACCCATTAGTCGAGGAAAACAGAGTAAATTCAAGCAGCATAAAATTACTTGTTATATTTAGACCGTGTACTCTAGAAAAGAGTAGAAGGGTCTATTAGGTTTGTCAGAAACGAAATGTGCGTTACTGGCAGAAGGAAGCGTTTCCGACCCCTTGAAGTATATATATTCTTGTTCAGCAGCAATAGCCGAGTTGATATCCGATGTCCGTCTGCCCGTCTGTCTGTCGGTCCGCTGTCCGGTTGAACACCTGGATCTTCTAAACTATAAGAGCTAGAGTCACCAAATTTGCAATGCAAGTCCGTCTGTATGTCAGGCAGGTTAATATTATTTCAAATTTTTGCCACGCCCCCTAACTCTCCCGCAAATTGTGAAAAACAACACAACTTGGAAACGACTACAGCTATCAGGAGTATTTGTGTGGTACTATGATAACTATCATCACCAAATTTGATCCGGATCAAACAACTATAGCCTATGGCTCCTATAGGACAAGTCGGAAAAAAATAGAAAATTTTTATGAAGATAAGTAGATTTAGTTGAGCTATCGCAAGCAAACTCATACATTATGTGTATAGTACCATTATAACTATTCTCACAAAACTTTATCTGATTCGGAGAAAAGTAGCCTATAACTCTCATAGGACAAAACGGTTGACAATTCCTCCTATGTATGCAAAACTTCGCATTCGAAAGAGTACGGGGTCTTTAACAGTCGGCTTGCTCGACTGTAGCGTTTCTTACTTGTTTTAAGTAGTAAATAAAAGTTAATTTTCTTATAAGCTACACATTGAACAATGTTATGGACTATTTTAATAACGATTCAGTATTTTAAATACTGTATATAATTATTAATGCCAGTTAATTTTGAGAAAAAAGCTATATAAATAATTTTTTAAGTAACTACTAATAGCTGTAAAAATATAGCAATTCAAAGAAGTATTCCCTTTGGCAAAGCTGTGTATATTTTCTCGGGGCCTGAATCTAAAACTAAATATGGATTCTTAAAATATAATTACAAATAATTAAAAATTGCTTTGCTCCATTCATTACTGCTTGTAAAAATGCGAAACGACAGCAATTAAGAATAATTAGCAGCATGTTTTTATTTTTAAGGCATCGCGTTCAAATTCCTGGTAATCATTAAAAATACTTCAAGTTCTGGCAACATTTCGCTTTCAAGTTCTGGTCGCTTTAATGTTGCGTACAAATATGATGGCTCCTAAACATGCTTTTAATTCCAAAAGTAGCCAGTCTTATCAACAAAATACACATGTCTCATCGCCGCTCATACGCCCCGTTGTACCGAGTTTTGACTCTGACTCTGGTACCTTTGGGCATTCAGTTTGTGTGTGCTTTGTCTGGGCACATAAATAGACCAAATGGCAGTGGCTATCGCTATCCATTCCACCCAGTGTATGTATGTGAGTGCCAATTTAGAAGTGTGTGTGTGAGTGTTTGTGGGAGGCGACGTTGTTTACATACGCAAGTGTCAAACGCGCAAATCTACACTTGTACAAAACGTAAAATAAATTAAAGAAAATTAAAGTAAATTATAGAAATTATAATGTGTTTAAAATGCCTATAATATTATCATTATTATAATAACTTTGAATATTAAATATTTATATACGTAAAGATCTTTAAGTGCAGGATAAATAGCGCTAAATTCCAGGAAACTTTTAATTTAAATTTTTTAATATTTTAATCTTATTTAATTGGAATGGGATGAAGCTCAAAATTGTTATAAATGTTCAACATTACAGAGAATTGAAATCATATGTTAATTTTTCTTCATTGTAATAACTTTGCCATTCACATGCCTAATATGGAATGAGCGGCACGCGCTTCTTTGAGTCTCTAATAAACATTTCATAAGAACTGATGACTTTTATTTATTTTTCTACAACGCGTATTGTACCGATTTTTCCCCTATTCGCTATAAAAATATTTCTGTAAATCAAAACCTTAAATGGTTTAAATTACAAATTAAGTAGAAAATAACTAATATCAAGTTGTAATTCATTTTAAGTGAATATTTTTTTTTCTTATTGTTTTCAATAATTATGTATTACAAAAATTTAAAATTTTTTAGTAATTAATTTTTTATCTATTTAGACTTCGTACTCTAAAAATGAGTAAAGGGTTCTATTAGTTTTGTCCGAAGTCAAATGCGCGTAACACACAGAGGGAGGCATTTCCGACCCCATAAAGTATATATATTCTTAATCAGCATCAACAGGCGAAACGATACGGCACTGTCCTTCTGTCTGTCTGCCCGTTCGTCCGTATGATCACTTAGATCTTAGAGTCCCAGCAAATTGTAAACAACTTGGAAACTAGTAGTGGTATCGTGACCATACTTATACATTATGTGTATGATACCCTTATACTATTCTTACCAAGTTTGATCGAATTAGACCACTATATCCAATAGCTCCCATATGAGAAATCGGTGAAAAAGTACTTATTTGTATAGTAAAATGGAAGGAGTACGCGGTCTTTTACAGTCGGCTCGCTTGAGTGTAGTCAAAAGGCTTGTTTAATAAATATTTTTAGCACTCTAAGTGTAGAAAAGTGTAGAAAGTGTAGTGGTGGAAAGGTACTGTCTGTGTAACAGTTGTGCGTATGTGTTTTTCTTAGTGTAATTTTAGCTAATTGCTTAATCAATATTCATGCATGTATGTGCGTGTGTGTGTGTGTGTGAGTGTATAATTGTATAATTGTCTACTTACTTTCATGCAGTTCAATTTCTTTTATTACCAACTTTAGTAGCTTATAAAGCAGAAAGGATTAAAGGTGATCTGTCCAAAAGATATAAAGTGGACAAAGGGGCACCCACTCCCACAGCCACTCCCCTTCACCTTTCCCCTTCCCTTCAGCAGCCCCTACCACACTAAAGTGTAGTTAGAGACGAGGTCTTAATTTACACAGATCCTTGTCAAATCTTTGCTGAGTAACAATTTCCGAGCCTTGGGCAGATTGTTGTTTGTTTCTTTCTATTTTCTATTGGCAAGTCCGTAACTTTTTGTTGTTTTAATTTCAGTTTTTTCTGGATTTTTTCTTGTTTTTGTTTCTGAATTTTTATTCAATACTCTTTAAGAGGGTATTTAAGTAATGTCTTCAAGTTTGTTATGCTTTGAAAGCAGAGCATGTGAAGTAAGTTTTTAACATGTTGATCAAGGGCAGAATGGGATATAACTACTTTTAATATCTTTTGTAATACTTTTAATGGTCTCTTCATGAAATGTAGTAGAGATATGTTTAACAGCAGTAAACAGTTTAAATTTAGGAGTGAAATCAATCGGATTACTATATCATATAGCTGTCTGTGGGACAAAAGGTTGAAAAGTAGGTTCAATAATCCTAAATATAGTCTAAGCATAATCCCAAGGACCAAATCCGTCCGCTGTATCCTTAAGATACTCTAAGAAGTGTAAGACGAAAATATAGTTGAAGTATGATAACTCTTCTGTTAGTAAAACTATCTTAATAAAACTAAGTAAGCAGACACCTCAAGACCTTCTAAATAAGTTAACCTAATTTTAATGAAATCGGAGCACTACAAAACTAAATTTTATTGGAATAGATCCCCAAATTCTGTCAGAAACCAAGTAATTTATACTCCAAAGTAAATCTTTGATAAAAACTTCTTTTAAAAGAGTATTGACACGTTGTCTAACCAGTGAAAACACTTCTTTCTTGTGTCTTTTTTTTATTTTTTGTGATGAGGCCGGAAGCTTTGGTCAAGCTAAGCCGCTTAAATTTGCTGGCCGCGTCAAATTGCTGCCATCAACGCAGCTTTGCACCCAGGCGAATGAATCCCAGGAGCTCGTCCAGGACTTAGATGTCAATTCAGGCACCAAAAACTCCACTCCAACCCCCTGCACCACTCGAATGTGATCACACACAAAAACCCAATTAAAAAGTTTGCATTTTTATGCCCCCGTCCAATGGACGACACTAAAAATTGCTACAAAATAACGAGATTTTCACAAGCAGATTGACAACGGAGAAGGGGGAGGGGACGGTGCTAGGGTCAAGTCAGGGGTGGAGGGGCGCAAAGGACATGCAGTAGGCTGAGCAAAAGGAAAATGATGGTGTAGAATGTGAAAAGCGTGCGGAAAACTGTTTGTCAAATAATTTTTCACAGCATTTGCCAAGGCGTCGCAGAAAGTAGGAGAAGTAGGAGAAGCAAGAGCAGGAAAAAGCTGGAAAAACAGGAAAATGCTGATACGGCAGTGTCAAAAGGCCGCAAAAAAAAATAAAAAACTGGGCAAGCAAGACAGGCAGGCAAGTAGACAAGGGGGGAGTAGGGGGCTTTAAGGGGGGGCCTGTGGCCAGTCGAACAAAAATATAAATACGGGAAAAATACGAGTAAATGGAAATGTGACATTTACGCGTTTTGCGAGCTTAGATCGAGTTAATACCACGGCACGTAGCGTCTGTTCCGGCTGCTTCCTGGCAAATGAGGGCAAAATTGTAATAGCAAACGGAAGGGGGAGGGGAGGGGAAAGGGTGAACTCAGAGGTACGGGACAATTAGATAGACTGCGTAACACTGGGTGACTCGACAGTCACTCAGAGTCTCAGTCTTTGGCAGCTGTCGCATCAGCAGCGAAAACATTTTCAAGTTACTTTTCGAATTTTAATTATTTCTTCATCCCTTAGCCCCTACCCCCACTCCCACTGCTGTCCCGCTGTCTAACCCTCGCCAATTCCTCTACACATTTTATTTTAACATTTTAATTAAAACGCAATTTGCACTTACTTAGAAAATCATTTCGTTTCGTTGCGTATTTATCTTTTGGCTTTTGGTTTAAGCTTTGAGTTTATTCCTCTGTGTTCCTGTCTCTCTCCCTATCCCTATCCCTCTCCCTCTCCCACTACCCCTATATCGTAATCCTCTTCTTCTGCTTGTTTAACTGTCTGTCTGTCCGATCATCCAACTGACCAACTTGCCAGTAATCAGCGCCAGTTGCCAGATGTCAAAAAAAGATCCCAAAACTAGAGTCAACTAGTTTAAATATCCCATCAAAATCAGAGTGTGCTCGACTCACTTAAACCCTGTTTGAATATTTTTATACCCTGTGAGGGTATATTGGGTTTGTGCGAACAAATTTTGACCGTCTGTCTGTCCGTATGAACGTCGAGATCTCCGAGACGGTTAAAGCTAGAAACACCAAATTTGGTACATAGACTACTTTAATGTGCAGGTAGATCAAGCTCAATTAAAATGTTTGCCACGCCCCCCACCGCACCCGCAAATTGTAAAAAACATATTGAAAACGCAATAACTTAAAAGTTAATAAAGCTATCAAGACTAAATTCACATAATTTTTGTGGAGTACTATTATTATTAACCATTGGTTTGGATCGGACCACTATATCCTATAGCTCCCATAGGACTACAATAGGTAATTTGTATGAACAAATGGTGTGAGCAAGTGCAAGCGAGACAGAGCGTGCTTCTTCTTCTTCTCGCTTTGTCCCGTTTTGTTTTGATTCATATCCATTTCTGTAGTTTATTTAAGTGATCGATAAATTTATAATGAGTTCCAGCTACGATACTAAATAGTCGATTAATGACTTTGATCAGCTGTATCGTTCGAGTTGCGTTTACTAGAATCAATTGGATTTCTTATTGTTTTAGCAAAGTGAAATAATCTCCAGGCAGAACCGGACTTCTCACAGGGTATCTCGCGGTCGGGTGAGCCTGACTGTACTTAGATTATTGTTTTACTTAATTTTTAATAACATTTTGAGTGCTTTAAGTTTTTAGCAGCTTTTCAGCTTAATATATGACTACCACTACCTGTGTTGTTTAATCTTAAACACATACAACACACACATTTAATGCTCACTGGCTATCAAAGATGCATTTCTAATTATTTCAACGGTTTTTTGAGTTATCGGTGTGTGTGGTGGCAGGGGATAGGAGAAGAGGGAGGAGCAGAGCTGACATTATCACAAAAGCCAACAAATTTAATCGACACAACTTTGCAGCTATTCAGAAACTCAATATACTATAATCGTGGCCAACTCCCTCCCCTCTCCCCTCTCCCTTCTCCCGATGTCAGCCTCTAGGCCCGACCTAATTGTTCGTTTGCCAAAAATTATGACAATGGCCAAATGGCCAAATTGCCGAATGGCAAATGGCAAATTGTTGTTGGCCAACTGAATAATTAATATCGAGGCAAGTGGCGGGACAAGCTTCAACAATATATATATTGTACAACAGTCGAATCGGGGATAATGCCGGGAATAGCAAATGATTCGAGGTTGTTGTTTAGTTGTCTGCCCGTTGTTGTCGCACAGAGCATAATAAAATATATTTTTATCATTGATCTTACCACTCTACAGCAAACCGAGAGCAAACAGTGTGTAAACATATAAACAGGCTAAAGGCAAACATGGCTAACAACGCACAAAATATTCGAATTATTAGCTGAATATACGAAAGGGCATGAAGTTTACCAAAGGGGAAAACAGGGACTACCGCTAACAATAAATTGGAGAGGCTGATACGGCGACCAAAAATTAGAGAGATAAAAGTATAGAAGGGAGAGGACACTGGGAGGAGTGACATTTTCTATTTAAAGTAAACTGGAATAACTCTTTAACTTAATTGGGAGGAGTAATATATTCTATTAAATATAAAATAGAATAAATTTTTAACTAAACAGAATATATAACCCGATAAAGTACAAATATATTCCCAATGAATCCATTTAAATTAAGGTATAAGAATTTTGTCCTATAAAAAAATCATCCAATAATAATTAAAATTTAAATCAGCACTATAAATTTGCTTAAATTAAATATTTAATTCGATTAAAGCTGCGCAATTTATTAAAAACAATTAATTTCAAATGAACTGGCAATAATTTTCTATTGTTACAGACGATTTTAGAACACAAACAAGAAAAAACGGTTATCTTCGGCTCGCCGAAGATTAAGTACCCTTGCAGTCATACATATTGCGTTAACTTTTTGTCAATAACCAATTATTTCTATGGTAGGCTATATAATTTAGTAGTACGACTTGGATAAAGTTTGGTCAACAAATTTGTTGAAATCGGTCAATAGACACCGAAAATGTTCATACTAAGCATTTCAACCGATCGTTTCAATGGGAGCTATATGATATAGTAGTCCGATTTGGATGAAATTTGGTCAACAGGCGAAAAACGATAATAAATGCATATACCGTGAATTTGGTTGAAATCGGTCAATAGACACCGAAAATGTTCATACATTTCATTTTATTTCATGCATTTCGACCGATTGTTACTATAGGAGCTATATGAAATAGTAGTCCGATCTGTCCGATTTTTACAAATGATCTGCGTGCAGTGAGAATACACATCTGTACCAAGTTTCATCGAAATAGCTTTCATGTTGATGCTGATCAAGAATATATATATTGATATAGATGAATTAAGGTATATGAATTATTGAGATGTTAGTAAGTGAGACAATAGCTGATTAGCTGAGCTTTTTAAAGAATTTTAATTATTAGGTTAAAGGAATTTACTATGGTAGTTGATACTAAGCAAACCTTTCTTCAATTATTTAAATTAATTCAAGTAGATAATTTAAACTATCTCTGGTTTTCTTACTACCTAATATCGTTATGGATTTCGAAATAATGATGGCAATTTATTAACTGTTCAGTAAATGACATACAATTGAGAAAATAGTAAGCAGCTAAATTAAAATTTGTTCATAGAACTTTATCCTTTAAATTCCATTTTTGTAATGTCTTTCTATTTAAATTTGACTTTAAAAAATAAATGTTAATTAACTTTTATCTTAATATTTAGAAATTAATTGATTTTTTGGCGCTTTTCTTCAATCGATTTGTAGAATTACTAAAATTTAGTTTACTCAAAAACTACTATTTATTTGTATATTCACATTTTGTACACTAAATAAAAGAATCTTAAACTAAACTAGTGTTTCAGAGCTAAGAAATATTTGGCTACCATTTACTTTTAAGATACATTTCATAGATACATTGTTGTGATCCTTTAAAGAGCTCCACTCGATGTCAGCGTGCATTTATTTTTAATTTTCACACCTCAGCCAGGACAGGAATAACGAGAAACTGCTTGAATTGGGGATCAGTTGGTGGAACCACCCGCTGTCCAAGAAGGGAATGGGCTGCTGTACAGAGTGGGTGGAGGGGGCGTGGCCAGAGTGGCTCGGCGTTGGCAAACAATTTAATTAAAATATGCATGTCTGTCCCCCACGTGGATTGAGCGGTTGAGGTAGCTGCTCGGTGGTTGCTTTGCTCCCGGGCTGCACAGCAGCAGCAGCAGCAGCAACAACAACAACAACAACTACAATAATAATAGCAATAAGAAGAGCAAGAGCAGGAGCAGGAGCAACAATAACAAACAACAACAATTGTCGTCGTCAGCAGTTGACAAAAGTGGGCAAAGATGCCAAATTGAAACATTTGCAGTGACAGTTACCCACAGCCCATAAGAACGACAAGGCACCCTACCTCCCTACCTCCTTCCCATCCCTACCCCTACCACCCCCACTCCCACTCCACCGCGTTCCCACCCTTCGGTGTCCTGTTCAGCGCGTCAGAGGCGTTGTTGATGTTGTCATTGCCATAAAACTTCTTGCCACTTGCTCTACATTTTGAGTTGCAGCCCCTACCTCGCCACGCCCCGCTTTCCACTCAGCCGCCACTGCCACCCCTTGCTTATCCATCTCCACTCTCCCTCCACTCACTCGCATGCCTCTTACTCAGTTTTCTGCTCGTCGCCAGCTTCTCTGACATTTACGCTATCTCCTTGTTGGGTTTGTTTTTGCGTTTTTAATTTCGCTTTGTGACAATTTTTTGCAATTGTCAACTGTCTCGCCTCACACCCCCTTCCCCCCGCCCAGTCTTCCCTTTGTTGTGCTCTTCTTCACGTTTCTCTTTATCTGTTTTTGCTTCGCCTTTTTTCCTTAGCCCGTTCCAATAATTTTTAGCAATTTTTTTCGCGCTGCCATTTGATAAGTTTGACAGCGGCTACTCTACATCTTTGTCTGTCTACGTCGCTCTCTCTCTCCCTCTCTCTCTCTTTCGCTCTCTTTCTTTCACTTTCTCTGTCTCGTCGTCTTGTTCTTGCGCTTTCGCTGTGTGTGTGCAAATAAGCAAGCGTCAGGGCGTCAAACTGAAAATAAATGAGCCAAAACGTGCAGAGTGAAGCTGCGGGTTGCAAAAGCACTGAAAATGGAATGAGACAAGTACGAAAAGGGCGGCAAAAAAACAAAGGGGCGGGGCTCTGCTTGTTCAAGGAGGGGGAGGGGGGGGGGTGGGTATAACAAGCAGTGAATGGCTGGACAGCTGGCTAGATGGAATGGTTAGCTTGGATATTGTTGCTGAAGTGAAAACAAATTAACTATCTCACGCTGAGTTTTTATGCTGCAGTTGTGTCCTCGCTGTCACTGAGACAAACAAAGATGAACGCCATGATGGCGGCTCTGCTGTGCTGCTGGGCTGCTGGTCTTCGGGGGCAATGGGCGCTCAAGATGGCTATGAAGATGGCGGTCGCTGGCAAAGGCAAACACTTCATGGCCTCAAGCAGCCAAACTTCGTGTACTCGGCAAAAACCACACTTACAAGCAGCCGAGATACTCTACATTGTATGTCACTCGCATAACTCCCTTCCTATCACTCTCTCCCTCTCTCCCGTTGTCTTTGTATAAATGGCAACAAAATTGCTCGTCATTGATTTTGTTGCATACTTTTCGGCGGCGTTTTTTTTGCAGTTGCAAATTCTAACAAGAATTATTGAACTATTCTACGTAAAGCTATTCAGATTGTGCTCAATTGATATATTTTAAACAGATCAATTTCTTATATTTGTAAAATATTGTGCTACCATTTAAAAGATTAGTTTATGTTATCTGGAAAATTGCCATAAATATTCGAAAGTTTAAAAGTGGCTTTGTGTTTTAGTTGAGCTGTTGAAAGCCAAATTGCTTAAATGTGTATTTATTTATTGAAATATTTCTGAAACAAGCAATAAATATATTTTTTATTCAACTGAACGAATTTATTCTTTTAATATTTTCATTTCAACTACTTTTTATTTTCATTTAATCTAAAAGTTTGTTACTTAATTTTATTTTGAATTTTATATATTTTCCACTCTTTGAACTCCACTGTAAGAGCATTCAATGTTCAACTCAAACAATTCGTTGAATTCATATTGTTGTCTTTGGCAATTCACTTCATTCCCCATCGTTTGTTCTCACATTCTTTTGGCTTTTATTTGCATTTCAATTTCGTTTTATGAGAATAGTAGTGTCTGTCTTGCTGTTGGCCAACAACATGCTTTTGCCACTACTTCTCCAACTGCGTCTTGTTGTTCATATTTCTTCTTAGTTCATCTACAATTCTGGCTACTGTTGCACCTGTTGATGAAGCTGTTTTTAGTTTATTTTATGAACGCATTTTATGGTAATGCTATCAAATTCATAATCTGACAAAACTGACAATCCAAGCAGACAGTTTCACAGTTGAACAAAAAAATACAACAAAATATGAAGCATACGCACTGTATAACAAACTTTGCAAACTACTTAAATACTCCGACTACCACTCTCTCTCTTTATCTGGCTAACAAACTGACCAAACTACAAATACTGTACACAGTTGACAAGGTCTTTTCCTCCATTCACCCCCCTCTGGACTCTTCTTCGACTGCACAAAGACCCATTTCCCCCATACCAATTCCCATTCCCATTCCCGTTCCCGCTGTCGACGTTGACTCGCTAAGCCAGTTGGCACCAGTAACCATAACTTAGAAAGGCAAACAAGCTGAATTTGCTGACGAGCCAAGCTGTTAGCAGGGGATGATGATGATGATGAAGAAGAAGTAGCAACAGCAGCACCAGTAGAAGGAGATGAAGGACCTTGGGTATTGCTGCCTTACGACCTCTTCTCTTTTAGGTGCTGCTCCTTTGGCTTGCACTATGCTGCCTGTTACATTTCAATTGAAAGGATTTACATTTTGTTGTTATGTTTCAGCATTTTTGTTTTACAGTTAGGGTCGCACCCCAAACAACAACAATAAGAAGAGCAACCCAAAGCAACGAACCGTGTCTAGCAAATATTATAATGCCACGCACGAATCCAAACGCAGACCAGACGAAAGACACGTCATAATTGTGTGGTTTGGCAACATAACGTAGCACTTGTGAGTCTTTCGGGTGTCTTCTCCTCTCCGCTTCCCTCTCTTACCTTTCCTCCCCTCCTCTCCACTCCACTCCATTCTTTTGCCTTCCCTGTGAGTGTCAGAATTGTGACAAACTTTGTGCCCGCTGCAGTGATTGTCAGTGTCACATTTCGAATGCTACTCCAGACAACATATTCACTCTGCTGGAAACTGCGTTTGTGAAAATAATTACTAGTACATGAACTCACACACACATAAATCAGGTGTTTTATGATGAGTTATGAGAAAGGTTTAAGAAATAATTTTGGTTTTTGTTATTAATATTATTAGTATTAGTATTACTATTATTATTATTATTATTATTATTATTATTATTATTATTATTATTATTATTATTATTATTATTATTATTATTATTATTATTATTATTATTATTATTATTATTATTATTATTATTATTATTATTATTATTATTATTATTATTATTATTATTATTATTATTATTATTGTTATTATTATCATTATTATAATTATTATTAGTATATTAATCAAAAAGTTAAGTTTTATCATAAACTGTAGTCAATCGCATTTTCTAAAAAATATTACTTAATGCATAATCTAATGCTCTTGAGTGTTCATTTTATAAAGATAGCTACATAAATTACTTAAATGATGTTTTGTGCTTAAATTTTTTACTACAATAAAATTGTGAATATTCCCGAACTTTTAAATATTTTTTTTAATATTAAATATTTATTTATGGTTAAATAATTTCGTAAATTAAAAAGCAAATACATTACATTATTTTTATTGAATTTATAACAATGATTTTTAATACAAAATTAATCGGAATGAAATAAATTCTTATCCAAATACTATTGTAAAGGAACAGAAAAAAATATATTAAATTCTGAAATATGTAAAAATTATTTTTTTCTTTATTTTTACAATAAAATTTTGAGTGCTCATCACAACAAATAATTCAAATGTTTCTAACGAAACTCATAGTAAACCTGCTGCTAATTGAATGCATTAATTTTGTTTGGTGTAAAATAATGCACTCACATACAAATTAATTTAATTGCTGCAATCTAATTTATTACTTTAATGCCGACAAAAAATACTTTAAAAAAGATACACTCATTCACAGTACTTGTCAGCTTACAGTGCGCATATAAATATAAGAGTTAACTACTAACTAAATCACCGTCTAAAGTCATAACGAACTCCGTGCCACTAAATTCGTATTCATTTAATAAAGTTCACGCGTTTGCTCAAATTTAATACATGAGTGTATTCAGTGAGGTATTACTACAGGTAGTCATGCATCTATTTGTGCTGAGAATTCACTGGTGTACCTGCAACGTGTTTCACAGCTTTAACTCATATTTATTCATTTGAAACCCTAAATTATGATGTCCCACATAAATATATGTATACGAGCTTAACAACAAACAATCTACACTTCTTCACCATCCACACACACACACACAAACACACTCACTCCGTTCACTGTCATTTACCCCCACCCCTGAGCCATCCCCCTCCATGTTCACTTGGGTATTCAAACGACCGTATGCTTAACGACCTTTTAATTGTCTTGTGTCTTGTGTACCTGCTTGCATTGAGTTAACTGCTGGCGCCATCTAGCGGCAAAAATGGGTACACCAAATTGTCGAATATTCAGTGCAACGTGCGTTGGAGTAAGTGCGGGGCGTGGCTTTTTTTAGGGGCTGGGAGGAGGAGTTGTCTTTTCAGCCCGAAATAAACTCATTTTAAATACTTTTGCCAACAATTTGTCATAATTTGGCTCATTTCGTTGGCAACACACGACGAGGCAGCTTTTGTCATTGCAACAGATTTTCGAGTGACGGTGGTGGCGGTGGCGGTGGCAGTGGCACTGACGCTCGTGGTCTGCGGCGGCACATTGTGGCAAACACTTTTGCCTGCAGTCGCTGTGGTGGGCGTGGGAGTAGGAAGTTACATTTGTACTGACTTGCATTGTGTGTGTGTGGGGGTGTGTGAGGGGGTGTATGAGGGGGTGTGTGCGGGAGTGTGTTCAGTTCTTAAGCGCTGCCAAAAACTTGAGTCGCGGCAAACAAAACGCTTAAAAAGTACCGCCTTTTATAGATGCACTTACTCCCCCGGGGAGGGTGTCTGGTGGTGTGTGGACTGGGAGAAGGGCTCGAGGGGGTATAAAACAAAAGCAGCTGAAATGCGTCTTTTAAATGACAACAATTTATGGCTAACATAATAAGTTCAGGAATTTAGACTATTAAGTTTGTGCAGGTCATAAAACTACAAAATTTACTTAAATAAAGACAAAACTTTCTTAAATTAAAAATTCAATTCCAATAAAAATAAATGTAATTTTAAAGTTTTAATAAATAATTAAATATTTTTTTTACTATTATTGATGATACAAATTGGTCTTAAACAAACTTATATTATTTATTTTATTCAAAGTTTATTCATTTTATTTTCTAAATTTAAATTTCTAAATAAATAAATATTATTTATTTTATTAATAGCTAATCAATAAATTTGCCGTTATAAAATCAAATTGTTTTAGCTTAAACTTTTTTTCAGTGTAGTCGCTACTTGATAACTCCAGCTTGAAGGCAATTTTCTTTTAGCTTTTTTTGTGAGCTGTTTGCATAATTTTCTAAAGCCGAGCAACAAATGAGCTCACAGTACAAAGGAAGCTGAAGATGAGCAGAGATTGTTAACGGGGTTGTGTCAAGTGTGGGGAAGGGGGCGCTGAGTGAAGGGGGGTGGGGTATGGTTGTATGGGCCTTTCAATTGTTACAAAGTATTGAACCGTTAGCGACGTTGCCAACAATTGGAAAAGTGTTAAGCAAGCGTAGGCTTAAACGACTAGCAGATACCCACTATTTAATAAATATAATATAGAAATACAGTGGAATCCGGTTATAACGACACTCAAGGGACCGACGATTTTACGTCGTTATACCCGGTAGACGCTTTAACCAAAACTAGCAAAGAAAAAAAAGGTTGCATGGGGACCAAACAGTCATCGAATTTTCGTCGCAATGACCGGACGGACGCTTCAAGCGGAGTCGTTATAACCGGATTTCAATGTATATATAAATATAATATATTTACGTAAATGTACAAAATATATATTATCAGATATTTGTATATAAGGAATTATATAGAGACGAAATTTATTAAAATAACAAAAATTTGTTAAGAATTGCAAACGATGGACGAATGTATTTAAAGACAAGACTGTATTTGCACATATAGTTAATGAAGTCGACCCAAAGTTCATCAGATTTTACTATATGATTAAATTAAGCCCTAAGCCCACCACATTTTCCTCAGTGTAGCGACTGCTTGCACACACATTTTAACGAATACAAAATACTCTACGACTAATGGGTAAAACGAGTCAGAGTCAAATAAAAGAGAGCAAAATAAAAGGTGTGTAACTGTGTGTGTGTGTGTGTGTGTGTGTGTGTGTGTGTGTGTGTGTGTGTGTGTGTGTGTGTGTGTGTGTGTGTGTGTGTGTGTGTGTGTGTGTGTGTGTGTGTGTGTTTGTGTGTAAGGAGGCGGCTGTGTGGGTGTGGCAAAGGGGTACGTGACAAGCAACTCATGTATTCAAAAATTACATTTAAGTTGCTAAAATTACAATGCAAAATTGAAATATCTTATTTCAACATGCAGTTGAGGCAATTTTTCATGCGTATAAAACTGAGTGAAGACGTTGCCAGAGAGGGGGAAAGAAGGGGTAGGGGGAAAGGGGTGAAAGGGGTGAAAGGGGTTTAAGTTGCAATTACAGGGAAGCAGAGTCGGGCGGACTCAAAGACAGACGGAGACAGCAAGGGAAGCCACAAAAGGAACATTTGTGGAGTACAGGGTGCGTGTGTGAGTGTGGCAAGTTCAAGGGGCAAGCATGTGTATGTGAGTGTGAGTGTTTGAAGCGGGTGGCAAGTCAGACAGACAGTTGGACAGACAGACAGAGAGACAAGCAACTAACGAGCCACACACAAGCCGACAACGAGGCAGACAAAACTTTATAAAATTTATCAACGACTTCTTCTAGTGTAAGTTTGTCCAACTGCATGGGTGTGCCGGAGTGTGTGTGCGTGTGTGTGTGTGTGTGTGTGTGTTGGTGTACTTTTGCATTTATGAAAATGTAATAATAACAAAAGACGCAATGCAGACGCGGCAGCAGCAAACTCAAAACAAACACATGGAGACACCAAGCCAAGTATTGTCTATGGCTAACAAGACGTAGACAAAACCGTCTAAAGGGCACTGTAGCGGAAGACAGAAAGAGCAGTGGTAAGAGAGAGAGAAAGAGAAAGAGAGAAAGAGGGGGAAGAGCGGGAATGCACTACGGAGATGTGCAGCATATGTGCACTTGTGTGAGTATTTGTTGATAGGCAAACATATAACTTACAGACTGCAGCACAGTGTTGGCCATTTAGCTTTTTATCTGGCTGTTTTTTAGAGACCGAACTCTAAAGAAGAGTTAAGGGGTCTATTAGCTTTGGCAGAAGCCAGATGTGCGTAACAGGCAGTAGGAAGCATTTTCGACCCCATAAAGTATATATCATCTTGATCAGCATCAACAGCCGAGTCGATATAGCGATGTCCGTCTGTCTGTCCGTCCGTACGAACACCTAGATCTCGAAGACTATAAGAGCTAGAGCCACCCAATTTGGAATGAAAGTCCGTCTACTTACCAAGCAGATGAAAGTTTATTTCAAATTATTGCCACGCCCACTACCGCCCCTGCAATTATTAAACTATTTTCATAACACCCCAACTAGAACACTATTAAAGCTATCGTGACCAAATTTACATAATAAGTTTATCCGAATAGGACAACTACAGCCTATAGCTCCATAGGACAAATCGATCGAAAATGGGAATTTTCTATGAAGACATGTACTTTTAGATGAGCTATCGCAACCAAACTCACACATTATGTGTATATCATATATATTCATATGTAATTATCTTCAGCAAGTTAAATCCGCATTATACAACTATAGCCTATAGGAGTACTTGGTCTTTTTACAGTCGGCTCGCTCGACTGTAGCCTTTCTTACTGGTTGTTTTTATAAAATAAATTCCTTTCACTTAAAAGCATGTAGAAATTATGCAATTATACATTTATTATCGAATAAATTTAGTTTTTTAAACTAAATGAGTGGCAAACAGACAAAACAAATGTTTAATGAGGGCTTAATTCGGCTTCATCGTATATCTTATTGAAGGAATTGTAAATTTATCTAAATTGTTCACTTACATTTGTGGCTAAAAGTTGGCAGCACTAATGCCAGCTGCTACAGATATCAAAATGCAGCTAAATGTATGGAAATCCAGCTTATAATTTAATATTTGCCTTGGGAACCTTAAAAAGGGTCAAAATAAATTAAAAAAATATATTTTTAGATTTATTTTTATTATTATTGCTTTTAAGAAAAGGTTTAAAATAATTTAATTAAAATAAAAATTTTCATAAACTTAATTAACATAATAAGATAAGATAATAATGTTTATTTTCTTAAAAAATTACTTAAGAAAAGTTGTTTTAAATATTTAAATTTTTATTAGAATTTAGCTTTTTACTTTTTTAAATTTTTCCAGTGTATCTAACTGCAAAGTTCTCACCCCTCTCACCCATTTCCGTTCTTCATCTCTTTTCAGCTTGTTGACGAGCCTGGAGTCAAATTGTAAATTAACAAGTTAAAAAATTTGTCAAAAGCAATTATCATTAAATAGCACTAAAAGGCGGGCAAACAAAACAAAAGGCACACAAAGTATCTGGCAGATACAAACAGACACAAACACAGACAGTCACAGATACACAGACACAGGCAGACGCATATGGTAAGAGATACAGATACAATTGACAGACGCCAATGAAGTGCCACAGAACCCAAAAGGAACAAACAAAACGCGAATTGTTTGGGCCAAGTTAATAGGATGCTGAAGAGAAAGAGAACGGAGCAGAGAAGAAAGAGGAGATTAGAGAAATGACGAAGTGGAGAAATAAGTGGAAGGAAGAATGAGATTAGAGAAGGAATCTATTGTCATGGCCACTTTTTGCTTGAAACAATAAAAATCCCAACGACAAAACAGTTGTGTGTCAATAACAAAGCAGAAATTCACATTCTGCCCCCCAAAAAACAAAGTATCTGATGCCTAAGCGACTTACAACGAGTACGAGTATCTTTTGGTGGCACACACACATATTGGAATAATTGATTAGCTTATCGATAAATGTGTTGGCATTACATCTATTACAAGGGGATTACAACTCAACGCAATCAGATTCATCAGTAGTTCTTGAAAATAACTCAAAAGACTTTGACTTCTACAGATAAAGCATAGGATATTTTGTATTATTTACTAAAAGTCTTAAAAACATTTTTTAAAACTCGAAACTGGGCACTAAATTGATAAGATATCAACATTTTCACACAATGTGTTGTGTTTTTATGTCCCGAAAAGTCTATATAAAATATTTATATATTTTTAAAACAACATTAACATTAGATTAAGTATGTTGTCTTTAGATAAGTAATTCTATACCTAATAAACAAGTTAAATTAGCATCATAAAAAGTCTTAAAATAATGAAAAACTATTTTATTTTAATTATTAATTATTATTTCTAATTATTATAATTATAATTATAATTTTTTATAATTTTTCTTAACAAAGTCATAAAAACAAATCACGATAAATAATTAAATAAATGTTTCTTCTAAAAGCTTAAAAAAATTATTTTTTAAAATAGAAACTCATGGAAAATTTTGAAGAAAACGTTAGAAACCTTAATAAATAAATGCCAAAAAATCATGAATAATTAGCTAGGCTTAGAAACCAATTCCATAAATGTGAATTTTGATCAAAAACGTTGATAACCTCGATAAGATCCAAACCAGAAGCGCCATAAGCAAATATGGAATCGATACCTTAAGTTGCCAATCCAGTTGTCGTTGAATTGGGAAGCACCTGTGTGCACCTGCGCTTACCCAACTGTCCCATAACATTCCCCCTCTCTCCCACTCTCTTTGTCTCTGTCCGAAGCGAATAAAACTTCAATTAGCAGCGCAAATCAAAGTCTGAGCCGCATTAATGCCGCCAGACAACGGCGGACAAGAGTGGAAAAAAAACCCCGAAACTGAAACCGAAACAGAACTAGAATCAGAATCAGATTCAAAATCAGAAACCAAAAACCAAAAACCGAAGCAGCAGTTCAAGTGGTCCCCCAATCCGCTGTCTCTACCGCTCTCTTACTCCCCCCCCTCCCTCTCTCTCCGTCTCTCTTTTTCGGCTCAACTTGTCCCGAAAAATAAAATAGACAACAAAATAAAAACAAAACAAGAAAAACGAAGCACAACCAAAAAAAAAAAAAACTAATTGGAAAAGTTTCAGTGGTGTGGAACAACTTTAAAAGACCGCGTAGCTTTTACTAGCGTAATAAATTTATTAGACATATAAATTAAATTTATTTAAAGTTTCATTCTTTCGAACTTAAAAACTTCTGTAATAATCACTTAAATATGGAAAACCAATGGTATGATATATGATATAGTATTGTAATAAATATAAGGAATTTTTAGATGTTTATGTAGCAATTAAGTTATTCTAGTCAAATTCTAAAAACATAAAACAGTTGTATGCTAAATGTATCTACATATGTTAAGGGGTCAAGTGGGTTTAAATTTTTTAATAAATATATATTTATGTATTTTTTAATCGTATAAGGCTAATGAATAGTCAATCAGTTAAACTGTTTGAAAAAAAAATATTTCACTGCGAACAAGTGAAAAATTTTTTTTTAAAAAAGTGTTTAATTTCAGCCTCTGAAACCTACTTAACCTCTTAAGTCTTCTGATCAGCACTAAATTAGCTTTGGATATGTGACTCAATTGAGATTAAAACTTCGATGTGCAAATTTATATCGAAATACTTTGTTAAGTGTGGTAATAATTACCAACCTGTTAGTCAGTTAGACGTGTATTATATAGTACTACAATCACTAAAAACATTAATCTTGTAGGTAATTTGGGATTTTTAAACTGTGGCAAACAACTTTAAATATGTTTTTCACTACTGATTTTTCAGTAATATGGGATAGACTTTTCATTTTAGCATACACACTTGGGCGTGGCAATTACCCTAAGCAAGTTTGAGTTCCCTGGCCCAAAGACCTTCATACGACTCAAAAATTGATGACCCTACCACTTATAGACTGTGAGCTGCATGGATTAACTTAGTTAACTCAAAAATCTATAAACTATAGTAGCCAAAGTCTTCTGCTATCTTTCAGACACACATGCTTTTCAAACCTCATATACCTTCCACTCTTTTCGACTACAGGGTCTAAAAAAAAGTTAAAGCCGCGTGTCCAGCGACGTTGTGGGTATTAAATTGATAGAAAAGCAAAAAATAACAACAAACAAAATTGTTGCTGCTAGTCTAATGGTTGATTGGAGGTGGGCGGTGAGTTGGGAGCTATGGATTTGGTGGCTGATGCCAATGCTCGGTGGTGCTCGGTGGTGCACATTGCTGCGATTTTTTGCCTTTGATAGAAAAACAATTTTTCTACTCCATTTCACGCGTTCAAGGCAGCAGGCGTGGCTGGCCCGAGGGCGGGGGTAGCTCAAGCAGGGGTGGAGTGACTAAGGGGGGTAAGGGGGTTGGAGTCTCGAAACGCTCGTCAGCGTAAAGATGCCGCCAGACCGATAAACGTTTCAAATGAAATAACAATAAAAAACAATTTTTTTTTTTTATATATCGAACATAACAATAACTTGCCTCTCACTCACTCCCACACTAACCCCGGTCTGTATCCAACTCACGCTCCATCTTGCTGTCTCTCTCATACTGGCGAAAGTTTGACCCAATTTCTTGTTGTTTTTGTTGTTCCCGTTGAGTGATTTTCCTGTCAAATCGCCTAGTTTTCCAATTTTTGTATTTTGTCAAACAAATCGAATTTCGCATATGACTCTTAACAAATAATTTCCAAAGTATTTGAGAGAACAACTTCGCTCATTCGTCGCTGTTTACAGTGCTGGGCATTGTGCGCATACAAGTTCCGAGAATGCTAAACACTCTGGTCAACAAAGACGAGTTTTTTTTAGATTATTTTTTATTTCTATTTCTGAGTTTTTTTTGTGGGTTTTATGACAATTTAATGACTAACTTGTATAATGAATATGCGGTTTTTTTATCATTTGCTTAAAGCTCTCACACACGCCCAACAAATACACACTCTGCTCAACTGGAGATTCAACTGACCTACAGGGAGTACGTTGACGTCAAAGCCCAGTCGGTTTGAGGGGGGTAGAAATTGGTAGACCCTGAATTATCCACTACCTGGTTGTCCAACTAAGGTCACGTTATTTTTTTGACAAGTCCCCATATCCATATAACTATCTGTAAACACTTCAATTGATCTTATCTGTGCGGAACTGGAGAGCAATTTTTTGTTATTATATAGTAGGCTAGACAGATTTGGTCAGATTAAATGTTTATTTGCTCTAAGTATTAGGATATATAGGAAGTGCAGCAGTGGAGCTAACAATTCTGTATGATCAATAACAATTTCTAAGTATTTTAGAAGTAATGAGTACGGAGTCTATCAAACAACAGAGCTTGTTTATAACACTTACCCCAAACAAAAACAACTCTTTTATTTTTTGTGGGCTTATGGGACGACGGCTAAAATATTAAACAAATTGTATTTGACATTAGTTGAAAAATTTCAAATTTCTAGGAACTAATGTAACTATGATGGAAGCTTTATGCAGACAGTTTTTAAGGCTTTTGTAGGAAAAATACTATAATAGGGACTATGAATATAAATACAGTTTTCTTGTTAGTACAAATAAAATGAAATAGGATTACTTGAAGTTAAAGATGTTAATATTTTAGAGAGTATAAAAATATATTTAATAAGAATTTGTTATGGAGCTAGAGTAAATTTGAAAAAAATTAACATTAAGTTCTATGAGGTATAATATTTATATCCTCTTGTATC
Organism: Drosophila dunni; assembly: GCA_018152125.1. Taxonomy (NCBI): domain Eukaryota; kingdom Metazoa; phylum Arthropoda; class Insecta; order Diptera; family Drosophilidae; genus Drosophila; species Drosophila dunni. Next base: position 9,837,763 of record JAECXC010004147.1, on the reverse strand, counting down.
TATCCTCTTTGTATCTACAAATGTATCTCACGAAGAGCCCCAAATTTTGGAAAATGGACAACTGATAAACATAAACATATACAGTGAAAGCTCTACTCGCGGACAGCTCCCTCAGGCGGACAGCTCGAATTTTATAGTTTCTTAGCATGATTTGCATACAAAATTCGTTCTCTTAGGCGGACATCTCCCTTGGGCGAACAAAAATACTGGAACCGTGGCTGTGCGGCCAAGGGAGCTTTCACTGTAGAAGCGAAAAAATATGACTCTCTGTATTGAATATCTAAAGAAATTATTTATAACTATATTAAGTTTATCATATATGTATGTATGTAAATTCTAAAGAGTAGGTAACAAAAAAAACTTAAGCCTTAATTGACCCAAAAATACTATAAACATGTCTAAAAATTAAATGCTTACTGGCAGTCAAAAAGTTGTTCTACCAAATTGAACTTAATCCCATAAAAGTGACAATAAAAACTCAAAAATAGTTTAAAAATTGATTATGAAAAGGCATCGAGACAAGCTCGAAACTATTTTATTATACATGAGTTGGACATTTCAATTCAAGCGATTTTAAAAATCAATTCAGAATGGAAAAAGCCAAAACATTAGAAAGTTAATTCGTCTATTTATCACAATAGAAATGATCCATTTATGTAGGACATTTAACCATATTGTAGTCAACCATTCAAATCTTCGATTACTGTATTTAGTTTCCAGACAAACAAATACAAAAAGTCCCCGCTGATAACTGCGCCAAACAAAGAGCTTATATGATCATAAAAAATACTGAAAAGCTCGACAAAAAATTGATAATGTGTTCGATTTATTGTATGTGTTTTGGTTTTTTTTTCTGTATTTTTTGTATTTTTTATGAACTCATCAAAAGGCAAACAAAGCTTTAGAAAACGAGTTAGACGAGAACTTGCGTCTGGGCCGAAAAAAAAACCTGTACGAAATTCAATTTCTTCTCAAAAAAACACAGATAGAATAATTATACTTACTAATCAGTGGCTAGGCGCCGAGGTTCGCATAGACAGAGACAGCGACGCAGGCGTAGGCGTCGACGTTGGCGTTGGCATCGCTGCCGGGAGCTAATCAATAAAGCGCGTTAATTATTGTTTGGTTTAAAGCTTGATTACAACAGCAGTGAGAAGCTTAGAACGCCACTGCACGCTTAACGCAAAACACACGCGCGACGTCTAACCAAAAAAAAATAATATACAAATTTTGGCCAACACCAAAAAAAAAAAAAAAAAAAACGACCAAGAAAACAAAACAAAAGCAGAGACGTCAAAAACCGCGCACGATAAAAGTCGCCAGCGGCCAAAAACGCGCTCATTGCGTGCGCTGTTTTCACAACGGTAAACAGCACAGAACAGCACACAACAGGATAGCGTAGAGGGCGAGGGAGAGAGACAGTGTGTGGATATTCAGATACATTTTCAGATACAGATAGATCGCCAGGATGAGGATGCGACACGCATTTGCGGGATTAATCGTCTGCTGGTTGGCAGTTTGTCAACCACAAGGTAAATATTTTCGTACATCAACAGTAGTGGCAACACTGGCTAGATAGGATAACGACATACACACACTCGAACACCCACTCAAACACTCACACACACGCACACTCACACTGACTGACTCCACCCAGTTGAGGCTTTTAGATTACTGCAATAATTGCAAAATTATCACAGGAATTTTGATGTCGAAAGACAATTTCAAAAAGTGTTAAATGCGTTTAAAGTGCACTGAAAGAAACGGTTTTAAATCGAGGTGAAAATACTGATTTGAGTTTGTAATTTTTAATGAACAAACAAACATTTAAGTATATGCTAAAATACTTGTTTTTTTTCTTTTTGTGTTATCAGATATTAAGATTTTTGTTGTATTCAAGTGCTGACCAATTATTTAAGTGTTTTAAGTGTAAATTTTTTTTTAATTCAGCAAGTATCTTGTTCGTGTATTCAAGATATAATTTAAGATTTAAAATGTTTTTTGTCGGTATATTTTTTTCTGTGTACAAAATTCAAGCAATGAAAATCCAGCAGGAAATACTCATGAATACTTTTATTACTAATACCAAAACTGTATAATAGGCTGTATTAAAAAGTATTAGTTTATTAAACGCATATTCCAGTTCTAGGTTAATACTCTAAAATAAAAGTTTAATTAACAGAAAAATTTAAATTAAAATCCGTTTAAAAATTTATGGTGTTTGAAAAAAATAAAAATTTTTAAATAGGTTATGAAATTCTCTAAAAATCTTCCTTTGAACAAATTTTTAAACAAAAACCCAAAATACGACTTTAATAACTAGTATTTTTAATTACCAGGCAGTATCGATGCGAAATCATTAACAATATTTTATACAATTTTCTTTGCTATTTCCAAAAAGTTCTTTAAGTAATTGAGTGTCACTTAAATTTTGACAAGTTTTAAAAATATAATTGAATGCTTAATGCTTAACCATTATTTATAATAAAAGCTTCAATCAGCTCAGTTGTCTGTTGCGTTTGTCATTTAATCGTCTTATGACTTAAATAATATAATAACAAAAATAAACATTTTTGTTATTACCTTGTAAATCGAGTTTTTGCGTATATTTAATAAAAATTAATTGAAGATATTGTTTTGGTGAGCAAAGTAACTAAATCCAGTTTGAATTAAAAATGAATAGGCTGTTAAACAAAATATCTGCTAAGATTTGAAAAAAAGTTAATGAAAAGTTGTTGCTTGAAACAAAGACACAGAATAAACCTTTTTTTAAATGTGTGATAACATTGCTAAGATCAAGTTTAAATTAATATAAACGTTCTAACATTTTTTTCCTTGAGCTTAAAAATGAAACCTAAAACTACAAGTTTCGATACCTTGTTTTAAAATAATAATAATAATAATAATAATAATAATAATAATAATAATAATAATAATAGTAGTAGTAGTAATAATAATAATAATAATTAAATTTAAAATAATTTTCATAAATTCTTAACTTAAGTTAAGTAATTGGAGTGAGTTGAGGAACAGCCAGAATTATTTAACTTTAATTTTTTAGAATTGAACTCAGACAAGAATTTATAATTGTTTTCCATTTAATACATTTAAAAATTAAAATTTTTTAAACCTTTTAAAAAATTTAACTTAAAATTTTTAAACCTTTTAAAACGTCTAACTTAGGTTAACAGCATTCGAACATTTTTCCAACAGTGTAAACCAAGTCGAAACTCAATGCTTGTTTTTTAAATATTATACATTAATGACGTTATTTTATGCTCGGGAGTCACAAAATAAAACCTTCGCCAGACTTTAGTGGAACGCGTAAAAATTTCAAAATAATTATAATAATGGAAAGGTACAAAAAATGATGGAAAAAAGCCAACAGACAGAGCAGAGCACATTTAATGATATTCAAATTAGAAACAGTCTAAAAAAGAAATAAAGAGAATGAACACGAAAACAGCTAAAACAAATAAGGAAAACAAGTAGAAGAAGAAGAAGAAGTAGAAAGAAGAAGAAGCAGCTCCGAGTAATGCGAGTGGAACAAGTTTGAATTTGAGTCGTTGCTGTTGTTCTCGGGAAGGAGATTATAAATGCATGAAGCTCTCTGATATGTTTACCTTTAATATCGCGCAACAAACAACAAAGTTTCGCCAGATGGGCGAAAACTTTTCCATTTACCTTCAGTGTTGCCAACTCTTCTGGCCCCGAAAAGGCTAGATCAAAATTCGAACAAAAATAAAGCTAGTTGAAAATTAGAAAAAAAAAGCTAGTAATCTGCATCAAATATTCAGTTGAATAGAAGTTATGGTTGTTAGTTAAAGGTTATTCATAGTTAAGTTAAGAAACTATTAAGCTCTATAAATTATATATATTTCCATTAACAGGAACCTTGACCGTTTTTTGGGAATATCCTTAATATATTTAATTGGCAACACATAATTAATAGATTTCATTATTTTTATGAAGTTTAGTAGTAGTCTAGTCACTTTGACTACTTGATTTTTATTCACTAAATGGCACTTAAACTTTTTTAGTTTTCATGTAACGAATTAAAACAAAAATTATATCAAATATAGGATTTTTTTTAAAAATTATTAACAACGGAACAGGACAATAATTTTCCCAAAATTTTTAAGAATAGGAAAATAACTATCCCAAAATTTTACATACATTCATTTACGTGTGTACAATTTTTTAATGTCCATTGTTATCTTTTTAGATACAAAGATTCCAAATTTGTACAGAAATCTAACTCATAAAAATGATTCACCATCCTTAAGACCATATAAATAGGTTCTTGACCAAAAATACTATGTAAAATGTCCTCATAAAACTTACCTGTGATAGTAACGTCCAAAAATCTATACATCACAAAAATTACTTATGTAGCTATTGCAAATAATTTTCATAGCCTCAAGTAAGACTATTGTTGAATTTCTGACTAAATTAAGTTGCCTATTAGGTCGCAGGACACTAGCCTGGGATCTACAATTTTTATAACAAAATCATAAAAAACATAAAAATGAAGATAATTTGTAAATTTCACAGTGACCACAATAGTATGAAGTCTTTTATTCCAGAAATTTGTTGCTTTACATGCGCTGATCTTAAGCTTGATGATAAAATTATATTCTTGATATAATTGAACTAAGAGCAGTTTTAGAATAAAATACTATTAGCTTACAGCAAATAGTCACTTAATTTTTCTAAGAATTCCCTTTTGGCATTGGCAGATTAAGTGAATATTTCAAGGACTTTACAGAAAATGACTTTAACTTTTAAAAACCCATTTTGATCACATGATGGTTTTTTCAATAATTTCAAAAACTGACTGTAAAAATTAAAGTTTCTATATAGAATCTTTATGTTGGGTCTAAGCTTGACTCTATCAATATAACAAATTATTTTATTTATATATTTATTTCAATGTTTTGTTGATTTGACTCACTGTAAGCCGATACCTACAATTGAAGTCAAAGTGACAAACTTAGCACAAGTTACTTCACTCCACAAATATATTTTTTGTCTTAATAAATTCATATCTGTAAGAGATTTAAAAAACGGTATAAACATTACTCATGCTCTCTCTTTCTCTTTGATGTCTTTTGTCTCTGTCCAGCTAATGCCCAATTCCTGCCCTTCGGCAACCAGGGTTATCGTGCCCAGCCCGGATTCGGAGGCGCACGCTATGGACGCCAGGGCTCCGTCTCGCGAGCCAATACCAATGCCTACGAGCGTCAGGTGGACTTTGGCAACAACGTTGAGTATACGCAGGGTCTGTCCAACTCACGCGCTGTGACACGCCAGAACGGTCAGCGTGTTGTGTCCGACAGTCAGGCACGCACACGCGACGTGGACTTGGGGGGATTGCAGATCGGCAATACGTTGACACGCACGCGCACCAATGCGAATGGCGCCGTCAGCGGTGGAGTGGCCAATCAGTTCCGTGTGGGAAATGTCGGCCTGGGAGCCTCGCTCTCACCCGATAATCTGCGCCAGGGCTTTGGACTGCAGCGTAGCGCCGATGGCAATACTCGTCTCGGCCTCGGACTGCTGAGCTTGGACTTGGACAACAATGTGCAGCGCACGAATTCCTTGGGTCAGGCCGAGGCTAATGCCCAGGGTCGTGGCGCACGTGTCGGGTCCAACACCAACACTAACGTGAACAATCAGCAATTCGGTGGTGTGAATGTGCGTGATACCATCACCAACTCAAATGCCTACGGACGCAGTCGCAATGGTCAGACCTCTGCGAATGCCGGCGGTTTTGGCGGCAGTGCCCTTACCCAGGGAGCCAACTACGGCGGTTTCCCGCGCCGTCGTCGCGCACCACGTCCGGTAGCTCCAGCAATTAGCGGAGCACGTCGCAGAAGCCCACGCCATGCGCAGTATGTGCCCTTCGGTTATCCCGAGCAGGGTTTCGGCGGTTTCGGTGGTTTCGGTGGTTTCGGTGGTTCCGGTGGTTTCGGTGGATTTGGCGGTGACTTTGATCGTTCAAGGCGTCAATTTAATCGGTTTCCTTTCGGCTACCAACAGCAGCCGCAACAACAGTTCGGCGGCAACAACAAGAACCGCGGTCAGGTACAGTCATCGGGCTTTGGCAATGCTCAGGGTGGTCCCGGCTTTAATCAGCAGGCGGGCAGCAACAACTTTGCCAATCAGAATGCCGATGGCAGCCAGAACGGTGGCAGCAGCAGCATTGGCTCCAACTTGGCCCAAGACGGTAGCAGCGGTCAAGTGACGTCAGCGAACACCAATCAACAGAACGGACCTGGCTCTCAGAGCAGCGGTGCTCAATCACAGGGTCTGAACTTTGATGCCAATGGCCAACAGGCGACCAGCTCCAATGCGAATACGCAGAACACTCAAGTGGGCAACATGCACACAATTGGCTCAAACAGCGGCTCCACAGCTACCAACAACAATGCCGGTGGTAGTTCATCGAATATTGCCAATACAAATACCCAAATTGTTAGGAATGGCAATCAGCAGACAGTCACCTCCGGTGCCAACAGTCAGTCCATCTTCCAGGGCAATGGCGGTGCAGGACAAGGTTCAGCCGCGGCTAACACCTCGGCCAACACCAGCTCACAGCGCGGTCCAAACGGTTCGGTCTCCAACTCTGCTTCGAGCAGTGCCAGCGCCACGGCCACCAATGGTCAGTCCGCCAATGCGAATGCCAGTGCCAATGCCGGTGGAGGTGGCAACCAGGCGGGCGCAGGCGCCAGTGCCTTCAATAGGCCGCAGTGGCAAAACTTTGGACGTTAGTTGAACTCATTTTTTTTATGGCTACAACACTGAACTGCACCTGCACCAACTAATTATCTAGCGGTGAATTGACACGGCTTGACACTCGTTGTGTCAACTGTTGACCCACCACAATAATTTGTTTTTTTTTCGATGCTCACTCTAATTTTATTTTAATTATGTATTTTTTTTTTAATGTACAACAAATCACTTTAAGCACACGAATAAATTGCATTTGTTAATTTTATTTGTCAATTGCACGAATTGCACCAGGTGTGTGGGGGGCACAGTGGGTGACGCACAGTGAATGAGTGGGGCACAGTGGGTCACAGTGGGCACTTTCTTGAAAATTAGTATTTACACCTGTTACAATTTGGGTACATTTGCACATATTTGGATTATTCGCTAGATTAATAGGTTTAATTTTACTTGATTCATATAAAGATTAGTTTTTGAACTGATTTTTTGGAGGTTCGGTAAGTTTTTCTTAAATTAGGAAACTTTTTATTTAGTATACATCACGAGATAAACGAAAATAATGTATGCTTTAAGTATATATAGTTTGTCTAGTTAGTCTGCTTGAAAAAAAAAATTTTTTTTTAGATAAATTGAAACACGAATTTAGCAGTGATCTAGCTCACCCCGAAGCTCCTTTGCTTTAAATTCAACATAACAAATTATAAGTAATATTAAATTTGAACAAAGTTATGTTTACTCAAGTTATTTCAAATGTTTACTACTGTTTATTCAGATGTTGGACCACTTTCTTATTTAACGCCTATTTTTATTTAATTTTTTCTCAATTCTATCTCAAAGTTCACCTTTGAAAAAAGCTAAAAACAAAACTGTTTCTGTAAAAAAATCGCAAAGTCCAATGAAACAATTTAAAGAACGCAGTGTTAGAAAGCGTAAAAATTATTCGATAAAATAATGCAATAGAAAATAATAATTTTTTTTTTTTTTTTTTTTTTTATGGACGAAATTTTGGGAGACTGCGTTTTGCTAGCTTTCAGGCTACGTAATCTAAACAGACATTTTAAATTATTTTTATAAGAATGGATAGTTTGAAACATAGGAACATATAAGCGGGGGAGAGGCAAGGCTTAAGGGAAGTGAATATCACAGATGTATCAGGAGATATGCTATGTTTTTTTTTTCAGTGGAAATTGTCTTTTATTAAAACGTTTTATATGACAATTAACATGTTTACTGCTACATTATTGCCAGCTTAACAGGTTGTATCTTAGAAAATAACAATTAAACATACAACAATAGTTCAAATATAGCAACAATATTTACAAAATTAGTTTTAACAAATAGACTGTGAGATACAATTATTACATTTTATTTACACAAGGGATCTGTCCCGTGGATGACACTTTTTAAGTCTCCTTTTTCTTGGTTTTTTGACAAGTTGTTTCGCAAGGTGGTTGGGATGATCTGCTACTCTATGAAAAGAGTACATTTTTTTTCATATGTTAGCACAAATCCTCTGTGCACATTGCCTTTTTACCACTTTTTCACAGCCCTGGCTTTCAAAGTTCGAATAACGCACATTTGTTGCATACTTTTAGGCATACCACTTAATTCGATAAATTTTACTTCCCATATCCTACTACCGACGTCTGTTTGTCTCCTCGCTTTCTCCCACTTATTCGCTCTTCCAGAACGCCATCGCAGTCAGCAACAAGTGCGTTCGCAGCACTGGCGACTGCGTTCCTTGAACTTCAGTTCCGATGTCGCTCAGCTTGAGAACTACCGAACGAATCGTTCCTCGGCTCTGGAGGACTTACAGCCCCGGTTGAATTCATCCATAGAGTCCTTTGGGGAATACGATGTGGATCAGCGTCAGGGACGCACGATAAGTGTAATCACTGATTGGTTTAACAGTATCTTCGGATCATGCGTGTCTCCCTGCACTATAGAGGCATATCAGCAGAATCGTTGCTGTGAAACTTATGTGGTAGGACCTCCGCAAACCTGCTGTACTGTTGGACCAATGCCACCGCCAGCACCGCCGGTACCACCACCAAGGCCCCCACCACCACCACCACCACCGCCTCCACCACCACCACCCCGTCCACCACGCCCACCGCGTTACCCACCGCCTTACCCCTACCCGTACCCCTATCCCTTTCCGGGTCCTATGCTTCCATCAAGCAAAACGCCCATTATGATGATGGCCGTTCCTATGAACTGCTGCACGGTCTGCACCTACACCTACTACGGTCCTCCGCCTTGTGGCCGTTTCAACAACGACAACAAACGAGTTACCGTCTACGTTCCCCCTCCCTACTACGGATAACGTCTGTGGGGTGTAGGGCAGGGGGAGGGGCGGTTATTTACTCGTATTAAGCTATGAACTAAGCACTACATTGATTACATATATGCTTTTTACTTTATCCATCTATCTCTCTTGGTCTCTTACGCTCTCTCTTTTGCTTCTTATACCCTGTATGTAGATATAGTTGAGGGGTCTTTCAGATTGCTGAAACTTAAGAACGGCTTGAGGTATCGCAACTAAAGTTACAATTTATATTTCTTACGTGACTTTTCATGCACTTACTAAATTTGCTAAGGATCGTAGGACTATATCACATAGCTTACGTAGGATAAAGCTTTCGAAAGAAAAAGATTAGTGCGGAAAACTTAAGGTGACTTAAGCAAAATAAATCATCAGAATCAGAAAACTTTAACTTATAGCTACCACAGGATCAATAGCTTAAAAATCAATAATAGAAATCATTGCTATAATTTCATGTATCTCAAAAAAAGTTTTTAATTTGTTTATCAAACATTAATGACTGTTTGCAAAGCAAGTACAGGGTCTTTCAAGTCGCCTTAAACTACCGTCTCTTAAATTTCTTGCTTACTTAGTCTATGTCTCTGTTTCTGGTTGTCGAGCTGTCAAAACTGTGCCAAATAAGGCAAACAACAAAGAGTCTGCAAAGAAGTTCCCCAGAGGCTAACGCTTTGTCTAAAAATGATTTGTTGTCAACCCATTTTATGTCAAAAATGCAAGCTAAAAAAAATGCTGTAAAAATGCTTTAAAAATACTTTAAAAATTATAATTCTTACAAGAAGTGAAATCACATTGATCGTAAAATTTGTTAGTTTTCTTTAAACAATTTTTCCCTACCTTATATGGACATGTCTAGCTAAATGAAGTAGCTCAAGCTTCCAACCTTCTAAAAATTAAATATTTTCCTCCTACACATTTTTTTTATTTTTTTTTTTTTGTAATTTTTAAGTAAAGTAAATGATTTACATTGTGGCAATGAACTAAAGTTATAATTTATTTTGTTGTATTATTATATTTAACTTTTTTTTTGGCATAATAAAATTTTATATAATATATTAATTGTTTTTACTTATTTATTTTATTTATATTATTTCGATTTGTATTTAGTTTTGAAAATTATTTTTATTTATTAATAGAAAATAGAGTCAGAGCAATTGCGTATCGTTGTGAATTCCTTTGATTCTAGGCAAATTTTCTTCTTGGATATTTTGGCCATATACGCTTTTATATTATTCTCTTTATTCCCTGTGTGTGTGTCGGTGTGCATGTGTGTGAATAGTGTGTGATGTATGTGGACTTGTGTGTGCCAGCTCGCTTTGTGTGCATGTAAGGACAGTGGAAATTTATAACAAACGGGGCCCAAACACAGGTCTCTGACATACTCGCTGGCTGTCTGACAGCCACATACGAGACAACACAACAGAGCACAACGGAACACGACAAAACACGACAGGACAGGATAGAACAGGACGCGACGCGAAGGTGCAGAAGAAACAGACGTGGAGTGGGAAGTAGATATATGGGTGAAAAGAGGCACAGGATACGTCACGTCAGCGGCACAACAAAGCTGATAACTGCAGGCACTGCGGCAACGACGACAACGACGGCGACAACGGCGACGGAGTCGTCAGATGGCGATAAGCGCGGTGAAATACAACAGAAAAGACATAGGAAAAAAGAACAAGGAAAAAATGATAAAGTCGAGACACGACTTAGGAATACCCCTAGCTTAGCATTGGGGCTTAAAAAATCGGAGTATTAAAAAGTGTTAGCTGTGATATCAGGAACTTTCTACTCCACTCAATTGTAGTTATGGGCAAATTCTTTGTTTTCGATTAATTTTAGACCAATTATTTTTATAGAGAAATCTGATTTCGATAATGTACTGTTCAAAATGTTCAGGAACTTATTCCGAATGAGTTTCATTAAGCAGGCTTAAAAGGCAACAAGACTTTTTTAAACAAATTTCCTATGTTCGATCAATGGAAATTAGAGCAGCTGTATGAAAAAAGGGTACGATGAGTGAAATTTTGTCTACAGGCTTTAAATTTTAACAATCTGCACAAATTATTTACTTTTGAAAGCAAATACAGTCAAAGCTCTCTTGGCCGGACAGCCATGGTTCCAGTATTTTTGTCCGCGCAAGTGAGATGTCCGCCTTAGATAACGGATTTTGTATGGAAATCATGCTAAAAAACTATAAAATTCGTCCGGCTAAGGGAGCTGTCCGCCTGAGGGAGCTGTCCGCCTGACGGAGCTGTCCACCAGAAGGAGCTGTCCGCGAGTAGAGCTTTCACTGTATTAATGAGTTCGCCTGTCCGCCTGAGGGAGCTGTCCACCAAAGGGAGCTGTCCGCGAGTAGAGCTTTCACTGTATTCATTTTTTGTTTCATATTTTCGTACCTACTTTTCCTTAGAAAGCCATTTGATGTACATTTGATGAACACATAAGCAGCTTGTGTATTCCCTTACCCCTTATAGACTTCGCTTAAGGCGATCAGGAATATTATGGACTTTTCAGATTCAGTCCCCGGTCATCTTTTTCATACCCATGGCTGAAGCATACCCTTCTACACCACTATTAACGGGTATATAAAGGCGGCAGAGAACAGAGAGGAAAGAAGAGAGAGAGAGAGAGAGGGAGAGAGGGAGAGAGGAGCTAAATATTTTCCCCAGCCAGGCGGAAGCAAAGCCCAACACATCGCGCGCCTTTGTCATTTCTCATAATGTTAATTTATATTCAGTTCAGTCTAAGCAAATAGCACAAAAAAAATAAATAAATAAAATGAAGCCACATGCCGTGCACAGTGACAGCCGTAAGTAAGGACACAGATTGAAAACAGCTAGGAGTTGGGAACAGGAGCGACTACCAGGAGCTTAGCCATGCCCGGTGCAGGAAATGGAACTGGAGTTTTGGAGCTGGAGCTGGAAAAGTGCGAACTAGTTTCGCTTAGTGGTAGAATTGCTGGTTGCGACGACGAGCTGGTGTGGCAGCCACAAAGCGACGCTCGTTGAAGACCTCCTCACCAGCGGCAGCGCCATCTGTGGCCGAGTAGAGCAGCAGAGGAATCTCCTCAACGCTTGTCTGTGGCATTTTAGCCGAATTACGCACACCAGTGCGCAGCAGTTCGTTGGCCGACAGACGACGGGTGCTGGCACCACCGCTTGCACCACCAACAGTTGCAGTTGCACCACCAGCAGTAGCAGCACCACCAGCAGTTGCACCCTCCAGCAGCTGAGTATCATCGTTCTCGTTCATCTGCAGTGGCTCATCCTCCAATTGGGGCACCACAATGGCATTGCCCAAACTGCTGGCGCCATCGACAGCCTCCACGTTGTCACCACTGATGGAGCTGGCCTGCAGCAGAGCCTCAATGTTCTCCACATTGGAGAGTCCAGTGAGCTGCAGCTGCTCGTGCAGTTCACTAGGAATGGCAATTGCCTGCACATCCTTGTGTCCAGAGATACCATTGGGTGTGGGAATGAACTGCACATTCTCTGGTATCTGATCGGTGGGATAAACTGGCACCAGTTCGGCTTCATTGTCGTTCTTTGACTTCAGCAGAATCAAAGAAATTGGCACAATCTTCTTGAACTTCAGCAGCACCAGCTTCTTGATGGCCACGGCACCGGGGAAGACACGGGTCTGTGCGCCATGGGGCTTGGCGGCAATCAGAGCACGCTGCTGCTGATTGTAGCGATTGCCACGCACGCGGTGACCAGCCACGTGACGAGCTAAGATAAGAGGAGAAAGGAAGAGAGGTTAACATAAATTGTTTACAGTGTAATGCTAGAAAAAGAAATACGTTTTTCTATTAAAATGCTAAATAACAAATATAAAATACATCTTGATTTCTAGATCATCTAGGAGATGCCCAATAAATTGCAAAAATACCCAACAAAAGTAGAGTTACTTGAAAAGAAAACTGGTATTACTAAGGTAAGCTACCTTAGCTACCGATCTCTTGGAGCATTCCTTTTTAATGAGCTGTCAAATGTTTCAGACCTATAGCGAGCTTCATCCTTGCCACGTGTTGCACCTCTATTGACTAAACCTAGAAGGAAAATATCGTCCCTCCTATTCCTACCAGATTCCCACACGGTCTCACAAAGAGCCGAATCCCCACGTCTCATGTGTGCTGGAGTTTCTCAAAACTTCTTAACCTAACCTAACCTAACCTAGCCTTACATAAACTAATCTAACATAACCTAACCTAACCTTACATAAGGTACAGGAAATCTCCTTTGAAACTAAACAAAGTCGATTTGACAAGCGATGAGATTTTATAAGAACAAATGAATAATGAAATATAACAGAATTACTTAATAAAAATATTAAACACAAATTGAAGAAATTTTAGTAGATTAAAAATAAATTAAATTTTTAAAATTTTAAAATATTTATAAAAGGGAAAATGTTTATTGTGTCTACAAATTTGTAATATTCTCATTTAAATTATTCGGTTTTATTAGAAAAGCGTAGTCTTGTTTGAAAAAAGACTTTGCTCCGCAAAACTACTCTACAATTACTGTTCTAAAGACCAGCTTTATTTTCCTAACCTTAGACTTGTTCTTCAGCTGTCATTCTTTTATATAGAAAATCTATTTTGCTATCACTGTAAGAATAAACTATAATATCTTTACCTTTGACTTGTTCTACAGCTCTCTTTTCTTTAAAGAAAATCTATTTTTCTATCACTTTAAGAATAAACTATATTTTCTTAAGCTTAGACTTGTTCTACAGCTAATTTAATCTTAATGAAAATCTATTTTGCTATCACTAGGAATAAACTATATTTTCTTAAGCTTAGACTTGTTGTACAGCTGTCTTATTTTCTATCACTGCCAGAAGCGAAGTCTTACCATCAATGAGAGCGACGAGGGCCAAAGCGACTGCCAGCAGCGTAAACAATTTAATTGCCATTTTCGTGGTTTTTCGTTAGAGTTTCTATTCCAAATTGGTTAATGATTGTGTGCTCCTGGGTTGTGTCGCTGGGCGAGTGTGTCTATTCAATGGTTTGGCAGGTGCCTTAGCAAAGACATTTTATACAGGGTAGAGACCACGAAAAAAAATTATGTAGAGATACAAATGTATCTTTCACTCGGAAATCGTAAAACGCCAAACAAAAGGTATTAGGCAAAAAACTAAAAAAAAAAACTAAAATGAACAAAAATTAATGCCAAGAACTAAATGAAAACAGCCAAGAAATTAGAAAAAAAGAACTGAAAAAAAGTCACCGACTGTCTGCGAAATTATTAAACTATGCAAATGCCAAAATAGAGACAGTTTCAGTTCGTAGACTAATTTATGCTTTATTGCTGTTGTTTTAATCCGATCCGTTGATCCAACTGGATTACACGCAGATCCCATGCAGTCCACTCAAGTCATTGACCGACTGATGCATTACTTTCGGCCAAAAAAACATTTTTTATAAAAAACACTATCGAGGGCGTATAAATTTGCATTTGAGGTTGTTCGGAAAGTTACAGATTTTTTTTATTTTTAGGTCAAAAGTGAGATTCTCCATAATTTCAGGGGCTTTAATTTTTTAGCCACATCCATAATAATCAACTAGCCAGCTCCATGTATTTATCATTGTCTGAGCGGCAGACTCCAGACCCAAAAACTCATGTCAAAGTTCAGTCAGCTCCAAAGTTGGCTATATAAATTTATTATTTTATTCTCTTTCTTTTCCTACATCTATTCCATGTTCCCATTTGGGAATCACAATATATTGCCATTCGCCCCTTTTATTTCGCGTCGCGTTTCTAGCCCACACGCCTCGGGTAAACTACCATACATCTAAGCATTTGTTTGCTTTTGTTTTTTAACACATGTTTTAGCTTTTTGTTTTCATAAATTTACCTATGAAAGACAAAAGATAGTTTTAGTTCTTAAACATCTGACACAAGTATTTATCATGGGGCATTTGAAGGCATTCTAATCTTTTAGGCTTTGAATTGAATCTATTTTTGGTTGCAGTCGTTTTATAGACATGTTATGGATTAAAAAAGCTTTTTTATGGTAGATAACGTCTTGTTATCGATTGTTTATTAGACAGACTTTTACAGGGTATATATCATGGAAAGACTTTAATGTCTGTGTGCCAAATTGTTTGTGTTTTAAGCCCCGGACTCAAAAAGAGTAGTGGGTCTATTAGGCTTTCCAGAAGTCAATAAGTGAAAGAGGTAGACGAAGGCTTTTCCGACCCCATGAAGTATATATATTCTTGTTCAGTATATATTTTCTTGACCGTCTATCCGCGCGTCCCTATAAACATATGAATCTCAGGGACTAAAAGAGCTACAGCCATCAAATTTGAAATGAAACTCCCTTAACTTCGCGAGTAGATTAATTTCAAATTATTGACTCACCCCCCCATCGCTCCCGTTTTCATAGAAGTATAACTTGGTAACACCTAGAGGTATTGTAAGCAATTTCACACCTTATATTTATGGCCCCATTATAACTATCTTCTCCTCAAATGTGAACTGCATCTGAGAACTATATCCTATAACTTCCACTTGACAAATCTGTTGAAATTTACTTATTTGTATAAAAAATGAGTACTAGATAGAGTACAGAGTCTAGTACAGTCGATTCGCTCGGTTGCATTCATTCTTCCCTTTTTTCGTAGTAAATATCGAATTAATATAAATATCGATAAAAAACTAGTAGGGTCCTTTTCTTCCCTTTTAATATCTAGAAATATTTTTGAATACCCTTTCATTATATTAAGAACGGGTAATAGAGTTGTCTTAGCGGTGAAATATGGTAAAGAGCTTCTATTAATCATCTTGAGAAAATTCCGTCTGAGCTGATCAAAATAATTTAAATAATAATGGAAAAAATCAATAGAAGTGTGAAAGAACTTAAATATTTTGATCACCCTTTAGAATTGTTAATATTTAAACGAATATTTTATAAATAGAACATTAATTCCATATTTTTTCTTATCTGACATAAATCTCACTGGAATTTTTTTAGCAAAAAAAAAAAAAAAAAAAAAAAAAAAAAAAACAATTTAAAAGCCGATTGTAGCCTGTAAATTAAATACTACAAATTTAGCGCTAAAAAGAACAAATATTAAATCTTAAAAATAAATCAAGTGTTTCCTGTGGTGGAGGGGAAAAAAAATAATTCTTTACATAAGAAAGAATTAAAAAAAGTTCCTTAATTTCATTAAAATTAATTTATTTGAAACGTGTCAGTTTTTTGTCGCTAGATTTTTATTTTGACATAGTTTCATATGCTTAAAAATGTTTAATAATAAAATAAAAAATTTCAAAAATATATTTTCCAAATTTTATCTAATTTTAATCCCTTTTCTAATTTAAAACAATTGTTTACATAGTCATAGAAATTTTTATTTTAGTATATTTTAGTATATATGTATTTGAGGCAAGCAAATGGAATAGGATTATTATGAAATTTTGAGGTATACTTGAATCAAATTCATGAATTCATATGAAGCGTGTGCTCAAAATATATACAGTGACAGCTCTACTCGCGGACAGCTCCCTCAGGCGGACAGCTCCCTTAGCCAGACGATTTTGATAGTTTTTGAGCATGATTTTCATAGAAAATTCGTTCCCTTAGGCGGACAAAAATAATGGAACCGTAGCTGTCCGGCCGAGAGAGCTGTCCGCGAGTAGAGCTTTTACTGTATATATTTTCAACACGCGCATCAAAAGAATTCTTGAATTTCATTCAAGTATACTTAAACATTTTTCGATAATCATCGATAATTTGCTTGCCTAAAATTTATATTAAAGATATTTAAAATAAAGATTCCTAAAAAATATGGTAACAATAGCTTTAAATTATTATCTTAAAAATCATAGTCATAGTGTTTAAAAATTATTAAAAAAGTAGCATTAGTCAAGTATATTTATTTATCACTTTACAACGATTTTTTACCGTTTATAAATTTTATGTAGAGCAATAAAATCATCAGATTTCCTCTACAAAAAAAATTCTAAGGGTATTGTTAGTTCGGTAATAGTGTGGTAACTTTTGTGGGAACGCCTTTCACAAGTTTTCCCAGTCTCGAAAACATTTTTATGGACATCATTTACTCCCAATAAAAACAATAAAGAGTTATGTTTTTGCAAATGTGAAATTAATGATTAAAAGTAGAATACTTCGAACGAATGTAAGACAATAGTCAAAGTCATTAATTACAGTATGATCTTGAGTGATCAATGGATGGCAAGCTGTGCTGCCACCCAGAGATGCCAGCAGAATCAACCATAGATCGTTGCCCAGATGCTCCTGCTTTCACTCCAGAGAAAATGACTCCATGGGCACTCCTATTTCATTATTACAACTTTTACCTGGATGCCGGCTGTGAATTATTTGTGTTTATGTGCTAATACATTTCATTTGGGGTTGTGGTTTGGGGCCACTTTCATAGCATAGCCCAGGTTAATAATTAATTTTACGTTTGGCTCGGCTACCGTACGGAATGGATGGGAATCTTCATCTGCATTTTGAGACTTGGACTTGGAAGCAGAAAAATACTTGTGGCCAGCTATGAGGGACATAAACCAATTTTTTAATAACCAAATTATGCAAAAGAAAACTGAGAACTGAGAGAACTGAAAATGAGGCGGTCGCAATATGTTCATTAAGCTGGCCAGGCCAGATTGGGCCTGGCACTGGGCTCTGGGCCTGGAATTGCAAAAAGTGCCAGCCTTATGCTAATGGAAATCCATAAAAAGAACACATAAATACTCATTAGTGGCGCACAAGTCTGGGTGTGTGTAGATGTGTGTTTGGGTGTGTGTTTGTGTGTGTTTGTGCTTGTCTCGCACCTTAAAAGAAAGTTGCTGCACAGATTGTCGCAGCCGGGTCACGAAGCGACGTCGTCGGGGTCAAAGTGTTAGAAAGTTATTGGAAAGTTTTTATTCTAATTGTGTTCTTTTTTATTTATATTCTTTGTAGAGAATCTTCTTGAGAATTCTCAATATTAAAATCAAACTGGAACAAACGATCGTCATCCGATTTCCATTTAAATTGTTTTCTTTTTCTTGTAAACTAATCAACTTGTTCCCAATGCGAATCGGGTTGGCTTTTAATTAGCCAGTCAATTTCTTCAGCTAGATAACTTCAGATTAAAATCGAATTAAGCGCATAAATTTTAAACTATTGCAAAAAAATAAACTTTTTTTATGTTGCCACTTGTAACCATTGATCAATTGTGAAATTGAAGAAATTGTTGATTATAGGCAATCGATAAGCATTAAAACTTTCTGTACACTAAAGTTTAAGTTTAATATTAACTGCATATCATAACTAATTCTAAAATCTATTTAAAATTTTATTTTTTCATATTTTAAAAAAAAAAATCAAAATATTTATAAGTCAATTTGAAGTTTTGGTTCGTTTGCTCATAAATTAGTAAAAGCATTGTCAAATATTTCAACAAAAGAAATCAAAATAATTTACATAAAAATGGTGAATTTTTATTGATTTCGGATTTTTTAATTGATTAATAAATGAATATTATTAAAAATAGCAAAACTATTTCTGTGCTGATATGGCACATTATTAGCCATAGTTGTCAGCAGATTCATTAATAAGTTGTAAACTTAATGCGAAAGCGTTCAAAATTCAAATATATTTAGGTTATTGAATTCTGAAATATTTTATAGGAACATTATAATGCTAAGATATCACTTAGTATCAAGCTAAACTATTAAAAAACAAGAAAGATTGCCTACAGTCGAATGAGCCCACAGTAAAAGACCCCGTACTCCTTCTGGAGCGCATTTTTCCATATAAATATGCATGGTTTGACCGATTTGTCCTATGGGAGCTATAGGCTACAGTTGTATGATCCTAATCAAACTTGGTGAAGATTGTTGTAATGGTACCATACACATTATATGTGAGTTTAGTTGCGATAACTCAACTAATACTACACGTCTTCATACAAATGTCCCATTTTCGACGAGATTTCTCTATCGGAGTTGTCCGCATTAGAACAAACTTGGTGGAGGTAGATATAACGGAACAGTACACATACTGTGTCAATTTTGTAGGGATAGCTCTGGTAACTTGGAAGTTGTTATGAAATGAAACAGCTTTTCAAAATTTGCGGGGCCGTAGAGGGCTTGGTACTACTTTGAGATAAAGAAGAAGATGGACTTTCATTCCAAATTTGGTGGCTGTAGCTCCTACAGTCTCTAAGAACTAGGTGTTCATACGGACAGACAGAGGGACAATGTTATATCGTCTCGGCTGTTGATGCTGATCAAGAATATATACGTATACTTTATGGGGTCCGTAATGCTTCCTTCTGCATGTTATGCACATTCGGCTTCTGCCAATTCTAGTAGACACCTATACTCTTTTTTAGAGTACGGGGTCTAATAATACAAACATAATTATGCATTTAATGTGTGCTTTAATAAATATATAAGAGTAAAAAATAAAAATCCAAATGAATTTAATCATTAAGAATAATATTGAATGAATTTTTTAAGCTGCTTCATAATGAATCATTTTATTACATGACTCCGAAAGAAGTCGCAAAAGAGTTTTTCTGCGAATGAAATTAGTTGGATTGAATTTCTTTAATCGTATGTAAATCTTACACAACAGGAGAATAAATTACTCTTTTCAACTGAACTTGTTTTGGCCCAGAAGATCGAAGGGATAAGTATAATAAACATGCGTAGATTTTTCCCAGGAACATGTAATGCCATTTTAGCTTTATTTAGTTATAGATCTAGCTTTTATCCATTAAATACTTAAAAACAGAAAAACTATAAGCTCTCGTAAATGTAAGAAGATTAAAAATAATTTTCGATTCATAAAATTAAACACAAAATACCGTTATTAAAGTCGACTTTAAGCTTCGAATATAACAACAAAATTCTTGTATTACTTTCAAAGCATTTTAATGCCTATTATTAAAATAAAATCCCTTCAAATGTTTTACAAGTTAGCGAAATGGATTGTGTAACAGTCAAAACGAAGCATCTTCATAAATCAGTCTTAAAATTCCAATCGATATAGCTGTAACTGATGTTACACTAGAATCTTAGAGATTATTAGAACTAAAGACAACAACATATTGCGAAATCAAAATTAAGTCTCTGAAAAAGATATCTTATTAAAAAAAAAAATAATGATCACAGTAATAAACGACATAATAGCATTAAGTTCTTATAACTTTTAACAAATACGGTCAATAATTTTAAACAAGTAAGAATTCTTCTTACAGTAAGACAATTCTTAACAAGACTGTGACTCTCAGAACTTTAAAAAAATAATTTTCAAAAATATTAAAAATAATTAAGGAACATAAATAAAAATGTATTTTCAACAGCATTGACAGTTTTTGATAAGTTTATGATTTCTCTCTTAACGGCATACACTGAATTAAAATTTTATTTTAGTTTTACACTGTTAAAAATATTTGGATTGTAACATTTTTGAATGTTTAATATTTAAAGAACAAAAGTATCTTTTGAAGTTATTTTAAGTGCAGATTTGGGTACTCCTTTTTGTAATTAAACGTATTATACACACATAAATCAAAAAGTTAAATTTAGCAATATTTAAAGACATTTTAGTAAAGTTTTTATTAATTGTTAATAATTTAATTTTAATAAATTAGAGTACAACGTAATGAATAAATTTTGCACATTTTGTTATAAATATGTATATATTTATTTATTATCGCAAACTAAGAGCAGTCCCGAGTATTAGCCAAATAATCAAGTTATATGTAGAAGTAAAATTAATATTAAAGACTATAATATAAATAGTTGTAGTTAATTAATAGTTAAATATACAATGTGATACATTAATATAACGTGGCTATCTATAATAATAATAATAATAATAATAATAATAATAATAATAATAATAATAATAATAATAATAATAATAATAATAATAATAATAATAATAATAATAATAATAATAATAATAATAATAATAATAATATATAATATATAAGTATAATAGGTGCACAAGTTATTGAGATTAAATAGTAAAAAACTTTGTGTTCTTTATTGAATGACTATTCTTTTCTTTCAGTGTACGCCTTATTTTATGGTCAGCCCGCATGACTGTAGCCCTTTCCACTGCCTTAAATATATGATTGGCTATTTCTAGCTGTTTCCATTTGTTGAACAAACTAGCTCTAAGTCCATTCAACACTGGCTAACAGGTGGCTGAACCGGGCCAAGACTGGCCGCTGGGCCAAGTTGACCCCCGTTGCGACCCGAGCGGTCAACACACGCCAAATTATTTTACCGGTCATCGGTAAAATGATCAACAGATCAGATCACGTTAGATCGCTGGCAGATGAGCTGACAAAGAAGCAGATTTCTTGCTCTCCCTCTTCCACGCTCTCCCTCGGCCTCCCTCTTTCGCTCGCTTCTTTGATTTCGTTCTTGCTCTCGCGTTCTTTCGCTCTCACTGCCCGTTCTTACGCTCTTCGGGGCTGGGCTCTCTTGGCCAAATTGTAGCTGCAACATAAAAAGCTCGAGTCGCCGCGCACGCTCAAACAGTTGGTCAAACGAGACGTCGTTCTGTGGACGAAGCGAACGCAGTTAAAAGAAAATAATAAAAAAAAAAGCGAAAACCATTTTAAAATCAATTTAATTTTCTTCAAAAATTGTGTGTGAGAGCGTGTGTGAGAGTGCGAGTGTCTCTGTGTGTGTGTGAGTGAGTGAGTGTGTCTGCTTGTCTGTTGGACAGTTTTGAAAGCTCACATAATGGCCAAATCACTGGCTTATTGCCTGGCTCTGCTCCTGGCCATGACCTGCGTCCAGGCTGACGCTAAAGTCAAGGCCGCTGTAGCTGCAGCTGCTGTACCCGCCCCCGCGCCCATTCCCGTTGAGGTCAAGGAAGTGCCACAAATGGCCGCCATGGAGCAGTCCACGGAGTCGCCCATCGCGGACATGGCACTGATTGGTAGGCAAACCCAGACCCAAAAAACCAATTTTGATCCCAAATCAAACCCGATCCTAAACCAAGGTTATTTTTTTCCCCTTATTTTTTTTCATGTGCTTTTTTTTCGGTGCTACTATGTGTATGTGTGCGTGTGTGTGTGTGCTGGTGTGTGTTGATCTTTGCGCTGCACAGAGGATGCCGTCCAGACGCCCATGGAGTCACCAAAGCCCAGCACACCCGCCCAGTCCGAGGTGTCCAAGGAGCCAACGGAGAAATCCGGCCAACCTCATACCGTCGCTGACTTCATCATCCATCCACTGATTGCCTTCAAGCCACGTCAGGGTGCTCTTGAGGAACTGCAGGCTCAGGGTAAGCAGGCTGCTGGTGGCGGTGCTGGCAATAACGGTGCTACCGGCACCAATCCCGGCACCTGGCTCTTCGGCATGAACCCCGGCCAGGGCTTGGGCTCGTCCTTCTCCACGTTGGCTGGTTCCGTTTCCGGTTGGTTCAACGATCGTCTGACAGCGGCTGGCAACCAATTGCCCAGTCTGCCAAGTTTACCCAATCTAATCGATGCTGTGAGCAGCACCACCACCACAACCACCAAGCGGCCCGACATTGTGGTGCGTGTACAGCAACGTCCACACCGCAGGCGTGGCAGTAACAACAACAACAACAGCAATCTGAATGGAAATGGTAACCGCAATGGTAATAGAAATGGTAACAGGAATGGCAACAGGAACGGCAACAACAACAACAACAATCGTGTCCAGCGTCCCAATCGCTTTAACAACCGTTTGGACTCTTTGGAGTTGGAGGAATACGATGACGATTACTTCGAGGACAACCAATTCGATGATGTGTTCGATGACGACGATCAGCAGGATGTGGAAGTAGAGGATCATGATCAAGAGCAGGAGGTCGAGGCTGATGCCGATGATTCGCTGGATCAAGCCGATGATGAAGAGCAACAACCGATCAAGCGTCGTCGCGTTACCCAATCCCAGTCTGCGGTTCGTCGCAAGCCTCAGTCGGCAACGCAGTCCGCATCGTCGCAACGTCGTCAGCTGTCGCAGCAAACGCGTCGCAAGCAGCAGCAAGCGGAGGAGGAGCAGGAAGAAGATGTTGAGGATGTCGAACAGGAGCAGGAACACGATGATGAGGAGGAAGACGACGATGCTGAGGAGAGCGATGAGAGCTTTGCTCCCGTTATTTACCATCAGTCCTCACGCAAGTCCCAATCGCAGCCCGGTTTCATTCAGAACGGTCAGCAGAATTTGATCAATCAGCTGCGCAGGTTCACCTTCGGTCAGACACCCGCTGAGATTGGCACCAAGCTCCGCAAATCCCCCACCAGCGCTGGCGTTTCCGCTCAGTCTCTCTCCAGAACTGGAGGCCGACGTGGTCAGCAGGCAACGCTGCTGGTGAACCGCAATGGTCAGACCGTCTACGTAGCACCTGAATTACTCGACCTGGCCGGTGCTTCTCCCTATCCCTATGCTTATGCCGCACCTGCACCCGCCAAGAAACAGCAACGTGTGCCCGCCGGTGCCTATCCTCAGCCCCCATTGACCATACCCGTCCGTCGCCGTGGTCGTCCCACGCAATACATCACCATACCCTGGAGTCAATTGGGCTTATCGCCACCCGATCGTCAGTCGTTGGTCTCGCTCGGCTCGGGCCTGCAGTCGCAACCTCTGATCTTTAACATACCCCAGAGCGCCATCACCTCAGTGACGTCATTGCGTCCCAATGGCAATCAGAAGAGGAAGCAGCGCCCCACAGTGACGGCTGCTGCGGTACCTCTGCTGGCCGATGCCTCGCTCATGGATATCTTCCAGCCCCCACAGATTCCACCCTCCCGCACTGGTGCCTCAACCAGTACCAGCTCCACAACTGGTACCAATGCCAAGCCTCTGCTGATTGCCGCCAAGCCTGTGCAAGCCGGTGGTCTGTTACCCACCCGCATCCGTCCCGGCACCATTGTAGAGAAGGCACCCGCTGTCGAGGCCATGCCCGAGAAAATGCCCGCTACCCCAGAAATGCCAGCCAAGGAGAACGCCGATAGTATGACGGCTGCTAATGCATCGGGTAGTGCCGAGATGGCCGCCAATGCTGCCGCCGCTCAGCCCGCGGCCGATCAGGAGTACATCATTGTGGGTGAAGACTCAGAGCCGGGTCTCTCACGTCATGTGCAGCCCGCGTATGGCGATGCTCGTTATGTCTCCTATGGTGATTTGCAGCCCTACTTCGATCTGGTGCATCAGAACCGTCGCTTTGCGCTCCGCAAGGCGGGACGTGCCCTCCAAGATGGCGCTGACGATACGCCTGTTGGCCAAGTCTAGATGTAAGATCGAGCGAAACAGAGTATTGACAAGAAAATGAAACAAAGAAAATACGAAAAATATTACACAAAAATAACCCAAAAATGATTTTCAATCAAAATAGTGAAACACAAAAAATAGAATAAATTTTTTTTATATATTTTTTTTCACGTTGTTGTTGTGTGTGTGTGTGTGACAAGCTGTTAACCCCCTGTGAACCCTGACCCCAAAAAAGTATTGAAAGATATTTAGCAGCTCTCTTGGTATTTTATTAATATCAGTTTTTTTTTTGTGTTTTTTTTAAACGTGTTATTCATAATTTATGCCTTCGATCGCCGTGCGTTGACCTGGCCAAAAAGAGTTTTGCATGATAATGAGGCTCGTGCGCTTTGACCGATTTTAAGTTGGCCAAAAGCGCCGCGAACTCGAAAGAAAGTCACAGTTCGGGTCATGTTTATTAATGAATTGAATTTGTAATAATTCAACGACTTCGAATTCGAATTCGTAGTCTCAAATGCTATGCATAACATAGTTCGAAGAACTAGTTCTATGAATCACTTAACGGTTCTTAACGGTTCGACCAATTTGCATAGTTTTGAATCAAAACAGAGGAAGATAAGATGCGTTTTGAGATTGGAACGAAATGAATGAATAGTAGGTTCGAAGAAGCCTACTGCGTGTCATAGCAGTCAGCTTGACAACTGCAGAGTTACAGGGCTGCGAGCTCAGCTTATACTCGTTGTTTTTTAAAAACTCTGCTGAACATAATTTTAATTAGAATTTATCGATAAATGTTATCGATAAGCTATGTTTTTTCATATAAAACTACAGGCATATTTTTAGGAGCGCAGCAAATACTTTTTACTTAAGAAAAACCCTAATTGATTAGTGCAATTTGGGCTGAGCATCATCAAAATTAAAGGCACATTTCTAGGGGCTTTACACCTGAACCCCAGCGTCACATAAACACACACACACACACACATACAATTTTTCAGCTATAAACAGCTATAAAACCATAATAATTGCGGAGATTTAGCAGCTGAAGGCAACTACCAACGAAGCATTCAATCACTTGCCGCCTGATAAACGACAAGAAGCGAACAAAAATGTTTGGCAGCGAGAAGCTGACAGCCCAGACACTTGAGCAGACCCCGCCCCCCAAACGCCGCACCGCCTCCAGCCCGAGGGTAATGGCAAACAAGAATTTGCATAATCATGCCAAGTACGGGCAAAAATTGTTAGAACAATCATCAATGGGGGCAGTACTAGGCCAAGATGCGAGCGAGCACTTGATGTAAGCCAAAAAGATGCCCGTTGACAACATCATTCGTCACGGCCAGTTTTGAGTCAGTGAATTGAATTTTTTGGGCTAGGTGTATTGCTAACTGGATGAAAACGAGCTGTTGATAGCCCAAGACTTGGACCAAACCGATGACAACTGCTCCCGCGGGCCAAACGCTCTGGCATGACAATTAATTATGGCCATTGGCTTTTGGTTTTCGGTGGGGTGAATGATCAGTTAAGTGCTGGCAAGTGGCAAAAATTTCAAATCAATATTGCTAAAGAGGCCCAGCGATTAACTGTAAATATCTAGTATACAAAAATTCATAATTCAAATTAATTTCTTTGTTTTGCATCTGCTTAAAGTTCAACTCTTGGCCCCAAAAAAAACAACACAAGTTTTAGCCAAATTAGTTGCCCGATTCTGTAGCTAATTTCCATGAGGTGCAACAACAAAACATGGCCAAATAAAAATAGAAAACAAAGCACAAGAAAGATGAGGAGAGAAGAAAAAAAAAAAAAAACTTTAAACTTGGCCCATTGTTTGGACCCATTTCATTCTGTTTGTTTGGTGCGTTGAACTTTCAACTTGGCCCAAGAGCCTCAGTCTCAGCCACAGTCTCAGCCACAGTCTCGGCCTCAGCAACCAAGTTGAAATCTTTATTCCGATTTCTCCGCCGAGTTGAATCAATTTATTAGACATTTGGCCATAGTTGTACGTGGTATTGGCACTGAATTTGGCTAAGACCTCGACTTCGACTTCGCCTCTACTTTCAGCTTTCAAATTGGCCTTTTTGGACTTGACCATTTCCAGTCATTCTTATTGCCATTCACGGCATGTGTTTTGCAGTTCGTTTTGACATTTGACACCGTTGAACTTTTTCCAGACTTTAAAAATAGCTAGAGAGAGAGAGCAGGCAAGCACCAGAGCGACAGGGACGGCAGAGGTCGAGACGGGGAGACGGGGAGTTAGCCGCAGCTGCGGCACATTTTTATGCTAATTTCTTTTAGAAATTTTTCGCAGTTTTCTTTAGCATTTTTTATATATTGCTATGTATTTTTTTTTCTTCTTTTTTTTGGTTTTTGAGGAGGGCTGCGTCTCTGTTGTTATGCGGATTTCGTTACTGTCAACCGACAAAAATGATATCTTGGCGGTAATGCAAAAATCGTGATTTTTTAAACAATTCCACACAATAAATATGCACATACTTAAACATATATTTTTGTGTTCTTTATTCTCTTTTAAATTTTGTGGAATTTCTCTTACAGCTTAGGAAAAAAAAGGCTGATAATATTTAAATGCCTTTGTTAACCAGACAAATAATCATTTATCTTATTCATTAAATTGATTAAAAACTCCAAATTATGCGAATCTAATTTTTGGTTAGAGAAAGTTTTATGGACAATTTTCACGCTTTTCTCTCTGAAAGAGCTAAGTTTTTTTTTTGTTTTAATTATTTATATAGATATTACAAATAATAGATTCATAAAAGTATTTATCATAGAAGTTCTTGAAATTTTGCATTTATTCTCATTATAGGTAACGTCGTTTTCTCTTAGATTTTAAGAGAAAAAAATCACTTTTAAATGCAATTGAGAATTTCAACTAATTATATATTTTAAAAGTAAATTTTTAAGACAGCCTGGATAAAAGTTTCTGATTAATTGAAGATATATTTTTTTTACTAACTTAAATTTTGTTTAAAACAATTATTTCAATGCAAATTTGTATTGAGGCATATATGAGATAACTGTTTCGATTTTAAATTGAACTTAGTTTCGGACTAGTACAGCAATTGAAAATCCCTGAAACTCCGATTTTATTCCCAAAATAAACATTTGGTATTTAAAAATGCTGCCAAAACATAAACTTTTTTTTATAAAAAAAATGTTTGTTAAAAAATATTATAAAAAAACTTTAAAAAATTTTATTTTGAAAAATTTATTGTTATGTGTTTTTTGGGAAATCGTTTAGAAAGAGGTTTAAAAAAAAGACCCTTGTAGTTGGCTCACCAAAGATAAAATAATGTACAGTCAGGCACATTGCGTTAAGTTTCAATCACCAGTTATTTCCATGGTATCCATATGATTTAGTGGTCCGATTTGGATGAAATTTTGACAACAGATGGGAAACAAATGCATTTGGCGTGCATTTTAATGATTATTTATTAGACACTAAAAATGTTCATAATATGCATTTCAACAAATTGTTGTTATAGGAGCTATATGATATAGTGGTCCGATCTGATCCGATTTCAACATATTAACTGCTTGCAGAGAGAATACAGATCTGCACCAAATTTCATCCAGATAGTTTTAAAACTGAAATTCTAGTTCGCATAGAATCAAACGAAAAGAAAGCCGGACATGGATATATCGACTCAGCTGTTGATGCTGATCAAAAATACATATATCAGGTCGAAAACGCCTCCTTCAATGCGTTATAAACGTCTTGACAAAAATAATATTCCCTCGGCAAGTGTATAAAAATATTGTCCATATTAAAGTATATTTTTAAAATTAAAATTTTAGAAATTGTCTTCTGCAAAACTAAAAAAAAAAAATACATTATGATGCATTTAGTTTTTATCAATTAAAAAAAACATCAATTTGATTTTACACATTTTTTAGCTAGAGAATATTTTAGAAGGAATTGTGAACTTAATGAAACTAAAAAAAAGTATTTAACTTAAGTTTTAGTTTGTTCTTGTTTTTTCAACTTATTTAAAAAACAAACAATTTACTAATGATCGCTTACAAATCCTTATAGATTTCAAGCTCGAACATTTTACTGCCTCAAATTATTCCAGTTTTAAATAGCTACAAACTTTGCTTTATTTATCACATTTATGAAATTATATTTAAGCCAATCATAAACTCACAATTGATGGACTTCGAAAACAGGCAACTCAATATATCTGACGATGGTGACATAGTCGTGAACGAGACAGGTGTATCTATTGAAGGATTCACTTGGCCCGAACTATCTGGGGAATTCTACAATGGCGTGCGTAGATTTATATCGAATATACTGATCTTAGCCATCGTATTGATTATATGCAGAAAATGTCTTTGTCTGAAGCTGGCCAAGACGGCGGAACATACTTTCTACTGCACTGTGGCCGTTGTTTTTTGCATGAGTGAAAGTGTGCTCTTCTCCAACAATATTTTGCACATGGCCCTGGGTCTGATGGCCTTTGGCCTGGGTGCCATGGGCACTGGCATTGAGATCTGTCACATGAACATGCTGGGTCTGAAACATTTTCGCAGTAAACACAGCATTTTTGCCCTGATCGGTAGTACACTGATCACGGTCACAATCGCCACTGGTATCTGGATGTTGGTGCAGGACGTGAGTAAAAGGAATGCGATTATGTTGCAGCTAATTCATCGCATTAGTGCCTTGTGCAGTTATGTGACCCTAATGACCTCACAAGTGTTTAGCTACAACAAGGGATTCGTGCGACGCAATTGGTCCGAATCGTACATTCTAGTCCTCAAGTACTTTACATTCATGGCAACATTAACGGTGTGCGCCTTGGAGCTCAAGCACTTTGCAGCCGATATGCTGGAAACGATCGATGAGAAAATGCACTACATAATACCCAAACAAGTTTTTTCAGATGGGGAATAAGTAAAAGAAACACATTTAAGTAACATTTGACGACAGTAGCAGTAACAGTAACATTTAAGTATAAGTAACAGTAACAGTAACATTTAAGTAACAGTAACATACAGTTTACTTTTCTGCAGACATGTTTTATTTAAATCTATAAAAATAAATTAAATATGGTCAACAAATTGTTTCCCAAAGATTAGACAGTCATTAAGTAAAAACTGTAATACGTTTAATTTTTTTTAGGAAGAAAAAGGAGGCTTAAAAAGTGTCATCCACGGGACCTCCCAAACAGATCCCTTGTGTAAATAATTGTAATAATTGTATCTCGCAGTCAATCTAGTTTGTTAAAAGCAATTTTTTAAATATTGTTGCTATATTTGTACTATTGTTGTACGTTATATTGTTTATTTTCTAAGATACAACCTGTTAAGCTGCCAATAAGGTAGAAGTAAACCTGTTTATTTTCATATAAAACGTTTTAATACTTTTTTTTTTGAAACATTTTTTTTATTTTTATTAATTTGTTACATAAAATGTAATGTCTTTAAAGTCTATAACAATAAAACAGTAATATTTATATTTTAAACAGTATTTTTTCTTTGGACTTGAATCGGTAATGTATTTTAAAGTTATAAAAATAAAGATTTATTCCAAAAATGGAAATATTTTATTTATTTTTTCAAAATATTATGTGAGGAGTTAATTGTATGTTTAACCAATTTTAAATTTATAGGTTTCCAGTTGCTTAAAATACAGGCGTTACACGGAGATTAAGCTTTAAAAGCAGCATCCAAGTCACTAAAAGATATTAAAGGTGATTCAGTTACAAGCAAAAAATGTATAGCGTGAGTCATATACATATATCTATACAGACCTCAATTATAATCGGGCTTAATCATTTAGTTTGAATCAGCATTGCTCTGGTAGCTGGCTGCTATGAGATTAGTAGCATAGCAGACAGACAATTCTTTTGCTATTGATTGCTTTACTTTGTAAATAAAACGATTAAAAAGCATGAAAGTTAATAAGTTAACTAAGTACTAAAATTCGTGTAACTGACACGCCTTTATCCCTTCAAATAAAGTAAATGAATTACATTAACGACTGCAATGTCTTGTTAATATAAACTTGGCTCTGCTATATTTAATTAATCTTTTCAAAATTTTTAAGCTAACAAAATGTTGTAGTACTTAAATTTATAGGGTAACTTTATAATCAGCAGTGTAGTTCAGACAAGTAGTTCAGATACCTGTTTGAAATAAGTTTTACCCTTTTAACTTTCATGAAAGTTAAGCCAGCGAAATTCACTCGTTATAAAATTCTATTTTTGTGCTATCCCACAGTAAATAATAAGTAATAATAATATGTTTGCAGAATCTATTATTTGTTTTCTCCGCACCAGCTATCGAATTAAATTTATGAATTATGTAGCCACATTTGAGATTCCGCTCAAGAAGCGAAGACTCGACCACAATGCTGTTATTAAAGTGCTCTTCACATGGCATAGTTTCCAAGTAGGAATTATTTTGACCCCAGATGATTGTGGTTATTGTCTTTCCATTCATCACACCAAGCAGCAGAAAGCAGACGCCCCAGCGCAAGGAATATAAATCGTATACCCTGTAGAAATCAAAGTGGTATGAATGGACTTAAAAAATATTAATTTTATTAAAATATAAATCAGCGATGGTTTTACTTTGCGAACTAACATATCAATTGATACCAAAGAGACATTTTATTTTATAGACTTATTTTCATAAATTCTCATTCCCTCTCATTTCCTATTATAAACTAATTTAAATTTTTTTAATATTTAAGAAATCAATTTTTTATTAAATAAATGTCAAAATTAATTGATTTGCTGGAGACCAATTTTATAATTTGTATACAAAAAATGTGTTTATTTTTTTGTCCTTTTGTTCCTTTATTATTAAATAAGCTTAATGAAATAAAAATATATATTTATAAAATACCTGAACTAAATATAATATTATTTTTTTTAGCTTTATAATTAATTAAGCTTTATGAAATAATAATATATATTTATAAAATACTAGATTTAAATAATTTTTTTGTCCATCAAAATAAATGCTGTGTCGCAAACTTTATTAAATAAATACTTTTATATTTTCGAGAGACATTTTAAATTACTTAATCAAACTACTTCATAAAATATTTTAATTTGTTAGTGTGTTTATAACACATATAAATATGTAAACACTTTTAATTAATTCAAAATTAAACTAAGCCTCAACAGGGTATTAGCTAGTCACACACTAAAACTCAACTCTTCAGCATAGGCATAAAATGTTCTGGTCGTCGAGTTATGAGCTGCGTGCGAAGCACTTTAAAAATGGCCAAAATCATTGCCAGGTTTTAGGGCCACACTTGAGAGTATATGACCGAGCGATCGGACCGTGGCCCAAACAGTTGCCATGCGTCGCTGACTCTGAAAGTTCGGGGTCTACTTGATAAGGTTGTTTTGGCATTCGCAGCTCGGGACGTGAAACTCGCGGTTTTTGGGACTCTGGCACTTTGGGACTCTGGGTTCGTGGATGGTTCTTTGATTCGATTGTTTTGTCATTAGCCCGTGGCTTCATATTTCTTGCCATCTCTTGTGCTCTCACTCGTTTTGATTCTCCATCGCCTATTGCTGTCTCGGTGTGTTTACTATTTTTGTTCAATTTGAGCTTGTGGCTTCGTTTTGGCGCTTTTGTTTTTCCTGCCTGGGTCAGTGAACCTCATTCATTTGATCATGTCTTCGGCACTTCAAATTATGCCGACTCCGATTCGAAACTCAAGATTGGAAATGGATGCCGTTTTGGCCGTTTGCCGTTTGGCGTTTGGCGTTTGCCATTTGTCGTTGCCAAAACATTCTATAGGGCGTAATTATGTCAATCTCTAGAGCTATCTTTTCAGTATGTTTTTGTTTTTGGCCATTTTTTCTTGTTTATTGTTCTTTATTTCGTTTTCGGCAACGGCATCGACTCTATGTGAATTGATCTCTAGAATGATTCTTTAGTCTTTCGTTAAGAATTTCACAAGCTTCTCCATTTTTTTGAAGAGAAATTTTTTTTTGATTTCTGTTTATTTATGTTGTTGGCCTTTTCTTCTTTATTTTTGTAGCATTTGTTTGTTTTTTTCTTGTGCTTCGTTGTAGAACTTTTTGCATAAAAACCTAGCAGCAGCGAGTGAATCTGTACAGTTCTGTAGAACTTTGCTTACAATTAAGTAGGACGCTGCTGTTGAGCATTAAACCTTAAGAAGGATTCACCTGACAATGTCCAAGCTAGGCGCTATCATTGTGCTCAGCTGCCTGTTGGCCTTGGCCATGGCTGTGCCCGGTAAGCAGTAATTCAGTAGTAATTTAAGTGCTGACTGATCAGCGTGGGGTAGACACTAATTGCTTAGTAAATTAAAATTTAAATTAAATTTAATAAGCAATTTTTTTTTTAATTTTTTCTCATAAACGTAAAGAGCTGTAAAGCTTAAAAAATTGTTAAAAAATATTTAATGTAAATGGTTGGAACACTATTTATTTTTGTGTCTACTGATCACCGTGGCTCGTAAATGTAATAGGCTATAAAATTCCATACTTTTACTGCACTTTTGTCAATCATTTTAAATTCATAAAAAATTATAATTTATCTATACTCTTGTTACAGAGCCTCGACAGCAGTTTCGTCAGCAGCAACAGCAGTTGCAACACCCCTATCTATTTCTGACCGTGCCACGTGGACGCGCCAATGCTGGTGCTGTGGTGCAAGGCTTCGAGATTGTTGAGGAGCCGGAGGATGACGATGACACCAATGACAATGATGATGATGATGATCTTCATGACATGCACATGCGTCAAGCGGCTGACGATGACGACGACTTGGCTGACAATGATGATGATGACGATGATGACAAGTTGCCACGCGGCCTTAGCCTGGCCCGCAATGGCCAACTGGTGCTGCTCAACAACAACAACAACAATGATAATGAAGACGACATCAATGATGATGATGACGATGATATGCCAATGCTGTCAAACGCAATGTTGGCCAAATCGGGACTGGTCCGCAAGTCCATCAATGGCCAGCCGTTGCTGAAGAATGCCAAGCCCACACAAATGATGGTGGCCAGGGATCAGGCTGGTGCCATTATGGTACCTGATGGCATTGTCGAAATCGAGGGTCAGAGTGTGGTCGACGAGAAGACTGGCAAGGCAGCACTACTCGTGCCACGTGCCGCTCTCGATGCCATACCCGACGGTGCTGTTGTTGCCCTCATGGAGCGTCCTGCCAGCGATGAGGACTCTGATGTCGGCGAGGAACGCGCCAATCGTGTCATTGTCCGTCGCCGCAAGAATGCCGGACGTCGCAATGTTCAGCGCCGTCGCGTTGGTGCCCGTCCCAATGCACAGCGTCGTCGCCAGGGCGGTCAGCGTCGCCGTCGCGTCAATCCCAATCGTCGTCGCAATGTCCGTGTCATTCGTCCCAATGGCAATCGTCGACGTGGCAATGCCCAGCGTCGCCGTGGCGGTCAGATCATGCTCCAGGGTTAGAACACCTCTCACACCGAAATAATTTTTTTTAGTATTATAGTTAAGCGCTACAAATGACCCCCCAAAATCAGACCCCACACAATCAGAACGAAAAAAAATGTATGACCATTGACACGGAATCGAAAATAAATATATATATGTGATATAAAAAAAATTAAAATTGGTTTTTTAATTAGTTTAAAAACAAATGCTTATAACAAATTAAAAATAATTTAATTTTAAAATTTTCTTTTCAGTTTTAAAAAACTTGAAATTTAAATAGGTTTAACTCTTTTAAATCAAGAATTATTATATTCCTTAAATGGTTTATAATCAAATCCTAATAACAAAATAAAATCAATTTGATTTGATTTTTATATTTTAAGTTTAAAAATGTCTTAATTCATTTGGGTTTTAATTTTTTAAATCAATGGTTAGTATATTCTTAAAATGTATCTTATTTTTAACAGTTTTGTTTATAATTTCATAATGTGCAAAATAAAATAACTAAAAAATGTTGCTTTGCTTTCGATTCATTTTGAGCACTTTTAACTTTAAAAATAAATTTATTTTTAAAGCAAACTAGTTTTATAAATATATTTTTAAAATATCTGTTAATATTATACCTACTTATGGAGCTGTATAAATTCATTCATTTGGTTTTTAGGACTTCTGAATCTTTTCATCCATTATGAAATAAAATTCAATTTGTTCTTCTCTACACATTTGTTTTTGTCTGAACTTCGCCCAAGATCTGTTCACCTCTCGGCGAGCTGTCTTTAACTGGTTCTATAAGTTTTATTTTTTTGTATAGTTTTTTATTGTTTTATATTAATTAAATTGCCAAGCAACAGACAGTTCAGCATGTTGACCCAAATATCGAAGCGGCAGGCGGCAGGCGGCAACGCTGCGTATACGCAATATGCGTGTATATTTAAAAAAAAATGTTATTTTTTTGCCCATTAGTTTGAATAATTGCCACTTGCCTTTGATTTAACTGGGTTAACCGAAACACACAAATACAAAATAACTTCGGAGAATATTCTATACTTAGTAACAATAAACCTTATTTTAAAATTGATATCAATTCTGATTTATTTATTTTGTTTACAATATAAAGATCGACGGCGGTAATATAATTTTACTTAAAAACATTTGAAATTTAACGTTATTTAACAAGTATTCATTAATAAATTTTAATAAAAACAAATATTACTTAATTGTTTTTTAAATTCCTTGGAATGTCAAATTTGTTAATTTATTTTAATTATTATTATTAATAAATTATGATGTAAAAGAAGTATTTAAATGAAGTGGATTATACTGTCATGCTTTATAATTTGGAAAATGTTTTAGGGAATTCATCTAGTTACAAGCCTTAAAAAATTAGGGGGCTTAAACAATTTTCTTGGAAAACTTCTTAATTTATATAGATGATAGATAGACCTGCTGAGAGTGATCTCTGTTGATCGCGTTTTGCGGTGAACACTCTACCGTCAAAGTGAATTGTCAAAAATAAAAAAAACCAAAGGGATTATGAAAATTAATTTTATAATATTGCGATTAATCGAAAGAATTTGTAAAAAAATGAATTGTTTCAAAAATGGCAACCAAGAAAAAAGTGTTCCTTAAAAATTCAAATGCTTCGATTAAACTCTAGATAATATAATTATAATTACTGTGCTCAGCCGTTCCCTAGTAATCATGCTCACCGACTTTGAAAACATATTTTTGAACACACTACAGAGCACTTGAGTAGTGGTCACAATTTCAAGTAAAAACTATAAATCCGGTCCCAACAGTTAATGCAACTCTTTCTATAGTGCTTTAAGTAGTAAACAAAAATTAAATTTTTAACTAGATGAGCCCGTTAAATAAAACGCAACATACATTAAACGAAATAATAGACAAATCATTTTAATAGAATTTATTAATATTTTTATTAAATATGTAATTAGTAAATTCAAATTACAAATTTTAATGAATACTACAGAATTGTTGAAACATCTCTATCTCTTTCCCATCTTAAAGCTTCACTCTACAGCCAACTCCGTTAAATCTCTGATTTCCAGGGGCAGTAAGTTTGGAATCTCTGTCATTCATGTGTCCCCTCAAATCGGATATCTTTTTTGATAGTTTTGTATTGATCTGATTGGGTTTTTCGAAATCCTTGCAACAAATGGGTACACCTTTTATTCGCATCTAAATTAATACAATTTAATTTACAATTTTTTAAAAAATACTTTCAATTGAAATAAGTTTTTATAATTTGCTATTTATTATAGTCATTTATACTAATTTTACTTCTACATATAACTTTATTATTTGGTTAATTCTCGCGACTGTTTTTAGTTTGCTTTAATAAATGAATAAATAAAATAAATAAATAATTGAAGTAATATTTTCTAAATTGAAGAACGTTTCTTGCTATGCCAATATTTATATATATAAATATTTTTAATACATTTCGAAGCTTTGTTTATTTTATTTCCTTCAAAGGTGGATTAAATGGTAGATTAAAAAAAAAAAAATTATATTTGAGATCAAAATAGAATTTTAAGTTGCTACTGTTATTAGATGATAGAAAACGATGAAAGCTGAAGCGGAGGAAACATCAAAGACCTCAAAATACTGGAACAACTTTGAAAGCATGGTAGGAAAGATGAGTTAGGCCAACAAAAATATACCATGTAATCGCATATAGCCAAATTAGGTGTAAGCAGTTCTAACCACACCACGAACTGCCTCTAATGGGTTTCCACTTGAAATTATGTGCAACATATATTTAGTAAACACTTGTTACAGGGTCAAAAAAGAACGGTAGAAAACTGTACAAATTGTTTCACTCCCCAGGGGGTGTTACTGTTCTTGTTGTTGTTGCAGCTATGAACTTGAAGTTTCGTCTTTTGGCACAGATGTGAGCCAAGTTTGGAGTTCAAAGAGTGTTTGTCGATAATTAATCATTAGTCGCAATAATATGATTTCTGGTCAGTAAGAGTGTAAGAGATGGCAATAGTTGGAATGAGATAAATAGCTATGGAGACTATAGAGTTTTTAGTTTTTAGTAAAATGTTCTTGCGTGTTCTATAAACTTTTGGCATTAGCATAATACTTAAGACCCAAAAACGGCAATGCCAATGCCCTCTTCACTTTGACCTGCCCGAGGCGTTGATGAAATTAATCACAACGCAGAAAGAAAGAATACGGCTTGAAATGTTTGGAAAATCAGCGAGTTGAGCTATGGTCGTGTGGTGATTGGTGGGGTGAGTTGGGGAGAATGGTGGGAAGAGGGGCATGTCAGGTGTGGGGTCAAAGTGAATGACAGCAATTCATCAATCCCTTCTGACCAGAACTTGATGTAGATTTTGATGGGTATATAATCTGAGGGCTTCCAACAGTTGTCAGTCAGTGGCGAGTTGCAAGCTCCGAGCCAACAACTACCCAGTTCCCCAATCTCATCTCGATATATCTATATATATACAGAGATATATATACATATTTTCTATATCTGTTCAGTCATCCTTACGTAAAGGAGTCACATTTTCATCAGCATGCGTTGCCTGCCACAATTGATTTTGGCATTTGCGCTTTGCGCTCTGCTCTCTCCATCAGTTGGTAAGTTCACACGCAAGTCACAGTGTTCACACAAAAGTCACAGTCACAGAAACCTTTCAGTCAAAGAGAACTGGCATTTCTTACTCGGCTTAAAAACAGAAAACTCTGTATTAAAATAGTTCACACTCTGATCACTGTGTTCACACACAAGTCACAGTGTTCACACACAAGTCACAGTCACCGAAAACTCTCAGTCGCAGTGAACAGGCATTTCTCACTCGGCTTACACACAGAAAATTGTGTTTAAAAGTAGTTTACACGCTGATCACTTTGTTCACACGCAAGTCATTGTGTTCACACAAAGTCACAGTCACAGAAACCTTTCAGTCAAAGAGAACTGTCATTTCTTACTCGGCTTAAACACAGAAAACTCTGTATAAAAATAGTTCACACTCTGATCACTGTGTTCACACACAAGTCACAGTGTTCACAAACAAGTCACAGTCACAGAAACCTTTCAGTCAAAGAGAACTGGCATTTCGCACTCGGCTTAAACACAGAAAACTCTGTATAAAAATAGTTCACACTCTGATTACTGTGTTCACACACAAGTCACAGTGTTCACAAACAAGTCACAGTCACCGAAAACTCTCAGTCGCAGTGAACAGGCATTTCGCACTCGGCTTACACACAGAAAATTGTGTTTAAAAGTAGTTGACACGCTGATCACTGTGTTCACACACAAGTCACAGTGTTCACACACAAATCACAGTCACAGAAAACTTTCAGTCACTGTGAACAGGCATTTCTCACTCGGTTTACACACAGAAAACTCTGTTTAAAAATAGTTCACACGCTGATCACTGTGTTCACACAAAAGTCACAGTCACAGTTAACTCTAATAACAAAATGTTACGCTCAGATCACTGGCTTCACACACAAGTCATAGGTCAAAGATCACAGTGAACAGACATTTCTCACTCGGCTTACACACACACAAGTCACAGGTTACACTTTTTACTTAGGTCAGCCTATCAGTGTTTCAATGTACACCGTTTAGTTAGTTAGGAGAGTTCACGCGCAGTTCTTACTGTTAGGACACAGTTTACACTGTTTACACTGAGTTAACATTCTGTTCACACACCTGTCATTCAAAATTGTCACAGTTACTCATGTTCACACTGCGTTCACAGCGTTCATATACAGTTTATAATGTTAACAAACAGTTAACAGTTCCTTTAACGGTTCATATGCAGTTCACAGTCGGCTTTCACTGGTTACAAACAGTTTTCATTCAGCTCCCACATAGAGTTACCTATCAATCCCACTGTGCACCTACCGTTCACCGTTGCAACTGTTTTAAAACTTATCAGCCAATAACAATGTATATTCTATTAATTAATTTTGTATCCTTTTTTAGCTAATGGAAAAGGACATTTAAGTGTTCGGTCCGTGGGACGTGGCGAGAATGTTCTTCCCCAGGGTCGGTTCACCTCATCGATGATGAACAAGTTCAGTTCACTTAAGGGATCCACAACAACCACTACGGTGGCTTCAGATACATCAACAATAACAAGTACCCCAACAACAACAGCAACAGTAACAACGCCTACAACACCTACCACCACATCACCTACCACAACAACACCAACCGCAAGAAGTTTTGGCGAGAATGACGACTCCATGGAGAACGATGATCTTGATGGTGACGATGATCAGTTGTATAATGCCCGTGCCTATCACGACGATGCCGAGATCGATGATATTGAGGAAGATGATGCCGAAGAGGCCGGCATCGATGATGACAATGCTGTCGAAAGTGAATCTGATGATGATGATTATTATTTGATTGCTGCTGCAGCTGGAGCTGGAGCATCAAAACCGATGGCTGCCGCGGCTGTTAGCGACAATATCCAAAATGGAAATATGGTAAGTCGCCCCACCGAACAGCAGTGGCGTCAATTCCAATTGGAGCAACGCAATCGTCGTCGCATCAATCGCCTACAGCGTGAGCATAATCAACGTGTCCGCGAACTGTTGCGTCGCCAACGCATCTCGCAGCGTCGCAATGCGTTGCGTGTGCAGCGCCTTCAGGAGCAGAATCGCCGTCAGAATATTCGACGCAATCGTCGCAACAAAAATAAAGCCAATGCCCAACGTCAGCGTCGTCGTCGCAACAACGTGCAACGCCATCGTCGCCAGCAACAGCAGCGCCAGCGCAATCGCCAGCGATTGAACAACCGTCGTCGTCTGCGTCAGCTGCTCCGTCGCCGTCGTCGTGGACGTGGACGTGGCCGCAGCCTAAACCGTATCAGTGCCTAAGTAACGACCATACCCATAGCCATGCCAGAGGAAACGACCGCCGCTAATAATCCGTTTGAATTCCATGTAACCATGTTTGAATGCAACGGCTCGAGAAAAGCCACAAAAATAAATTGAATTTTTCAACTGAATCTCTGCTGTC
The DNA here is from genome assembly GCA_018152125.1 of Drosophila dunni. Taxonomy (NCBI): domain Eukaryota; kingdom Metazoa; phylum Arthropoda; class Insecta; order Diptera; family Drosophilidae; genus Drosophila; species Drosophila dunni. The sequence continues at coordinate 9,798,019 of JAECXC010004147.1, read as the reverse complement.
GTTAAGTGAATGAACCTAAGCCGCTTTTTGGCTCAAAACTGCAACTACAAATTGCTAAGAAATAATTCTGCCTTGGCAGTTTTTTGGCTCCAACTTGTTCTTCCTGGCAGCCTAACAGTCTCACATCGTCGGATCTTTCCCAACGCTAAAGACTTGTGACTTGACTTTGTAAATGATCCTATTTTGACCCAAAAACCTTTGGATAGTGTAACCTATCAGCCAGTAGAATATTTTCAATTACAACATTTCAAGTCGTCAAGCAGAATCTTTTCAGTCAATTAAATATCCACTCATTCAGTGACTACTCCTTAGCTGCCTGTCATTTAAAAATAACTCAGTATTCTGTACCGCCCTATGTTACATTTAACCTTAAACTGTGCCACAGGATTTGTTCTTCATATCATAGAATTTTTTCTAAAATATGTTGAGCTAAACATCTCTGTCCTCTTTGTGCTTTGTCGAGCGATTTTAGCCGTTACTTTCTAACAAACTTATGAAATATTTATTTATATTTTCAAAGGTTAACTTGGTATGTTCTCCTTGAAGTTCTTCAGTTATTACTCTACTTGTTTGAAGTTAGTAGGCTTAATTAAGTTCTCAACCCAATAGCCCATGATCACCCAAGACATTTTAATGTGCGCAATCTGCTATCGAGAATTATCATGTATTTTCGTCCCTTCAGGAGATCAGTAACTTCCCTGATTTTCTCTTTAAAGATCCATGTCCAAGGGGGTTTTCATCTCCTAGGTTTACTCTTCATGCTAAAATTTACATTTCAAACTAGCTGGTTGCTAGTTCTACACGTGTTCTTTTGAGGAAGTAATGGAGTGCTGGAGCATTTTTAGTACTCCAAATAACCCATCTATCAACAGATTTACTAACATTTGATTTAAGAAAGATCAGTTTGCAATTGCTGTTATTGGGATTCTAGGTTCATTGACACGACATACACTTTCGCCCTTAGAGAAGCGGCTTCTTTTTGTTGGCCCAAGACGACATCTGCGATTGACTAGAACAAAAATACTAGAACTGCCTGAAAACATATGAATATGCTAATGCTCATCGATTGATATCGCAGATACAGTTATGCAAATATCGATCGAAGACTGAGAGCATGCGTTGAGGTTACTCTGAGGTTGCTGCGACAGGTCAACATTGATTATTAATGGGATTATGCTAAATGGTTTACAACGAACCGGCAATATTGGTGAAGAAGGCTGGCCAAATATGGCCAACAGAGGCTTCAAATTCTTTGCGTTTACTCCAATAAATTTTATATACATATATTTCTTCGATTTTTTTTTTTTTTTTTTTTCTTCTTTTTGTGGCAATGTAAGCGTAGAATTTGTAGGCCTACTAATTAAGCGAATGTTACAGTTGTAAGCTAGCCATGGCATATAAATATGCCAGGCTGTAACGTTGTAAGTCAGTCAAGCAGCGAATCGCATCTCAAAGAGATACAAAATTTACTCTGATATCAAAAGGATATATATAGCTGAAGAAGATGTTTATGCTCAAGGGTCTTATGATTGTTGCCTGCCTGGCAGCTATAGCACTCCATGCCGATGGTAAGTTTTTCATCCTAGTCAGTTACATTTGGATTTTTGTGACAATTTTTTTGTGAAATGATTTTAGGCAAACCTCAAAGACGTGGCTCAAATCAGAAGCATCAGCGGCAGTTCGATGCCAATGAACTTCCGCCGGAAGGTCGCATCAGTCCCACGAAGTTGGCTGCACTTTTGAACTATTTCGGCAATGGCGGCAGCCCAACAACAACAACAACAACCATAACGAATGAACCTACCTATGTGACAGGAGAGATAACAACTTCAACTTCAACTACACCAACTACAGCATCTGTTCGTGCCAATGATGATAGTGACGATGATCAGTTGGATGATAATGATGATGATGATTATCAGCTGAATGATCAATTCGATTGGGAAAATAACGATAATGAGAATAATGATGTAGTCAAGCGCAGCCAGGAGGAGGCTCTTGCCCGTCAGCGTCGTCAGTTCAGACGTCAGCTTCAAATGCAGCGTCGCCGTCAGCAGCAGAACAATCAGCGTCGTCGCCGTCAGCAGAACAATAACCAGCGTCGTCGCCGTCAGCGTCAGCAGCAGCAGCAGCGTCGTCGCAATTACATCCGCAACTTGCGTCGTCTCAACCGCAGGCGCCCGGGCAACAACAACCGTCGCATTGTTCGCATTGTCGCCTAAGAATGACGTGATCCATTGAAAGATTTGCTTAATGATTTGACATGAAATAAAAAATATTGACAATACTTTTTTAAATGGTCTCAATCAAGTGGCAGAAACTTTAAAATTATCATTTAGTTATCTGGTTACAAGATCAGCGTTTGATCGACTAAAAGATACAACTTTTCTTAGATAATTGTCATTGAAGTCTATTGGATGAACTCCCAAAATGCATTCAGTTGCAAGATCAGCATTTGATCGACTAAAAGATACAACTTTTCTTAGATACTTGGTATCGGAGTCGATTGAAGGAACTCCCAAAGCGCATTCAGTTGTATGATTAGCATTTGATCTACTAAAAGATACAACTTTTCTTAGATACTTGGCATCGGAGTCGATTGAAGGAACTCCCAAAGCGCATTCAGTTGTATGATTAGCATTTTATCCACTGAAAGATACATGGATCGGAGTCGGTTAAAGGAACAGCCTAAATTCGATCAGTTGTAAGATCAGCATTTGATCGACTAAAAGATACAACTTTTCTTAGATACTTGGTATCGGAGTCGATTGAAGGAACTCCCAAAGCGCATTCAGTTGTAAGATCAGCATTTGATCGACTAAAAGATACAACTCTTCTTAGATAATTGTCATTGAAGTCTATTGGATGAACTCCCAAAATGCATTCAGTTGTAAGATCAGCATTTGATCGACTAAAAGATACATGGATCGGAGTCGGTTAAAGGAACAGCCTAAATTCGATCAGTTGCAAGATCAGCATTTGATAGACTAAAAGATACAACTCTTCTTAGATACTTGGTATAGGAGTCTGTTGGAGGAACTCCCAAAACGCATTCAGTTGTAAGATCAGCATTTGATCAACTAAAAGTTTGGCCTTTCTTAAACTTAAAGATCTGTCTGCTTTTGACTAAATGGTCAGCTTTAAGTCGATTAAAGAAACACCAGAATTCGTCTGAAGGGCAAACAGATATTCGCCCAGAAGATCAGTATTTGATCATTAAAAAGATCAGCTTTAAATTGACTGAATAATCAGCCTATATTCAAGTAAAATATCTCATTTAAATCAACTAGTATAACAGCAGTTATTCCACTCAAATAACACACTCCAATAATACTAAAAGAACTTCATTTAGTCGTGTCTTCGGGTAGAAGCTCAGGATATGATAAGCCAACCGACAGCCTATAATTCATTTAAAGATCAGCCTTCATATATTTTTATAAATTTTTTTTGCCCAACAAAAATTTAATTAAACTCGAGCTGCTTATTATAGAATTGTATTTTAAACGAAATAAAATTGAAAATTCTTGAATTCTATTCAAAGCAAACATTTCAACCACCACAAATAGAGGAGTTAAAACTGTGTTAATTATAAGAAATTTCAAAATCTACTTTATGAATGAAAAGGCAATTGATTTGGTCTACCAAAAGTCAACAAATCAATTGAACTAGTAGATAAATTATTGTTCAGAATAGTTTGAAACTTAAAGCGAATCGGTTCGAGTCGTTGAATGATAAATCATTGATAATATTATGTGGAATAGAATAGCGAGTGCTATGATCTCAGCTGCGAACTTTGTCGCTGGGTCAATCTAGTTCATTCGCTATTAATGCTTTAGCTGCGGGAAGGGGCAAAGGGGCGAAGGGGCGATCACGCAACTTGGTCGCCAGCGCTAAAAAAAAAAAAATTTATGCGAAAATTTGCAAATTTCTTTTTGGCGAAAAAATGTAAATGAGAATTATTAGCAAACGGTTCTGGACTAGTTGTTGTTGATATCGAGCTGAAACTAAAGCATTTCGTTGGGTATATAATCAAGGCGATCCGTTGGCAAAAGGCACAGTCAAACAGCGCTATTCCCTCAGGCAAGTAGCCAGCCAACATTCGGAGTTCAAGGATATAGATTTCAAATTGAGATATTAAAAAAAAAAAAAACTTAAAAAAACATGAGATTCCTGGCTTGTGCAGTGCTCTTGCTATTGGCAGCGATAGTGGCCGAAGCTGCAGGTGAGCTACAAATCAAGAATAAATTTACTTTAAGAAATCTATTTAATGTATTTATAAAAAATAAACAATTTCGTATACAGTTGGACGCAATGAAGATAATGAATCTGCGCAGAACAGATACAGGGTGTTTAATCGTCAAGGTGGATCGAATAAGGTCGAAGGCCGTACTTTTGGCAGTCTATTTAAAGGCGGCTGTGCCGACTCAACAACAACCATTACACATACACCGACATCTGTCACGGGTACCGTATCAACTGTCGTAACCCCAAGTTCTGCTGCAAGCCGTGCCATTGCCGACGATCAAGATGATGATGATGATGAGGTAGACAACGATGATGATGATTTTGAACTCGAGGAATCCTTCAACAGCATTCTTCCCAATGAGAATGGACTTGGCCAGCAACGCCCCTCAAATGCCCGCCAATACGACTTCGAGCTGCGCATTCAGGAGGAGGAGAACAAGCGTCTACGTGAGCAGGTCAAGCAACTTCGTATCGAAAATGCCAGGAACCGTCGTCAGGCGAAGCGTGCCCGACGCATTCAGCAGATCCGCAATACGAACAGCCGCCGTCAAATGATCCGCCGCATGAACAACGCTCGTCGTCGTCGCACCCAAGCCAACAACCGTCGTCGTCGCAACAGGAACCGTAACCGTTTCCTCAACTAGACAAATCTAATTATTTTCCATGATAATTGACAAATGAAAATCTGTAATCGCAAATAAATCGACATTTCAAATATAATCGACTAAGGTTTTTTTTTCCCGTTTCCATCGCCCTCACACTCTCGCTTCAGCTCTCAAGACCTTTATCTGTCTAATCTACTCCAGCAGCGTCCTTAATTTAAAACACATTTTCTGAAGACTATTCAAAACATTTAGTTTTAAATTTAAAACTTGTATCCAAGTGGAAAATATTTTAAAGTTAACGAACTTTTATTTCTAAACTATAAGATCGAAATAATTCACTTGGCGATAGAAAATTGGCATCCAACTTACGTGCAAAGTATATAACAGGCAGAAGAAGACGTGGCAGACCCCACAAATTATACATATTCTTGATCAGCTCCAATAGCCGAGTCGATATAGTCATGTCCGTCTGTATGAACAAAAGGATCTCAGACACTATAAGAGCTAGAAAGGTGAAAGGCGTCGCAAATGAAAGCTACAATACCCAAATAGTAATAGTTTGTTTTTGTTTTTTGACACGCCCACTCTAGGTCGTTCTGACTTCATATACATATATGTAGGTAAATGTACAGGTAAAACTAGAATGTTTTTGTAAAGAAAACTTTTTTGTTAGCTTAGCTATCTGAACCAAATTGACAAGGGGGCTATAGGTTCACGAAGTACATGTACTGACCAAGTTTCATCCAAAGCAGGCAACTATAGCGCATAGCTCCCATAGCGAGGATCGGTCAAAAACACGCTCCAAATGTGAATTAGTATGAAACACTTTACGTTGAAGAAGCTATGACAACAAAACTAACACAGAATACATTCTTCAATACTATACACAGACTGACCAATTTTAAACCAAATCGGATTACTATATCGCAGAGCTTCCATAGGGCTGATTGTTAAAAATATGAAATAGTATGAACAACTTTTGCTTTGACTAAGCCTTATAAATGAAATTCACACAGAATACATTTGCGAGTAACATAATCATACTGACCAAGTTTGATCCAAAGCGGACCACTATATCGTACAGCTCCCATAGGAACGATCGCTCAAAAATACGCTCCAAAGAATAAGTATGAAAAACTTTTGAGTTTAAGAAGCTATGTTAACAAAACTAACACAGAATATAATATTCAATAACATAAGCAGGCTTACCAAGTTTGATCAAAGTCGGGAAACTATATCGTATAGCTCTCATAGGAACGATCGTTTGAAGACTGGCTCCAAATATGTATTAATATGAAAAACTAATGCGTTGACTAAGCTTTATTAATAAAACTCACATAGAATACATTTGCTAGTAAATCGAACTACTATATCGTATAGCTCCCATAGGAACGATCGTTCGAAAATAAGCTATAAACATGAATATTTCTGAAAATGTTCTGTCCTTGCCAAGCTATATAATTTATAAACTAAACTATTGCATACCCCATTGGTCATAACACATTGAAACTGAGTAACGGGTATCTTAAAGTCGCGAGGCAAATATAAAAATCTGTGTTTTTTCTGTAAATATTTTACGATCATAGAATTATCAAATATATCAAAATGAAGAAATAATCAATATAGTATAACATCTTCATAAAAATCTGTCTATTCTTCAAACTAGTGCCTAAGTCAGTAGGCCAGGAGAAGTCTCACCTTTGACCCGTTTGAGCCATTTCAACTGTTTTGGCCCGATTGTCTAACTGCGAGTTAGAAACCGAATTTCACTAGCCTGAAAACGTGTACCCAAATGGGTTTTCACTTTTTTGGCAACGAAACTGGTCTCCCAGCGGCGATTGCGCGGATTTCGATTCGCACTCGACAATGAGGGCCATGATGACAACCGTGAATGGTCAAAAGTGAAGTGTGGGGGGGTTAGGAGGTGCTAGGCGGGGGCCCAGGGGGGCGTAGGGGGCGTAACTCATATGCAAGTAGAGACAAAAGGCGAGCGCGTAGAAAGCAGCGCGTCTCAATATTTGAACGATTGGAATATTGAATATTTGAACGGTTGACTGCTTGACTGGTTGACTTACTGCTTGACTGAATGGGATTGGGTTTTAACGTGGCCCGAAACGATGATAAGCAGAACGAGATGTGTTCATGATGATGTTGTTGTTTGAAGAACCTTTTCGCCTCCAAGCGATTTTCATATTTATTTCAGGGTCTCAAATATTGAATTGAATTCAATTGTGAAACGTGTGTGTGTGTGTGTGTGTGAATTGCGGTGTCGGTAGGCAGAATTATTCCCCTAGGCCATTTACAGTTAGAATGGAATTTAGGTACTCTCTCAAGTGACCAATTTCATTTCTTTTCCATAATTTTTTTTTAATCTTTTTTCTTTGGCATCTATTTGCATTGGGTTGTCGTGAAGCAAGTGCGCGGGTATAAAAGGCTTACAATTTGCACGATAATGTATCAAACATTGATTACCAATCAGTGCGAGCACAACCAGCCCAAAACGGACTTGGACTTGGACGACGAAAAGTTCTCGAAATTCTTCCCATCAAAATTATAACTTTGAGTAGTTTCGTCGCAGGATGAAGTGCCAAATATCCTTGTTACTGCTGCTTGCCAGCCTGATCAACTTCTCACTGGCTGATCGCAACGTACACATGCTCAAGGCTCGTCGCGGTGCCTTTGGCAACGAACCCGCCTTGGCCCGTTCAAATGATGCCGCCTTGGATCAAAATGGGGAACTGGATAAACTGAGCGCAGTGCCGGCTGTGCCGGCTGCAGCTGGCAGTGGCAACAAGGATGCGTCTAGCGGTCGCCTGTTTCTCAAGAAGTTCCTCATGTTCAAGAACATGTTCAGCAGCAACAATCAGCCCGTGATACCCATTATTATAACCAGTCCCGGTACTGGCACTACTCCAACATCTCCCACAGTGACAGTGACCTCAACGGGTACAATACCGACGGCAACCGGTTCGATAACCACTACACCTACCGCCACCGCCACTTCACCAACCAGTCCAACCACGCCCACGGGTCGTGGGTATAATAACGAACAGGATCAGGACGATGATGCGGCTGCCGATGATGCCGATGCCAATGATCAGCAATCGTATGGCAATGCTGGCGTTATGGCTGCCAATGCCGAGCTACTCGATGAACAGACTATGCAGGCTGCCTTGGCTGCCGGTGCCCAGGAGTACGAGGTGATCTCCGATGATGCTGATCAGACGGAGGTGGGTGATCACAGCAAGGCGAGTCAGAATAGCAATCAAGTGATGCTGCGTCGCAAGAACGGTCGTCGTGGCCAGGGACAGGGACAGGTGATCAGTGTGAGAATTCCACCACGTTATCGTCGTTACTTTAAGAATGGACAGAAGGTGATGCTCAACACCAAGAACCGTGTCAACAAGCGTCGTGTGGTCAGGAAGCGTGTCTCGAATAAGAACAAGCGTATCAATAACCGTCGTCGCGGTGGCAAGAACAAGAACAAGAAGAATAAGAACAAGAAGAACAAGAACAAGCGTCCACGCATCCCAGTTGTCTAACGGCAGTGACCCACACACACTCACACACACACACTTCAAACCGATCAACAGAATAACGATCTAACATAATATTTTTTTTTCTTAATCTTAAATTGATGCCTCACTCTTTATTATGATTTTATTTTATTTTAATAATTTATTTGTATTTTTTTTTTTTTCGTGGAGAAATGAATAAAATGAAATCTTTCGTATTGTACTTGACCCAGTTTGAATTGAAGTATTTGTGCGTGATCTGAAGTACGCCTCGGGGGCCCAACCGTACTATTTAAGCGGCATTCTATGCTGATCATCATTACGAGTCCACAATGAACGCTTCAACGCATTGGTTGCTAATTGTCTCACTGATCTTGGCTCTAACGGCCCGAGCATATGGAGCAGCTGCCTGTGTTGAGGTCTCCGCTACGCAGCGAGTACGCAGTACCCAAAGTACCCAAAATCAGCTCAACGATGACTCCGATCCACAGTTTCCACAAATCGATCTCAGTCAGTTGAGTGAGCAGCAGTTGCAGCAGTTGATGCAACAGTTGCATGTCGCCGATCAGCTGGATGATGAGGACAAACGGGGCAGCAGTCGGCCCTGGAAGAAGATTCAGCGCATCATACGCAGACAGTTGATCAGGGTGCCCAAGCGGTACCTCAAGAAGTTCCTGCGACAATTTGGTCTAGCTCGAAGTGCAAGTGTACGCAGCGGATCCACGCGAGGGGACTTGCAGCTGTACCCCGTGGAGCAGCCAGAGACGGAGCTGTACTATCTGATACCCTTGGAATAAAATAAAGCAAAATATTTGAAACAAATTGAAAGCGCTTCGACGATTGTTGATTTTGGGTACAAAATATGTACCCTTTTAAATGTTGGTACAGTTTCGTACTCTTTTATTTTACGGTACACTTTTGAAGCCTACAATTCATTGAGTCTTTTAAATATTTGAAACAAATTGAAAGCGCTGTGACGAATGTTGATGATGGTGACAAAATCTGTACCCTTTTAAATGTGGGTACAGTTTTGTACTCTTTTATTTTACGGTACTCTTTTGAAGCCTACAAATCACTGAATTTTATAGTGGGGATATATTCTTGGTTGACATTTTTATTACCAAAATTATCATACTTTTTTAGTTGGTATGTTAGATTTATAAATCCTTACAATATTTGAGTTATTAATAGCCAGACCAATGTCACTTTTGGTCATCTTTAACTGGTTCCTTTTAACTGTCGGTGCAATTGGTAACTTAATTAAACAAAAGTGCATTTTTTGAAGCCTTTTAAAACTGGTTCCCTTTTGTCATTAATATTCGTGTCTTTCTTTCTTCAATGTAGTACACTTGTTACAGAACTGGTTGGTTTTTATGGTGTATAAATTGGCTCATTTATTTTAATGCTACCTTTTGAAAAGCGATGCCACGTTTGTACCATTTAAATAAGATTTTAAGCCGGGAGTATAAGACCGCCCATTTATGCCTTAATTGTACCGAAACTGGTCTCTTTAGATTTTGTACATACTGGATTTAACCCACCAAAGAAAGAAAGGCCATAAGGACAATATAAAAGAAATATTAATATAAGAGTTTATTATTAAATGCATTTTAAAACATTTCAATTGACTCGAAAATGCGATCATAAAAAATATAAGTTGCTCTATTTAAAAGGTTGAGTCCCAGCTCAGTTAATTACAGCAATTACAACAATTAATAACACAAGTAAATATATATCATTTGTTATAGAATATTAAATAAATCTACCACTATCACACACTATGCCTATATGATGAAAAGGCATGTTTTATGTTCCCATTACCACGAGCTTGTATAGCCGGCGAAAGTTGTAAATTAAAATTGTGTAGCATACTTTTGCGCTGGTCGGGAAAGAAGCTAAAGCATAATTCCAGGCTGGCCCATAAAAGATAGTTTCTACTCAAACTAAAACATAATTAATTATAAATGTGAGCTTAAGAACGTAAATAAATAAAATTAATAAATTAAATATATAAATTATTTTTTATCAGCCATTATAAAATTTAAAAATTTATTAAATTAAACACTTACAGAAAATACTGAGCTGCGATCATTTGCGGCTTTTATTTATCGTCCACTCTGGTCACACTGTTGCGTGGTTTATTGAAAGCTCAGCAGGTGGCGTGTTGTTTATTTCAGTGGTAATCATTGTTGTACCGTCTCTGGCGCTGATTAGATTTGGATTCCCACTTCCAAGCACACTCTAACCCACCCACACCCACTCACACACACACACGCACACAATCACAATGGCAAGTGGAATATTGGCTGGAAAGATTGCGTTTGTAACCGGTACGTAGCAGCTCTGCCTCCCGGTGAACTTTGAACTCGGCATTAATTATATTTTGGATTAATTTACAGGTGCCGGTTCAGGCATTGGTCGTGCCACATGCCGCATACTGGCACGTGATGGAGCCAAAGTCATTGCCGCGGATCGCAATCTGCAGTCGGCGCAGGAAACCGCCAATCAGCTGGGCTCCGATAAGGCTGCAGCTGTGGAAGTGGACGTATCGTCGCTGCAGAGTGTACAGACCGCTGTAGGTGCAGCCCTGGCCCAGTTCAAGCAAGCCCCGAGCATTGTGGTCAACTCAGCGGGCATAACCAGGGATGGGTATCTGCTGAAAATGTCCGAAAACGATTACGATGATGTGTACAGTGTGAATCTGAAGGGTACATTTCTAGTGACGCAACAGTTTGCCAAAGCGATGATCGATGCGAAATTGACCAACTGCAGCATTGTCAATCTCTCCAGCATTGTGGCACGTCTCAATAACATCGGACAGGCCAACTATGCAGCCACCAAATCGGGTGTCATCTCCCTCACCGAAGTGGCGTCCAAGGAATTTGGTAAATTCGGCATTAGGGTTAATTGCGTACTCCCTGGTTACATAGACACGCCCATGGTGGCTGTGGTGCCCGAGAAGATCAAGGAGCAGGTTGTGCAACGTTGTCCCCTGGGTCGTCTGGGTCAGCCCGAGGAGATCGCCGAGGTCATCGCCTTCCTGGCCTCACAAAAGTCCGCCTATGTGAATGGCGCTGCCATCGAGGTTACCGGTGGACTCAAGTAAACCACTGGTTATCGCCACAAGTTATCGCTTTGATACTGCTCTGCATTTATTTGTTGTAGTTCTAAAATTAAAGAATCTGTTTTTTTTTTTGTTTTCTGTTGTCTAATCAACACAAATCTACCTTTGATTGATTGAATCGCTTGAGCTGTTGCCGATCGACGATAGACAGCTTGCGCCATCTGTGGGCGAGCTTGCACAGTAGCGTGTATCGAAGCTAGGGAGCTTTTTAAAAGCTTTAAAGTGCGCCAATAGCTTAGTTGTAGCACTTTTAAAATGTACCAAAGCAGCGGCATTGTGTACCGCTTTGGATAAAATGTAGACAAATGTTTAAACGTTGATGAAGAAAAGATAAATTATATCTTATAATTTATTTTTAAAAAAAATTAAAGTTGATTTTTAGTTATCGAACAAAAACAGTTTAAAAAAAATATTTGAATAATTTTTTTTAAGTAAAAATCAAATTAATTTAAAAAAAAATTAAATTTGATTTTAATTTATCAAACAAAAAACTTTTTAATAAAAAATGAAGTTTTATATTTTAATTGTTTTTAAAGTCAATACAAATTTGATTACCTTTTGTAATTTGTTGTAATGTGAAAACACCAATTTCACATTAAAGAAATTATGGAGGCCCCCTGGAAGTCCTTATCTTATCTATTTAATTTTATGTGAAACTGGTCCCAGAATATTAAATTAAAATAATATGACTTTAGAAAATGTGTAATGAAATGATTTTGCTAAGAGTTGCATTTTTAGTTATTTAGCCATTTAACAACTCGTAATTTTTAGGTTCTTATCAACTTATATTTAATATTAATATTGAAAGTTATTTTTCAAGCCTCTCTCTCTAACATTCCTTTTCGCCTCCGCTGTCCCACACGAAGTGCCCCAGTATTGTCACCCTACGTTCAGTCTCAATTATCGAGTCCGGGTTGCTACAAGCCATAAAAACTCTATGTGTAAAATAGATTATTGAATACTGCATCAGAATAGCTTGGAATAACTTGCAAAGTTTCTTACAAAATTGCTTATATACATTTAAGAGCTAATAAACATATAATTTATATGTTCATGTAATAATGTATAATATACTACATAGTGACATAGCATTACACTTATCATTTATGTTATATATTTCTTTCCATGGAATTAAACTAAATATTATAAAAAAATCAAATGGTGACAATAATAATTCTGGCTTCCCACTAACTTATCAAGTATCTTAAACAATTCGGCAAAATCCTTAACGACAGTACTCTCTTAAACCTCAAGCTCTTAGAGATCGAAATCACTTTATTTACATAAGAGCCAAAAGCTCCATAAGTCTAAAGGCCAATCATTAAGAGCTTAAAGTCGATGTTGCCAAACGTCACCAGAATAAGTTAGTTTAGATTTGTGTCTGTAATCCGTAGTAACGTGTTGTAAAATAAAGTTATATTTATTTTAATAACTGATCTTTGAACTACTTTATTATATAGATAACTATTACTTCGATTACTAGCTTTAAGTCAAAACATTAAACGAGTGAGTTAAAGTAACTTATTTATTTCTGTTATTAAAAACTACTCTTCGTAATAATTCGTAAAATAATTTAGGAAGAGCCTTGAAAATGTAACTCCTTCATAATTATTGATTTATATATGATTTATATATATTTATATTTTTACTTAGGTCGATTTTAATGAAATGAATTTTGTGTACATTATTTCGGTTGAGCTCTCAATTGTTCTTCCTTGGGAACCCTCGCTGCCTTCAGTTTTTATTGCAACTCTATCGATGGTAATTGTTGGCTGACACTGAAGATGGGCCACTCATTTGGCCATTCTGGCTGACATTGTCGTCCCACTGCGGTCACAAAAGGGACACAGTGCAGCAGTCGAGGGGCTGTTGGGGTGAAGGAAGAGAGCGGGGTGGGGGCTATTTGGTGGTTAGGTGGTGCGGTGGGGTTGCTACCAAAGTGTACAATATTAATATATTTCACAATTCCCCAGCTGCTAATTAACTTGGCCGCATCAACAGAGTGAAGGAGACAGCGTATAAACGACCCACGCATATGTACCGCACACTCACACGCACACACACACACACACACACACACACACACACACACACACACACACTCACACTCATATGTTGGTGGGTTTGTTTGCACACCACATTTGGGTGGGTTACGTCTGTGGTCGTGCGTGCAATTTAAATAATGAAGACATTTTATTAATTCAAGAAATTCAACTCGCCTCTGCCTCTGAATATGAGCCACACACACACACACCCCCACACACACACCAGCACACACACACTCGAACTCAGTAGCAATTACACAGAACGGGTCGTCAGGACATTAAGCAACATCACCCCAAGCCGAAAGTTTCGGTTATGGCCCAGGCACCCACCCCCTAGCAGTGCACCCCCTGACGCCACTCGCCACTTACAGTGGGTTAAAAGCACAAAATTGTAAAGAAAACAAATTGAATTAATGTGTAGAGTCAAAAGTGTATAGTCGGGAACTTAAAACAATTTGTTCTACTATTTTATTTTTTAGACCACATACTCGAAAAAAGAGTAGAGGGGTCTATTAAGTTTGTCCAAACGAAAGCAGCGGGAAGAAGGAAGCTTTTCCGACACCATAAAGTATAAATATTCTTGATCAGTATCAACAGCCGAGGCTATATAGCCATGTTCGTCTGTCTGTCCGTATGAACACCTAGATCTAATAAACTACAAGAGCTAGAGCCATCAAATTTGGATTGAAAGTTCGTCTAAATGTCAGGCAGGTTAAGTTAATTTCAAATTTTTGTCACGAACCCTAAGGACCCCCAATTTGAAAAAAACTTTCATTACACTTCAACTTCAAGGCTGTCGTGACCAAATTCACACATGTATGGTATATAACTATGCACACCAAGTTTGATCCGTATCGTATAGCCTATAGTTCCCATAGTACAAATCGGTCGAAAATGAAAGAAAATGTCCTCTAGAAGAAATACAGGGTCTTTTACAGTCGACTTGCTCGACTGTAGCTTTTTTTACTTGCTTTAAATAAATTCAGTATTCAGTGGAAGACACCTTTATCAATCCATGTGATTGTAACAGTTTTCGTACTTATAATAGACCTGAAGAACTAAAGTTCCTTAAGTTTAGACATATATGATGTAGCTAACTAATTCCTCAAAAAGTTGGCACAGTAAACACCGAATGTTGTTGTTTACACAATGCATGAGTTTGGTTAAAACAACTCAAGTAGTTTCCAAGCTATGATATTTTGAAAATTGTTTAAAATTGCCCATAGTGCACTGTGAAGCGTGTGTGTGTGTGTGTGTGAGCTACGTTTGAGCCCATTTCATTTTTAGTGCATAGTGAAAAACAAAACATTTCCTAATCATATGGACAAAGTCGCAACCCTAACAGCACAAAGGCTCAGCTGAGAGGGGGTGGGGAGAGAGTGAGAGAAAGGGGGTATGAGGGAGCGAGAGAGCGGGAGAGTAGGGGATGACTGCCCCACTATAGCGTTAACAATTAACAACACAACGCAGTGCGACAACGACAACAGCCACTTGAGCCATAAAAGCAGACCGAACGCGAACCCACCGACGACCCCAATCAACCCACACCACACCACAGCACACACACCACACACACACACAGTGACACCCACTACACACGAGGCACTCGCCATATCTCATGTTAATGAAATCGTAACTCTTCGTGCAACTTGTGTCCGTTTTTTGTGTGTGTTTTTATTTCCTTGTCTCCTCTGCGTTGACATGCGTCTAACTCCAGCTCCTGCTTTGGTTCCAGTTCCAGTTCCCGTTCCAGCTCCAGCTACAAATTTAGACGCCAATTGCTCATAAAAGGCAAACAAATTTAGTCGTTTCTTTGACTTTGAGATACCACTTACTAGACTTACTTCTTTTAATTGGTTTTCAATTTGGAATAGGTTAGATTTTAGTTTAACCTATTGAAAACTTTAAGCAGTCATAATTTTAGATTCATCAGTTTAAATAAAATGAAATTTAGTTCAATGACTGATCATAAGAGTACTGAACTATCACCGACAAAAGCAGTTTACAGGCTTAATAATTGGGAGCGGGATTTGGTTTGAAAAAAAGAATAAATTTCTATAATTTTTATTCAAAATTATATTTTTGACTAGCATTAAATACCCCTTAACTACCCTTAAAGAGTATGCACGTGGGTGCAGCAAATACTGAAGGTTGAAGAACAGCGATTAGAGTGGGTGGTACAGGTTGCAAGTGGGAGTAGATTAACAACGAACTGCTCAAAGGAACTTTCTCTGGCACGTGAGCAAACGTACAACAAAAAGTTTACAAGATTTGGAAGGCCAGCAAGTGTGCTCGCCTGCAGTTGCCCTGTTGTGTGTGGGGCACAAAGTAAATTAACAGTTATTTACTTTATCATCAAAAATATCAGTTTTTTTTTAAGCTCAAAACAAGTTTAATCTATAGCTTAAAGTTGAAGCATACTGTATGTTGATTATTTACAGGGTGTGCCCGCAACAAAAGAGTATCAAATTTAATGCATCAAAATTTGCTTGGCAGTTGTCAGCTTAGCTGCAGTGCCGCCGTGTGTGGCAAATGTGGCAACTGCGGCAGCTTCAGTAGTAACTAAGAAAGTGGGTACAAGAATACACTTACAAAAGTTCTAGACTCCAGTAGAAGCTTTAACTAGACTACTGTTAGGTTAAATAATTAAACAGTCAATTTTAATATCGATTATACATACATATGTATGTATAAATAATTATATGCATTTATTGGTCAAATTCTAAAAATTGTTTATCTTTTATATTATTTAATTAATCCATTTGTTAATAAATGATGAGATAATTTATTAAATTAGTTAATGAGCTTGAATAAGCATATCATTTTGAACTAATGTTTGTTGATTATTTTTTTACTTGAATTTATTTGTCCACCTCTTCTCCAAAATATTAACTAAAATAATCTAAGCCAAAGCTAAGTGTTTTAACTCTCTATATATGATTTGTTATAAGCCCTTTACTCCATAGTAAAAGTGTGTTTTGTAACAGTGATAAATATACTTTCGAGTAGAAAACGCTGCTGTGCGTTATGGTCAAAAAGTGGAAATATTTCGAATATATTTTTTAAGTCTTTAAAGGTTTGCCTGTTAAAGACTTGGAATAGGGTATAACTTGAAACCTTCTAACTTTTCCAAGTCTACAACCTAAAAGCTTCTAAGGATTGCTCCACATCTGGTGTCTACAGGAAAGGAACATCAGTTCGCTATAAAAACTCTTCTGATCAATTAGATTTTGTCATATGTGTGTTTACAATTCTTCTAGGCACATTTCTAGTCTCTTCATTCTACTTTCTTCCCCCTACTTTTTTGTCTGTGTAAGAAAGTGAGCAGGAGGTAGGCTCTTTGGGTGCTGCTTGCTGCTGCCTAGAGTGTAGCCGAAGCCAAGCTGGCGGAGTCGGAGGTCAAAGTGGTCGCTTCGTCGGTTCGTTGCTTGGTTGGTCGCCTGCAACTGGCGATAGTTTCATTTGCCACAACAATGTCATGCCAATTAACACAGTAAACCGCAATTGCAACTTCCGACGACTAAGTGCACGTAGTAGCAGTTATAAGCAACCTCACTTGCCACACTCTCTACCTCGCTTTCTTTCCCTCTCTTCTTTTCTCCCCTTTTCCTCTTCCCCCCCTTACCTCCCTCTGTTTGGTGACAGGTTGGGCGCCGGCTCGAGGGTCGTTTGTGACAAAGGCAACTAATTTAGTTTAATGTGCGTCGTGCGCGATGCCACAACATTTTCTTGCCAGGATACACAGCAGCTAACGATGGACCCACTGTACTCGTGTGTGTGTGTGTGTGTGTATAGCCGTATGTGTGTGTGACCCTTACGCACTCATTAAGCATTTTTAGTCGAGCTTAGCGAGCCGTTTGTTTGCATTGTCAACTCGCCTGCTCCCCTCATTTCATTTCTCCTCCTTACTCCACTGCTTTGCTCTGTCAACGGCCTTTATTTCATTTCATTTCATACACTGCGCGAAAAAACAGAAATAGATATTTATATGTGTAAAAAATAGCTAAACAAAACTAAAAAAACTAAACTTAAAATTTGTCTGAGCTCAGATATGTTTAACAGATAGAAAATATGTTTAATTTATGATTGTCTACACAGAGAATTGAAGACACATTAGAAAATTTTAAAATATTTAGAGTAAGATGAGATTTTTAAAAGCTTCAAAATAAATTAAGCTGGGCTACTCCGAATTCTATAAGTATTTTATTATATTTACTTATAGACGAATAAAGTCGAAATCTATTGAAAATGGTTTCTACATTATCACAAACGGAAATTCTGTACAATTTTCTTATTGAAAACATTCAAATATTTAGAATTTTGTAAAGTTTCCTAAAAAAAAACGATTTTTAAAAGCTTTAAAATAAGTTTAGTTGGGCTACTCCAAATAATAAAATAATAATACTTATAGACGAGCAATATCAAAATCTATTGAAAATGGTTTCTATATTAACATAAACTGAAACTCTGTAGAATGTTCTTATTGAAAACATTAAAATATTTAGAATATTGTAGGGTTTCCTGAAAAAAAAAGATTTTTAAAAGCTTCCAAATAAGTTTATCTGGGCTGCTCTTAATAATAAAATTATCCATATTATCATAAACGTAAAGTCTGTAGTATTTTCAATATTTTTTTGCCATGATTACCGGTGATTTTTTCCAATATCAAAATCTATTTAAATTGTTATCGTAAACTGAAACTGTAGTATTTTCAATATTTGCTGTAGTTTGGTCAAGAGTTTTCCCATTTATTGTAATGCTTACCATTAGTTTCTTGCAGTGTATTGAGCTTACCATAAATTTCCACACACATGCTTGGATTTGCCTGTTTTTTGGGTGGCACTTTTTAATTTCTGCGCTGTTTGTTTGATTTTTAGCTTTTACAGCTGACAGTTTTCTGACGTGACGTGATACCAGTGTGCACAACGCCCCCTCCTCCACCTCCCCCTCCACTGTTGGATGGCTTACTGGAGGGGAGTGCTGGTTGGGGTTGTGACATAACAAATGTTACACCGCTTTATTTGACTTCCGAAGGGGGCAGCTGCGATTCCAGTTGCTAATGATGAGCCAGTTGCACTTTGATGTTGTCCCCTTTCTCTCCTCCCCCCCTGCTCCATAAAAAACAGACTCCTTTTTTTTGCAATAAATTTTTATTTATTTTTATTTGTTTTTTTTTTTTGTTTCATTTTCGCTTTTACTTGATATATGTATATACACATATATATGTATTTATATATGAGTAATTGTTTATTTGCTTCAATTTGTCTGTTTGTTTTTTTTTTTCTCTCATTTATATATATTTATTTTTTTTTTTTTTGTATACATAAAACATTTGTTCATTTCGCTTAATTACTGACAAAAAATATCGACAGCTAAAATGTAGCAATTTTTAATGCAATTCACGTTGCTTAATTGCTAAAAAGGCGCACAAAAAAAAAAAAAAATAAATTAAAAAACAATAAACTTTATAAGGAAAATTAAGTGATGAATTTTATTTATATTTTTTTTTATTTTCTTTTTTATTATTCCGAGATGAAATACATACGTTCATATATCAAAATATAGCTACGACGACAGTTCTATTTTATCAATTAGACAAAAAAAAAAAACATTATGTATATATATGTGTTTGTAGACTATATACTCTATATATATATATATGTATGTTAATGGCGTACTACAGCTAGGATAAATGTATATTAATTATCGTTATACACTTAGAAGTACACTTAGCACAATTGAACTCATGAGTTTTGTGTAATTCCTTAAATTCTCTCAATACTCTTGCAGTACACAAAAATTATTGAATTTATTTTTTAAGCGGAAATTCGATTTTTCTAAGACTTAAAAATTTTTAAAAATTTTATTAAATTAGTTAAAATAAAAGTGTATTTTTCTGCAAGAGTATTTCAACATCGGCTTGCCGAAATCATCTGTTTAATTTTACTTAAATTTGTTCATTGAAAATCGTTGTTTTTGTCGGATTTATACTTTGCTGAGCTTTAAATGTGGGCGTGTCATAAGTTAAGGCGTCTGTTTTAAGGAGTTTGAGTATTTAGCTATAATATACTTTACTTTACTTTATTGGCCTACACTCTAAAAAAAACTCTTAGACTATGACAAAAAAAAAAGGAAGAAGAACTTTCTTCGACTTAAATACTATCAGGTACTTTGGCATATTTTTCTTAAGCAAATTAAGCACAATAAATTCTAATTAATTTATTTTTATTTTAATATATATTTTTTTTGTGTTTTTTACGCGCCTTTTGCTGCCTTTTGCTCGGCTGATTAGAAAGCAATCCATTGATATAGAAAGTTAGTTAGATATATTGAGGGATATGTTAGTCTAAAGGTAGAGTTCTTTAAGATATGCTCAGCTGGAAAAGTGTTAAAAATTGGGGAAAATTGAAGCACTAAGCGAACATTCAGGCTACGCAAAAAAATCTTTTCTTTTTTTTTTACATTTGTATATCATTTTTTTTATTTATTATAATTAAGTTTTCAAGTAAGTGGTGTTTTTTTCTTCGTTTTATATATTTTTCAGATTCTGCTTTTGTAATAAATAATCTTTGTAAGGCTTTTTTTTGTTTGTGTTTCGATTTTTTTGTTGTTTTTCTTAACATGCAGCAAGTTTTCTAAGGACTTGTAAATGCACAACATTCTAGCTTAATAGTCTATAAAAAACCCTCCCTTGAGGGCTCACTTACATGCTAGCGAAAAAAATTGAATTTGTCACGCTAAAGCTAAGGCAGCCGATGTATATAGATATATATACTATATATATATATACTTTTCTATATGTACGTCAACTGACGATGAAAAAAATACAATTAAAATGCGTTATGATAATATGAAGTACTAAATGTAAGTGTGTTGGTGTGTGTGTGTTGGTGTGTGTGTTGTGTCTGTGTCTGTGTGGTGGTGCCACTAGTGAGTGTTTGTCTAACTTGTTGTCTGCCTAAACTTTAGCCTAGTTAACGTATTTGCTGCCTAATCAGACGTGGCATGAGCTCTTCTAATCATACACTTAATAGATAGTTTTCCACAATGCGAATTTTTGGTTTCTAAAGAACAAAAAAAAAAAAAAATTGAAGCAGTAGAACGTTTGAAAGGTCCTTACCTACCCCCGCAGCTCAAACAGGCTGTGCTGTGGCGCCCAACGTGCGCTGGGCGCCCAACGACAGAGGTTTCTTGCCTGTTTGTTTGCTTTGCCCTTGAGATCAGTCTTACGAGTGTGGTTTTTTAGCTGGGGCTCTAGCTCGGAGTAGTGCACAGTGACCTAACGTAACGTCATGCCTTAGACCGCTTAGACAGCCGTCGGTGGCGGCAACAGCGATGAATTCGATGTGCGCAGATAGGGATTACCATAGATGGCGCTATAGCGTGGATCCACACTCAGTGCCATCGAACTGGGCACCACCACGTGTGTAGTGGTTGCCGTGCTCTGATTACTACAGCTACCGTTCGGTGAGGAACTCACCACCGAAGCCGTCGTCGACTGCAGACTGGGCAGACCGTTCTCCTGGCGTATTTCACGTGCTCCTATAATGCTACCGGTCAGACTGCCACCGCTGTTGTTGCTCAAAAATGTCATGGGCACACTTTGCACCGCATTTTGTTGCTGTTGTTGCTGCTGCTGTTGTTGCTGGTGATGATGTTGTTGCTGCTGCTGTTGCAGTTGCAACTGATTCTGATGATTGTTCTGTAGTATTGTGGAGCTGCCATTGGATTTGGTTGAACATGAGGTCAAATATTGTGGCGGTGGACTGTAGTGTGTACTGTAATCGCCATAGGGCACATAACCACCAGATATATCGACCTTGAGATCACTGTAATTGGAGGTACGATCACCAGCCTCCAGTTTGCAGCTAACACCTCCGTTCTTGGTGATCTGATGCTCACTGATGACGTCAGCGGGTGGCAGCTTTGTGCGCTTCTTGCACTTGAAGTAGAACAGTATGATGATGGTCACCAGCATCAGGAAGGCCACGCCCGAAACGCCGCCCACAATGGTTACCACCACGGAGACACTTTCTGTAAATGGCAAAAAAATAGTAGGAAAAAAAATAAATATTTAAAATTGTGACTAAAAAGTGATTTTAATTTTTGTGACTATCGATGAAGTGGCGATATTTCGATAGAATTCGATCATAAATAAGCCGTAAAAATTTGTCCTAAAAACTGATTTTTGTGATTATCGATTAAAAGCCTATATTTCGATAGGTTTTCACATCACACATCACAATAAAAAATTTTAAATTAATAAAAACTGATTAAAAATGTTTGTGTTTATCGATTAATTTCCGATATTTCGACAGGTTTCGATCACAAATAAACATTAAAAATTGTGACTAAAAAACTGATGTTTGTGTATTAATTAAATTAAAGATATTTCGATAGTTTTTTACATCGCTCAAAATATAAAAAATGATTTTTTCAGTGTACTTACTCTTTGCCTGCAGCTGAATCTCGGCCACATCGTTGCCATAATCGTTGACCACTGTGCAGTTGTATTTGCCATAGTGATAGGGCTGACTATCGCGAATGATCAGAGTGCTCTTTACGCCCCCCGGCACGGCATCAACCAGTATCGAATAGTCATGTCCCGACTCGGAGCTAATTTCCTGTCCATTGAATGTCCAGGAGACGTGACGAGCACGCGGTACACTGCTCGCAAAGCACTCAATTCGCGCCGTGTCGCCAACCAGACCGTATTGGGAACGCTGCGAACCGATGGTGGGTGAACCCTTCAAATAGACATAGGCATCCGCTGAGATCTCCGCATAGCCGGGCACATTGGCCTTGCAGTAATAACGGCCCGCGGTCTCGTTGCTCACACTGAAGGTCAAATTGGAGCTGGTACCAACGACACGATCACTGGGATGCTGTATCCAAACAATCTCCGGCTGTGGATTGCTGTCGACCTCACAGTTCAGGGAGACTACACTGCCCACATCGGCCTCCATGGACTGTGGACGCTGCTTGAAACTGGGCGCATCTGGAAAAGGGGCGGAACGAGGACCAGAGTTAGAACCCATGCGAGTAGTTTGGGATTTCAGTTTTCCAACTGTTTGTGAACTTACAGCTTATGTCCAGTGTTTCGCTATCCTCGCTCTTTCCAACTGAATTCTGTACCTCGCATTTGACAATTGCATCATGGAATTTTCGCGTTACATTGCGTATGACCTGCAAGTGTAAGATGATGGGGAAAAAATAAGAAAAATAGATTCAAGATTGAGCTGAAATTGTGGGAACATTAACGCTTTCCGGCCGAGGCCAGCTGGCACAACAGGTTTGCACCGCTCAGCTCGGCTGGGAATACACTGAGAAAAACAAGTAGTAACAGCTGGAGAAGGGTGGGGGGACTGCAGTGGAACTCTAGTTGGTTGCAATGGTGTAGTCAGCTGATTTTAACAAGAGTTTGCTTAGTTCGATTGAAAGATACTTGAGAAAGAGTGTGTGGGTTTAGTTAAGTTACCTAAGGTTTTTTCTGCTAATGACTGATTTCAAACCGATTTATTATATAATACCTATAAGTCAAGGTTGTCTAAACCAAGCCAAATTTAGTTATAATACTTCAAATATTATTGTGTTTTAATTTTGTTAAAATAATTCAATTACTTTACATGTTATGCACTTTTGAAACCTTAGAGCTTCGAAATTTCACAAAATAAATATTAAGAAAACTACTAAACATCTTGAACTAAAGCACAAGTTTGTATAACTTCGCTAAATTTCTACTTAAATCACGACTTTCTTGAATTTTTCTTGCAGTGTTGAACTGGTCTAGCCCCAGTTGTAATTGGCATGACAAAATAGCTGTGGCCAGCACTATTATACAACCGACGGCAGCAAAGTTGCTCTAATTATGCGGCTCGCTGATGGAATGTGGACGAACCACATCCCTCTCTAACTCCCTCTTCCTTTACTCTACAAAACTTCCCTCTATTTATTTATTAGGGGGCTCAGAGGTTCAGGGGCCTGGAGCACTTACCATCTCAGTTTTTTGACCGTTTATAATTGGCTCGTCGTTGATGAACCAACGATAACGGACATCACTCGGATTGGCATCGGCCCGACACTCGAGTCGCACCTGAGAGTGCTCTCCGATCCGCTGTACGGCTCCAGCTAATGCTCCACCATTGCTGTGGCTTCCCACCGGTGATCCAATGACATTAACCTTGACTTTGGGCGCGTATTTAACCTGTTGACGACAAGATTTGAAAATTATTTATAGTATATTAATTGAGAGACACGGATAATAATTAGACTTAGAAGTGGACTTAGAACTAGGGCTGCTAGCAGCCCGATTGACAGGGCTTAACGCTGGACACTTTTGTGGGACAAAAAGCTGAATAGCTGAGGGAGAGCAGAGTGACAGCTGTGCTCGACCTCATCGAGCAACCTAAGTCCTTGCTTGCCTTCACTTAAGTGAGGGATTGACCGGAGACTTATGGTTCATGTTTTGGTATGAATTAGCCCATCACTGTCATGGCCATGTCCAGCGCATAAAAGCCTGTTCAATCTTTTGGGAATGGCTAAAGTGAAGCAGCAAGACTGCAAAAAACCTAGTAACTATAGAGGAGTTTATGGGATAGTTCGTATATAACCCAGTTTTTCCTACCGATCTTGTGACCGATTTCAGTGAAAGCTATTGGATATAGTAACTTAATTTAAGACACTACTTTAGCCAGAATATTCATGAGATAGCTCACGAAAGTTTAAAATTATGGCGTTACCTAGCAAACCCTTGCATTTTTTGTATGTGCTGGGTCTAAAAAGGATGGACGCTTTTCAGCGCCTGCATAAATATGCTTTCGGCCAGGCACTATGACAGATGGGTGGGGATAGGGATAGGGGGATAGGACAGGGGCTCCCAAGCGTTGACTGTGACGCGTCAGCGCATTGTGCTAGGCCAATAGATAACGCCAGACGATGCTAAAATTGCAATGGACCAGCACAACAGCGAGAGAGGGAGGCAGGTTGTGGTTCCCTGGGTTAAGGGTTGGGCGTAGGGGGTAAAAGGGTATTAGGTGAGGAGCCAAGGGGTTACAGTTTGGAGGTAACAGTTTAGGCATCGTCTCTTACCTCTACACGTATTTTGGCAGAGCGATAGGTGCGGTCGGCCGTGTTCTGTGCCTGGCACGTGAAATTCGTGTTGTGGTGCTCCTTTTTGGGCGTGAGTCGCAGCAGGGATTTGGCCGTATAGCGACGTAGATCCGGCAACGGTATGACTGTGTACTCAATGTTATCCGTTAGAACGTTACCCAGCCCATCAATCCATGTAATCTGCAAAAGGGGATAGAAGGAGAGCGCAAAAACGGTTAGGTTAGCTCAATTGTGGGTAGCTGCAGTCAGTTAGCCCAACAGGCTAGCAACGTGGTCCATTGTTTGTTTGATTAGTTTCGAGTTGGCGTTCGTGTGTAAGTACTGTGCGGTTTGACTGTAGCGGTGTTTTCTTTTTTTTTTTTTGCGCTACTTACCTCCGCTGGGGGTTTGCCTCCTATGGAAACACACTCGATTTCCACCTTGCGATCTTCGGTG
The DNA here is from genome assembly GCA_018152125.1 of Drosophila dunni. NCBI lineage: Eukaryota > Metazoa > Arthropoda > Insecta > Diptera > Drosophilidae > Drosophila > Drosophila dunni. The sequence continues at coordinate 9,772,941 of JAECXC010004147.1, read as the reverse complement.
GCATGTATAACATCGCCCTGTGTGATTTTGGGCGCCTCTGGTGGCACCAGCACCGTCAGTCCAGCAAACGTTGAGCGTATTGGCGGTTGTCCTTCGGGGCCGGGACTAACCTGACATTGATATTTCGCATCATCGTCCAGCATCACCGGATAGATGTCCAGCGAGTAGTCACCCTCCTCATCGCTGCCCACCATTGCGTAGCGTTCGAAACCGCTCAGATCTCGGGATGTACCCAGACCAAAGTCATCTTTGGTCCACTGCAGTGTACCCTGCTTGTTGATGACGCGACAGGGTAGTGTCACACGGGCACCTACAACAGCTGTCTGGTCCTGTGGTTCCATAGCGAATCTCTGATTTTGATAGCTCGTATATGGGGATGGTGATGCCAGTGTCACACTCAAGCAGAGGACGCATATGAGCTGTAGCACGTTCATGATTTTGAGTTCTTTCCGCTTCGTTGTCATGGCGCTGCATGGGTTAGAAAGAGAAGGGGAATGTTGTTTAGTGCTAATTGTGTTAAGTTGGCTGCGCGTACGAAATTTCAGCGCACGCCCGAAAGTATGCAACGAAAAGTTGCTTATGGGACTTAAGCTTGAGATTGACTTTAAGGCATTTAAAGGCGAATTTTCTTAACTTAAAAAATTATTAAAATTAAAAAAAAAAATATTACATCACTTGATGAATTAATGGGAATTTAAATAACATTTTTAATTTCTGTCTCTTAATTGTGTGTGTAAAAAAAAAACCTTCAAACTAAAATAAACTTTATTTTTTGTTCCATAACTTTATTTATGTTTTAATTACCCAATAAACGTTTTATTTTTAATTTTTCAAAAACATTATTCAAGTACCAGTTTTGGTAAAAATGTACCAAAAATGGCAACCGTGGCGGTGACCGGGGTAAGGCCAAAAAATCTAGTCATAAACGATTTTTGCGTTTTGCTGTACAAATTCGTGAACAATTGCCCCAGGGTCTTTTAAAGTATTATTATTACGTTTATTGTTTATTGTTTATGTTCGCCGTATTGTTGTTTGGGCAGGGCATGTATTATTTTTTGTTGTTTGGTTTTTTTTTATTTTTATATTTGATTTTTTATTTTGTTTTTATTTATGTTGTTTCTATGCTTTCGGCGCGCATGAAAGTGCAGACAACCTCGTACGTGCGCGAAAAAAGAACAACACAAACAGCGACAACAATAGGGAATTACATTCAAATTAGCCGTGTGTAAGTTGTAGTAAAAGAACCGACTCAGACACACCCGTTACCTCTTTGAAATTTAAGTTTCCTATAGCTCTGGCCCAACGAATGAACATTAGTGCCACATACCCCTACTCAACGACGGACGGGTATCAAAAGTGTCTGCAGAGTCTCAAGTACGTGGAGCTGCGACCTAGAGAGTTTACGACAACCGAAATATGTTTGCGTATTTATGCATGTAAAACAAGTACACACATGTCTTTCTCTCTCTTTGTGTGTGTGTGTGTGCAAATACATACATTTGTAGCCATAAAGAGGAATGTGTAAAAACGAAGCCAGAAATTCGTAAAATGTTAAAAATGTGTTCGCGTCATAAGTGTAAAAAACGAAATATGAATTGTTACCCCATTAGGGAAAAAGAGTTGCCACACATTCTCAGCACGCAAGCCATTGATGCGAGGCAACATTGATAAGGCTGCCAACCCTAGTGAAGGCATTTCATTAGCCTAACAAAGAGTGCTATTGGATAAATAATTAAAAAACGAGCTGAAATTGGTTTTTAGATATTATAGAATTATTTTATGTTATACCAAAAAAAAATCCATAAAAATAAAAATTCTTTAAAAATTAAAAAATTATAAAAAATTCAATCGAAGAGTTTAATGAATTTATTTTTTGGGCTATATTCCAAATACAGCGGGTGACATATATGAAAATTTAATTAAATTATTTGATCAATTTAACAAAAAAAAAAAAAAATTTATAAAAATAAGAATTCTTTGAAATTTAAAAAATTAATCTATTTTTTTTTTGATATATTCCAAATATAGCTGATGACATATATGTAATTTTAATTGAACTACTTGAGACTAAACTATCAATTTAACAATTAATTTAAGCGAATTGTTGGCTTTTCTCAAATGGACATTTTTAATAAAAACAAATACTGTTTTTATGGACTTAATTTATTTTTTTTAAATTTTTTTTAACTCGCGTATCGTTTACAGCAATTAGCAGCCTTGACTATCATGCCACCCAATCAATTATATTACGTTAATTAAACGGATATTGAACTACAAGGTCAGTTGGAAAGTTCATCGTTAAGGGAACTTGAAAACATAAAACATCAAGTGAGGAAAATTATTGATTAAAATATCGATTGACTTCAAGTGTGCAGAGAACTCAAAGGCAGAAACATTATGAGTGGTTTACTCCCCATGAGTCGGGTCTATTACTGAGAAAAATTGTTTGTTTAATCGAATTTATTTAAATAAATTTTATAAAAACAAAATATTACAACAAAATTGTAATTAATTAAATTTTTTTATTTTTATTTTTATGAATTTTATACTGTAACTTTGGGAAAAACTGTCAAATTTATTTTTAAAGAAAAACTTTAATTTTTTTTTATGAATTTTTGTTAAAAATTAATTAATTAATTTTTTTGCAGTGCATTAATCCTGCTATAACTAATACATTTTTTCAGTCAGTTGTTGTAGCTGGACATGTGCACAATACTGTCATTAAACACTGTAGTTCTGTAGCAACTTCCCGCCGCCTTTCTCCCACCTTACAGCCACTTTTCCAATATCTCCACCTTTGGCCCTTTTTTCACCTGTCAGCGGTTAGTTGCTTGTCGTCAGGTGTGCTCTCTGTTTGAATTTTCTCACGCAGTTTTGTTCACATATTCATATAGTCTGAGTGTGTTAGTGTGTGTGTGTGTGTGTGCATGGGTGTGTGTTTGTACTAAGTAGTTCGCTTCCGCTACTCGGCGTCTATTGCTTTTCAACTAATTTTGTTTTCTCGTGGTTCGCTGTCTGTTATTTGTTTTTATTGCATTTATACGGAAATTGGCGCTGCTCGCGCAGACAGAGGGAAAATTATAGCAGCGCATTAAAAAAGGTGAGGAGAAAAAAAAAAAACTTTGAAATCCATAAAACCAAAAAGAACTACCAAAAAAAAAAAAAAAAACTAAAACGAAGACGAAACAACGTCGAAGAAATAAAGATTACCGCGTTTGCTTCCGTTCGTCGGCGGAGTGAGAGACCAATTCGAGGGAATTACGGGGTACATCAACAGTTGGCATCCAAAAAAAAAGAAGAAGACTTGAAAAATACTTTGGAAAAAACTGGAGCCATGCACTGGGAACCATTTGACTCGATTGCGAGAGCATCGCGATGATCACTAATTAAAAGTGATTATGGACACGCTCGTTTATCGCTCCATCCACACCACGAACATAACTATTTTAGCTTCCCGCTCTTTGCTTAGCTATACTTCTCCCTCTTCCCCTGCCCCTCCCCCTCTCTTTCTTTGTCTATCTCCTAACTCTTATCTTAATAGTAGCAATTGTCGGAAAGCAAGATTTCACTTTCAACTCGATTTGACAACAATTTCTTGTCTTTTCATGTGGCATTGCCAAAGTTGACCTTATAAGCTGGACAGCGCTGTAATTAATAGAAATTGTTGGTATTTTGTTGCATGTTTTCTAGTATTGTTGTGGAAAAATACTGCAAAAGACGGTGAAAATTTTGAAAGTATTTTTGAAGCTCAAAAAAGATGAGAGGCATGAAAGCAGAAATTGTTTGTTTGAACACTTTAAAAAAATGTTAAGCTTTGATTTAGTATTATTTGGTATATACTAGTTTGAGTTTTGTTAAGTTTAAGAGTAAAAGAATTTATTTTAGTAGCTAAAAAAAAAAAACTACTGAAGTACTTGTATCAATCATTTCAAATGTTTGCCAAAAGAAAACTTTTTTTCTACAATGAAAGTAAAATTTAACTAGGTTTTAAATAGCTTCAAATTCAAACATTTTTTGTGAATCGTATTTTAAATGTTTCTAATAAATAAACTAAAATAAATATAATTTTTTATAAATATTTATATTATTAATTAAATTCTGGGCGAGAATTTTTTATTTTATTAACGTTGTACAACTCTTTAAAAAAATAAAGAAAAAATAAAAAATAAATATTTTTATAATTTTAATACAATTCTAGGCAAGAATTTTATATTTTATTAACGTTGTACAACTCTTTAAAAATATATATAAATAAAAAATAACTATTTATATTATTAATAAAATTCAAGAATTTTTTATTTTATTAACGTTGTACAACTCTTTAAAAATAAAAAATAAATATTTTTGTACAACTTTTTCATTCTTTTTTATTATTTATTATTATTTATTTATCTATTATTATTTATTCTCTATTAACTCTTGCATTATTCTTCATCTTTCTTTTAGCATACTCAAGCTGTACTGTGAAGTTAGAGAGCCTTTTTTAAAATGACTAAAAAGGTTAATAAAAATAAAACTTTTTTGACCCATTCTAATTTTACTGTCAGCTAAAAGGAAGCTTGACTGTACCTAGGCAGCACACGCTTTGAATTTGCTAACAAATTATTGGGATTTTCAACGCTTCAAATAAAATATTCACTATGCGATTTTCAAATCCCTCTCCCTCTCTCTCTCTCTCTCTCTCTCTCTCTGCATCTCACTCCATCTTGCTCGTGTCTGTCTAATTGCGTTATGCTGTCTCTTTCGATCAGTCAACGGGTCTGATGGATTTGCCAGGCAGCGACTGTGTTGTCTCTGCTTGAAACCAAAATGCCAATCATTCGACTAAACAAAAACATTTCCGTTCCAAACGTTTTCCGCTCCAGTTTTCAATTTTCGCTGCCGCATGCTGTTAGCTGCTAGCTGTTGGCTGCTGTTGTTGTGGTTGTTGCACGTTGGCAGTTGCAAGTTGCCCCAACTGGCAGCAGATACAGTAATTATTTTGCAGGCGACGCTTATCACACATAAATCTCTGGCTGGCATTGGTCAAACCAATCGATACAGCAGCGGCAGCGAAGAGGGCTCCAGAGGGGAGCAGCTCAAGTAGGGAAACAGGTGGGGTAGGTGCGCAGAGGGGCAAGGGGAAGCTGAAGAAACGGGATGTGGAGAAGAAAGGCAGCTTGTTTTGTCAGCGTCACTTCCCTGCCAATGGGCTTCCTTTAGAAGCAGCTGCTGCTGTTGTTGCAAGTGTTGTTGTTTTTGCACTGGCCAGTGGCCACAAGATGTTGCAGCTGCAGCATGCGTGCTGCATCCTTTACGCAGCATGCCAAGCATCTTTGCGATATTTATAGCAAACTGCAACTGGGCAACAGGTGCTGCGGCTACGCCCGTTCCAGAGTCCAAACTGCAAACTGCAGACTAAAAACTCTAAACTCGAGTCTACAGACTCTCCAAAGTGGTGACTTCAATGAAGTTATTTTTGTGATGAATGTGCCCAGCTCAGCGCCCCATGCTAATTATTTACTCCAAGTCTTTGGTCTCCGGTCGAACCAGTTTCCAAACCCAAACCGAAAACCAAAACACACACAAGCTGGCCTCACTGTGGCTCTGTCTCCGTCTCCGTCTCCGTCTCTGCCTCCGTCTCTGTCTCCGTCTCTGGCTCTAGTGTTATTATCATCTTTTAGTTATTAGATGCAAGCTGCAGCGGATGTTGAGCTTCCTTTTGCTCAAGAGTTTTGTCATTTACAGTTTTTGGCCTCATTGGGAGCTGCTGGTGCTGCCGTGGCACGTAGACATGGCAAATGACCAAGCGTTCATCTAAACGAGCCGCTCTGAGCCTGCCTCTCTCGTAAATCAATAATAATAATAAAAAACGCAAAAAAAAATAGGAAGGAAAATAATAAAAGAAAAAAAAATATTACATAGAGGCCCACCTGGTGCAAATAACTTTGAAAAATTTATATTGAACCATAGCAAAGTTTTGCCTTTTGCCAACTTGAGTTTAGTTTGAGTTGGGCCAACTTTCTACGTCAGTTTCTTGGCCAAGATTTAAGGCCAATTGCAGCTGCAACGTTGTAACAGCAGCAGCAACATCTGCTCTATTCCTCCCTCAATAAAACAATAAATGGACTTGTCAAAGGGGCAAATTGATGGTGGGGGGCGGGGTAGTGCCTACACCTACATACGTAGGTGACACGGAGAAATAGAATTTGTGGCAGCAATTGAGACAGCTTTTGTAAGTGCAGCAGTAAAATGGCTAGTTACACATTTTGGTGACTTATTGTCCTGTTCAAAATTTTTAAAATATTATTTGATTTTTTCTTTTAAAAATAAAATTATTTAATAGTTGGTTTTTTCTTCCAGGAAATAATTTTAGCAAATTTAACTTCACCTCATCTTTATGTTTTTAATAATTAATAATATTTATAACATAATTTTAATATTTTTTTTTTTAGTTTTTAGTTCAATAATAAAATACATATTATTTTAAGCTCAGTTTGGAGGAATATTATTTATCTGTAGGCAATAAGTGTTCATTTTACAACTTTCTGTAATTATTAATTTTGTATTGTATTGTTTTATTATTGTTTTTCGATTAATATAATTTATATTTACTCATTTCGATTTTTAATAATTTCATCCTTATTATTTTGAATTTTTATTGCATTTAATAATTGTTTTCTTTCGATATCCTTTAAATAATTATTGTTAATTATTATTATTATTCTTATTACTTTTATTATTATTATTATTATCATTATTATATTATTATCTTAGTTTATTATGCTGCTAAATTTAATCTTTATCAATTTGATATTTGATAATTATTATTATTATTATTATTATTATTATTATTATTATTATTATTATTATTTTTATTATTATTATTATTATTATTATTATTATTATTATTATTATTATTATTATTATTATTATTATTATTATTATTATTATTATCATTATTATATTATTATCTTAGTTTATTATGCTGCTAAATTTAATCTTTATCAATTTGAAGACAGTCACTTAAAAAAGTTATGTGTCTAAAATTTGTATTTTTAATTTCAGCATATTTAGTTTAGTATATATTTTAGTTTAAGTCTAAGAAACCAAGCTCTACTTTAACAATTTTATTTCAGCCACAAAAAAACACAAGAGTTGTGTCACAGTAGGCAGCTCTTTGTGCCATAGTAAGCAGCTTTTGTAAATAACAAAAGAGAAAGTGCAACAACCAAGAAAAAGGAGAACAAGCGACAGGAAAAAAAAAATGAGAGAGCGAAAAAATGGCAACAGAAAGCAAAATCAAGAGAGAGGGAGAGAAAGAGAGAGCGAGCGAGATAGAAGTATAAAACGAAATGAAGAGCATTTGTCTAACGGCAAAATCAAAACAATCCAGGCTCAATCTTAAATGGAACATTAACTACCAGTTAAAGTGTCAACTGTACCTTAAGTCAATGCTGAAGGCTGGAGCACACACACACACACGCACATACGCACGCACACGTCCAAGCACACGCACACAACAAGAGGCTGCAAAGGCCCTTGGGGACCGGTTAACCCTTTGCAAAAAGGGGCTACTTAAAGGACTTTTGCTGACAAAATGAAAATGGCAACAGTAAAAAGAGACAAACAGTGAGTGAGTGAAAGAGATGCAGCAAGACAGCAAGAAGAAGAAGAGCAAGAGGAGCTGCTCTCGACAGATGGCTACAAATAAAGGTAAAGGATATTGGCCAGCTTCGAGTTAGGCAGAGATTAGGACAATTAAAAAAAGGAAATGCTTAACAATTAAAATCAATTTGTGTATATCTAGGGTATACACCCCCTACACTCCCCCTTCCACACTCCATGTGTGTGTGTGTGTGTGTGTGTTGTGGACTTTGTTGTCAATTTGTTTGCTTGAACAAATCAACTAAAAGGCAGCAAACTGAATACAAGGGACCAAAGCCAAAGAAAAATCAAACAAATCCATTTACTGGGCAGTTTTAGCAACAGAATAAGACATTAACCAGGGGCCAGAGGGGGCAGGGAGACTAGAAAGAGATGGCAGAAGAGGAGTGTGATAGGAAAAGAGTAATAGAGGCCAGTGTCAATAAAAAGTCGAGGAAACTGGCAAAAAAATAAACTTAAATCGCCTATTAATGGCCAAACAGTTGCAGCCCCGCCCCCTACAGACACACACACACACACACACACACACACACGCCTTGTGGGCGTCGCTTTCAAGTTTTGTTGGACTATCTACAAAGTCAGCAAAAGTTAAGTTTTCGTCCTGTGCGCAGGAAATGCGAGATAAAAAGGGCTACTCACTTGTGTATGAATCTTTGAGGAGCGCCGAGGAGAGCGCAGCAGACTGGTCAATAGCATAGGGGTAAAGGGGGGAAGGGGGCTGTGGGGTTCTGGCAGCTTATCGTTTTGACATTTAATCAGTTCACTTTGCAGCTCTTTTCTGCTGTCGGAAATTGAGGCAAAGTTCTTGAGGACATTGATTGCAAGTAAGCAAAGACACTACACTGTTCCAAATAAAGTTGACTTGGAACAACAATAAATTAATATTATGCGAATAAAATCTGACTTCTTGGTATCAAAAATACTTCAAAATAAATAAAGGTTGTTTATGAAACATAAATGGTTTATTTTATTATTTATTGCTTTTCTGTTGGAATTTCTCGAAAAACAAATTAAATTTTTTAATTTTTTTTTTACAAATCAATTAATATTGTCATACCATTTTTAAAAAATTTTTGTTTCTGGTTCATTAATATTCAAAAGAAAATAATTACCTAATTTTTTATTTTTATTTTTTACTATTTTTTTATTTTATTTATTTTTATCACATTTCCTAACTGGCATATACTTATGCACTTCTAAATTTAAATTAAGATATTTATTGCTTTCCTTATAAGTGCTTAAAAACTATAAAAATATGAATTAATTAAGTTTTTCACCAAATAAATAAACTTCAAAGAAGCTTAACACTTATTTAAATCATAAAAAATATTTACGGAATATTTTTTAACTTCTTCTTGCTTATAAAAAGCTTTTTTTGCTTTTAAAATAAATATTATATAATAAACGACTACTCTCGTCCCAAATATAATAAATATTTTAGCTGTATTAATCCAAAAATTACCTGAACCTTTTTACTGCAGCTAAAAGCAGCTGAATTATTCATAAAACATAATAAAATTAAGAGCTCCATACTGCGACAGATCAGAGAACATGTACGTTTATTTTGAGCAGTGTAGCGGGGCGGGAGAGCAGGGAAGCAGACCAAACAGATTGGTCTGAAGGGTCGCTAAACTTGTGTTGACCGCGCATAATTAAAGCATCTCTTGGTCTCATTTACATAATTCTAACATAATTCCCTCGACATGCTCAAGCATCAACTAAACACAAAAAAAAAAAAAAACGAAGAACAAAAAAATTATGAAACGAAATCATATGTGGTGGGCCTCCCCACTACACTGAACTGAAAAACTCTGCGCAGCTAACAAGCAGAAAATCAGTAAAAAAAAAAAGAGAAGAGCGGAGAGGAGAGGAGAGAGGAATCGAAGAAGACGACAAGAAAACTGGACGCAGAACGAAAGTTGCTTGGCCACAACGAAACAGAACTTCAATCAGTAAATTGAACACCTGAACTTAACTGATTTCGTGCTGTGGGTCTGCCATCGAAGCCGAGTTTAAGTTCAGTTTTGGATCTGGGTTTTGATCAGTGTTTTGGGTTTGGCGCAAAACTGGGGAGAAGCAGCGTGCGAAGCCGAAACGAAGAAAAGAAGATGTTGCCGCCGCAAACAAGAACAACAGTAGCAGCAGCAACAGCAACAACAACAGCAAAAGGCGCAGCAGGAAATTAAGACAGGTAGAGACAGGTAGAGTGAAAAGGAGCGGGTAAGAGAGCTGATATCCCTGCCCTAAAATGACACGCAAACCAGCTTCAAGTCATCATAGCAACTGTCGACCACAGCAACGACAACAACAGCTTGAACCACTGCAACATCAACTTCAATTCCAACTGCAAAATGCTGTCAAAAATCTTGGTAAGAAAATGCATGTTTATGGTTTTGTATTACAACAGTCAAGAGTGTACGGTGAATGCTGCGTTGTCAGTCGTCTTAAAATGTATTTTTTTTTTGTATAACTTTAAGCCTTATTAACATATTTTATGCTCTCTCTCTCTCACTCCCTAACCATTCCACTCCACTCCATTCAAGCTCGCCCACACACATACTCAAAACACTGGGCATAAAAAAGAAAAGAAAAAAAAAATTATAATAGAAACTGTTTTTGAGCCACACTTTTGCCATAAGACATTGACGTGGAAAGGCCGTGTGGGTTGGCCCAAAGATCGATCCATAACAACAACAGCTGGAACTCCAACCAAAACTATGTAGAAACTTGATGTTGTAAAGTGACCACAAAGCGAAATCAACAACCTAAAGAATCCAGTTGTTTTTTAAGTAACCTCTGCTTTTTTGAGGCAATAAAATGTAAGGAAATTAATAAAAATATTAATTAAGTCTAATTTGATACAAATTTTGTCTAAAATGGTCGATAGGCTTTGAAAGGGGTAACTATAATATGTAAAATATTATAAAAAATATGTTTTTTGCATTAGCAAAATTTCCTTAAATTTTTAAAGATAAGCATTATTAAGCTTTTTACTTAAGGAAAAATAATGTCAGTACTATTTTTTCGATACTACTATATTTGAAAAGCATCAAAGTCTCTGTTCATCTGATCTGTTAATTTGATCTGGGTTTATCTTGGGGTATTCTCCATTTTTTTTCCAATCATCGCTACAAATGTAGGATTAATTTTATAACTTTTTATTCCCAGATTTACTATTAATTAATTGATCAATTAAATTAATAATAATATTTTTTTAATATTTTCAGTTATAATAAATTTTTATAATTTACTTTTTTTTTGTAGTCATTAATATTTATATTAATTTTTTTTTAATATTAATATTTACTTTACATTAATATTTATATAAATATTTTTTTAATATTAATATTAATATTAATTTTACTTATACATATAACTTGATTATTTGTCTAATACTCGCGACTGTTCTAAGTTTGCGTTAATAAATAAATAAAAAAAAATTTTTAAAAATTAATAAAAATTGATTTTCTATGCAAATAATATTTAGTAGTCACTACTTAATATTTATTTACATTTTTTTTATTTTTATCAATTTTCTATACATTCAAAATTTAAAAAGAACTTGGCACTGCTTTAAAATCAACAAACTTTAAAGACGCAGCATAGAAAAGTGTTTAGAAACACCAGACAAGTGCATACAGTTTCTTAGCTTGGCCAAGTCATCTCTTATTTTTATACGGGTGCCAGAGTTGCCACAGTACGGTCAGTATGCAGCTAATTGAGTTGTATATATGTACAGATATATATAAATACCGAAAATGTCGAGTGTGACGCAGCAGAAAGTGCAACCAAATGGTGCACAGGTGAATGAGCGACCAACAAAAAATAAAAAAAAAACACACACAAAAATAGTAATAAAAAATAGTAGAGACGAAGAAGAAGAGGAAAAACTATTTAAAATCAACAAAAAAAAAAAAAAGAGAAATACAAATACAAATCAATTCAATAAATTTATATATTGAGACTTTTCTAGACAGGTTTTATTACCACGTTGTTTTTCGGGTTTCGGTGTTGGTTTCGGTTTCGGTCGCGCTGTGGGGCCTCCTGAACCCCCCTGCCCCCTTTGCCGCACCCCCTGCCCCACTAGTGGCTGGATGTCAGGCGCTTTTGGCTGGCTTAGTTAGTGCATTGAGTTTGAGCTAACGAATCGAATCAAAACGTGTTAGAAAAGAGCATAATAATGAACTGTCAGTCGACATAGGCAACAAAAAAATAGAAAAATAAAAAAATATATAAAACAACCCAACAACAACAACAACAACAGCAATCCGATAGCAGCAACAACAAGAGGCGACCCACTCATTGACAGGCGTTCGAGTTTTTCTTTATGGTTTTTCATTTCGTTTGTGGTCGGTCCAGTTCCAGCTGAAGTGAAGCCATTTCAGCTCCGCCCCCCGCCACTCCCCCTCCAGCTAATGGTGTGCATGGGTGTGTGTGTGTGTGTGTGTGGGCGTGTATACAGCGCTATAGCAAACGACACCTTCGCCGTCGCCGTCCAACTAAATCCGATTATAACTAATTATTATGAGCGCCAAACTGAAGGCAAGTTGCTCCAAAAGTCATAGCCAGAGTTGTCGCCATGTCCACATACTGTACACACCCGTTAGTTGCAGCGTTTTGGGCATAGTCAACCATTGTTTATATATAAAATAACTTAATTTGGTGTTTAAATCGACCATTTCCTATTCAACACTTCCTTTCTGCCACATTTTATAAGCCTGCACTATTAATTCATTGCCGACCGCTTCCTTTTATTATTTCAATTACTAACTGAATGTTCATATCAAGATTTCATATGCATGCCGTTAGTTTTAGCTGTTGAAAGTGGGCAACTAGCTTGAAACTGCCTGCTTTAGAGTCAGGGTTGCCACACTAGGCGACAAAACTTTGAATAGAGTATTTAACTATTTATTCAATTTCATAAGAACTTGAAAATTATTTTTCTGCCATAATAAAAAAAATATTTTTAGGCAAAAAAACTTTGGGTAAAATATTTAACTATTTATTTTATTTTATTTAACTGATAGAAAATTCATTTGGAAATAAGAATTTGAAAATTATTGTTCTGCGATAATAAAACAAATATTTTTAGTCGACAAAACTTTGGATAGAGTATTAAACTATTTATTTAATTTAATTTAACTTTTTGAAAAATGCATTTAGAATATAAGAATTTGAAAATTATTTTTGTGCTATAACAAAATAAATTTTAAAAAATATAACAAATATTATACAAAGCTAAACAATTCTAAATTTTTTTATAAAATAAAACTATTTTTTTTAAATTAATTATTTTTGGAATTTCAATTATTGCTCTTGCATCTCATTCATATATTTTTTTGCTTAATAAATTATTTCAAAATATTTGCTTACAAAAAATTTTTTTTTTTTTTTTTAATTTATTTCAAATAAATTAGTTTCTAACATTTTAATTTAATTTTAATTTTCAATCTATTTAATTAATTTAATTTATTTATTTCTTTTTATATTTTAAAAACACAGTATGACCTTAAGTCGCAACACAAGACTTTTTTCTCTGCAGCTTCTGTCTCTATGTATGCCCCTCTCTACCTTACTCACTCTCTGTCCCTCTCTCTCTCTCCCTCTCCCTCTCCCTCCCTCTCTCTCTCTGTCTCTGTTGCTTATCTCCAACTCCAGTTTCAGTTTCAGTTTCAACATCAACAACGACAACGTCAACTCTCCAAGGGCTCGGCGTGGGCAGTGCGACAACGTTGTCATTGCCGTTGTTTTCTTTGCTGTTGTTGTCTATGTTGTTGTCTATGTTATTGTTGTTGTTGTTGTACATGTTGTTGCTACTACTATTGTTGTTACACTGGCTGGTTTGTTGCTGTATTTTGCAAGACACGAAAACAACTGCAAATGTCAAAGATTTTCGACTTGTACATTTTGTATGTGATGGAGGCACAAATTTTTAGTCACTGTCATTAGCAAATTGGCACAGCCTTGATTAACTATTTCTAGCAGTTCTCTCTTAATTCGGTCCAAATAAAAAATTGTTCTACCGATTTCTGACATTTTTCAGGCCGTTGTCAAAGTCAAACATTTAATTATATCGATGTGAAGTTGATATTTCATTACTAAATTGTTTTCTTCGTTTTTTACTTTTTACTGATGGGGAATTGGGGCAACATTTCAGGGGTCAGCTGACAGGCAGTGCTGTCATTTTAGCGCATTTATGGCAACATTTGACAGCTCTAGTCAAACTGCATTTATAATTTAAGTGATATAAAAATGTAGTTTTGTTTTAAAATATTTTTTAAATTTTTTAAAAGCTATGTCTAGCAGTTTTTAGCTACTTAATAGCGCTAAAACATTTTGGATTTATGAAAAACATATGAAAAAGTTGCTAAATTTATAAATTAAATTATATAAAAAATAGCTTGGTTTTAAAATATTTTTAAACATTTTTTATAGCTATGTCTAGCGGTTTTGAGCTCCTAAATAGCGCTAAAACAATTACGAAACTTGGTCAATTTATTAAGTACATTTCATTTAACTCTAAAACTGCAAGTGAAATACTAACATAATTCCTGGTAACATTTCCCGCTAAAACTCAACTACTTGCTGTTCCAAATTGTTGCTCCTTGTCTCATCTACATAGTTTATTAGACATTTAGCGATACTTAAGCTGCCTTTTGTGCAATAATCGCAGAATAATAGTCGAAAATTGTTCTGGCAAAAAAGGTAAAAAAAAAATAATATGGCTCATATTTCAGCTGACTTCAAGTAGCTGTACTCGAAAAGCAAATAAATATATATTTATATAGGTTTATGTGTGTGTGTGTTGTACATATATATTATTTATGGGTAATTGTATAGGTATTTGTCAAATAGACTTACCAAATGCCCCTCAAGGCTCTACTGGGTTTTTGGCTTGTCGCTTTTCTGCCAGGAACTCTGTCAAAACAGCTGCAAGAAACAGAGAGAAAAAAAACTTAGTTACATATATATTTGTGTGTGTATGTATTTATATATAAAAGTCGGCTTATTAATTTAAGGTTCTCTTGTGTACATATTAATTGTTGTTATTGCGCGGAATTGTTGATTTTGTTGTTTCTCTTGGCCATAAACACGCACGAGTCGTGTTAGGTCGCGCCGGCTTCCGCATTTGGCCGGTAAGTTCATTTGGCCTTTAAAAAGCTATGGATGGGCAAAATGCCTGAAAGCCTGAAAGGGGGGAACCCACTGTTGTGTATATCACAAAATGTTTATTAGACATTATATAGCCGGGACTATGGCAGTCGGAATGGTTCATTCTTTCGTTCTGCAGAGCACGCATTTTTCGCATAAAATCGACATTTTTATGCAGTTCTCATAATTACGAGGCAATAGGGTCGTCTGAGGGGCGGGGAGAGTAAAGGGGCGTGGTTAGAACCCTTGTCTAGCTGCTTGTAACTTTGTTATGGCCAATAATTGTTGCAGTTTTAATGGTTGTATATCGAAAATTGATTATTGACGGTCTAAACGTCTCCTGCCAAGTCCATAAAATTTTTAGTGTCCCTAAATGATTAACCCAGACTGTTCAAGTTAAATGCCTGTTAAAATGATGCCCTAGAAAAAAAACTGCAATTGTCTGATTAAATCGGATTTAATTTCAAGCTGAATTTCACTTGCACTAAAACTCGACCACAATTCAAAATTCCAAATGGTTTTCTTATTTGGCCACAAAGC
The DNA here is from genome assembly GCA_018152125.1 of Drosophila dunni. Lineage (NCBI taxonomy): Eukaryota > Metazoa > Arthropoda > Insecta > Diptera > Drosophilidae > Drosophila > Drosophila dunni. The sequence continues at coordinate 9,757,602 of JAECXC010004147.1, read as the reverse complement.
ACAGTGGGCCAAGTGGGAGTGGGAGTGGGAGTGGGAGTGGCAGTGGGTGGGCACAGACAGTTGGCTAAATTCCATACATATGAAATAGTTTTCAGTTTTTCAGTTTTTCCAGCTCAGAAAATTCTTGTTTTATGCTGCTAATGCAAGTTTTTAATTGAATTACGCAAGTCGGAGACAAACTGGAGACAAGATGAATAAAGCAGATGGAGACAGCAATACTGACAGACAGAGATGGATAAATTGAGACAGCGAGTGACAGAGTGGCATAGACAGAGCGAGTGGGAGGAAGTGAGTGGGAGCGAGTGAGAGGCAAACAATTGAAATATTTGTAAAATTTCTGCATAGCATTTTATGGCATTGTTCTATTGTTTATGTTGTTGCCATTTTTATGTTTCACTCGGCGTTGAATTAGGAGTAATGGGGTATGCCAGGCTAAGCAGTCAGCAGGTGACTATCGGGATTTAAAATTTATGGGGAATTAAAATCCGGAATATAACAAAATTTGTTCAGTGAAAGTTCAGTTGATTCGATGGGAAGTAAAATGTTGACAGATCAGTGTGGCGACTAAACGAGGGTGGTAATAATTTGGCTTTGCAGTCAGCGGGTGACTATAAGGATTTAAAATTAAGGAGTATAAAAATCCAAAAAAAAAAGGAAACTTTTCCAGAAAAAGTTCAGTTGTTTCGATGGGTAGTAAAATATTGACTGATCTGTGTAGCGACTAAACGATTGGAGGTAATGATTTGGAAAGTCACATAAGTCACATTTAAGTTTAGGTTTTCTACAGTATTATGTGAGGCCTTATTAAGTAACTGAATGGCTGACTGATCTATGTGGATGTACTATGTACTATGTACTATGTACTGTACTATGCTTTTTTTTGGCTTGAGATATCGCAGAACAGTCGAAAATTGTTCTGGTCAAAAAAATGATAAAATGGCTTACATTTCGGCTGATTTCAAGTAGCAGTACTCGAAAAATAACTGTTTAACTGATTTGTGTAGATGCTAAACAATAAGACCCTGCACTTTTTATTTTTTTCTTGAAAATTAGTTTGTTTTAATTTTAAATCAATTAAATTTGTACATAATTGCATGTCATTACATGTTGTCTGGCTGATCATTGTGGCAACAAATCTATAATAGCTGGCAAGCCATAATTAACTTCAGATTTAATCTACGTAATATAATCTACATTTACATCAGCAATAGTTTTATATGACAGCCCAGCAGTCTGAACTGCCTAACTAACATCGAGCAGCACAAGCGTTAAGAACTAGAAACTTTTATAGTTAGTGGTACATGTTTTATGATAAGTCTTAATTAATTAAAATCGAAATTAAATCTTTTCTATATTTTCAAGCTCTAAATAACCATTTACAGGGTATCCCTTAGCCGCTTATAAGCCTTTACCTCGATTTGCGAGTTGTTTGCCTGCCGCACACGTAACAAATTGAAAAATTGACATATTTGTGGGGAAACTGACGGAGTCGAAGGCGGTACATACGGAACGGTACGGTACGGCATGAAGGAGCCTATAAGTAACCACAGATAGGGTTGTTCCACCACAACAACGACAACAGCCTGCACCGCCCACCCGACCACTGTACGTCCGTACAGCTGTGCAGGGTGCACTCGTTTAACCGATTGCATTTGATAAACAGCAGGCCATGATTCATGAGCCAGGCTCTATTATCCTTTGGCATGTGCCCAGCCTAACGAAAAATGCATGTGGAAAATGCAGGGAAAAGCAGGAAAAGCTGGAAAAGCGGGACTGAAATGGGGAAGTACAGGGACTGCAGGGGGTAAAGCGAGTGCTGAGGGTGGCATAAAAGTGAAATATATGCGACGTATTCATAAGAAAACATGCGATGCAATAAAAAAAAACAATCCAGGTAAAAAATATATAAAAAAAATGAAAACAGGAGAATAACAACAAAAAGAAGAAGAAAATACAAAAAAAATACTAAAATCGAGGTACAAAACGTGTGGCACGAAAGCGAAGCAAACCAAATGGAACCCGAACCTTGTTGAATGAATCAGCCGAGTTAAGTCGACTGAATGTCTGTCTGAATGTCTGTAAGTGTGTGAGTGTGTGTGGGTGTGTGTGTGGGAGTGAAAAACGCACTCCAGGACATGGCCAACGAGACAACAGACAGCTACAAAATGGATGAACGTGGCAACAACCGTTAAGTGGTTGCTTGTTGTCCTTGTTGTACTTTGAAATGTTTTACAAATTCAACAGAAAATTGTTATAAAAAAAAACAGGAAGAAAAAACAGCGCAAAGGAAAACAAGAAAGAAAAGTACAGTCGAGCGCGCCCGACCGTATAATACTCTCTGCATTTTATTCCCGATTATATAACTATTAAAATCGGTATCTGGGTGTTAGAAAATAAACAAATTATAATCGAAAACACCCGATTACTAGTAAAATTCGCCGCTCGAGTTCGTTCCCGATTTAAATAATAATAAATAACTTAAATCGGTATCCAGGGAACACCACGTGGAGGTCATTGCTATGCAATTAGATCTTTTAAATAGATCTTCGAGTCGACTTGAAATAAGTAATTTTTAAAAAATTACGAATTTCCATGTTCCCCGCGCGGAAAAAAAACAAAAAAATTCCCGGCCTATCAACTTACAGACTACCTGAAATACTAACTGAAATCGCGTCGTGAATGCTGTGCACAGTCTCATACGTTTTTGCGCTGGCTTGGCCAAGCGACACATTTGAAAATGCCCAATCAATGTGTGTGTCATCACGTGTTGTGGACATTTTCAAATCTAAAAGGGATCTAAATCCCTTCCTAACCAAACTTTCATAAGTTTCCCTAGCCTGAGTGAGAGCGCTTAAACATAAATTAAAATCTCCTACAATTACTGCTTCCCTACCTAAAATTTCGCTATGTTCTACAAATAAATCCTCAAACTCAATTCTAAATCTAGGTAACGAGTAATGGGGGCTCTTATATATTACTAAAATTCCTATAGACTTAAACTTTAAAACTGAGTACTCGAACACATGCGAACCATCAATATTGCGACCTGTGGAGCAAAGACTAACATTCTCAAAAAGTTCGTTCCTGACGAAAACGAGAATACCTCTTTGTGATCTTGTCCTACCTTCACCTAAACAATCTAAACGTACAGCATTTCTAAACCCTGGGACTTCATAAGTCTCATTTGGGAAGGTCGAGCCTTCAACAAAACAAAGCATTGATGCCTGAAGCATCAGCTTATCTAACTGAACACTTTTTATATGACAGTGCAGACTTTGGACATTGTGGAAAATTATCTCGAAATTAGAACTATTAACTAGATAGTCGAAATGTGTACTAAGTAACTTAATGGAGCGTAATTTTTCTAACTCTTCCTGAACTACATTTCGACCTTGGATGGGCCTCGGAGGGTTGAAGTTGCCTACTAGAAACAGTCCAGCTGCACTTGTCGCTCTACTACAAGCAACATATAAAGCTGCTCGATCTAAACTATCGGAAATGTGGACCACCACCTTATTAAACGTTGCTCCCTGACTCTTATGGATGGTAATACCTTCTGCAGGTACGATCGGAAACTGTTTGCGATCTATCGTAACATTTTCATTTTTCCTAAACTGAAAACTTCGAACAGTTTTGACTACTGGGGTCCACAATGGATTGGGTAGATTTCTATACTTTAAACGTAATTCTTTTCCTACTCTTTCCTCAAGGAAATCTACCCATAGAATAATGGGATGACTGTTTGAGTCTAAATCTATTTGCCTAAGTATTCCTGTTGCTCCATTTACTAAGCCATCTGAAGTATCTATGTTCACAGTCATCATATATTTTGCTGTAGTTTTCAAAATAAGAGTACTACACAAACCCTGGGTTTCTGAAGTTTTGAATCCTTTAACGGATTCAAGAATTCTGGCCTTGTTTGCCTCACCTAAATTACTACCCTTTACAAAATCCTCAGCACTAGAACAATATTGGGTGGTCGCAATTCGATTCAGTTTTAAAGAGTTGTATGAATTTGTTGCGGCGTTGGAGTGGAAAAGATGAATAGCATCATCTGGTATCATATCTTCCCTTACTACTCTGGATCTAAGAAGCTCAATGTCAATGTCTGTCATATGAGCGGATGCCATATTATTAAGGGCTACAGCAAACGGTTGGTCATCTCGTTGACGCATTATTTCCGTCAACTCGAAAAATTCAAATCTAATAAGATTATTCTCCCACAGTGTGCCATGTAGTTCACTGTAGTCTTCCCTAGAGGATTGCTGAAAAATCCACCTGTCGCCCACAGGCCTCAGTTGTCTGAGATCGCCGAGCACGATGACAGGTATCCCTCCAAAAAAGTGATTACTTTTGAAAATCTGCTGTAGCCTCACGTTTATAAAGCCAAACATTTTGGCTCCTACCATTGAAATTTCGTCAATAATGAGCAGTTTGAGATCGATCAATCTCGAATGTAGCGTATTTAATAAGTCTGCGGATAAGGTCCCAATTCTATCGGACTGATTTACAGGAAGGCTAAACATTGAATGGACTGTACAACCTCCTATTCCGAATGCTGCCTTCCCTGTTGGAGCGGACAAAAGAAACTTTAATTAACTCAGAGTTTGAGCCTCTTCTAATATTAAACCTAGCTGTAAGGGCTTGATATAATACCGAAATTAGTCGGCTTTTGCCGACACCTGCTCCACCACCTACAAATTGATAAAAGTTTTTGCCTTACTTAAGTTAAGTTTAGGGAACATACTATTTCCTCTAAACATGACGATGTCATTAAAACAGGCAACTTAACAAACTGAACAGTGTTGCTGCTTGGCCCATCTGCATTATCTTCATTTCCTATATTTAAAATATTTACCTGGGGATCTATTTCTGCTACACCTAACACTCTAAATCTATTATCTACATTATCCTGGTCATCTACATTACCTAACTCTTCTTCCTGATTATCGTTTAATACTCTACTGAGAGCATCTTCTAACTCACTATCATTTAAAACATTGAATCTCCTACGATTAGCCTCAATAAACTCCCTATTCAGATTACAAACCTCTTCGCAATTTTTACTAACTAACTCCTCTTGTTCATTTCTCCACGGATAATACAGCATTACTAGTTCCCTAAAATAATTCTCCCTATCGTGACTAACATTATATCTCCTATAACGTATTATCCGTGGACTACGCCTTTCTCTAACAAATCCGCTACCATTGCGAAGAGGATAAACTTCGGTTCTACCGAATCCTTCATTTCCTACCTCATCCTGTGATTCTTGGCGAGTCCTACAGTTTTAGAGAATGTATAAAATGCAGCAAAATCTGCTAAGCATCAACTATTTAGGCCTACTTCGAAAATATCTTCTGAGTCTTCGGGCAAACTTCTGAGTTGTGCCCTCGACTTGAGCATTTGAACTCGTTTGTCAGGCAATCCAGTGTTTATAAAAACTTCTGCATTGCTGCTCTCTGACAACGACATCCCTAAACAGCAATAAGCTGCCTCCTGTGCAGATATTTCTGAGCCATTCATAAACTTGTGACCTATGTGCTGCAGTTTCTGCCTAATACTAAAATTTCCTAAACGCGCTTCTTCTACAGCTTCTCGCATCAGCTTTGACATACCTCTTTGCGACTTATTAATATAATTGATTACATAACTGCAGCACGCATATGGATCTAAGATAAACTGAATATCTATGTTGGCTCTCTGCATTGACAAAATATGCGTGTTATACGCATTCACCATAATGGCGTCGAAACTTCTCTTTAAAAATATTTTTGGTCTATTTAAACTAGATCTAATTGCTAGAATATAATCCTCATAACTAAGACCAATTTGAGGTTGCGAGAGAAAATTATTAAAATCATTAAGGGATTCCCTATCTTCACTATCTATGGGAGAACTCAAGAAACTGTTTATTTTCTCAAAATTCTGTTGATGAATTGAATTATTCGGACTGTTTTCAGGAAGTGGAAAGAGAATTTCTGTACTAGGCATAGGAGGATATGGTATACCAAAACGACAGATTTGCCTATTTCTGATGCTACGCTGGCATGACGGAGTATGCTTATGCGTTTGGTATAATATGAAAGGTTTCAATTCATCGTTTGTTGGATTCTTTTCCGTCGTAATAAACCGATCAACAAACTGTACAACAGGCGGACAAGTAGAAGGATTGCTAGCATCAAACAGAGGGGCATCCTTCAACCAAAACATTCCATGAATGTGTGGTGAACCCCGGTGTTGAAACTCAACTCGCCAATAATACTTATAAACAGAATGTTGGCCGAAAATGCCTCCATCCTTCTTCATTACTTTTAAAAGTTGCCTATACCTATACTCAAAATACCTAGCGCACGTAACTGGGTCTGACCTAATAAGTTCTACAACTTCAGACCTTTCTAAGCTAGCTGCCTCTTCTTCGGTTAGAACTTCCTTCCTAACAGTTTTCTTCAAAATAACTATAAGTTCTAACCACCTACTTTCTGCAGCAGAGAGCGTAATAAAGAAAGAAGGTATGCCAAATTGCCTAATCATTGCCATAACCTTCTTCTTCTCCGCTTCCCAATGAGCAGGAGACGATCGAATGCCTTTTAAAATCTTAAATCCCTCATCAAACTGAATAAGCCTATCCATTTCTTCCTCATTAAGGGCTGTCCTAGCTGTAACTCCGCGGGAAGCGCTGTGCTTTCGCAAGCAAATGGAATAATTATTCCGCATACTAATTAGCTGCATTTTCCTTAGATTATAAAATAGCTTATCTACCCTACAAGCCCTTCTATCAAAATTCCTAAGCTCTGACCTAATGATTTTTGTGTAGCTTTCTACACAATTCCTTTTAACTCCTGCATAAATCGTGGGAAAGGACAACTCCTCTGAATCACAATCAGTTATCATGTCCAGAGGCCGTTGTCCTTCCCCAGGTGCTACAGCTAAACTGCTACCATCTAAATTCTCTACTGGTACATTTTCCATTAGGGTTTCCTCACCTCCAGGATTAAGTTCTTGCTCTTCTACTGGAGCGTTCTCGTCTACAATTGGGTTGGCAGCTCTATTACCCATTTCTCTAACTAAATCTATATCTTCTGTTGATGCAATAAATGGAACGACTTCAGATGTGTGAGAAGCCAACCATTCCTCATTAATGCTAATTCCATGCTTTCTATAAAGCTCAGTACCTACTAAATACCTAATTGCATCAACAACACGAGATGGAGATATAGTTTCCACCATAAAACTGTGACGATATTCTAATCTACGTTTGAGGTGGAGCTGAACTACCTCTGCGTCACTGAAAGCCCTTGGAAGGGAAGTTACGACATTCGCAACTGGAATTGGCACATTAACTACAGCTCCTTTAATACTATTTTGGCGATCATAATCTAAAGATTTTATGATCATAAACGGAAGCCTCGGCGAAACTAATCTTTCTTCTAAGCTCTGTAAATCTTTTAGACATTCTGGAAGTTCTGGGAAGTCTAAGCCATTGGTAATGGAATTCTTGGGTTTTTTTCCATCCTTTATTAAACGGCTGCAGGATTTGCAAAAAGAATGCATGCCGTTTACAGATGGAAACTGATCGGACAAAAACAGAATGTCTGCACTAAACTCATTGTTTTCCAAAATATATTCTCTACTTATCCTATCTATTTGGTGAGGAAACCACAAACCTTTACAACAAATACAAACATGGTCAGGGCCGTGTTTAATTAATTTGTTGAAAGTGGCTATAAAACTTTCTAAGCTATTCCTAATGGGCCGAGCCTGCCCTTCAATGGCATTCGCTCGTGCCTGCTCATTACGGGCAGCATTACGCTCATTTTCTGCTGCTCTATTCTGAGAATCATTCCTATACTGGCTAACTCTCTGACTTACACCTCTAGCTAAATCTACTGCTAACTGCCGAGCTCTTATACGAGCACTTCTTCGCTGAGCTGTGTTTCTAGCTCTTTCGACTAACCTACGAACTGGGTCATTTCGCGCCTGTGACCTAGCTATTCTATCTACCTCTCTTTCTAAAATTCTAATTTCTACATTCTGCCTCCTCTCAAAGTGTTCCTGGCTATTTCGCACTTGTTCTATTCTCCTAACTAAAACATCCTGCCTTCTTTGCGATCTTCGCAAAGTATCTACTGCTTGCTCTCTTTGTCTAATCTGTGCATTTTGCCTCCTAATAGATCTACGCAAAGTGTTTTCTGTCTGTTCGCGATCCCTTTCTTCAGGAATTTGCCTACGACTTCTTCTGCGATGGGCATCTGAAACCCGTTCGCTCTGCCTAAACTCTGGGTCCTGTCTCCTAACTGTCCTACGCGAAGTATCAACTGCCTGCTCGAGATTCCTTTCTTCAGAGTTTTCCCTGCGACTTCGTCTGCTATTGGCATCTGATGCCCGCTCACTATGCCTAAACTCTGGGTCCTGTCTCCTAACTGTCCTACGCGAAGTATCAACTGCCTGCTCGAGATTCCTGTACTCAAAGTTTTCTCTACGACTTCGTCTGCTATTGGCATCTGATGCCCGCTCACTATGCCTAAACTCTGGGTCCTGTCTCCTAACTGTCCTACGCGAAGTATCAACTGCCTGCTCGAGATTCCTGTATTCAAAGTTTTCTCTACGACTTCGTCTGCTATTGGCATCTGATGCCCGCTCACTATGCCTAAACTCTGGGTCCTGTCTCCTAACTGTCCTACGCGAAGTATCAACTGCCTGCTCGAGATTCCTGTATTCAAAGTTTTCTCTACGACTTCGTCTGCTATTGGCATCTGAAGCCCGTTCGCCCTGCCTAACCTGTGGATCCTGTCTCCTAAGTATCCTATACAACGTATTATTCTGCTGCTCGCGATTTCTTTCCTGTGGATCCTGTCTCTGAATAGACCTACGCTCACTATCTGCTTCCTGTTCAATTGCTCTTATACGCGCACTTCTCCTACGGCGTGAACGTTGCTGAGAATTCCCAATCTGTTCTAGTACTCTATTTTCACTGACTGCCCTACGGATTCTTTGAGATTGGGAATTCAACTCTCTTTCTCTTTCTGCATACTGTGCGTCTTCTCTATTTAACCTATTCCTTTCTCTACGCCTTTGAGACTGTGCAGCAGCAGATAGTTGCCTTCTCCGGGGCATTTCCAAAAAATTATATATTTAAATAAAATTTATAAAATATTTTATTTATATAATATTAATAATTGTATTTATATAAAATATATAAAAATATAATATATTATATATATTTTTATATAAATTATTTAAATATTTAAAAATATCAAATAAAATAATTTATAAATTAAATAACATAAATTAATGTAAATAATGTAATATAAATAATTGTTATAATTATTTAATAAATAATTATATAATTTTGTAATATTTAAAATGGGACAAAATACTTAAGACTTACTATAATAAACAGAACGCGACAATTAACACGCGTTTACCGAAAACCGAACGCGATTCTTAAATACAACAAACGGGCACAGAAAATCGCGCGCGGTTTTTCGAATGAACTGCCTACGTCACAAACTACGCGCCTAGCACAAAGAAAATCGAATGTTCGCGATGCCTAACACACAGACGTAGATCGATTGACACACACACTCACGAACAAACGCACTTATTTTATATTTCACTGTTGAACTTATATATTAATATTAACTATATTAATATATACTATTATATCATTCGTAATGAAAATTACGTTTTGTTACGGATTGTTCGTAATTAAAATCACGTTTTATTTACTTTCAATCGAAATCGACGACAAAAATGAATATCGATGCACGATAACAACTGCACAATCGAAACGTTCGCCAAGAAGTAAAACAAAACGAATGCCAAAATTACACAGATGGGAGAATGGGAGAGGATTTCTCTCTCACAAAAATGAGACAAATAGATTTCGAGTCTAGGAGTGAGAGAGACAGGCTAGAAGGACTAGCGGTAAAAGTCGTTACTTTTTATGCGCGCTAAAGCAGCGCTGTCAGAATCTCCGATGAAAAACCGCTAGATATGTTAACTAATTTATAAAAACAGCTATAATGTATTTAAAAGTTGTGAATACAAAATTGCTTTATAATAATACATTTTGTATTTAACAAAAATTCAATATATTAATAAACATTACATTTAAATATATATATGTATATATATATAAAAAAAAAAAAAAAAATAATTGTAATTAACAATTATTATAACAATAATTATAATGCTGTTTAGTTCATCAAGATCACTTATAACAGCTTATTTCTGCATCTAGCAACTAAATGGCTAAACTGGCAGCACTCATGGTAAGCGTTGTGTTTTGTTTTGCTTAGCGGCCGCCAAAAGTAACGACTTTTTCGCTGTTCCTAACTATTTGTCTCTCTCAATCCTGCATGCGTTTGCATGTGTGAGAGGCAATGCATAGAAACAAAGCAATAGAAGAAAACAAAAACAACAAAAACCAGAGAGAGAGCGAAATGAGAATATTTCTGTTTTAATTGTTTTTGTCTTCTTCGCCAATGTTATTGTTTTGATCTGGTTGATAATCAGCTGTGCAAAATGATATATACACAATGTATTGCATACGCACACATACATACATATGTACGCGGCCACGCATGCAGCGAAAACATTTTTTGTCTCACTTACACTCATAGCTTGATATAGCTTTCAATTATCAATATTGTAACGCTTGTAGTTTTGTTGTTGATAGTCCGATTTTAATACACCCCTCAGGATAGTTTGAGATAGTTAGTCTCGACACGAATTATTAATTATATACAATAAGAAGAAATACTTTTAAAATGGAATTAAACTTAGAAAATTAGTTTATTAATTGTGGGAAATGGAGGCGTGGCCGTCCAAAATTTTAAATGGTAATGCATTTGTGCAGTCACTAGAAACCTCCATTTCAAAATTGGTGATCCTAGGTGCCATAAGTACTGAGATATTCGCCGAAAACACCGTTTTTTTTCGAGGTGTGTCTAGTTTTTTGCTCATTGTGGGCGAACGGGGCGTGGCATCGAAAAAAAAAAAGATTCTTGTATTGACTGACTAAATATGTGATCGATTGACACCAAGCTCGAACTTGTAGCTCTTACCATCTCTGAAATCTGTTTGTTCATACGGACAGACGGACAGACAGACAGACAGACAGACAGACAGACAGACAGACGGACAGACGGACAGACGGACATGGCTATATCGACTCGGCTTGTAATGCTGATCAAGAATATATATACTTTATGGGGTCTGCCACGCCTCCTTCTGCCTGTTACATACTTTGCACAAACCCAATATACTCTTGCAGAGAGTATAAAAAATAAGAAATAAAAATGTGAATCGAAATAGCCAAAACTGATTGTAAAAACCGCCAAGCGAATGATATATTCGTTAGGACCTTACACTTTTTTAAAAATTTTAAGGAGCCCTGTACTTAGGGATAGAAAACTAAAGATAGACCAATTCATGATAATTTTCAGAAACTTCCGTTTATAACGACACTCAAGGGACCGACGATTTTACGTCGTTATAACCGGTAGACGCTTTAAGCGAAACGAGCAAAAAAAAAAAGCTTGTATGGGGACCAAACAAGTCATCGAATTTTCGTCGCAATGACCGGACGGACGCTTTAAGCGGAGTCGTTATAACCGGATTCCACTCTAATTAATATTTTTTTAGCATACTCTTAGCTTCGATTTCAATTCTTAGACCCTTATCCTGTTACTTTCCCTGTTTAGACATTTAATTAATTTAGATTATGTAAACTAAATGGAACTTTTATTTAAAACAGTTTTTCGGGCACACACTGTGTACAGAGTCATTCACAGTCGTGTTTTACTGCAGCTATCAAACTTTTTGTGCTCTTTTTTTGGGGGTTTGACAACCCTCTGATCGAGGTCTACATGCTTCCCCGCCCCTTTCCACCGCGAGGGTGTCAGCTGCTCCTTCCCCCTTCGGTCAGCTGGGCAATGTGCTAATTTACTACGCAGCGGGTGAGGAAGGGGGTGTGGGTTGATTGCGGGGGAGGGGGAAGCGGAACTACCCAAAAATGAAATCAAACATAAAGCAGCAGAAGCAGACAAAACAATAACAAACAAAATAAAATAGGCATAGCAAATGAGACAAAAGCCGCGACCAGCGCATGAGTCATCGTCTCGCTGTCTACCCCTCCGCCACCCCCTCGCTGTCGCTTTCTCCCCGAGGGGGTGGCGAGTGCGTGGGCTGTCAGAGGGTTGCGTTTCTATTTTCCCTACTTTTTTTGTTGCCGCTGTGTGTTTTATTGTACCCTTCTTGAAGGGGGTGTTGTGCAACTAGAGCGAACTACACACAGCTTAACTGGAGCAACACAAAGAAGGCGGCAAATATAAAGAACAGCTGGAAAAAATGAGACACAATTCGGAGTTGGAGTTGTAAATTGGAATTGGATTTGGATTCGGAATTGGAATTGTAAGCGGTAGTGGAATTAGAAGTGGAATTGGATGTGCAAGTTTCAGGGGCAGCAGAGCATACCAATGAGTCATGCATCAAGCAGATGTGACAGATAACAAACGCACACACAAACACACACACACCCACACACACACATACACACCAACACCCAACAACATACTACCCTACAAATATTTGTAGACTGAGCTCTAAGATAAAAACTCGGCATTTAAATTGATTTTACTAACTGGGAAAAATAATTAAAAATAATATTTTAAAAATATTATTTGACTGAAGTACTTTTTGCCCCCATAGCTTACAAATTTACTTAGAAAATACATACTTAAATTAAGTATTCCAAGCTTGGTTTAAGTAACTTAAAAGTGGCTTAATTGAAGCCCTATATTAATGATGTTTTGTGTAGAAATAAAAGCATTGAGCGAATTGTTTGGAGAATTCCTTATTAAATCGTTTTTAAACCAACTTTGTTAACTCTAAACAAATAAATAAGTTTTTAAGAATTTTTAACTATTTCTAACTATTTTTAATAAGCTATAAAACCTATTGAAACCCGCTATTTAAAAGCTTTAAGCGGCTTAAGTTAAGAGCGCAAAAGGCTTGAAATATTCCAACTTAAAATTAAGTTATTCAAACTTAATTTCTCACTAAGATGTTAAGTCATAAAGTTGTTAACAGCCAAAATTTACTTAAATATGATTTGTTTAGTTTGAACTTTATTCAGTATTTTTTTAGACATTTTGACACCTATTATAGTATATTTCAGTTTTAATTTATAGTATCTATATTTATTTGCAGCTTTAAGGTTTAAAAAAAAATATAATAAAATAAATTTAATTTGTATAAAAATAAAATCTATTTTTATTTATTTGTTTTTTTTTTTAAGCAGAGATAGTTTTTTTATTACACTGTAAAAGCTGTAGAATTGTCGGACTTCATTATTCTGAATTTCCCGTCCAATGTTTCTACAGCTCAAACTTAATGTCACTTGAAAATCAATTTAAAAATAAATTAAATTTGTATTAAAAATAAAAAGTATTTTTTTGTTAATTTATTTGTTTATTTTTCAAGCAGTGATTATTAATTTATTTCCCCGTAAAAGCTGCATAATTTCCGAATTCATAATTCTGAATTTCCCGTCAGAATTTTTCTATATTTTTATTTATTTTTTTTAGTTTTTTTTTAAGCACAGATAATTAATTATTTCCCCGTTATTCCTAATTTCCAGTTGGAATTTTTCTACAGCTCAAACTAAGTCTCACTTGAAGTCAACAAAGCTCGCACAGTTACGAGTATTTAACAATGCACTGCACTTGAGTATTCTCCTCTCTTTTCCGCAGCTTAAAAACTCACTCAACTCACTGACAATAAAATAATCATAACTGCTGTCTCGCTTCCACTCGCTAAGTACAGTGCGCATTAAATAAGCTGAACTTTTTCCAAGACTTCAATTACCGCACTCATGTTTAAGGCTTAAGAGGCACTTTCAGCTAGTGTCATTGAGAGCTAAGTAAGACGAGCTTTCAGTTGAAATAGATACTTACTAGATACAACTAAAGTAGTGCCACACAATTATAATTGATAAGTTCAACAGGAGGGAGAGGGGAAACGAAGTTATCTAAATTATATTTAGTTAGTTGGCATTCCATTTAACGACAGAGCAATTATCTGCTGTGTGCGTGTGTGTGTGTGTGAGAGCGGGGAAAATATTCTTTTTGGCGTGGAAAATTTTTGCGCCGCAATTTGCGGCAAATATTTGCCAGTTTTCTTGGCATATCTTGTGGCCCAAAGTTTGGGGCTTATCTAAATGCCATTTTGCTGGGAGGCTACAGTTGATACAGCTGCAGCAGTCACATCTAGATACACTATCTTGTATTTACAACATTTAGATATTAACCATTGAGTGTAGCAGTGGTCAGCTCAAGTCCCCGCAATCCCCGCTGCCCACAGTTCCCACCCAGTTCCCTAGACTTCCCGACAGTTGATAAAACCGAGACTAGCTGGAAATCCACTTGGGCCAAATGTAAATATTAAATTTGCGCATAAAAATAATATGACCAAAAGATACAAAGAAATGTTAAATAGAAACGGAGCTCAACTCAAGCCAGCAAATACATTGAAATATTCAGTGGCAGCAAGAGCGAGACAGCTAAGGACAGCTAGAGAATGAGAGAGAGGGGGATAGAGTGAGCGACGGAAATGCCAAAGACAAGACGAAAGTCAGAACCAATCGCCGCTTGAACTCCACAAAACTACAGTGAGTTCTGGCTAAGGAGGTAAGGGAGGACGGTTGGAGGGGGCAAAGGGACGGGGTACTCTGCCTGGCATGCTCCGGCCATAAAAAGCTTGGCAGGACCATGAAGTGCTAGCCAAAGGTCCTGGCGCAATTGACGCGCGGCAACGTCAACGACAAAGTCGCCGACGAAAAAAACTGGAGAAGAACTAGTAGAAAAGCAGGCAATCAGCTGCAACGACTGTAAAAGACCCGGTACGCAGAATTAGAATTAGAAAAGACGATGGAGTTTTTGAAGCTAAAAGTAAATTTATTTTAAAAAAGTATTTAAAATATTGGGGGCTGATTAGAATATACATATTTTAATAATAATAAATAATTAATTATTTTTTTTTTTGTTAAGAACATTTTTTCTCCCATTTTTTCCAACATATTTTAAAGCTTTTAAATTTATGTTATGGTTCAAGAATAAACAGACTTAAAGATGAAGACTTTTACACCTAAAACACTGCTGTAGTCTTCTTTTCCAATTACAGGGTCTAAAAATATAGCAACGAGCAGAGAGAAGAATAAAAAAATGAAAATGGAAGACGACTCCATAATAATTTTATGCGCTTCCAAAAAACTTCCGCTCAGTCATAGCGTTGTGTTTCCGGCAAGGAGCGCCACGAAGACATTTTACACACACAAACAGACACGCACACACACACACACACACACACACACACACACACACACACACACACACACACACACACACACACACACACACACACACACACACACACACACACACACACACATACACACAACCACACACGCACATGCCCGCAAATTGCCATAGAATTTTTGCTTAACTTGGCCCGTGAAGCTTTTCCTTTATATTCGCTTTCGTCGCTGGCTTGATTTTTGCCTGCGTCTTAGAGGCATTGCAGGAGATAGAGAGGGAGAGTAGGGGAAGTACAGGGGAAGTACACTGTACAAAATTTCACTTCAATTGTGATTTTTGTTTGAATTTTTAGAGTTGTCTGTCTTGGAAATGGAAAGGAATTTTAGTGAAACAAAAACTAAACAAAAAGTAAACTAAGAGAACCAATAAAAAATTAGTTTTGAGTACAAAATTAAAATTTAATTTATTAAGAAATTAATGTACTAAAAACAAATATATATTTTATAACTTGATTTAATTAATTAATTAATTGAATCATAATATTTGTTGCTGAATATATGTTATATATTTTTTTTATATTTATATATTTTTATATTTTATATTTTTATACTTAATATTTCAGTAAAAAAACTATTTTATATTAATAAAAGTTTCTTTTATTTGTTAAACATTTTTAGTTATTTATATAAATAAATTATTTATTTAGCTAACAAATTTATTTTTTTAAGAATTATTTTTTTATTTATTTGAATAAATATTATGAATTAAATTTTTTTAAATTGTTTAAGCAAATTTGTGCTTAAGTGAAGTATTATATATGATAGTATACTTGATTTCACTTTACTCAGTTTTATGTTATAAAGTTGGCAGTTTGTTTCAGTGTAAGCGCGGGCAGGGCAAGGATAAAGGGTAAGGCAACTGGGCATGGCTTGACTGAATGAATGAGAGACTGAATGAATGAATGTTCAACTGTCACTTCCGTTTGGCAAGCCACCCACCACACGCATACGACGAGAACAACAACAAAAGACGAGGAGGACGACGACGACGACGACAGCGACATATCAGCATACACACTCGCTGACGAGCTAAAGACGAAGATGGAGTCGGAGACGGAGGCGGAAATGGAGATGGGAATGAAAGTGGGACCCAGAGAAGCAGAAGGAGAAGGGACGTAGGACGAGGCGTTAACATTGTAGTTGTTGCTCTTGTTATTGTGGCGCGTGCGGCTTGAAGCAGAGGGGTAGTCGGAGGGGCTGGAAAGGGGCGTGGTGGGGTCGGGTAGCGGCAACGAGTAATGACATATTCAAACGCAGCGCGAAGTTGTCGACGGGCAAAGGCGTCAACCTTGCCTCCACCCACTAAACGTCTGTGTAAGCAGTCGAAGGAGAGAGAGGGGAAGGGAAGTGGAGACTGAGAGGAAGCGAAAGAAAAAACCATAAGAGACACACTCTGGAAGCGTTGCCAGACATTTTGACAAAGCTGGCGACAAGGACGTACACTTGTAATAACATAAAAAGGATATTGTAAAACATTTTCATAAGTTTCTGTCGCAGACGCAGAAAATCGTGGGCAAAATAAGGCAGGAAATTGTGGTGGGCGTAGGGGCGGAAAAGCGGGGTGGACAAGGGGCTCAAGAGAGGAAATAGATAGAGGGAATGAAGAGAGCTGGGTTAGCCTAATAGCTACTAGTGCCTAAACTAGGAGTGTGCGTGTGTGTGCGTACACATGTTTGCATTTTAATGTCGCATTGATCACTTGAGCCACCTGACAGGAAGCACCTAATATCCCATCAAATTTACAGGGCAGCGACACAGCCAAAAGTTTTGCGAATAGTTTAACTACAGGCACAACTGCTTATGGGGCTGTAAGTGAGCATGGAGGACGGGCTACATAAAAATTGGCATGGAAAAAGTTGGAAACGCTTTTAGCTGTGCATTAAGGGCGTGGTAAGAGACCAGGGAGGACAGTAAGGGAAGCTTAAAGTGAAATTTGATCTGAATTCTAAACGAATTACTCACTAAGTGAACATGGAGGAGGGCTTGAGCATTACATTTCTTATAAGTACATTTAATTTTAGAAAATCTAAATTATTATTTATAAATCCAAAATATTAATAATAATGATAATGATAATAATAATAATAATAATAATAATAATAATAATAATAATAATAATAATAATAATAATAATAATAATAATAATAATAATAATAATAATAATAATAATAATAATAATAATAATAATAATAATAATAATAATAATAATAATAATAATATTAATAATAATAATAATAATGATAATAATAATAATAATAATAATAATAATAATAATAATAATAATAATAATAATAATAATAATTATAATAATAATTATAATGATAATAAAAATAAAAATAATAATATAAAAAACAACTTTAGATATAGAATTTGTAGGACTATTAATAACATGTCTATAGCTTTTGGGCTATATTCTATCTTATATTGAAAATTCAACTATTAATAGATAAATATTTTTAATAAATTGAAGAAAAAATGCCAAACTTTAGTATACATGAGCATGGAGGGCACTGAATCAAAGCAGGAATAATGCGGGGTCTAAAAATGGTTTGCATCTATCAAATGAAAGCCAAACTTGAAGTTTCCGTTTACGAGTTTCACCTGGCCGACAGAGTTGCCAGCAGTTTGCTATTTTTCTAAGCAAATGAAAATGTTTCCATTTAAGGATTCACCAGCAATAAGTAATAAGCAAATTTTATGAGCAATTTTTGGAAAGCCACATTCGACTTTCTATTTGCCATTTCGACTAATTTGACAGAGTTGGGAAATTTTTTTGCAGCTTCTTTGCTCACAGTCACTTTCTGTTTGATTGGGTCGAATGCCAACCCTCAAACGAGTGTGTGTGTGGAGGCAGCTGGCAACCCTCAAGATAGCCAAAAATGAAAAAATAAAATAAAAAGCAAAAGCGAGGCACACTTCAAGTTGAATGTGCTCTGGTTCAACTTTTCCATCAATGACTATTAATTGGCGTTCTGTTTGCTGCAACGAATTGAATGCCAGGGGTGTGGGTAAACCGGGGGCGGAAGGGTCGACAGGGGTTGCCAGGGTTTTCGGGGGGAGTAGGAACGTTTCACTTGCATTACGGCGGCGCCATTAAAGCTCATCAGAAATGCAGGCCAGAGTTTTTGGTAGTGCTGGCGGCAGAGCGGGAAAATCGCCTTGGCACGGCCCCTCCCCCCACTTCCCAACCCCCTCCCAAAGACAGCTGGAGAAATATATGTAGTCAAACTGGAGCAGAGCACTTTTAAAAGTGCCGCTCATAGATTCTCATACTCATTTTCATTTTCATTTTCATGAGTTCGCTTCGCTTCGCTTTGTTGTTGTCCATTTTCATTTCCATTACCATTTGGCATATAGTACCAAAGTAGCCCCCCCCCCTACACCAACTACTCCTCTGGCCCCCCTTCTGCGCCCCTCCTTGTCGTCGTTGTCGCCGTCTAATGATGATAGCTTGACAAATATTTATTGCTTAAGCATTTGAGTGCAAATATTTTAATTAGTCTGGCGACAAGAGCTCTGTGTGGCAGCAACATGCTCGTAAAAAAGTATATTGCCACATCAAGTATAAGCGGAGAAAAACCAACAGAAAAAGCATAACAACTAGCCGGAGCGACAGTAAAGAGGGCAAGACTGCAAACGACCCTGTGCTTGGTAGAAAAATTATTCAAAGCAAAACATTAAATTTTAAGCGATTGTTAGACGTTTAAAATCGTTTTGAATGCATAAAATAAAGTTAAGTAGAATTTTTAAAAATTAAAAAAAAATGTTTGTATGATATTTTGGCATATTTTTAGCTCAAGTCTTAGGTAATGACTTAATGTGGAAATTTTATATATAAAATAGTAAAGAAATTGTAGTACTCTTCAGCATAAATATAGGAAATGATAGTAAGGTTTTTGCCGTAGAAATCTTAAAAAAAAAGCTATGAAGTTCCATTTAGCATTAATGGTGTTAAAAAAAGCTATGAAGTTCCATTGAATTTGTAAACGAAATTTGACTTAAAAAACCACAAGTTTATAGTATATAGGTAACGCTTCTTTATAAATTGATTTAAAAAACAATTTTTTTTTATAAGATATTTTAATTGAACTAAGAATAAATTTAGGAAAAATAATTCTTTAAATAAAATAGAGAAACAGTTCATTTAGTCACACAATTTCCACTAATTTTAATCCGAATAGTAAACAGATCAGCTCTCGAATACTTAAATAACTATGGTCTTCCACTGAATTTCATAGTTTTCAAAGGGCATGTCAAAGGTCGAGCAAATAATGTAAATATAACCTATCAACAAGACCTATTTTAACTAAACCAACCTATTTTAGTACCCGGCTCAAAAAATCTTCAACGCCTACATAAGCAAACTAAAGCAAACCCCTTGTATACTCCAGCGTACAGGGTCTAAAGAGAAACTGTTGCTGTGGCAAATGAAGCAAAGATGCTGTGCTCCGAATGGGACTTAATGAACTGCAAAGCGGCTTTCAATTGCCTCCAATTAACCAAATTAACAATGGACATTGTCGTTGTTATTCCTACTTAAAGATATGAGAACTTATTGGAGGAGCAGCCAACAAAAAACACAACAAAAAATATTTAAAAAAATGATTAAAAAAAGAGACTGAACAGCTGCAGCAGAAATCAGTGAAAGGCGGCGCATAAAGGGGCGTGGCGAAGGAGGTATAACCTGCAGCTTCGATCACATAACGAGTAGTTGTCAAAAGCGGAGAGTGACAGGCTGTCAGGCGGTGGGGCAGAGAGGGGCGTGGCGGGTAGTGAAGGCATGTGGCAAGGGAAACATAATTTGTGGCATGCAAAGAGCTAACAAAGCGACAGGATGGCTCATAAAAAGCCAGCAAAACAAGGAACAACAAAAAATATGAGTAAAAAAGGAAAAAAGAAATGAAATGAAAAAGGCAACAAAACAACAAAACAAAAAAAAAAACTTTGGACACGCTGACGAGGACGCGTCAAAACGATCGAACGAGTGTTGCCACCGAATCGAGAGGGCTTTTTGTGCCCTGCAACGAAGCGGCAGCAACTTGTGGTTGTTGTGGCACAATCAATACACGTACAGCTGCAACAATAACAGTAACAGCAGCAACAGCAACAACAAGCAACAATAACAGTAACAGTAACTTGAGCATGTTGCACTTCCGCCGGCTGTCGTTGCCAGACATTTTCAGCAATTTGCAACGCCAGCAAATTGGGCCAAATTATGAGGAGGTAACAAAACTTGCTCCGCTCACTGTGTGTGTGTGTGTGCAGGTGTGTGGCAAGTTGCAAACAGCAGCCAATCTACAAAACAACAAAAAAGATTCATTTGCCAGCCAAGAATTAATCGATCCAACAACAAACTAGAAAAACTTATTGTTTTTCTTCTCCGACTCCGATTCTGTGACTGTGCCTCTGCCTCTGCTTCTGCCTCAGTCTCTGCTTCTTCTTTTTATGGCACTCCATGCCGAATACTTAAACAATGATAATCGTTTTTATTTTCTATTTCTATTTCTCCATTTGGTCATAAATCATTTAGCAGCAACTGTGGTGGAGGGGAACCGCAGTAGAAATATATTAACAAGATTTAGTCAATGATTCTGCGACGCTCAAAACTTGTACCACTTGTGACGGCTCCGAGTCAAGTCAGAAAAAAAATAAAAAACAATAAAAAAATCAATTGAAAAAAATAAGCAACACAAAACAAAAACTGAGCAGATGATTTCAAGCTAACGATTGAGGAATTAAGCCAACTTAGTTGAAATAACAAATCAGTCAAAAATCATTTGGTGAGAAAAAAACAGTTCTTTAAACATTTTTGACTTGACTTGACTTTTGTCATAAGCAAAGAAAATCTGTAAACGCTTTTAAAATAAATTTTATTTTATTTGGTAGCTAGTAAAATAAATTAAATATTTTAAATAATTTATCTTGCTAATCAAACTTCAAATAAATATAAAAAAATTATTTCAAAATAAAATACTTTTCTCCAAATTTGCTTCAATAGAAAACCTGTAAAGGCTTTTTAAAATAAATTTTATTTTATTTGATAGCTAGTAAAATAAATTAAATATTTTAAATAATTTATCTTGCTACTCAAACTTCAAATAAATATAAAAAAATGATTTAAAAAAATAAAGCACTTCTCTCCAAATCTTCTTAAAATAAAAAAATTTAATTTACCAAAAAGTTTGATGGTACTCTTAGGCTACAGTTCGATTATGCAGCGATTTTATACCAGTACGGGATCAGTGAAGATTTTGCATAGACTGTAATAAAGTTTCTTCTTAAAAGTGCTCTTATTTAGCTAGATAGGAAATTTCTTCTGGAGAATCAACAGTACAACCGCTTGAAATAGATAAAACTGAAGACTCTAATGATTTGTTAGAAAAACTATTTATCAACAGCTTAGAAAACAAAAAAATCTTTAAAAATACCAACTAAACTTATCCTATGATTTGTGTCAAAAATTCTCAACTATGATTTGTGTGAAAAACCAGTATTTTTGAATGCTCGACTTCCTTGACTTCATTACCCAGAAATCGCGAGAGCAAAGGCGTTATTTTCTCGTCTAGTTTCAAATCGAAATGTCAACCACAACTGGAGGGCACAACCCACTCGCAGAGTGGCCAACATGACAGACTGACGAACCTGGCCAAAGCACATAAACAACTTTGGTGGCAACGCCGCACCACCAAAAGGTCAAAGTGCATTCTCAGTGCTACCTCGGGCGCGTGTTACATTTTAAACAGAGACAACAATAGACAGAGTGAGATGGACAGCGATACACGTAGCAAAACAAGGGTATAAATCCAGCTTAACGCTTCTACCAGCTATAAATTGCAGATCCCCCAAAATGAAAGTAGTCGAATTGTCCCGCATTCGCTTGCCCCATTTTGTTGCATTGTTGCCAAGTGTCGCTGCGAAATGCACGCACATGTTGAGCCACATAAATTTATATCTATATATTGACAGTAGTCAACAACTGTGGCACTGGACGGTACTAAAAGATACCCTATTAGTTGTAGGCTTTAAGGCAAATAAACAAACACTTTTCAAAACATGACAATTATGTAGAAAAATTTGAAATTAATTTAAAAAAATAAATTAAAGTAGTTTGAAAAATAAACAAATAATTTACTGCACTAAGCAATTAATTTTTAAGTTAACTGAAGCAATAACCAGTGGATTAACCATTTTTTAAAGAATAAAAAAAGCTGCTTGCATAATAATAATTAATAAAATAAATTTCTGTAGTAAGTTTTAAATATTTAAAATTTTTAAAACTTATTAAAAATCTAAACTGAATTCGTTAGAAGGCTTACAAGAAATAAAAAGATAAGAAAATACTTGATTTAACTGGAAAATTGTTGACTAAAAGCTAATAATAGCATAAAACAATCTTTGAAAAAGTTAATAAAGGTTAAAAAAAAAAATTTTTTTAAATATAAAAATTGTAAAAATTATTTTAAAAGTTTTGCCTCAAATAATTTGTTAATTGATTAAAGTTCTCGAATTTTAAAAATATTTTGTATGTCAAATTTAAAGTTTTTTTTTCTTTTTTTTTGGAAATGTTATTACTTGTATCTATTAAGTTTTATTTACATTTAACTTAGTTTTGAGAATATTTCTAGACCTCGTCAGTGCAAAGTATATAGGTTTCTGAATTTCAAGAACATACTTAAACTGACTCTTAGATAATCTCTTACTGAGTTTCAACTAAACTGCCAAACTCACACACTTTATGCAAAATTCTCTGCTCTGTAACAAACACCTCCACTAAGTTGATATACCCGCACACAACAGCGCATTGCAAAAACAAATGTTGTCGGTAAAATGTAGCAGGATCGCGAAAAAAAAATAAAGAAATGGAAAAAAGTCGGTTTTTCGTGGCAAGAGAAATTGGCAGGAGGAAAGTAAAAGTGGCAAATACTGTGGACAGGCCAAAAGCGGTTTATGGTTTTTGCCAAACTTACATTTTCAGCTGCTGCCGCCTGTTTGTTGTTGTTGTTGTTTGTTGTTGTTGCTGCCGCTTGTTGCAAGCTCGAGTGTCACGCAAAAAAAAAAAACAAATAAATAAATAAACAAACAGCAAAGTAGAATTTCCACTGACGTTTTTTCGCTTTTTTTTCTAGCAATTTCTTATATTTCCACTTGCATGGCTTTTATTTTTTTTTTAGGTGTTTAGAATTTTTGAGAATTTTTTTTTTGTATTTTTTGCTGTTGAACTTTTTGTGTTTTGTCACTTTAGAAATGTTGCACGATGCAACTGTGGCTGCTGCGGCGCCAACGATTGCACTTCATAATAGTATCTACGAGATACATGTATCTACAGATACACTCTAGCGATATAGATATATCAACAGATTTCACACTGGTAATCCAAACCGCAGTTGGCTTAATTTATTTAATATGTTTTGTTTTTGCTGCACTCAAAAAAAAAAAAGTGATTTTTATTTTAATTTTGTTAAAAAAAAAGTATTTAGAACGCACGTTGTCTTTGCAGAAGAATGTTTAATTTTTTTTATTTTGATTTTGGTTTGTGTTTATTTTTTACGAAATATTCGAACGACGCTTTTCGTTGTGTTTTGAAGTTGATTTCACGGGTTCGGAACAAATCCGCCGACACGAAACGCACGCCACGAGCTAACGAAACGCAATGCGAGCGAGTAGCAGGTGAGGGTGCAGACAGAGCTACAGTTACAACTGACGGCCAGCGAAGCCGCTTCCAACTCCAACATGTTCGAACGTGTTGCGCCTGCGACGCTGTTAAGCCACTGTTAAGCTGTGACTTGCTGGCGCTGTTAACAGCTCGAACTGTGAGTCGCTGGAAGGAGACTCAAGTATTTACTGAAGGAACTCATGCGCTTGCATAACAGTGCTGGCGTTCTTGTTGCATTCTAGCCAGATTTAGTTGATCCAGAAATTATGAATAAATATTACTATAACTTAAGTTTGTGTTAAATAGCTTTAATAACATTTAGCTTGTTTTAGACTTACTTTTTTCATGGTATTTAATTGTTTTCTTAGTTTTATCTTTGCTTACTCCACTTTTTAATCCTTTTCTAACCAACACTGTTTAGTAAAGCGCTATTTAACAGCATTTCTGGGTGGTCTAGGGAGTCTTTTTGGGTGGCTGTTGGTGTGGTTGGGGGAGTGGTGTTTACTGCAGTAAGTGCTTAATCAATCTTAATGTGTTTTCAATTACTATCAGCTTGGAAATCAGCAAAGTTCCTAACTTAATTTGACGCAAAGACGTGCAAGTTTTACACATACATTTTAAAGGTATATATAAGTATATGTACATAATTTAAACTAACATACATATGTTGCAAATTTTCCACTGTGCACTTATTTGTTTAATCAGCAGACACATTTTCAAGGTTTTTAGGCTTTAAATATCTAAGAATCTACAAATAATAAATTATTAAATTCGTTTTTTTAATTTATAATTTTTTTTTTCAACAGTTTTAGAATTATATTAAATTTTTTAATTATTAAAAATCACTGTTTTAATATTAATTATAGCTTAAAACGGTTTTTGAAATTGTGTGAGAAGGTATGAAAGTTGAATATAAAAAGCCAAAAAAATTAAAAAATGTAGTACAGTAAACGCTGTACTCGCGGACAGCTCCCTCAGACGGATAGCTTCCATAGCCGAACGAATTTTGTACCTTTTCAGCATGATTTTCGTACAAAATCCCTTCTCTAAGGCGGACATCTCTCTTCGGCGGACAAAAATACTGGAACCGTGGCTGTCCTGCCAAGGGAGCTTTCACTGTAAATAAATAAAGTATAAAGAAATAAGTATTCAACTTAAAAAAAAATTATATTGTCCCATTTATTGAAAATACTTATCAAAACAATTTTGTCGGTAGTCTGTTTTAAAACCGATAAATAATTTTAATCCAAGTTTTTAAAATACTCTTAAATGTTTAACTTAATTTTTACTTTCACAAATTAAACCTTTTCTCCACATCTCCTGCCGTCCTCCATGTTCACTTTAATGACTTTCAAATCCAACAAATTCTATAACTTCCACCCAAGTTCCCTCTAAACATGAAACTAAATAGCTTTTAATACTTTTACTTATTTTTGAAAGTTATTGCACTCGTCCTCCATGGTCAGTTTGTGGAGCAACGCTTGTCCTCTAAGCCTGACCGAGTGACCTGCCTTTTTGCATATGCTTAGCCATAATAAGCTGGCTCAAAGCAACCCATTAGTGTGAATGGTCATGACTCTCTGCTCACTAATTACAGGGAGTCAAGAAGTGAGTTTTGATGAGGGAGTTCAAACTGCAGCTCCAGCTGATTGGGGAGCGAAAGAGATGAAAGCAGGGAGAGAGGGAGAGGGAGGGAGAGAGAGAGAGAGTTATGTGGAACTGGCTGCAATCGAAGTTAATGCAACTCGTACTTTAGACTGCCGTGTATTCATCATTAAAATGATTGCTTGGATATCATTTGGTTACGTTTCCTATAATTTACTTACTGGGAGCCCCGTCTCCTGGTGGGTAGTCCCTCCCCCAGCACCGCACTATTTGTACTTTCCGGTGATATCATAGCACTTGCAGCTTAATTGTGAATTTATAGCTCTTGGTGCAGAGTGCAGCTCCAACTGCAACTGTTGCCAAAAAAGCTGGAAAAAACAGAAAAAACAGTTGAGGAAAAACAAAGTAAAGCGAAGAATTCGCCTGAGGTCAATGCTGTCATGACACTCAGCCGGAATTTAAGACACTCTTTTAAGCCTGTACAGCCACTAAGCGGGTGTATTAGTTTGGTGAGCAACAGTGGCCTAAAAAGGGCAGTGAAACTAGCTTTAAAAGAAGTAAAATAAGTTTGGATCATTATCATATTACAAACCAATTTCAAAGTGTCTTTTGTAGCTCTATAAATTCTATTTTCCTTAGGTTAAAAATCCAGCAGAGTCTTTTTGACATGTGCCTGGGTATCTTTGAAGTCTATCAGACTTCCACCAATATCAGTTTAGTGATTTTTTCTAAAGCTGCAATCAAAGTCACAGCTGTTGCACCCACAACTGCTGTGTAGCCAAGCCAAAGCGACTGCGAACAGAAGACTGCAGATTGGAGACTCAAGACTCAAGACTCGAGACTCGAGACTGAAGACCACAAACTTCGGACACGGCAATCAGAGCTGGCAACATCTTGCTTGAGCGACTCGACCCAAAGTTGCACCCGAGCATATGGTGTGATCGTGGCTGGCACAGGTATTGCCAAAAAAACCCAAAAAGAAACAGAGAAGAGAAGAGAAGAAAGAGTAAACGATCAAGAGTAGACAGTTTCGAAGAAATTTGGGATAGAGGAAAGGGGCAGCATACGCTTGTCAGGCACTGTGGGAGCCGCTGCTTTGGCCGTGCAACGTGTTAATCAGTTGTCTGCATGATGCGCCGATTCTGAGTTGAACAATAATTGAATCGATACACAGACAAACTGCGGGGAAAGGGGCAAAGACATTTTCTGTATCCCCAGAAAACACCAAAATACAGAAAATCCAAAAAAAAAAAAAAAAAAAATGTTTATTTTAACTTTGCTGTGTGGAAAATTTATGGCACGACGCATCGAGCGCAATTTAAACTACGCGTGTGAGTGAGCGAGGTGTGAGACAGAGATGGGGAGAGACAAGAGCTGACAGAGCGAGACGGGAATAGGCGCTGTGTAGGGGGCGGGGTGCAGCCTAAAATCGTTACAGAGAAAACACTTTGATTGCACTAAACTGTCAGCTTAAAAAACTTGATTTAGAGAGGAGTATCTTTAGGTAAAATCCTTGCTATATTTTTTAAAAAGATTTCTTGTTAAATTACTTATTTAGTTTGTTAATTTAAAATCGTTTGAAAAATCCAATTAATTACTTATTAAAAAATTAAATTTAAAAACAAAAAGCCAAACCAAATTATAATTAAACCATAATATTTTTATCATTTACTGGTAGTTTAAAATTCCTAACTTTAATTCAAATTTTTTTATTTTTACTTTAAACAGAAACACTTATAGTAAAAAATGTTAAGCAAGAGTATAGTAAATTTTAATTTAAGTTCTTAATTCTGTTTAAACTACTTACTAAGCTCCTCAATTTAAAATCATATTAAAAATCGTATTAATTATTTAATAACAAATCTTAATTTGAAACAAAAAGCCAAGCAAAATTATAATTTAACTACAAACATTTTTATCACAAACTGGTAGTTTACAATTCTTGACTTCAATGCGAATTTTTAATTAACACTTAAAACAGAAACACTTAAAAAATGTAAAAAAAAGTACAGTAAATATTAGTATAATTCTTAATTCTATTAAAAATCTAATTAATTATTTAATAACAAAACTTATTTTAAAACACAAATAAAATTTGGCAAAAACGTACTTAAGTAGGAACTTCTAATTACTCAGCATTTAAATGAAGTAAATGAAGTTTTAATAATGTAAGCTGAAATTATTTCAAATTTGATAAAATGAAAAAAAAAATAAATATAATAATAGTTAGTTAAAAATATATAAAGAACCCAGGTTTCATTGTTAAATATTTTTGGTTTTATAAAAGATTATGTAGCACTTAAAAATAAACTTAAATATTTTTGTAAAAAGAAAAATGAAAATCAAACTAAAATTTCCAATTAAAATTTTTCGATTATTTATGTTTTTCAGTCAAGCTTTAAGTATAGTAGTGAATCCAGCTTTGTGTTTATTTCGACTTGATGCCAAATATTTTTTTTCAGTGTAGTTGCATCCCCGCGTATTCGTATCTTCGTAGTTGGAGCCAAAGTGATGAAGTGTCCGCTACACTGAGCTCTTTCCAATTTCCCGCTACTCCCCTGCAACTATGAGAGTGTCTCTGTGTGTGTGTGTGTGTGTGTGTTTTTCTTTTCCTCTTCTCTCGTTATTTTTTGAGTTTTCTTCTGCTGGCGCTGCTGCTGCTGTGTAATTGTCGTGTAATTTATGGTCTACGCATGGGAATATCAATGTTTTCTGGTCTAAATTTACGCAGACATCGCTAGATAGTCGCAGCAACCAAATGGAATGAAAGAGAGGGAAGGAGAGGTAGTGGGAGGGAGAGAGGGAGCGAGAGAGAGGGAGTGGAGTGCTGATAGCAACTACAGTTTTCTGATTTTGTTCATGTTATGATAATCACAATTGTTTATAAACAATAACAAGAGTACTCGATTCGATGCCGTTGGTTTTCCCGATTTTCTCTTAGGGTAGGTCACAATCCGAGTTCACAATAGCGGTTCACAGCCATCGTCACATAAATAAGTATATGAATTGATAACAGTTTGGGGCACAAAATACGAGCTAGTTAAGCCACAAGATAAAGCCTAAATTATTACAATACTTTATAGCTTTTTATCGCTAAACGAACAATTTATAAAAAAGCCAGAATCGATTAAATATCGCTCGGAATTGATTCACTATTGAAGTGAGTCTAAATTTTAATGATTGAAACTTTATTTTTAAGCAAAAATTATTATACGCGTTACTCGTAAAAGGTCCGTCCGTCCGATCGTCTGTCCGTTCGTCTGTCCGTCTGTATGAACAAAAGGATCTCAGAGACTATAAGAGCTAGAAAGGTGAAAGGAGTCGCAAATGAAGGTAACAATACCCAAGCAGTACAAGTTTGCTTTTGTTTTTTGACACGCCCACTTTTGGGCGTACTATCTTCATATAAAGGTAAATGTACAGGTAAAACTAGAATGTTTTAGTATAGAAAACTTTTTGTTAGCTATGCTATCTGAACCAAATTTACTCGGGTAGTACATGTCTAAGAAGTTGATGTACTGACCAAGTTTGATACAAATCGGACAACTATATCGTATAGTTTCCATAGGGCCGATCGGTCGAAAATTTGCTCTAAAAATGAATTTGTATGAAAATGTTCTGTTTGTCAAGCTATCTTATCTATTACCATTGCTAATAACATATTGAAACTGAGTAACGGGTATTCTAAAGTTGCGGGGCGACTATAGATTCCTTCTTGTTATACCCGTTACTCGTAGAGTAAAATGGTATATTGAAATTTTTTCTTAGCATTTTTTTTCAATCTTGTTTTCTGAGCAAAGAAATGGTCATCTTTTTGTAGTATTATGAAAGAAATGCAGTTCTTTGAGGGTGTTTTGTGGCTATGTTTAAACCAAAACTGCCTGCTCACAAATCTTCTATCTTCCACTCAGCAATTACGATTTCCTTCCTCTCCCATTTCGACTTTGTACCTCAAGTTGAGTGAAAAACTATTTATAGACTTGAAGTATTTATACTTTCAGCATTTAATGACTTCCAAGTCATTCCAAACCTAGTCAAACCAAGCCAAAAACCAATCCAATCCAATCCAATTAAAGTAAATTAAATCAAATCAAATCAGCTCTAAGCCTTTGTGCACCCTCGATAGCTATGCTGTTTATTAGGGGAAGTCCTAGAGTTTCTAACCCCAAAAAAATGCTCTTGCTGTTGACGTTGCCTGGTAACAAGAGTCAATGTCAAAGGCATTCTGGCATTTTGGCAAACTCCAAGTTTTCTAGCTGCCACAACGCGTGACTCTGCGGTGATTCCCCGCCGTGGCTGCGGCGGATGCAACGTTTGCTAAAAATACATGAATATCCCACAAATTTTTAGAGCTGGGGAGAGTTCAGTTTTCACTCCAGCACAACCCATTCCCAGTTCCACAAAACAGTTCCATTGCCAATGCCATTTTCCATCCCCTTCTCCCCTCCCTTCCTGCCGGACAGCTGTATTTCATTCAGACGGCAGCGGTTGGCATTTGGCACGCTTCATCCTCGACAACAAGAACAACAAGAGCAGTGACTAAAATAGGAACAACAACGACATCAAATGAGTTGTGCCAAATTCAAGGGCGAGCACCGCATTTCGTGCCACAAAACTGAAGACGCCGCCTATCTAAACCAATCCACACCAGCACCCCAGACCAGTACTTCCCTCCTCTCCTCCTCCCCCACCTCACTCCATGTCCGGCGTATCTCGTTACGTACCTACGCATTCTCTTTGTAATACCCTGTAAAACTGTAAACGTTTGTAAACGATACAAGAAGTTTTTGTCTAAAATTGTACTAAAAAAAATATTCAAAATAAAAACATTTACTTAAATAATGAAATAAAGCATATAAACTAGTTAATTTTAACAAAAGTAATGTATGAAGTTAAGTCAATATAAATAATTTTCTCTGAAATACTCAAAGTTTAAAATCTGTCGTTTCCACAATAAAGTCTAAAATCGTCTACGACGATTAGATATGGAAAAAACACTAATAATTTTTTTTGTGTATTAAAATATTTCAAACGCTATAAAAAACTTGATATAGGAGTAGGTGTTATATATCAAGTAGGAAATGTTTTATTGAGAAGAACAATTTTTGGATCAATTTTAGTAAATTTATTGAATCTTAAAATTGTTCTTCTTAATGAAATATTTATCTTATTTAAATGCTATGACAAAATTAAACCGAACAGTAATGAACAGTACTCGAAAAAACACTTAAATTTGTACATGGTTTTAATTAAGTTAAGCCAATAGTTTTTTATTAATTAACTATTAACTTATTAAAATTGTTCAACAATTTTATAGTGTATAAAAATTATATTTATTAAAAAAACTCATCAAAACAATTAAAAACTTTACATTTTACTATAAAAATACACGAACATTGTTCAAATCCTAGAAAATAATTCGACAACTTATGAAAGAAACCGATTTAAATGTTTATTTTCACTAATTATTATTTTTTACACATTTTTAAGTACTATATTTACAATTTACTGTCAAATTGTTTAAAAATTTAATTAGTTTAACAAGCTTATACATAAAGAAACTTACCTACAGAAAACCATTTTATTACTCAGCAGAGTTTGTTCTTGTCCATAACAAAATTATTAAAAAAAATTTATATTTTATAAATTTTTAATTATTTTTTTCTAAATTTATTAAGTCAATAAAATTTTGTAATTGAAATACTGCTTGATTTTTTTAGTGGATTTTTTTTTGTATTCAAATAAAATGTTTTCCAATGGATAATGAGTCAAACTATTTTGCGTCTAAAATCAAATGACTTAAAACATTTATATATAATTTATATTTTAATATATATTTTTTTAAATTTATTCTGTCAATAAAATTTTGTGATTGAAATACTGCTGGATTATTTTTTAATATAATTTTTATGTATTTAAATAAATGGTTGCAAAATGGATAATTAGTCAAACTAATTATGCTCCTCTGCTTTACAGGGTATGTAAGCAGTACTTCCAATTTTGCTAGTTTTACTGCCCTGTTTATTATCTTCAGACTGCGTGTGTGTGTGACTATGTATGTGTGTTTGTGTGTGTCAGCCCCCTGAAAAACCATCAGCCGCGTCGCTTTTTATGTGTGTTTACTGTGAAATTTATTTTTAATTTAAACGACGCGCGTTGCCTGAAACTGGAGTGACTCTAGGAGAAGAGCAAAAAAGGAAAAAAGAGAGAGCGAAAGAGAGAGAGAGAGAAGGAAAACATTTAAACAGGATGCAGGCAGCAGCGACAGCGACAGCGGCAGCGGCAGCAATCCGACCCGATTCGAACCCCCAACTTGCAGTGCTGCCCGTCCCCCGCCCCTATAGCACCCCCCCCCCTCCCCCCTCCAGCTCTGTTGCATCCCCATTTGGCGACCAAGTTGAGCCAAGTCATGCAGTCGAGCTGAAATTGCTTAAAAATTGCCAGACAGTGCAAATATCTTCCGAGGGAGAAAATAACCCGGGGCACAGTGGCGTAGCTCCAAGGGGGGTGCTGGGGGGAGCAGCAGGGGCTACCGACTGCGGTACTGGGAGACGGCAAGAAGCTGGAGTGATTCGGATGTGGCAAGTTGGGTTGACAGCGGCAGCAACAAATAGTTTGGCCCCAAAAAGTAAAAAAAAGTAAGAATTGCACAAAGATCAACTTTGCTGGCTGTCTACGGTGAGCCACCCTTTGTGCCGTACAACTACCCCAACCCTACGCCTTGTAGTCCTATGCGCAGCGGGGACGTCATGGGGCCAGCTGTCAGTCCAGGGCGCATTAAAATGCAAAAGCATTTCATTTGCCGCCTCGCAGACAAAATTCAAAATCAGCAAATTACGTGCCAGCAGAATGGCGGCCGTGTAACTAACACTTGCAACTAACACTTGCAACTAACACTTGCAACAACAACAGCAACAAACACAGCAATAACAACAGCAGCACTGACGGCTCTGTCTAGAGGCGGCTGCTTACCCACGGGGGGTGTGGAGTCCTTTTCATTGCCATTGGCAATGACACCCATTCATGCCGTACCTCTTCCTCCTCCTCCTCCTCCCACTTCGTCTTCCCTTTCCCACTGTTCCACACTTCCGCGAACCCTTTTTTCACTTTCCCCACTTTCTTCATCCCTTTCCTTAACCCCTTTTGTCGCTGGAGCCGCTTAAAGACGACATGTAGCAGCGAATTCGCAGCGTGAGTGTCGCCAACATTTGCTGGCGATGAGCCAGCCAGTGATTACAGAGATCACTCACGAGCAGTCACTGTGATAAGCAGTGATAAGCACAAGAAGTTGGTAGAAGCGTGAAGAGAGCGGCGGGTTGATAACATGGAGAAAGAGTAGAAGAGTCTAGGAGAGCAATGAAAGAAGTAACAGGAAAACTGAAATAGAAGAGTGGAAAATGAAATAGTGATCTTTAATGAAAGCAGTAATGAACGAATTAATGAAAAATGGCATTAAGTGCGCAGTGAAAAAATCAGTAAATAAAGTAATTAGCGAAGTTAGCAAACTAGTATTGCAAGAACAATGAAATAAATAATGAAAGCGTCAATGAAATCAACAATGAAGGAAGGAAAATGAATCAATAAAAACTCAAAAGATGGGAAAATAAATAAAATTCAATAAAACGTTATCAATAAATAAAAGTAGTGAAGAAACAATTTACTAATGAAAGTGGCAATGCAATTTTAATGAAGAAGAAACAAAATAAGTAACGAAGGTACCTATGAAAATTTATTGGAAGATAGATCAAAGCAATCAATTTAAAAAGGAACTAACAAAGAAATAATGTAAAATAAAATAAAAAAAGAGCGTTTCAATTCAAATTTGATAGCAAAATAATTAATAATGAATTGTGTATGGTAATTAAGGATCAAGTTAATTTACATTAAAGTAACGCAATCAGAAAGATTAACTTATTAAACAATCATTACGAGTAGAGTAATGAGATCTGTTATGAATACAAAAGCTAAAGGAAAATTAAGAACATTGTATTAAAGAAGTAATGAAAGAAAAAATGTACAAGCTTAATGAAGACAAAAATGCAGATGAAAATATTGTTTTTTGATGTTTCACCTCTGTATTGACAAAAAAAATGTTTAATGTGATTAACCTTGTGCAGTTCCCCAGAAGTGTTTTTAAAACTATTCCCATTCCTTTTCCAAATATCCATCTTTATCACCAATTTCCTTTTCCATATCAATTCTCATTACTGATACCATTATTGCTTCAATGTTCTCATTACTGTTTTCATTACTGTTTATATTACTACTCTCCCAAAAAAAGGCTTAGGCAAATGATTTCGAGAACAATTGACACCCATTTCCAGTTCCAGTTCCAGTTCCACTTCCACTGCGCCTTTAATGCTCCCTTTCTTTCCGACCTCCCTTCCCATTTCAAACTCCAATTCCAGTTTCATTGACAATCGACAGCAGTTAATGAAGTCAGCTCCACTCTTAGTGCTTCCCCCTGTTCGACGACCCCAGCAGGACCAGTGGGTGGAGCGAGTAGGCTCTGAAGCCGACGGGGTTGATGGCTTCAGTGGGTGGTCTCGACTGCCTGACAGCCCTGCATGCGAGTACGTGTTGATATTTTACACTTACTGAAGTTTATTTAAATTTTGCGACCACCTTTCAGTTCCACTTTCCTTTGGTGGCTCAGTCTCCTGCTCCCACCGTAGCCCCCCTTAAAGCGCCTAATAAGCCCCCTACCACCTCTCAACTCCCCCATATCTTACGCTGTCCAGCAATCCGATTACTTTCGCTGTCTAAATAATTTCGCAAAACGGTTTCGGGTTATTTGAGCTGCGCTTTGGGGCCGCCTCAAGGTGAATGGCAAGCAAGCAAACGAACGGTAATTACTTAAAAAGCTGCTACAGTTGCCACCGCCACTGCCACGCCCCCCTCCCACAAGCTGCCCCCCTGCGTATCAAACTTGAAGTTAGACTCGTGACTGCGACTGTGACTGCGACTTGCCGTGTGCGTGTGACTCCAGTTTATAGCACGCTCGGGAGTTAGTCCAAGCAGGTGGAAGGATTTGTGGGTGCCGCACAGTGGGGCAAATTAACAAATTATCGAAGAAATAAATTTAAAAATTGGGGAAGAAACTTGTAGATCAGCCAATTGATTGTAAAGTTTTTTTAAGGCAAGTTTAAATATATTTATTTTTATGTATCCTTCATTCACTTAGTTTTTTTATATAATTTTTTTTTCTTCAAAATTTGCGCTCTTGCTCCACTGTGCCTTGGGTCTCTGCACTTGCGCGGCTGCCACCCATTTGAAAAAGTGAAATGTAAGTAATTAAAATTTCCAACATTTTGTCTCGAAACTCGTAATTTAAAACCTGAAATACGAAACTCAAAAACTCTCATATAGCCAGACAAATTGTGGGCGATAGTTTTGCACGACAATCAAGTGACTGCTTGAGTGTGTTAATGTGCGTGTGTGTGAGAGTTAGGGATAGAAACTGATAGACCCTGAGAACGGCAGTAACCTTATTGATTAGGCCCAACATGCAGGGCAAGCGACTGTTTTCATTAACGCATTTCCTTAGCCCGTTTCTGTCAACAGTTGAGGTTCGCACGCCTTCGACACTCCAAACAAGCAGCGACCAAGAACCTACACTGAGAAAAGTAGGCTTGGAGTGCATGGGCTATGTTAATATATAGAGGTTGAAGCACGAAAGGTTTATGGATATCAGTAGATAATAAAAGTGTGGGTTTCAAGCGTCGAGCTTAGCAAAACCTATAAGAAATTGAGTTATTATTTTCAGAACCTATTTAACCTATTTAACATTTATCTTAGAAAGAAGTATTAGAAACAAACATGAGACTTTTATTATATAAAGTCAGCCCTGAAAGCCAGTTGCTTACCTTGATTTCTTCACTTTCTTAACTGAATTTAGTATTTTACTGTTTTCTTAACTTACTCCAAAATTCTTTTGAGTGTAGAGCGCACAGTCATAGCATCTCATGCCATCCAATCATTGCATCCCATGCCATTGAAGCATTCATTTCGATTGGGGCATTGTTTGCTGGAAATTTTCATGCTACGAATCTGACTTTGGCTCTGTCTCCGACTCAGACTCCTACTCCGACTCCCACTCCGACTCCAGCACCTAGTCTGAATTCGGCTATAGCTTGGCTATGTGCTGTCTCAATATTACGTGTATTATTTTTGGCTGTTTGTTTTTTTGTGTTTTTTTTTGTTTTCCTGGCAATGGGGAAATGCAGAAGAGGCTGCAAAAACGCCGAAAAGGCACGTAGCTCATTGCCGTAGAGGCAAACGGAGCCGTGGCCATGGCACTTTACCACGTTGCCTGGCACTTTGCTTTCATTTCATTTCGTCTCGTTTCGTTTCGTTTCGATTTTCCATTTCTTTATGAAAATTGCTGATAATCACACGGAGCAGCAGCAGCAGCAGCAACAACAGACCCTGTCATGCCAAGTGCGAAGCACTTGCCACAGATCACTCGATATATACTTATTTTTAAAGACTGAAGCATGGTTTGAGTGCATTGTGGGGGGAGTGGCAGATAGGGAGCAAGTTTTTTATTCAGCTGTGTGTGGGGGGAAGGGAACAACTCAAGCTAAGTGGATTCAAGCAAAGGAGGAGGTGCGGGGGAGTGTGCCCCACTGCTAACGAAAGTGATTTGAAAGTGGCAATGGATGGCAGCGAGTGTGAAGATTACAACTGTAAGAGCCACAATGCCACATGAGGCAGCATCGTCGTAACCAATGTTGCAGCAAAATCTACGTATATTTTGTAGACAACCCAAGCAAATTCAAACTCAAATTCAAATTCCGATTCAAATGCATATGCAAATGAATGATTTTAGTAAGCACAACAAATGGAATGCGAAACAAATGCAATTGAAACGCATTAGCGTTAAAATAAATATCAGATAAAGATACAGCCAAGGCAGCTTAGATATTTATTAATTTGAAAATTGTTAAGGAAATTGATAGAGTTAATGGTATTTATGTTTGAAACGCAAGGGCAGGCTTTCTCCACCTTTACTTTTTATTCCCAGATTAATTAATTAATTAATTAATTGATCAATTTAATTACATTTATTTTTAATATATTCAGTTAAAATAAATTTTTATAATTTTTTATTTTTATACTCACATTAAACTTTATTATTTGGTAAATACTCGCGAATCTTCTTAGTTTGCGTTAAGAAATAAATAAAAAAATAAAATATATTTGAAATTATTGCAAAAAATCCTATTTTAAAAGTTAAAAACATAAAGTATACAAATAAAATACCATTACGAGAAATGTTTAAAATGATATTCTTAAGATTCAAGTGAAATTAATGCATGATAACAACTGTAAAATATTTACAAATCAATAAACAATAAATTAATAATAATAAATATAAATAATAATAATAATGATAATAATAATAATAATTAAAATAATAATAATAATAATAATAATAATAATAATAATAATAAAAAAATAATAATAATAATAATAATAATAATAATAATAATAATAATAATAATAATAATAACAATAAAAAAATATTAATAATAAACTTATTTATCAAAAATTTATAAGCATTTTAAATACTTTAAAAGTAAATTTAAGAAATTTAAATTTAAATTTGAAAATTTTATGTTATTGAAGAAAAGTTTTCAAATACATTAGAAACATTAAAATAAATAATTTAGCCTAGCAAACGCCACTTAAAATATTTTTATATTAAATTAAAATTAATTAATTTAAAAAAAAAATTAAAGAAAAATAAATAAAATATCAAATAAAATTGAAAAAGTATCAATATTACATTTTTAAGACTGCCAAATAAGTCAAGTGTTAAATGAATAAATCTTTTAAGTAAAACGAATTACCATAAAAGCAAATAATTGCAATAAAAAATAGTTGAAGCAAAACAAATGCAAGAAAATTATTTTAAACACTTTTACGCTTTAAAAACAAAGCGAATAATTTGAATAAATTGCTAAAAATAAAAAGAAATCCAATTAATAAGATGAATGATAAATTTACTTTGCATATTTTACGCGGTAAACTAAATAAAAATTAATGCCATAATTCAAGTAAGTTAGCAAACAAATAGTGCAACATATACGAGATTAAATGAAATGAAAATCATATTAAAAATGTATAAAATTACAAGCCAAACAAATGTAGCAAACAAGCAAATAATTTGTCAGTCTTCGAACACATGTGCTGATCAATCGCATAAAAAAGTGAGTGCAATCCATTTGAAAGTAATTTACATGCACACAACTCGCTGCTCACTAAATTATTTCAGTGTTTTTTAAAAGTAATTTAAAGCATTACTTTGTGGACAATTTGTGTGCGAAAAAAACAGAACTAAAAGCACTCTAAATCAGTGGAATAATCTCTGGAGTTGAAACCAAAAAAAAAAAAAAAAGGAGAGAGAAAAACAATTGCAGTTTAAGCAAATGAGTTGATTCAAACATGTGTGTTTAACCAAAAGATAAAAAAAAAGAATATTAAATCCGACTCTGAGTCAAAAGCATGTTAAATAAATGAAATTGTCATACCCGATGGGAAAGGGGCATAAGTTGAAAGGGGGCTGGAAACGTCTTGAGATGACACAACGATGACTTTGTCTACATTCTGACGATAATGAGCACAAAGATGATGAAGATGATGATGATAATGATGCTGTTAGCTGACAATGACAATGTTGACGTTGTCGCAGTCGCAGTTGCAGTTGCAGTTTCAGTTGATGTTGTTTTCCTGATGACTTTGATTGAGTCAACTCAAGACATATGTACATATATATGTGTAGGTATAGATTGAGAATACATTGAGCTGAAAAATCAGTTGTCTTGTCTTCAATTCCTCCCTATCCTGCCATCAATTTTGAATCAACTTCAACTTGGATGCCGCTTTATCATTGACGCTGTAAGTGTAATTATTACAAGCTGCCAGCGAGTCAGACATTATCATTATGACTATGACGGACTGATAAAAATAATGTATGGTATGAGCCCCTTGGTCCCCCCTTGGCCCATCCACGCCCTCCTGCTGACAGCGCTTTGGGGGAGCCTTGGACAGAGATGGAGAAAAA
Organism: Drosophila dunni; assembly: GCA_018152125.1. Lineage (NCBI taxonomy): Eukaryota > Metazoa > Arthropoda > Insecta > Diptera > Drosophilidae > Drosophila > Drosophila dunni. The sequence continues at coordinate 9,718,893 of JAECXC010004147.1, read as the reverse complement.
CGCTTTATGTCCCCAAGTTAAACTTAAGCTCCATCGATTCATCTGTCGCCAGCGACTACGTCAACGGAGCCAACTCTATCTTCATTCAGACATTATTTTCATTGAATTGCTTCATGCTCGAAAATTTATTGTTATTATTAGGCGAGACGGGGGATAAGCAGCGAGAGGATTGTGGGACAGAGGGGAGGGAGCAAAACTGCGGGAAACACTCTTCAAGTTATTTTCATTTCGCTGCTGTTTTCTTTTTCGGTTTGTGTATTTTTGTTCATCATCATCATCATCATCATAATTTTCTTCTTATTTCTTATTTCTTCTTTTCGATTTCGTCTTCGTTTCGTCTTCGTCTTCGCATTCGTTTCTTGTTCGTTTTCGAGTTCGAGTTCGAGAGTTCGTGTTCGGGTTCACTAAAAATTTATGTGAAAATTCATAATTGGATTATGGCATTTTCAGCTCTTGTCGCGGTCGTTGGCGTCGCCTTTACCATACGCAGAGGGGGTCTCACTCCCCACCTCTCACTCTCTCCCTCTTCCTCTTACTCACTCCAGCTGCAGCTGCAGTTCCCTCTTTCTCGCTGCTTTTATCGCCATCAAAGTGACAATGAACTTGAAAAATTCAAAAACACTAAAACTTTTTGGCTACTTGCAACTTGGCGACTTTTCTTTTTCAGTTACTTTTTTTTTTAGGAATTATTTTGGCTTCATCAATTAACGTCTCAATTCATTCAATTGGTCAATAACTGTGTCAAGTTCACGCTATTTTAATGAAAATTTATTCGCTTAAACGAAAAGTTTTCATTAGATAATTTTGTTAGCTGAGTCTAGAATCTAAAAGTTTTCAATCTATTAAATATAAGCTAAATTTTAGAGCATTAAAAAGCCAACAACTACTCGTAGAGTTGGAATGTATGTAACAGGGAGAAGGAGGCGTAACAGACCCCATGGAGTATATATATTCTTGATCAGCATCAATTGCCGAGTCGATATAGCCAAGCCAGTCTGTCTGTCCGTCCGTCTGTATGAACAAAAGGATCTCAGAGAATGTAAGGTACAATACCGAAGCAGTACAAGTTTGTTTTTGATTTTCGACACGCCCACTTTAGGGCGTTCTATATTCATATAAAGGTAAATGTACAGGTAAAACTAGAATGTTTTAGTATAGAAAACTTTTTGTTAGTTATGCTATCTGAACCAAATTTACTCGGGTAGTACATGTCTAGGAAGTAGATGTACTGACCAAGCTTGATACAAATCGGACAACTATATCGTATAGCTCTTACAGGAACGATCGGTCGAAAATATGCACTACACATGAATTTGTATGAAAATGTATGCACTAATATTAAATTCATAGCCCATTTTCAACAAAATATTGAAACTGAGTAACGGGTATCTTAAAGTCGCTAGGCGACTATGGAATTCTTTCTTGTTAATGTAGTAAATATTTGCCTAAAAATTAAAAATTGGAAAAAATTATAATCAAAGTTAAACTGATAAAAAATGATTTGCACTACATTTTTTGGTAATCTGAAAAATCACTGTATAAATAAAATTAAACAAATAAACAAATTAAAATATAATTTGTTGTTTCTACTTATAGAAATTTGGGTATTTTTTTAACTCCCCCAAGGCCCTCGAGCATTTGTGCACAAAATAATAAATATGAAAGGAATATGCAAATTGGTGAAGGAAAAAAAGGAAATTTAATGAATTTTTTAACTATATTGCAGTCAAAGGATTTGATTTGATTTGAAGTGTGGAAGGCTTTAAAAATGCGCAATCTTGTCGCATTGCATTCAGCTAAGTGAACCGAACTCGATTCGCTGGAAATCGTTCAGTTTTATAGATGAAATATGCATGTATTTAAATGCGTTACAATAAATTTTTGATTTATTTGCGACGCCATTGACTGAATTTTAAATTACGGCGATTTATTTCAGATTTTTATACATACTATATACCACATATACATACATACACGTGTATATATGTATGTTTGTTGGAACAAATCGAATGTGATATGGCATCTGACTATGGAGGTGGATGTGAGCTCTTAGGATCAGTTTTTTTTTGGGATTTGTTCGAAAACACGTCGAAATAACAAACTCTGTTTTTTACTGCACACACATACACACATATATTTGATGCATATGTGTGCCATAATGTAGATATGTATTTGTATTTTATGATTGCCATTTTTCGCCGTTATTTTAGATATGTTTTTGCTTTTGTGGTTGTGTTTTACTGCAAAATTGGCAAATGAAAAATTGGAGAGCATTTTTCACAATTTCGTCGTCGCACTTTTGTTTTCATTTGATTTAATTCGTTTGCAATTCAATTTATTTGTTATCGTTAGTTGTAGTTTTTGCCACGTAACTAACTGAAATATACACACAAAAACCTATACGAAAACTATACAAAAATAACAACAGAAAAACAAAAGACTTAAAAAATCAAATACACTCGCAAAACTGTTTAATGAATGCCCAGTGGAAAATTGGCACATAACTTGACAAAAAGTGGGAAAAGTAAAGTAAGAAGCAAACAAAACGAGTGGCCAAAATTATGCTAGAGTAAGGCGACTGTAACAGACCCTGTACTCTTTCAAGAGCAGCTATACGAAACAGTTGTTTTATCAGCATTCAATTTGGTATGGATATAGAGAAAGCACTACTCGCGGACAGCTTCCATAGGAGGACAGCTTCCTTAGCCGTAGGAATTTTATGGTTTTTCAGGATAATTTTCATACAAAATCCGTTCTCTTAGGCGGACATCTCCCTCGGGAGGACAAAAATACTACCAAGGGAGCTATAAACTAAGGTTAATGTCCGCCTAAGGTTAATGTCCGCCAGAGGGAGCTGTCCGCGAGTAGAGCTTTCACTGTATATGTACATGGTGTGTACCAGGCTTCCTTCAACTGTTTACACAACTTTTCTCCAACTTAAGCCTTAAAAACCCAAGGGAGATTTCCGCCTGAGGGAACTGTCCGCCTAAGGTAGCTGTCCGCGAGTAGAGCTTTCACTGTATATGTATTTGGTGTGTACCAGGCATTCTTCAACTGTTAACGCACCTTTTCCCCAACAAATGCTATACACCCATCTACTCCTCTCGCATACAGGGCCTTAAAGTTACAAGGGAGCTGTCCGCCTGAGGGAGATGTCCGCCTTAGGGAGATGTCCGCCTGAAGGAGATGTCCGCCTGAGGGAGCTGTCCACGAGTCGAGCTTCCACTGTATATTTATTTGGTGTGTACATTCAGACGTTCTTCAACTCTTAACGCACCTTTTCTTTAACTAATGCTATACACCCATCTACTCCACTAGCATACAGGGCCTTTAAAACACACCTTTTCATACCAATTTATTATGCACTTTCCGCTCTTCCTCTGCTCCCGAGTTGAAATTACTCAAGTTGCGGCTTGTTGGTAACTTAATTAAGTCGACTCATGTTAACTTAAGCGCAGCTTTTACTTTAGCCTGGGAAATTGTCTTTAAAAATGAAAAACGAACTGAGCCGCAGCTTTTTCTTTGAGCTTGAGCCAAGCGACAAAACCAAAACACGTATAAACGCCAACAAATTATCAAAAGTAAAAATAACAAGCAGAGGGAGAAGGAGGAGGAGGAGAAGGAGGTAGGTAGATGGAGCGAAAACTGTATAGAAAGAGGGAAGAAAAGTCTTTAACTAAAGTTAGTTGGAGGCTGGTAATTATGCCGTTTTTTTACTCGACTTCATTGTTATTCACATGCCTTCACTGCGGCGGCTCTAATTGAAACCTCGAGTGGCAGTTAAATGCCCCCAACAGTCAGTCAAAAAAGTTATCAATCCATCTAGCCATTCATCTATTTGCATAAGCGACTGCATGCATCGGTTATGCATCAATCAATCAATGTGTCAATATATTTAAATACATATCTGGCAACGTATCTGTTAGTAACTTACTTATTTATATTTTTATGTAGCTAAATATTTAAATTTTAATTTTTATATAATAGTAATAGTAATAGTAATAATAATAATAATAATAATAATAATAATAATAATAATAATAATAATAATAATAATAATAATAATAATAATAATAATAATAATAATAATAATAATAATAATAATAATAATAATAATAATAATAGTAGTAATAATAATAATAATAATAATAATAATAATAATAATAATAAGAATAATAATAATAATAATAATAATAATAATAATAATAATAATAATAATAATAATAAAAATAAAAATAATAATTATAATAATAATAATAATAAACCTGAAAATAATAATTTTTTTATATATTTTAACTACAAATACATTATCGTTCAAAATACTTATTCCAACACTTTAATATCTATAAATTTATATTTTCCAATTATTAATTTACTCAAACTCGATACATCAAAGTTATCAGCGAGTTGTCTTTATATCCTTCCCCAAATTAGTAATCAAAGTAGTGATAATGCTTTCAAATATTCTAAATAATTTCCCATTTGAAAACTGCATTTTCCCCCTTACATCGAGTTCTGCTTCCATTCCCGCTACATGTAGGGTCTTCCGGTATTGCAGGGTCTTGACAATTTCTGTCTAAATATAGGATACTCCCTAGGAAAGAACTGTAGTAATTGTAAGCGGAGCTTGGGTCTCACAAATCATCACTACAAAATTCTAGAGTCGCTGCTCAAGTGAGCGTAGAGTGGGCAATGATTTCAACATACGCGAAGTACTTGTGGAAAATGATACAGAAATAGCTGCAAATGGGCTAAAATTTCAAAAAAAAAAAAAAAAGGTGAAGAAGAGAAATGGAAAAATCTCAGACTGTTGAGTAATTCAAACGAAATGTCGCCTGGGAATTTTGGTGGTTGACGAACATTAAAGATCATCTAATGAGCATCATTAGTATGTGGAGAGAAGGAACCAAGTGAAAATACGATATATGTACACCGGGAGAAATGGGGAGAGATGAGTTTGAATAGAACAGAATAATGAAGACTGTAAATATTAGTTAAAAAATTAATATATACATTAAAAGATTAGTTATACTACAGTTAAAAAAAAGTTTAAGTGCACTTTTTGATGCAAATAATGGTTTAGTTTTTAAATTATTATTAAATTATAATTAAATGTATAAATAGGTTTATTTTTTGCTTACTTATTGGTATATACAAATAACCGCTTATATTCCCTTATAAAATTCCTACCATATCGACTTAGTCAACTGTTTTTCTCAGTGCATGTCGTACATGTTTCTATCAACCACAAGCGCGACCTGTGACTGAGCAGCGCAGATAAGATATGCGCCCTAACCAGCTGTAGTTTTAGGTAGAGCCCAGATAGTGTCCGTGGGTGTGCTAGTATGTGTGTGTGTGTGTTAGTGTGTGTGTGTGTTTTACTAATGAAGTGGAAGAAAAGGTTTGCTTGTGCGTGTTCGTGCGAGCTCAAAAAGGACAACTTCTGTCTGTCTCCGTGTTTTGAAATCCAACAAATTTTTATTTAAGTAATTTTTACGATCTGCTCTCGCTGAGCAGAGCCAGCTGGCAAGTATCCCAGGCAGAGACCCAGACCAGAACAGATCAGCAGAGATCAGAGCTAAACAGATTCCAGACGCCAGAGCGCAAAGTCAGTACCCAAAATGAGAACAGACAGACACATTGCTGACTTTGATCGAAAGTGTTGTCGAATGGGAAACGAAAAGGGAATTTAAGTGAGGGAGGGGACTGGAGTTTCGAAGGGGAATATGTCAATTTGAAAAGTCCAATTTTGAATGATGATCAATGTCTGTGGTTTTTATCGGTAGAAATGGGGAAATGGAGAACTGGAGAACTGGAGAATTCTGTTATGTGTGGGCGAGTTTAGTGAACTCCAAATGAGCAGTCAGCGCCCCTCTCTCTCACACGGTCTCTCCCTATCTCCCCCTCTCTGTCTCTCACTTTGAGCTGCCGCTTGTGTCAGTTTTATGTGCGCTCATTTCTGTTATTTTCAAGTTTATGGTTTCTCCGTCTTTGGGTCAGTTAGTTCCCAGTTCAATCCTGACATTTTCATTTGCTTTTTCGGGCTTACCTAACACAAAATCTTGTCGTAATTAAATAAAATTTATAATAATTTCTCCTTCTCTCTCTCTCTGTCTTTCTTTATATTTACTTTGTTTGGCTTCCCTTTTCCCCTTTACAGTTTTTGTTTTTATTTTTTCTTCAGTCTTTTTTTCTCACACAGCGTCGTCGTCTCAGGGGGCTATTAAATAGCATGTCCAGAGCTCCGTTTGTAGTTCTTATATTATTATTATTATTATTTTTGTTGTTGTTATAACACACTCACTCACACACACACACAGTTGGTATTTTGTGTCATTTTGGTATTGCGTGCGTTAACAGAAACAACAACTAAACGCACAATAAACACCTCACTCTTCAAAATAGAAAATAATAAAAACCTTTCGTCTTTTGACTCCGTCGCATTCTTCGACCTCGTCTTCATTTTCATCTCTCTGCCTCTGCCTGCGTACCTGTCCCCGCCCCTTTCCCTGCACTACACCTTTGGCACTACGGCAGCTTCCGCCTCAGTTAAAAATAATGACAATTGAAACTTGGACATTCACGTATTCATGAAAGGAAACCCAAAGATTACATGCACTCATTATGCCAACTATTATCTATAACTGGAATGGACATTACGACAATCTCGACTATAAGTCACGAATATAAAGTATTACTGTAGACAGCCCAACACGCTAGTGACAAAAGCGGAGCACAAAAAATTATAGTTGAGCAGTAAAATTGTTTTTAGTACAGAAATTGCAACTTTTTTGTTATACTCACTCCCAAAAAAAAACAAGTATGAAAGGCTACAGTCGAGCGAGCCGATTGTAAAATACCCCGTACTCATTCTAGTGCGCATTTTTCCTTACAAATGAGTAATTTTTTACCGATTTTTCCTATGGGAGCTACAGGCTATAGTTATCCGATCCGGATCAAACTTGGTAAGGATTGTTATAATGGTACCATACATATAATATGTGAGTTTGATTGAGGTAGCTCAACTAACACTACATGCCTACATACAAATGTCCTATTTTTGACCGGTTTATTCCAAAGATCCACAGCTATAGCTGTAGCTACAGTAGTCCGATCCGAATAAAACTTAGTGAGAATGGGTTTAATGTTACTATATACATACTGTGTAAATTTGGTATTGATAGCTTTAGTAGTTTCCAAATTATGGTGTTTTCTAAAATTTTTCTAAAAAATTGTCATTGAATTTAGGAAACATTTTTTAAATACATTCAGTTAATTATTTTGTTTATGGAACACAAATGATACCTGAGTAACAGTTAAATATTTGTAGTGTTAAAAAAAACTAAAATTAGTAGGCCGTAAACAAAAGAAACGAAGTTTAAAAAGTTAATTTAGTGTGGTACAAATTTAAAATTCAGTTTATTATAAAATAAATTCATAATAATATGCTGTAATTTTATTATAATATAATAAATAATTGAAATAAAGAGAAATTGTGACTGTTGATTTGTAAACTGTTTTTAAATAATTAAATGCTGCATTTATTTTTATATAATATTTATTTAAATTTATTTTTATAAATTCAAAATTTATATGAATCAAAATAAACTTGTACGTCTTCTTACTTTAAGAAGAAAATATTGGTTTGTAATCTGTTTTTAAATAAATAAATGCACTTATGTTTTTGTAATATTTATTTTTAATTTGTTTTTTAATGAGTTTAAAAATTTAATGAAGAAAAATAAATTTCTATGTGTCCTCTAACTTTAAGTAAGCTTATTTTCTTTATAAAAAGCATTATAGTTCATTTCGAACTCAGATCTCAAAATGTCCAAGTTGTATACTGTTTTATGAACTAAATTATATGCTATCTATGCTATATATAGGGCTAAGTATTTAACTAAGTTCCGTGCTCAGATCACAGATCTTATCACCCACCAAGTTGGATTTCCTAGATAAGTTCTTGGCGGAATTCACAACGAAATGGAGCAAAAGAAAGCGGAAAGTAAAGTTTAGTTTATTGTGTTCAACGCAATTGTTGCTAATGAATTTCATTCTATTTGTAATAATTTCTACTTTGTTGTTGTTTCTGGAGTAGTTGGTCGGACTTTTTCTTTTAGTTATGCGATTTGTGTGGGTCTGAGCTGAGGCCCATTTGCGAGTGGGTACAGCAGGTAAATCGCTTGGGGCCGCACAATGGGGTTTCACAGTCAATTGGCAACCTTGTGCCGCTTGAGAATTGTTACACTGCTACCACCTGGGGAGCACCTAGTCGAGGGGAGTGACAGGGAGGGGCTAGAAAATTTGTGCATAATTTGTAGGGTAGAAAAAGTGGCGCAGCTGAAAGTCGGCAATAGTCGAAGGTAGTAAACTTAAGTGATAATAACCTTGGACAGAGTTAAGAGAGCTCGGGAAAGATGTCAGTGGCATGTGGGAAATAGATGAAAGTCTGTCTCTCTCTGTCTCGGTGTCTCTATGTCTCCCTCTTTTGCTCTCCCTCTTTCTGCCTGTCTGTCTGTCTGTCTGGGCTAATTGCAGGCGCGGATTTGCTGTGGTGTCAATTAAATTCACTTAGTTCTAGGTACAACAATGATGACGATGACGACGACGACTGTGCCACATATGCGTGGCAGCTGTCTCTGTCTGGCTGTCCCGCTGTCTGTCTGTCTCCTTCTCTGTCTCATCCTCTTTGACTGCTTCTTCGTCATGCTTGTGCTTTTCTGCTTCTGGTCTTTGTCAGCTTTTGACGGCCTCAAAGGTCAGTCTGGTTTGGTGCCAAGGCGGTAACAAGTGCAACAAACGAGAGCAGAAACAGCAGCAGGAGGCACTTCTTATGTGGCATGCCACAAATGTTGCTGCTGGGAAGCATTGCTACTTGCAACATGCTCCAGCGACAATTTGTAATGCGATTAATCCGCCTGATTAAGTTTTGGCTTTATCTAGCTGCTGCCGGCTGCATTGCAGCCAAGGCTAACAGGCGCTACTACGCTGCACAGTGGTACCAAAGCCATTTGTTTTAAAGCAGCCCTAAACAAGCTAAAGTTGGAGCAGTCAAAACAAGCTAAAAAGGTTTTTAAATTAGTTCGATTGATAGGCTTAAACTGATTTGCTCAGTGGGAGTAACCTCTCAGCTGAAAATAGGTTAAATCGGCTAAGATCTTAAGGGCATAATTCCGAAAATTTGGTTTTTGTTCTGGGCTTTTGTGTCACTGTGCAACTATGTCGATTTATAACTAGTTCATAGGCTGCCCAGCTGCTGCTGAGAGTTACACTGAGTGCAGCAGCACGCACTCCCTACACCCCCCTCCACTCCACTCCGCTCCTCAGCTCTCCCACTCTCATGCCTCTTCCATATGCTGTGATCTCTGTCTGTGAAATGTGCTGCATTTCCGGTAGCTCAACAAAACTCCGATTTAAACAGAGAAACATCGAAGTCAAAGTCAGGAACAGGGTTACGCACAGTGGGACTAAGTGAAAAGGACAGAAAGAGACGGAGTAAGGGAGAGAGAGGGACTACAACAATGCGTGTGCGTGTGCGGTTCATTCATCTCCAGAGTACAGTGAAAGAGAGAGAGAGGGAGAGGGAAAGAGAGAGAGACAGACAGACCGAGCCCAGTTGGACGTGCCTTTTGGCTTGCAATTGATTTCTTTGAATTTTTCGCTCGTTTGTTTTGTGCACATTTTATTTATCTAGTTTTGTGTGAAGTCATTTTGTACCTGCCGCTTTCCCGCTTCCTCTCTTTCCCCTGTTTTTCCTTCTTTCCCTTCCTCGCTCCCCCGTGGCTTTAAAATAAAATATTTTTTTATCACTTCGACATCATTTGAGACTCCGACTCCGACTTCGACGCTGTCTCAGCCTTAGACTTCCTGTGAAGTAACGTTTGCTGTCGCCGAAGACGATAATGACGTTGGCCATGATCATAATGATGTTGGTGATTATGCTGCCGCCGCTGTCAGATCCTGTGAAAATTACACACACTAAAGTGTAATTAACAAACAGAAATGAGGCTGCCGTTCGGGGATTAGACGTGCCCGCATCTTTAGCATACTTGTAGCACTACACTGAGAAAAACATTGAGCTTATATGGAAAACAAAAAAAAAAAGGTTTTGTTGTGATTAATTTACTTTTTAATGTCATTCACTTTAACGCTGAGACAATACGTGCCAGAAATTTTCAAACTTCTATATTTTTGTTAAAAGGGTTATCGCTAATGTAAACTTATATGACTATTTATACCAGGATAAAAGGACGACTTCCGGATTTTCTAGTATGCAGTATATTTTCTGCAACTATAATGGATTTTTAAATAAAACTCCGTCTCGAAAGGGTTAATACATTCAATCAACTCTAATGTCATGTAATTGAGAATAATCTGAGTTCAGTAAGATAAAAAGATAAAAACTTTAAATGGATTTTTAAAAAATTTCAAACTAAATGTTAAGCAATTAAGATCTTTCATTAATAATTTATGTCTAAACTTAAGTCGATATATTTTTAGTAGTTTTTTCATATGGCTAAAAACGAAATTTTATTTAGATTAAATTATTTTATGTTTTTTTTTTTTTTTTTTTTTTGAGTTTGTAAAATCATAAAATCTGAAAAGTCCAGTTAATTTTTTGAATTTCATAAGAAGAAAAATTTACTTGTATATTAAACAATAAATTACTGAAATTATTATTAAATTCACCACATAAAAGATTCCATTACATTTTTTTTTTTTTTTTTCAAATTCGAAACTATTTTTCTCAGTGCACATTTCTTTTCATCTGAATGTGCTGCCTTGTCTTGTCAGTGACTGTTTCCCACACGACGCCAACAATCATAATTTGTTAGTTGTTTAATTTGTGTACGTTTCAGTGCTAGGATTCCTAAGGCGCGCAGCGAAAAAAAGGGGCGTGTCACATATGCGTGCGACCTTGACACGGCAATTAACAAGTCTCAATCCCAGATTGTTAGTCAGTTACCAGTTACCAGCTACCTGCTGCCCACTTTGGGCCACATACTTATGGCCCTTCTTGGTCTCATTATAACAACAAGCCTCAATAATAACAACTCCAACTATACAATAATATAATAATAATAATAGCTATAATAATACCTGCAATAGCACAGGTAAATCAAAGCCTTTCAAGCCGACAATCGAAGTCGAAAAAATTTCCTAATGAGCCTGCAAAAACTAATTTGGAAATCATGTTGGAAAGTTACAGAAAAGTACAGTCAGAGAGGGGAAAATGTATTAAAAATTAACAAGATTTTTTAATTAAAAGAAACTGTAATTAAAAAGGGACATTATTTTAGTTTTAGTTTAAGGCAAAACTTATGCTAAACACGAGTATTTCCAGCACTCACAAAACAAGTCTGAACTTTAGCAATTTCATTATTTTTAATCGTCGTACACATTTCATTGCCAGAAGAATTTTATTCATATGGCAACAATTTGAACTAGTTCCAAAATTAAATTATGTGATTAAAAATTTCTAAATGAATTTAAAATTTATATTGTGTGCGTGTGTGTGTGTGTGCGTGTGTGTGTGTGTGTGTGTTGTTGTGCTTTGCATAAATGCAAACTGAACCTTTGTTGGCTTCGATATTGTTAGAATGTTGCACACGGCATTTAGCCAGGTCATAAATTGCCGAGCACTCGCACTCGCACTCGCCCTCTCCACCTCCATGCCTCCCTGTGCACAATAAATTAGATTTTTGCTGCATTATTTGGTACGCACAACGTTTGGTATTTCATTTTGGCTAGATAATTAAGCAGCAATGCTGTCTGGTCAATTGATAATTACAGGGACTAACCAAAAATGGCGATAATACAGGAGTAAAGTCCGGTTCATTCGGCTTGACATCGTTTTACAATTTGATTTAATTGATTACTTGTAATTAAATGCATAATGAACTGAATAAATCGTCTCAAATGTTTAGACTTTGATGAAATTTGCTAAATATTCCCACAAACTTTTTTGCCATTTTATCATTTAACATTAACGATGCATGACTATTTGCAGCTGTTTGTTCGTGTTCATCAGTTACATAAAAATTCCATTGGGACACAAAAATCATTTTAGCATTAAAATTTGCATATTTAAAAAGTAACTTCAGCTCCAGAGAGTGGTTTTGTGGTTTTACATTAGGGTGTGATTAGAAACTAAATGGGAAACCGATAGTTTCTTTAATATATTAACAGAATGGACATTAAAACATTACTTATTTTAAAATTAACCAATTTTTACTCATTAACGGAAACTAAGATCAAAATTTGTTCAAAGTAATTTTTATTGATTTCAAAAGTTCTTAACGATTTTTTTTAAATATGAATTTAAAGTTCAAAATTTAACAAAAAAAACGGCTATCTTCGGCTCGCCGAAGATTAAATACCCTTGCAGTCATGAATATTGCGTTCATTTGGTTTCAATCACCAATTATTTCTATGGTATCTATATGATAAGGAATTTAGGTGAAATTTGGTCAACAGTTGGAACTCGATTAGAAATTTATTCTCCGTGAATTTCGTTGAAATCGGACAATAGACACCGAAAATTGTCATACCAAGCATTTCAACCAATTGTTCCTATGGGAGCTATATGATATAGTAGTCCGATTTGGATGAAATTTGGTCAACAGTCGAAGAACGATTATAAATGCATATAGCGTGAATTTAGTTGAAATCGGTCAATAGACACCGAAAATGTTCATACATTTCATTTCATTTCATGCATTTCGACCGATTGTTCCTATGGGAGCTATATGATATAGTGGTCCGATCTGTCCGCGCAGAGAGAATGCACATACATGTATGTACCAAGTTTCATTAAGATAGCTTTAAAACTGAGAGACTAGTTCGCATATAAACAGACAGACATGGCTATATCGACTCGGCTGTTGATGCTGATCAAGAATATATATACTTTATGTGGTCGGAAACGCCTCCTTCAATGCGTTACAAACTTCGTGACAAAAACAATATACCCTCTGCAAGGGTATAAAAACAAAATTAATTAAAGTACTAAGTTAAGTGCATAATAAATTCCTTAGTTTAAACAGTTAGAAATCGTTACCTGAAAATGTTACTTACCTTAGGCTAATGAAGATCACTGTTAGTTTTTTACCTGAGCGCAATAAACTTACCTTAAGAATGCATTTTTTTCTCATGTCTCGAATTTGGCTTTCTTATTACTTTCACTTCACTTAGACTTCATCTAAACCTTATTAAATTTCCATTATTGTTTACATGTCGTCAAAGTCATTTGGAGTTGATACCCTGTTAAGAAGGAAGTTGAAGTAAGTAGAGGCAAACTAATAATAATACAACTTATAATGGTTTAAAATATATAAAAATAAATACAGAATTTTCTTCTTTAGATTTTAAAACATTATAAAGTAAATAAAATAAAACGTTTAATAATTATAAATACATAAAATTAAACTACAAAATTACTTTCTTTTTGATTTTATAACATTATAAAATATATTAAATATATAATGTACAATAATTTTAAAATATAAAAAAAAAACTATAAAATTTTTTTTTCTTTCGATTTTATAACATTTTCAAGTAATTATAAACTTTCCTAATAATTGTAATTTTTCTTACAATTATACTTTAATTATTATTTCTTAAGTATGCGCAATTATTGCAAAGCCCAACGAAATTTGTAAAGTTTTTTAATGCAATTATTGTTTTGTTTTCTATTTGAATTTTAAACATCCTAATTAAAAAGTTCCTTGACATTTGACTCCAGTAATAAATGACTAAAAACTCTATAACAATGAGTGAATAGTAGTAAAATAAATAAAATAAAAAAATGAATTTGTTGTTAAAGAAATTAATTTTTAAATAATATATCAAAATGTTACAGCGACAACATAATTATATATGGATTTTTGTTTTGCCAGAAATTTTGTATGATGACTTTATACAAAATTTATTTATTTAAACTACAGGGTATCTGCTGGCTGAGCATTCGTGAGCGATATCATTGTGGGCTCTTCGAAGCTATCGGAGCGATCATTTTCGGGACAACATTCAATCAGTTTCGCATTACTCTGGCGGCGATTTGGTTACCGTTACCTGTCGCCAACGTCATCGTCTTCGTCGTCGTCACGTGCGCTGCAATTAGCTGGCGTTCGGTCAGACGCAGGACATGAGTGGGAGGGCGAGACAGCGACTAAAAGGTGGCAGGAGAGAGAGGAGAGAGAGGAGAGGGAGAGCATGCGACAGACAACCATTTGCAATGCTTCAATGAGCAGCCCAACAAGTGCAGAGCTCGCAGTTGTTGTTGTTGTTTTGCATAACTTGCGCTTATCACACCCAAACACACATACACACCCCGGCACACACACACACACCTGCACCCACACCTACACCTGCCCGCGCCGAAGGAAAATAAAAGGTTCAAAGTGATTTCAACGACAACTTTCGCCCAGCGCTGACTCAGTCAGTTAATGGAATGCTTTTTTCGTAGATATATATATATATATATATATATATATATATTTTGGGCACCCATTACCCTGTGCTCTGTACACAGTACTCAGTATCCTGCACCCTGTGCACCTTACTCTTTAATCGGTATTTCAGTATTTGGTATTTGGTATGCGGGGTGCATAGTCAGTTGGTCGCGTGCCCGACGCAGGTGCACTGATTACGCGCGCCAGGACTGACTCACACATACCGTGCACTGCAAAAAAAGTAACTAAAGGAAACAGATAATTATAATAATAATAATAATAATAATAATAATAATAATAATAATAATAATAATAATAATAATAATAATAATAATAATAATAATAATAATAATAATAATAATAATAATAACAATAATAATAATAATAATAATAATAATGATAATAATAATAATAATAATAATAATAATAATAATAATAATAATAATAATCATAAGGAAATAAGCCGATCAAAGAAAATTTAATTTAAAAAAAATATTTTACTTATGCTCTTCTAAAAAAATGTCTTTAATTAATTTTTACAATCAAATATACACCTTAAAAAAAGTATTAATTCTGAGTTTTGACTAATTTTTATTCAAGAAATATGCCTCAAGTTCGCCAATAAAATATCTGTTCTGATCAGTGACGAACTTGAGATATATTTCTTGAATAAAAATTACTCAAAACTCAATAGGTAAATATTAGGTGTTCTAAAAACATTTAGTAAAGGGCCATTCTTAGCAGTAGGTTAGACTATTTTTATATGACTATGACTATTTTTATAAATATGGTATCACTTAGGTAAGCTAATTTTTTCAGTGTAAACATACTGCTTTCACCCCTCGTGCTCTCTCCCTAACTGGGAATGAGAATTCCTAGCCAGAAGTCAGTCAGTCTCCCTGTAATAAAGTCCCGGTTTCGGTCCGAAGCATTTGTCAACGTCACGTCACGACGTGGGCGGCTCTCGACTCTCCACTCACCGCTCACCGCGCTCCTCTCTCCACTTGCCACTCTTGACTCTCCACTCTCGACTCCAGACTCGACTCGGGGCGACACTGCGTTTCTAAGGATTTCTTTTCTTTTCTTTGCTATTCTATTTTTTTACTCCTTCCCTGAGTGTGAGTGTGTGTGTGTGTGCGGGTGTGTGGGTGTGTGTTTGTTTTGTATTGCGCTTGCTGCCTTTTTCTGCATCATTCGCTTCCGGTGGCCGCTGTCGTGACTCACTTATGACCCAGCCGACGACTCCAGAAATGGGGAAAACCCTTTTACCTTTTACCTTTTTTTATATTTTTTATTTCTTTTTTTTTTTTTGTTTCCTACTTTCGACTATTTTTAGTTGAGCAAAGGAACAGGAGGGAAATTTGTGGCATGAGGAGGTCGTTGCTTGCTTCTCTATAATGCTAAATGCTAATTGGCCACGCCCACACTGTGAAACGTCAACACTCCACCCGCTCACCTTCCTACGCCCACCAACCTCCAACCCCAACCACGTGGAGCGGTGCTCAGCAGCAGTCTGGGCCGTCAGGTACTCGAAAGTTCGAGCACATGTCACATGGGTTGTTGCCCCAACCACACACATAGAAGTTGCAACCGACACTGCACTACCAAACTGAGGCTTAACCACAAGAATATATAGCTCCATAAGGAGTAATGAGTTGTTGTGGACTCCATTTAAGCAGTCAGAAGTAGAGACGCATTTCTATAACTATAACTAATCTACAACTTCAATAACTAATTCAACAAAAATATTTTAAAGAATTTTAATTTTTTAAACCATAACTTATAACTAAAAGTTAAGTTAGCTTAATTAATTCTTTACTCGAACATTATGTATGTAAAGTTTTCTTCTAACTACCCTCCCCAAGTTTGATCTGGATCGGACAACTATATTCTATAGCTCAAATGGGACAAATCGGTTAAAAATAGGCCATTTGTATGAAAGCATGTAGAGTTAGTTGACCTACCGCAATCACACTCACATATTATATGTATGGTACCATTACAACAATCCTTACCAAGTTTGATTTGTATCGGGTAACTATATTCTTTAGCTACCATGGGACAAATCGGTTGAAAATTACTTATTTGTATGGAAATATGCGCACTGGAAGAAGAACGCGGTCTTTTAAAGTCAGCTCGCTTCACTGTAGCCTTTAATACTTGTAATTATTTAATTAAAATTAAAGTTCTATAAAAATTGTACAAATAATAATTATTTTATAATATTCCTTAACTTTAAAAATGATCAAAGTGAAGTGCACAAAATGATAGTTGCTTTTAGAAAAAAATAATTATATTATTTATTTATTATATATTTATATTAATATATTTATTTATATATTTATTTTTATATATTTATTATATATATTTATTTATATATTTATTTATAGATAATAACAGTTAAAGGAGATAATTTCCTCATTTAAACAATGTTAATTGCATTAAGCTTGTGGGACAGTGTAATCAGCGAAGCTTAAAGAAAATAGGACGAGGCGAGGAGTAGAAGATTGTGTGGGAGGACGCCAAGAGGAAGCAAAAGCAGCAGAGGATGCTGCTAGGATGTGGCTGCCACAGTGCTGAAAATGCTGCTGCTTTTGGCTGTGCTCCTTAGAAAAAATGCAAAGCACGCTTGATTTAGCGTCATTAAAGGGGTCGCCTCTCAGAGGGGGCGTGGGGTATGGGGTGAGGAGGGACTGTGCTAGACAGGCTTTCGTCTGTTGGCTGTAGGCGGTCAGGCACGCCTCCACAATCTATACACACACACCCACACACACACCGAGAGACACATATTTGCCTGGCGGTGGCATTTTAATTGGCAGCCAGAATGATGACAACAACAACAGCAAGCTCAGCATTCTATTTGGGCCAAAGACGGAAGCAGATCCTTGTGGCAAAGGCACTCATAATAGGCACATGCCGTTGCAGCTCCTGGTGGCAGCAACCAGTACCAGTAGTACGGGCGTAGTATTTACCACAGGACTCCACCGCTGGATGAATGAATTGTGAGTTCATTCATAAAATAAATCACAGCAGTCAGAAGTGCAGAGAGAGCGAGTGCAAAAGGAGAGAGGGGAACCGAGGCAGGGGGCAGAAGAGATGCTGAGATAAGTTCTCAATGAAATGGATTAGTCAGCACTTGGGGTGCAGCAGCAGCAGTACACTAAAAAAAAAAATTTAAACTTGATAAGAAAAAATCATGAAATGATTTCTTTATTATTTATTTATTTTGATAAAAGAAAAGCATGAAATGATTTATTTAAATTACTTTTATTTAATTTATTATTTATTTTGATAAATGAAAAGCCTGAAATGATTTATTTAAATTATTTTAATTTAATTTATTTTTTATTTTGATAAATGAATAGCTTGAAATGATTTCTTTAAATTATTTTTATTTGTTTTATTTTTTTATTTTAATAAAATAAAAGCTAGAAATTAATTATTTGAATTAATTTTATTTGTTTTATTATTATTTTGATTAAAGAAAAGCTTGAGATGATTTATTAAAATTATTTTCATTTATTTTATATATTATTTTGATGTAATTAGTTTAAATTATTTATATGCTATAGAAAACTAAATCCTACAGTAAAGAAACCAGTACTGATTTTAGCTTAAATTAATAATATTTTGTAGAGAGAAATCTGTTATAAAATTGAGCTTAAACCGAATTCAAAATATATATTTTCACTATAAACCTTCTAAGTGAAGCTTCCTAATGTTTTTTATTAGTTGCTAATCAATAAATTTTCTTATCAATTAATTTAAAGAAGATTTCGCATTATTACCATTAGGTTTGTGCATAAAAAATTAGTGTGAAATGAATGTAGTATGAAATGAAAATAATGCTAGACTTTGTGGTAGCCAAATATTCTCTGATTTTTTTGTTGTTGTGTAGCTAAAAGCCCAGCCGAGCAGGAAGTTGTTGCATGCTTCAAACAGGACTCAGAAAACAGAAAACAGAACACAGAGCTCACAACTCACAACTCAAAACTCCAAACTCGGGTCTGTAGAATTCAGGACTCATTAGCGTTGGCTGGCCAAGGTGCTAGAAGAAGTTGTCACTCACTGTGAGGCCGTTGTTGTTGTTGTTGTTGTTGTTGTTGCTTGGGGACCGAGGGTGTGTGCTTGGCGCTTTGTTTGTCTGCTTCATCAACGACAGCAGCAGCAGCAACAGCAAGAACAACAACAGTAACAACAACAACAGTAACAACAACAGATTCATTCTATTTGCCAGCATTTGTATGCAGAGATGTGAAAGAAAAGGAGATGAGAAAAAAAAAATGTTGTACACTCTATTGACAGTTCACTGCACGACACTTGACTGTTTGAGTTGGCATTCAAAACAACACCAAACGCACACACACACACACTCGCACACACACAAAGCTGCCGAGAGCAACACTTTCATGCAAACAAAAAACACAAACACAAACATTTCCCCAGCGGACAGTGTATTTTCTTCAGCCGCAGCAAGCAGCAAAGCCGCTTCCAGGCTCAAAAGACGGTGTGCCACAGGGGCTGCACAGGGGGGGCGTGGCGGTGCGTTGCAAAAGGCTTTTGTGTTGCAGTTGCAGTTGCAGTTGCGAGTAGCCAGCGACACGTCGCCTTCAACAATGCAAGTTAATTAAAGCGCAATTAAACCTAGTCAAAGCCAAGCCAAGAGCTCAGCCTGCCAGTGTATGCACTGCGCGAAAAGAGTTTCGCTTAACTTAAAAAATTTCATAAAATAAATTGATTTTTTTTTTTTAGCTAATACACACTTTAAGGCACTTGTAAAATAATAAATATTTAAATTTTTCCAATTTTTAATGCATGAAAATTCTCAGTGTATTTTCCAACTGGACAATTCAGTTTAAGCAGCAAGTGAAACCACTGATAAACTTATTGTTTCATTTGCGCAACACTAAATGCATTTCCAGAGTGCAGGTTTCATTGCCGGAAAGTGACATTTAATACAATTAACAATTCACAAAAGCTATTGATAAAAAGTCAAAGTAAATTAATTACATCTGTGCAAATGAAGGTTTACTTTGTTCGCTCTACTAAGAAGTGCAATTGAAGCTGGCAAGTTGAATTAAAATATACATTACTTAATTGGAAACAGAAAATACAGAAAAATAATAGTTATAACGATGATACGATGATAAGACTAGTGATGGCATGATTCCTTCAAGATCCGATCTAGTGGAGAATTTGAGTTTGACATGGAAGATGGAACACGTTTAGATATCCAATCTGCGTGAAATTCGTTGAAATCGGTCAATGGACACCGAAAATGTTGAAACTAAGCATTTCAACCGATTGTTCCTATGGGAGCTATATGATTTAGTGGCCCAATCTGTCCGATTTTTACAAATGATCTACATGTACAGATCTAGACAGGCAGACAGACAGACAGACGGACAGACACACAGACAGACGGACAGACAGACGGACAGACAGACAGACGGACAGGCAGACGGACAGGCAGACGGACATGGCTATATCGACTCGGCTGTTGATGCTGATCAAGAATATATATACTTTATGGGGTCGGAAACGCCTTCTTCAATGCGTTACAAACTTTGTGACAAAAACAAGTAGGAAAGGCTACAGTCGATCGAGCCGACTGTAAAAGACCCCGTACTCCCATGATAATGCGCATTTGTATTTAATTTGAATTAAAATTTTATAACGAAATTTAAAAATTAAAATTTATATGTATATTTTAAATTGATATTTAAAAAAATTAAATTAGCAATTCTCATTGCCAGCATTCGAACCCACGACCCTCAGGCAACGATTTCACATCGCGCTGTAACTCTACCATTCGCACCACGCGCTACTTTCAAGCATGTTCCGCTTATTCGCATTTACATGTTATACATACAAGTACACAATCGTTTGAAATTATGTGTATGCACATATGTATGTATGCGTGCCTAGCACTGGTCGGCACGGCAGCGTCGCAGCGACGCAGCGTCTGCGAGCAGCGGCGCAGCGTCTGCGAGCAGCGCTGACGTCACACAGGCGGCGAAATTGCAGCTAAATTACATAAACTTTCTAAGCTTTCTAACTTTCTAAGAAAAGGGGGCGTGGCAGGCCAAAATTTTGAATGGCATTGCATTAAGGCTGTCTCTAGCAACTCTAGCAACCAGAAATGGTGTTCCTAAGTGCCATAGTTACTAAGTTATTGGCCTAAAACTACATTTTTTTTCGAGGTGTGTCTGGTTTTTTGCTTATTGCGGGGGCGGTAAGGGGCGTGGCAAAAATTTGAAATAAACTTAACCTGCGTAAGATAATAACGGACTTTCATTAAAAATTTGGTGGCTCTAGCTTTTGTAGTTTAAAAGATCCAGGTGTTCATACGGACGGACGGACGGACAGACGGACAGACGGACATTGCTATATCGACTCGGCTGTTGATGCTGATCAAGAATATATATACTTTATGGGCTCGGCCACGCCTCCTTCTGCCTGTTACGCACATTTCGCTTCTGACAAACCTAATAGACCCCTCTACTCTTTTTTAGAGTACGGGGTCTAAAAATAATACCCTCTGCATGGGTATAAACAGACAGTATAATAGAACAGTTGGACTAGTGTTCCTTATTTCTATTAAATTAGCATTAAATGCTATTATATTTTATAAATGCTGTTTTAATCAATTGATTAATCGATTATTTTCATTTTCATTTAGTTTAAATTAATCATTGAATTCGATAATCGATTGCTGAATTTTTTTATTTATTTTGTAATGTGAACATATCTTTTTATTTTAGAGCATATTAAAAGTAATGCTAATAAAGTGGCAAAACTTGTGCTTAGTTTAATACCAAAGCTCATACAACTACTGATACCAATACTAGTCAAAATTTTAATTCCAAAACCAAATATATCAGAGCAGTTTCCCCAAAGTGCCTAGTCGATTTGTCTTGGGTTTTTAGCACCTGGCCCAATGGAATTCATGGGACGTACGCGTACCTGATGGAGTGGCGAGTGAGATTACCATATTACGGCGTGGTATCTGTTCACATTTAGTGTTCGATTGCCTGGTCATCGCTGGAGTCAAACATTAAGAGCAATTTATCAAATGGCTGCGATGTCTGGGATTGTTGGACAGGGCTCTGGCGTGCCGCAGATTGTTGGCCACGTTTTTCAGCTGGCCAAAGACCAAAGACAAGTTCAGGCTGCTGACCAAAGCACAAGAGGGAGGGGCCATTGGCCAAGTTGGAAGTGGGAATGTTGGCCAAGTTCTGCATAGTCTGGCAATAGTTTCGTGCACAACTTTTCAGCTGTTTGTAATTATTTATAGCACCTCGAAGAGGAAGCTCTTAGCTTCAGTTATAACCCTGCATCCCCCCCCAGCTCCATTTCTTCTCATCCTTCACTTCCTGCTCTGCTCATCTGTCTGCATTCTATAATTGTTAAGAGTTGCTTTGATTTTGTTGGCAGAAGGAAAAAAGATAAAGTCCATGCAAATGTGGCTAGACCAATGTTGTGCATTCCGTGGCTAAAACGGAGCATAAATGAGGGGGAGGTCTGCTCAAGCTGGTCAGCCAAAAACAAAGCCTCAAAGTTTTCTGACAAAAGTTTGCGCAACAATGAAAATAGCCAGAATGCGAAACAAACACAAGAAAAAAACTGGAAAACAAAAATAAAAACGCAACCGGAAATAAATTCTAATCTTTTCGGAAGTCGCTTCCCCAAAGTTTACTAAATACTTGCCAAGAGAGAGTAATGCTCAGGGGGTGGTTTATTTGGCAGGTGCATGCGTCATCGTTGAAAGGTTAAAGTATGCGCCACAAAGTTGTAAATAATTTCGGGTTTGGCTGCTCAAAAAGTTGCCCAGCAACCTGAGCAAATATCAAACGTGCATCGAAGATGTGGAAAAACTGCTGCTGTTGCTGCTGCCTGGTATTGGTGTAGTTGTTGTTCTTGTTGTTGTTGTCTTTTATTTTGGGAGTGGAGCCAGCCATGCCACATTATGCCACGCCCCCGCCTCCCTCGGCCACTGTGGCAATTAGTGGCTTCGACTTTTACACAGTGCGAAAATAAAGCTGAGGAATAAAGATATTAAAAATATGAAAATTAATATAAAATATATAAAAACATATAGAAAAAAAAAAATTTTTTTATGAATTTAGTTTCGAAATTTAGAATAAATTACATACATGTTCAGATAAAATATATTTCCAGTAAATTAAATAATTTAATATATACATACACAATACATTATGAAAGACAGTTCTTTTATATACTATTATTATTTCGTTATTAAATAATTGTTTTAAAAACATTTCAAGCTTAAAATATTAAGCCGTGTAGCAGCGTTTCTATATCATATTAAATTTAATTTTGATTTATTTTTATAATTATTATTAATAAAATTATATAATTTATTAATTAATATAGTTAAATAATTTTTATTACTAAAAACTACTTCACGTTTTCTATATTTATTTTTTTAATTAAAACAAAAATTATTTGTATACAAAATGACAGATATATTTGCAAAATTATTATATAAAATTGTAATTTTTTTTATAAAATAAAACTTATTTTTTAACATTTTGAGCTTAAATTATTTAGTGGTGTAGCAGCTCCCATATATTAAATTATATTATGTTTTATTTGGATTATTTTGTAATTATATAAGTTTAATATTTTAAATACACTACACCTTTTAATATTTTTTCTTAAATCAATAAAAATATTCATAATAATTGGAATAAAAAATTGCCGATATATTTGCAAAATTATTATTTAGAATTATAATTTTTTGGTTTATAAAATACAATTTCTGGCAAACATATCAAGCTTAAATTATTAAGCAGTGTAGCAGCTCTTATATATTATTATATTATTATATTTTATTTTGAATTATTTTGTAAATAAAATACAAATATACAAAAATAATTTGAATGAGAAATTGCAGATATATTCGAAAAATTATTATATAAAATTATAATAAATTTTTTTTTTAAAGAAAATAGTTTTTTTTTTAAGCGTTTCAAGCTTGTTAAGCAGTTTATGTAGATATATTTCAAATTTTTAATACAATTTTTAAATACAAGTTCAATTACTTTTGGTGCAGTGCACTTCTGTATCTATTGTTGCAACTGTATCTGCATCTGTATCTGTATCTCTGCCTGGACAGGAGGTGCACAAAAATTAGTGGGCCAAATGCTGGTAAAACAAAAAGTAAAAAAAACTGAGCTTGAAATGGAAGCGAAGCCCCAGACCGCAGAACAGAAATTGAGGCTGGGTCTCTGACTGTCGTCTCTATCTCGGTCTGTCCAACGCTCTTGCTGTCTCTGTCGCTGACTCTGTTTTTGGCCAAGTGGATAATTTTTGCAGTTTGGAGTTTGGAGCTTGGAGCTTGCAATAAACCCGTTTTGGCGCCAAAAGCCGACAAACTTTCAATTTCGAAACGTCGGCGCAGCAACCGAGCAAAAAGGTTAAATGTGACCAGAAAACCACAACAAGAACTGCAACTCTCAAGCTACTATATAGACAATGGGGCAAGGCATATTTCAGCTAAAAAGCTGCTACCAAAATGGCCACAAGTAGGAGTGGGAAGTTTGTATGGGTGAAGGGGGGGAAGGGGGCTTGGCAGGCCTGACAAGCCACTGATAAGCGTGTGCGAAAATTCGAAATAGGTTTTTGGGTTTGGCTTCTTTTCATTTTTTTTTTATTTATTTATTTTTCTTCTTGTTGCGTTTTCAGTTTCAGTTTTGGTTTTGGCTTTGGTTTCCTCTCCCTGTTTTTCTGATAAAAAATTTTCATTTTCATTTTTTTTCATTTTTGCATAAGCATAACAAATGATGTAAGCGTTAGGCACAAGACAGTCAGCTACCAGGAGATAAGACTCTGGTTTCTGCACTCCGAAGGTGTAAGACAAATTGTTCGCACAACCAATTGATGTGCCAGATAGCATAACGGCATTCTATAGTCAGCTCAAAGTGTGTAGATTCAGTTTGGAAGTTGAAGCTTGTGTTGCTTAAGAGACTGCAGAAGTTTAAGTTAATTTGTAATTACAGAAATTAATTTAAAATGTATTATTATGTAATCTTGATTATTTATATGGTACATTACCGTTTTTAAAATATTGAATAAGAATAAATATACCATTTTCTATATATTACTATACTCAACTTATGTAGTAATTCTAAACAAATTATAAAAAAGCGAATAAAATGAAATTATGATTTAAATAAAATAAAAACTGCTCTAAATAAAATATTAAGCATGAAATCTTCTACTATATTAAAATACGCCTTTTTAACTACCGCAATTAAATAACAAACTTGAAATATTAAATCAATTACATACAATGAAACTCTTTTTAAGAACACACTAATAAATTATGCATGTAACGCGATTAAAACCGCGCGGGAAACGCGCGCGTGCGCAACTGCCGCTAACTGGGCGACAATTTGTTATGTTACCATAAAAAAAAGTCATAAAAATGAAGAAAAAAATACAGAAAAGGCCGACGAACAGTGGAAATTAGTCAACGTTCGAATTTGGCAAACAGATCGTAAATCATTTGCAATAGTCTAAAGACTCCAAAGACTCCAAAGACTCAAAAGACTCCAAAAGACTCGTTGGATGCAAAATGCTCTGTGATTTGTGCCTCGAACCTCAACCCGAACCCTAAGTCGAACCCGAATCGAGTTCAAACCTGAGCCCAAGACTCCCAAAAACCTTAGAGGCGTTAAAGCGTCATCATCACTTTGGGTTTCTTTATATTTGTTGCCTTCTGCTTTTCTTGTGATAATCAAGAAAAATACAAAAAAAAATTGGGAAAAAAAATAAATTTAAAAAAAGAAGACACATATTTTATGAGCACGCCGAGCGAAGATAATTTTGTGTTTGTTTTGTTAGTGATTTTGTTGTTGTTGCTGTGAAATATTTAAAGCTCATATTTAACACATATTTTATATGGCACTTTAAGATGACTTTAAGATATATTTTAGTGTACCATTTAAAGTAGCACAGCAATTTGTTACACTCACAACTCGCATGTCACACAAGTGTGAGCGTGTGTGCGTATGTGTGCGTGTATCTGTGTGTTTGTTTGCTTACGATATGTGGGAAACTTCAGGTATGCCAAGGAGAGACAGAGACAGTCTATTGTTTGTCTTGTTTTGCATCAAATTTAATCGGCATAAAATCAGTAGAAACTTTAAGCAATTGAAAGTTATTTTTGTGGCAAATATATCTATTTTATTTTATTTAAATTCATTAAGTTACAGTTGTATCTCAAGTGTGTGTGTGTGGTGTGTGTTTCATAGAGTTATTTATTCCATCACAATTACATTTGATAGCTGCTGGTTGAAAGCAAGCAAGTGCATCTGACAGATACATATTTATCTGATGAACTTAACTGACTTGTGTTCATTTTTTTCTTAAAGTGAATTATATTGAAACAAATACAGATCAAATGTATTTAATTTATTTCGTAGATACGCACATTTCTTGGAAAATAACTCACGGCCTATGATGTAAATTTAAGTTAACTAATTTATCTTATAGATACATTAATTAAATTAATATATTATATTGAAAATTATATTACTTATATCTAGCCTTATTTGTAACTTAAAGATAGAACTTATAAAGCTGTAAACTTTATCTTAAACTCCTAATCGATTATCAATGAAGTCCAAACTTGTTACTCTATTTATGAGTGCTCCACGCCTTAAAGATACAACTTTTAAGTGGCGAGTGTCATAGCCATGAGCCTGTGACCAGCAGAGACGTATCTTTCGCTTCAATTCCCACTGTCAACAGCGCTTGTGATTAAGTCTAAGACATCATCTAAGTATTCCTGGTATGTCGCCGAGCGTTTATAATTTGCGCTTCTTTAATTACATCAAAGTTCTTAAGTATTTACTTTGCTTTATCTGCTAAACTGTGCGAACATTTCCCCCCCGAACATTTCACTCCTCCCCCACTTGGCCCCACTGTTCGCATTGTCTGTCCACTTTGCCAACAATTGAATAAGTTGAACTCGTTTTGTACTGTTTGACTTGGAGTTTAGTTCTGTTGGCCGCACCTTTTGGCCAAGCCATCAACTTTATAAGCGAACTGAACTGGCTTAAGCTCCGCTATCAGCTATAACTATGCTCCCCCCCGGCCACATCCAGCTGCCCCTCGACCATTCCCTACTCCATTGAGGGACCTTGGGAAACTGCAGTTTTTATTTGAGTGGCAGTTGTAGTTGCAGTTCGCAGCATCGCAAAGGAAGTGCACAATTAATCTGGAGCTTAATTAGAATGCAAGTGAAGTGTCTGGACGGCCAGACAAACAGACGGACAGACGGACAGACAGTTGGCCAGACGGACAACTTCATTTTGGCTTTAAACTTTCGACGTAACCAAAAAGAAACTACTCAGGAAAAACCTACAGTCGAGCTGGCTTTCAAAGACCTCGTAGTGGATACTTAGCTAACAAGTAAGAAAGGGTTCAGACGAGCGAGTCGACAGTAAAAGACCCTGTACTCATTCTAGTGCGCATTTTTCCGCACAAAAAAGTAGTTCTTGATCGATTTGTTCTATGGGGTCTATAAGATACAGCTGTGCGATCCAGATCAGGATAGTTATAATGGTACCATAGACTTACTGTGTAAATTTGGTCCCGATAACTTCAGTCGCTATGTGGTATTTTACAACATGCGGGGGCTGTAAGGGGCGTGGCAACAATTTGAAATAAATTTTAACTGCTCGGCAAGTAGACGGACTTTCATTCCAAATTTAGTGCCTCTAGCTCTTATAGTCGCCGAGATCCAGGAGTTTATACAGATAGACAGACAGAGCATGGTGTCTAAAAATATGATAAAAATTAGTCTCAACTCGTCTTTTGATATCGATTAAGAACACATATTCATCTACCTTTATATCACTTTTTTCTGGCAAAGCCTAATACACCACTCTACTCCATTTGCATACAGGGTGCGAAAACTTTACTCGCGCTCTGTGTGTAGTCCTCAACGCTTCTCCGCGGACACAATGAGTGTAAGTGGCGACAAGTGTACAACATTTTGTTGTACATCATTTAAACGCAAATCAAATAGTGTTTAACCGACAACAACAACAATACAACAACAACATAAATAACAGCATTAATAACAACAAAACAGCAGCTATAATAACAACAACTTTTGCAGCTGCAACAACAAATCAAATGCCGACTTCAAAAACTTAAGCAAATATTAAATTTCAAAATGAGCAATATTTGCTACACTGAAAAAAGTATTTGTGGTAGTAGGAAATTTAATAAATTCTTCAGAGACTAAGAATAGTAGTCTTTAAAAAGAGAAAACTTCAAATGGGAACTAAGTCTAAAGATCGATTTAAATCTATTTAATGTTCGGTTAATATCTTGTGCAATTTATAGCTCTACTTACCGGATATTTGCTACACTGAAAAAAGTATTTGTGGTAGTAGAAAATTTAATAAATTCTTGATAGAAAAATGTCAGAAACTTGGGATGGTATTCTTTAAACAAAAACTTCAGTGGGATGTAAGACAAAGATGGATTTAAATCTATTTAATATTCAGTTTATATCTTTTACAATGTATAGCTCCACTCGTACAGGGTATTTCCTAGTACATCACTAATTAATAGCAGAACTGAAACACTTGCACTGATGCGTGTCTGGCAAATGAATTTGCAAATGTGCGATTAAGCGACCAGTAAAAAAACAGCAGCGAAAACAACAACAAACAACAAATGGCAGCAACAACATCAACAAATCTTGAAAATTATGAAAAGATACAAAATTTAGATGCACAATGTTATTTTTTTTGCAGTGCAGTTCAGTGCAGTTCAGTTCAGTTCGGGTTAGTTTACAGTTTATTCAGCGATGGAAAGTTCAATAAGGGAAGGGCGTACAGCTGCCAGGGTGGGGCGTGGCGCGACTGCGTGTGAGAAAGTGAAAGTGCAACAGGGCGAATGAGCTATTTGTAAAATGAGTAAAGTTACAAAGCGGCAAAGTAAATGAGTAAACACACTTTAAAGCAATAGAACACTTCAAAAGTAGACAAAGAATAAAGGACAGAGAGGGAGAGAGGGAGTAGGAGAGAGAGAGGGAGTGTGGGAGAGACAGGGGGAATGGCTGCATTTAATAAAGCTAATCGACTGATTTCCATGCAATTATGGCTGAGATTTAAATTGTGAAATATAATAAAGCATTGAGGCAAATGGTAAAAAAAAATTTTAAATCAAATGTGCAATAAGTTTTATATTTCCATTGCTTAAATGGGGGAAATTAATGATTATAATTGGAAAATATGATAATTGGGGTGTTGGTATTTCTTAAAGAATGAGGAGTGCGCAGACTGCATTTTAAATACTAATAAAAATATAAGGAAAATGGGAAGCTATGCTGAAAAGTGTAAAAAAATTAATTTTCTACTTCTATGACTATTTTAACTAATTTGCCACCCACCAAAGCCCATTTAATACTAGTACTAAAAACACTTTTAGTCAGCTAACAAAACACTGAAGATAAATCAAAGATTCTTGAAGCTAATCCACACAAATCACGCTGACTAATCAGATACGCACAAAAATGCCATTTGATTACAATGAATTAATTGATTTTCTCCAACTCGTTTGCCCGCCGATTATTTATGGCGATTTCAATTTTCAATTCCAAAATGAGCAAACAAATCAACGAAGCAATTCAATAACACACATTTGACCAAAAACGGCAGCAAATACAAATTTTTTTTTTTTTCGGGGGCGCCTACAACTCAAACTTGAAACCCAAAATAAATAAATAATAAAAAAAAAAAAAGACAACAGAAGACTAAAAACTGCAGTTGAATTTTTTTTTTGCTTTGCCATAAAAATCAGGTAGTGAATAAGCAGAACAGCAACAACCACAAAATTCAAATTAAATGCGCAAAAGAATATATAAAAATCAAGTTAAAAAAATATTGAGAAAAAAAATCGTACAGCGAAATAAAATATATAAAACTCAAAGACTTGATTAAAGCTGAAGCTGGCGACACAATAAAATGTGCTTATAATTTTGTATTCATATTAAGCATTTTGAACAGTTCGAACACAGCAAAGACTTACAACAACAGCAGAATCGAACAACCGCAAATAGTGGACACGAGATTTTCAAAAAGTTGGCCAACTTAAAAGTGGGGAAAAAGCACAGAACTTTAAATACTCTAAAAAAATATACAGAAATAAGTTTCATTTATTTTACGACCAAATATTAAATTTTTATATTTCTCTCAAAATATGCAGATTGAAGAAAAAGTTTACTGTATATTGAGACTCTAAAAATATGGAGCATAATGAACAAGTTTAATTTATTTTAAGACTAAATATTAAATTTTAAAAAATTCTAAAAATATGCTGAAATAAGAAAAAGTTAATTAAAATAATATTAAATTTTTTTAAATATTATATAAAATTTAAATTACGAAATATATTTTTTGGATTACATTTTCTTTTGATGTTAAATGTTTTTTAATATTACTTTTATTTTAAAATACGAAATATTTAATTTTCTTTTGAAATTAAATTTTTTTAATATCTGATATAATTTTAATAACAATATATTTTATTTTGTATCATATTTTCGTAAAATAAAATTTTTTTTTAAATATTAAATTGTTTTATTATTATTTAATGTTTTCATAACAAAATATTTTATTTTTTATTATATTTTCTTTAGATATTAAATGTTTGTAATATTATATTAACTTTTAATTACGAAATATTGTATTTTTTATTATATTTTCTTTCAAAATTAAATTGTTGTAATATTATATAAAATTTTAAATTTTAATTATACTATTTTTTATATTTTATTTAAATAATAAATTTATTTTTGATATATAAAATATCTAATTTTAATAAAACAAATGTTGTTTTATTTTTTTTTAAATATTAAATTTTTTTTTTTTTTATATATAATTTTAATTACTTTATAATTTATTTATTATTATATTTACATTTTTCAATAGTAAAATATTAGAATATAGTTGAGCTAGAAACAAAATGCTAAGAAATAAATTAGCAACATTTTTCAGCTAGTAAAATTATTTGCTTAATTTTAAATAATGAAAGTTTTGCTTGGTTTTCAGTTGCCAATTCTAAGACTAGAGCTGTCCCTTTCCTGTCTTGGTGCTGCCAACTTCACCAAGCAATCACCGTATACTAGAAATCATACATGAAAATCTGCTCTGCTTTTCGGTTTAAACAATAAAAATTGGTTTGTACACGAACTGAATGATATTGTTATTGGATCCATCTGTGATTTGTATAGAGCATTATTTTTTTTTTATATGGTATATGTATGTTGTAGAGAGAGAAACTCGTTTCGAATCGAATTTTAGCTGTGCGTTTGCTCGTTTTATGTTTTTGTTATTGTTATTAGCATTTTTCTCAGTCATTTGCTGTTGTTTCTTTGCTTGTCGCTGTCGAAGTCGATGTCCCTGTTGCTGTTGTTGTTGTTGTTATTATTGCAATAAAATAAAAACAAATCCAAAGTTATAGCCAAGAGTTGTGGGGCAGGTTTTTATCTCGACGTCGTCGTTGTCGTTGTCGTTGAAGACGCAACGCCCACGCGACCAACATTTTTTCATGTCTCGGCTGCTGGCGTTGCGCATACGCCGCGTGGTCCATGGCGCACAGCACTTTGTCGCCTTTTGATTTCAAATCATAAAGACGCACAAAACCCGTTGCTCACACACACACACACACACAGTCGCACTACAAATAATACAAAACGAGAAAAAGAAAAAAAATGAATTCAAAGTGTTACATGACAATTCGTGCAGGTGTCATTGAGACTTGCGAATGATTTGGCGCCAGTTTATGGCATTAAATGACAGTCAAACAGCACGCAACAACAACAACAACAACAACAACTAACAGCAACCAGAACAATAACAGCAACAACAACAGCAACAACATAAAACTACAAGAACAAATACAATAGCTTAAGCAATCAGACAAATCTTTTAGCCTTCCTGGAATTGAGTTGGGCAAAAATTCAAATAATTTGTAAGTTAATAAAACCGAAAATGAAATGGAAACAAAGATATTATTTGTTGTTTGCCAACAAACTAAAATAAAAATTTTTAGAATACATTTTATGCAGAGCAAAATAGTTGGATAGAAAATAGAGAGTGATATTTATTCTTTAGTGTTTATTATTATGTCTGCAAGTTAGGAAAAGACAAAAATAGTTCGGAGGAAGCTATATAAATCTACAATTAAAAAGTAAATTTGATAGCTAAAGTCTGTAGCAAAAAAATATAAAATAATGTTTAGTATATTTTCGAACCTAAGAACAGTGTCAGCACAGATGTATTATAGTTGAAAAAGTTAGAAAAAAAGATTGGTAAACATAATTGGTAAACATATCGTACCCATACTAATTATTTTTATCGATATTTGACTAGCAATATTTCAACAAATAAAATAATTCATAAACTGCAAAAATGATAATTTTCAAAGTAACTTCGTTGAGCCATTTAAAGTAATTAAAAAAGTTAATTTTATTAAGACTAAGTTGGATCTATCATAAGCTTAAAGTTACTCGATTTACTAAATGTTAATGACAGTTTTAAATGAGTATTTATAATGTTAAAAACGTATTTAAATTTATTTTAAATCATATATTTAAAATTTCCTATGCTTTTCATTAATATTAAAGGTAATTTATTTTTCTTTTTGTGTCGACCGCTCATAGACTGACAATAAATAAATAAATAATAAATAAATCAAATTGAATATTTAATAAAATACAGTTTATTTTTAAAGACTTAAAGCATTTCAGAAAATTAGAAAATATTAGAAAATAAAATAAAAATTTTTTTCTTTATTTGACGAAATAATTGGAGGCTAACGTGCTGCTACCTTTCAGTCAACTTGAACTAAACGGATAATAAAATATTTTTGCGGTGCGAATTTTATTTTATTTTATACAACAATTATTTTTTACAACAGCTTAAATTATTTGTTTTAAATCTTTAACAATGCACTAAAAAACTTTTTTTTATCTTTAAAAAATCACATTTAAAACTTTTTTTAAAGGCCCATAATCAATTGTTTTAAATCTGCATTTTTTCACTAAATTCAGATTTGATTCCGCCCAAGAAAAAGCCCAGGAAAATCAACACTTTATTGGCAAACGGATTTGACATAAATCCGCAAGTATTTGCTGGTTTTCTGCCTAAATCGCTACGTCTAAAGTTATTGATAGACTTAGTTTTCGACCTTGGTCAATATGAAATGCTTTGGGCCTCGAGTTGTTTTCAATTTGATGTTGTTGGACAATTTGTTTGTTCTTTCGCTTTGCACTTGCAGGTCAAACTTTGGCACATCGTAAATTTTATTCAGTGCGAGTGAAAACAACAAAAACACGTGAGAAGAAGAAGAAGAAGTGCAGTGAAACTTGGCGCCTCAAACAAAAACTCGTAAATTTTCATAATTGCATTCGTGGGCCATATGCAAAAAGTCGAGACGGGTCGGAACAAACGCGATGAGCACATCTCGCAATGGATATCGCTTTAAGGGTCGCCGCCGGATTACACTAAACACATTTCCGCCGCAGCAGCAGCAGCAACAACAACGTGTCGTATGAGTAATGTCTCGGTGCAAAACTTGCGCCGGATGTGTAATCATTTTATCATATTACCCATACCCGGACATGGGGACTACAGGCCCAACAGACCCAACACAGACTGGGCCAAGCTTTGCTGCTCTTTGGCCAGTTGGGTAGGGTCTCCAAGGGGGCGTCAGGGGAGGAGTGCGGGCAAATTGAGGGACAGTTTGGGGGCCAACGGGCCACGTTTCGCTCGTTAAGTTCGTCATCATCGTCAGCGACGTCGACGGCTACGTCAACTTCGTCGCAAATTCAATTAAATTAAATACATGGCAACTAACAGAGTGTGTGCCCGTGTGTGTGTGCGTGTGTGTGTGTGTAACGGGTATGTGGTCGTCGAGGGCCGGGGTAACAACAACTATGTGAAAATTTTCGCACAGCAACTGACTGCGAAGAGACCACTTGTCTTGGGTTCTTGCATTTAAATTTCCGCTGAACTGCCGAGATGCCTGCTTATAAATCTTAATTAATTAAAGTACACACAACAATACGCAAAAAAACAAAATAAACAAAAAACTAACACATAAAAAAAGAAACACTAAATAAATAGCAGTGGCTGGCATACTCTGAAAACTCTTCAAACTTATTTATACTAAAACTTGCTCGGTTTGAAAACGCTTTTAATTATTTATTTAAATAATAAAAAAGTGTGTTTATTTAAGTTAAACATAATTTATGTTAAATATTATATTTTTTGAGTAGGTACAAAATAAAGTAGTGTTAAAATTAGATTTATATTTATTTATAGCATTAAAATAGTAAAAAAATAAGAACAATTTGAACTAAAACATTATATTCGGTTTACGTTTCTTTTTCATTTAATGGTTTGAAATCTAAATTAATATGAATAAGTTTTCTTACTCGAAAAATCTTAATTGTGTGCAAAATAAAATTTAATATAAAAATCATATATTGTGGTAAATTACTAGTAGTTACTTATAGTCATAATAACAAACTAATTAATAAGTTCATAAAAGTATATTATATTATCCATAAACATTGAGTATCAATATTTAGAATAAGAACACTTTGTAAATAGAACGATCAAATTGTTCCGATGATGGAATAATCTATGGGAGTGTGAATAAAGGCTTCACTTTTGGATGAACGCTAGTACAGACTACAATATGAAAGAAATTAATAAGAAAAAGAAAACAATTTTCTTCTTAATTATAGAAAAAATTCTGCAGTTGTAAATTAAAGTATTATGCGAAAATAAATTAAAATTTATATGCTCAAAATATACTTAATATTTATTTAAAATGTTCATCAAAAAAAACTATATTGGTGAACTCACAATGCTCTGAAGAATGTCATTTTGAGCACAATTATTCAAAGTGTCAGTAATAGTAATAATAATTAAATTGTAAATTATAATTCTTAATCTGTCTGCAAGAGTAAATTGGGTTTATAATCATTAATTTATCGAAATACCGAAATATAAATAGCGTTACTTTTATGGTTATATTACTATGGTTACTATGAACTTCTCAGAAATCGCCAAATGTTCTTTGATTTTCACACCTGTGTCTTTTTGTTGGAACAAAACTCATACTTACTGTAGTCTGTAGTCCATCACCGGAACTATTTTACCGTTTTACCTACAAAATGTTCTTCTTCTATATCTCGATACTTACAAAACTCAAGACTTACCGATAATATAATATACAGTTATAAACTTATTCATTAGTTAGTTATTATGACTATGAGTACTTACTAGTATATAACCACAGTATATATATTATGCAGTGCAATAAGAGAGTTAAGTGAGAATCATAAACTTAAGAATCGACTACGTAATTCACCTACTAATGTTGCCATATTAAATGTAAGCTTATTTAATGTTAATTATTATTACATTTTTAACAATTTTATGCAGCCACGAACCAGCTGCAAGTCTATTTCTATAACGAATAGAAATAAATAAAATGGCTGGTAATTAAGTGTAATTAATTTTAGTTGCAAGATAGAATTTAATAAATCACACATTCATGGGGAAACAATTAAATTGTATGATGGAAATGCCTCTCTAATAGTATTTACATTTTAAATATGATTTTAACCCCATGTAACCAGTTGTTTGCATTAGCTCATGGTCCCCAAGAACTCTACAGACTCAGAACAATGGCGGTGCACTGTCTCTCTCACTCGTGCTGTCTCTGTCTTGGACAAGTTCTTGATGTTGTTCTTGTCTTTTTTTACTCGGCGGCAGAAAAAAGCGTGAACCGCGCATTTGTGCGACACGCAAGTTTGTCATCTCCATCAACTCCATCAACTCCATCAACTCCATCATCTTCATCATCTTTTTATCCAAAGTACAGCTTCTTTTGTCGTCATGCCAGACATCGGCTGATCATCAAACGGCTAAAGAACAGTTAGCAGCGTTTCTTATGGCCCTGTCACTTGGCCAGGCCTCAGAGGCCTCCGCTTCAGCTCCAGCTCCAGCTCCAGCTTCGTCTTCAGTTTCAGCTTCGTCTTCATCGTCGTCGTCTTCATCGTCGTCTAATCGAAATGATTTTGCTTAATTCATCTTAATTAGAAGCGCTGAACGGAAGACAAAGTTTGCTGACCGTTTGCTACTGCTCAAAAGAGTAAATAATAAATAAGTAAGACTAGTAGGAGCAGCGGCAAGCGAGTGTGCCGACGGTAGAAGACCCTGTAGTCTTATTTGGTAAAGAGATCTGAAGTTTTTCAAAAATATCTTTTGTTTTTGGTGTTATAGACAAGTCCTATGGTAGCTATATGGTATGAGTAGTTGTACGACACGACAGACTGCAGAAGACCCTGTACTTGTTGGGCAGTAGTCTAATTTATGATATTGGTAGAGGCATCTGAAGTTTTTCATAAATATCTTTGGCTTTCAACACTATAGATAAGTCCCATGGGAGCTATATGATATGATATAAGTAATTGTACGAAACGAACGACAGTAGAAGACCCTGTACTTGTTGTATCCAGTTAAGGTGTTGGTAGGGGCATCTGAAGTGTTTCATAAATATCTTTAATGTAATACATAGATAGGTCCTATGGGAGCTATGTAATATAAGTAGTAGAACGATACGGCCGACTGTCGAAGACCCTGTACTTCTTGTGTAGTAGTCTTATTTGAGATGTTAGTAGAGGCATCCGAAGTATAGATAAGTCCTATGTGAGCTCTATGATATAAGAACGGTACGGATGGTAGAAGACCTTCTACTTGTTGTGGTAGATGGTAGAGAAATCTAAAGCTTTTCAGTTGTACTATACGACCGACGGTAGACGACCCTGTACTTGTAGTGCAGTAGTACTTGTTGAGGTTTTTAATCAACATCTTGGGCTTTCAATGTTATAGGTAAGTCCTATTAGATATATATGATAGAAGCAGGTGTACGATACGGACCAAATTAAGTCAGTTTACATACAAAGGAATTCTACATATAATATTCCAATACGATTGATATAGCTCTAGTATTTTCCAAGTTATACTGTTTTGAAAACCACTTCTGACCAGAGTCGATTACGCCCCTTTCTGTCTGTTACTCAGACTTACTCCCTACAAACCTTATACACCCCCCATCCACCCATCCCATTACAGGGTCTAAAACTGAAATTATTTGAGAGCGTATAATACGCCGTTTGGCTATTTATTTTAATTTTAATTTGCGCTTTTTGCGCTTTCATAACAGAGCCAACTGCCGTTACTTTTAGAACTTTTTCTTGGCTGCTAAACTGTCAAGAAAAGATGAAAAAAACAGTTCTTCCCTCTGGAGCCAATCTAAACGCACTTAAACAAACCGGAAAATAACTTTAATTTCTCGCTTAATCTAAACTAATCTAATAAATGAGCTTGATTGAGATGTCCCAATTAAGAGCAGCTCCCGAAACATTACACACAAAGCGCTGACTCTTTTAATTAAACAAAGTTTATGATTTAGGTTATTTTAATAATGATGGACATAAAATAAACTATTCAATGTGTGTCTTAAAATATTAAATTACTTATTAAAGTATTATCACTTTATATCTTAAATTGATACAAGTACAGTTTAAATGTAAACCTTCTCACACTTCATTGACATCGGTCATGAACTGAGTTCGATTGGGAAAAACATTAAATGTATTAGAATCACCTAATGAAACTAGCAAAACAATGAATTCCTTAGATTGAAATCCATACTGAAATAATAATTAACAAATTGATTGACTTCATTACAGATTTAGTTTCCAAAGAAATTATCGAACTAAAATCAAACTATTTAACAAACAATTAAAATACAAGAAAAAACTGTTATCTTCGGCTCTCCGAAGCTTTAATACCCTTGCAGTCATGAATATTGCGTTGATTTGGTTTCAATCACCAATTACTTCTATGAGAGCTATATGATATAGAAGTCCGATTTAGATGAAATTTGGTCAACAGTTGGAGCACGATTTGAAATTGATTCTCCGTGAATTTTGTTGAAATCGGTCAATAGGCACCGACAATTTTCATACTAAGCATTTCAACCGATTGTTCCTATGGGAGCTATATGATATAGTAGTCCGATCTGGCCGATTTTATGATCTACGTGCAGAGAGAATACAGATATGTACCAAATTTCATCAAGATAGCTTTAGAACTGAGAGACTAGTTCGCATAGAAACAGACGGACAGACAGACGGACAGACAGACGAACGGACAGACAGACGAATGGACAGACAGACTGATAGACGGGCATGGCTATATCGACTCGGCTGTTGATGCTGATCAAGAATATATATATTTTATGTGGTCAGGAACGCCTCCTTCAATGCGTTACAAGCTTCAAGACCCTCTGTAAAAAACATACATTTTATTAATATTGAGCCATAGCACACAGCATTTCTTATGAACAATTTTAGGAGAGTAATTTGTTGAAATAAATTTTACCTACAAGTTGGAAAATACCTTTGACCGATTTGGATCAAGCTTCTGAAAAATAAAAGTGTTTTTAAGAAAAATTACATTGGTCAAAAATAAATTTAAAGTCTACTCAAATTTGTGGGCTAGTACCTAAGATAGTAGAATACAACTATATTTATTCAGTACACAGTTTAAACTGACTAAAGGACATTAGAAAGCCGAGCTTCGACTTTACTTATTTTAAGTTGTTTTAAGCAGTTGAGACATTAGCTACTATATATCTGTACATAATTGTAATAAAACTTATGATTATGTTAGCTTTTTAGCGGTTAATCCTTAACAGATTTAAATAGGAAATAAACATGCTTAAAACAGGGAGTGAGAGAAGGAGAGCGGTAGGGAGAGAGAGAGGGAGAAAGAGAGAGAGAGTTGCTTAACTTCAATTTGGTGGACTAAAAAACTCAATTTATTCAATTGGAAGGCGTTTGCTCCCGGTCTGTTTGAGCGCGGCAACGTGTTGCAAGTATAATTTGCAGTTGTTGCCACTTGCAAGTTGGTACTTTGCTACAAAAAGACTTTGCACCGATGATTACGATGACGACGATGATAATGGGAAATGGAGATGCGAATGGAGTTGGGAATGGAGTTGGGAATGAAGCTGCTGTTGCTGCTGCTGAAGTTGACAGCAACAAGTGTTGCACTTAATTTGCATGCAACATGCGACAGCATACCGCTCAACGCATTCAGCGGCACCCTACTCTACCCTATCAGGCCCCTGCCCCTTCTGACACCCCTCCATGCTCCCCTGCTCCACCACCGTTGTTTGCTGAGAACTCTCGCTGGCAGCAAAGATTTGCATACAATCAAAGTGAAACGAAATTGATTTGCCACTTTGCCGTTGCCGGTTTCAATTTAGCAAATGGCATCGCTCGGCTGCTCAATTATTAATTTTTGTCGCGTGCCGCCAACGCCAGCAACTGATGTCGACACCGACGACAACAGCAACGGAGATTGCAGCAGCAGCAACAACTGGGGGGTGGGGGAATGGAGTGCAGAGAAGGTGAGTACACTGTTCAAAAAGGTTTCGAATTAAAATATAAATAGTAAAATAAATTTTCAAAAATAAGTGTTTGCATTCAACACTAAGAAATTAGCTTTTAATTTTCTTGAATATCGACATAATCCTTTAAAGCATCCCTATCATCCAGTTAGCTAATTGTGAAGTACGTAACTGGTGTATCTGTAGGTCTCAATGAAATTTTTTACCTCATTTAGTTTGCTTTTATTCTCAATGAAATTGTCATAAATTTATCATAAAATTATTAATATTAACATTTATTAATATTAAATAATTTTATTAAAATATTAATATTAATATTACAGTAAACATTTCACGTTTGTTAAGACTCTCTTTGAAATGTCATTAAGTTTGCTTTTATTCAATATAAAATTGTCATAAATTGATTAATATCAATATTTATTAATATCAAATAAATGTATTTAAATAATAATATTAATATTACAGTTAACATTTAACATTTGTTAAGTGTCTATGAAGTGTCTGGAGTATCTCTGTAAATCTTTATGAATTTTTGACTTCATTTAGTTTGTTTTTATTTTCTTTAAAATTGTCATTAATTTATAATAAACATTCCACATTTGTTAAGACTGTTCTACATAAAACAAAGCTGTATATTAGTATATCCAAAAGTTTTTAATAAGATCATAAGCAACGACCTAAATCTGTTCTCTACCAGAGCAGCTAGAACTGCCGTTGAACATAGGGTTCAAAAATTTAAAATTTTAATACCTACTTTTACATAGAATACTATCTGGAATACTATCTAAAGTTTGATTTAATAAATTCTCCTCAGTAATACAATTCAAGGACAAACCCTTTAGATTTTTAAGATCAACTATAAACATATGATTAAACAAATGCAGTAAAAACTCTACTCGCGGACAGCTTCCTCAGGCGGACGAATAGTTTTTCGAATAGTTTTTCGGCATGATTTTCATACAAAATCCGTTCTCTTAGACGGACATCTGCCTTGCGCGTACAAAAATACTGGAACCCTGTCTGTCCGGTCAAGGGAGCTTTAACTGTTTATATAGCACATATGTCTGTACACCAATCAAGTATTCGTTACTCGATTCGGAGCTAACCTAAGCTAAAAACACTACATATTTTTGCCGTGTAGCGAAACAGCAGTTTCTGGGCACAGATCGCTGTTGAACTTGAAAAATGATTGCGCATAATTGAAATCGAAATGAAGCGGAGTTTCTGTATTTTTCTACCTTTTTTGTTAATGTCTGATGTCAGTTCGCGGGAGGGGGGCAGGAGGTGGGGGGAGGCAGGTAAAGTTGGGCTAAAAACAGAGACCAGAAGCTTGTGTGGAGCAGAGCCCAGCAGCATGGCCCCAGCTACAATGCTGCACGGTAAGAACTGAGCAGCAGCTGCTGCCACGCCAAGTTGACTCGTTAGATACCCTGCAGTTAGGAAAAGCGGGTGGGGTGAGCTGGTATGAAATTGGAAGAAAATTCCACGAAAAACATAGAAAACAAGGGTTGTCAAATGTACAGGGTAGCGCAGAGTCGCGCAGTTACAACGACTGTTCACTTTTATGATAAATGTGGGCGTTCAAGTTGCGACTTTTGGCTGCGGCACCTGTGCGTGTGGGCGTAACGGGCGCTAGGTGGCGCTAGCTGCCAACGCAAGAATCTGCAGGGAAAACAGAGGGCGAGTAATTGGAGGAAAAGGGGATGGGAGAGAGAGAGATTGGGGGGAGAAAGGGAGAGCGAAGTTGTTGCCATGTTAGCAACCTCTAGTTAAGTATGTCAACTTTGTTGCCCTACTCAATTTGTTAGATTTGTTCGACACGCCGAGGTCCAAAAATAAAGCACACGCATTATTATCGATTTCCTTAGGATTTCCAGTCAGTCTATCGGTGTCTCTATCTCTCTCTCTCTCTCTCTTTCTAACTGTCTGTCTGCCTGTCTGAGTGGCAATAGTCGAAATAGTCGAATAAATATATCAATGAATAGCGACCAGAATAGTCGAACCACATGGCACCATAATTATAATAAATATTTCACAAAAACACAACTGAATTTTTGGTTTTTTTGTTGTTACTGGACAAGCGTGAGAATTTTACGTTTGGACTTCTCAAACGCTTTGCAATTATATAATTAATTATTTAATTCAAAAGAAAATTGTCTGTGGCATGCAACCGATAGACAGGCAACGACCACAACCGGATGGCGATTGAACACGCGCGAGCGCGCGGAGGCGGGACACTAACCCAACTGCAAGCGTATTCTTAGCTCGGAGCAAGGGGGTGGAGCCGGTGGGCATAGAGGTGGAAATAGACAAAGAAAAGATGGTAGAAAAGAGGCAGAGAGTGGAGGGTGAGGAGCTT
This sequence comes from Drosophila dunni, assembly GCA_018152125.1. Classification (NCBI taxonomy): domain Eukaryota; kingdom Metazoa; phylum Arthropoda; class Insecta; order Diptera; family Drosophilidae; genus Drosophila; species Drosophila dunni. The sequence goes on along the minus strand of JAECXC010004147.1, from coordinate 9,677,532 downwards.
GCGGCAAATGGCATTAGACAATTCGATTGGCAGCACTGGGAGATGAGCTCAGAGCAAACGAAAAATTTGTTACAAGTTTAAAGATTGGAACTGAATTCTAAAAGTATTTAAATCCACCTTAAGCTTAATGTAAATATTTATTTAAAAATAAAAATTTAAAAAAAATAAAATATTTATTTATTTAACTGTTACAGAAATTAATTGTGAAATAACAATTTAATGTAAAGCCAGAGCAACAAAGGCCTTCAGGCAAAAACAAAAAAAATTAAATAATATAAAAATTGTATAATAATTTAAATAAAAAGCAATAAATTATTCATAATGTGTTAAAAGTTTTTCAGAAAGGCCCCAAATTAAAATTTTACTTAAACTATACTATTAACATTTAAGAAATAAATCAAACGTGATTAAAAGTTCAAATATTACGAATATTGCTACTATAATTAATAAAGACTGTAAGAGTTATTTTGCTTTATTATGAGCTTCTCTATAGTATATCTATATAGTAAATTAGTTTTTTAATTATTAAGATAAAATTATATTTAAATATATTAATGCATGACTTATTTTAACTTTACATAATAAATACTCAAATTACTGATATGAGCTGATTTCGTTAATGCTTTTGAAAAGTAAACACACAAAAATATTAATACTTCATTTAAGAAAAATCTATAGTATTGCATCGAACACAGTTGCTCAGTTATCTAAGCTGCGTCTTGTCACAAATATAACTTTACAATATGTGAGTTCGAATCCGGATGTGGACCTGACCCCCATTGCCTCCCGTGTCACTTATAACTTAAGTTATAAATTAATTTGTAAATATTATTAAAATTTTAATTCAAGTTGTAAAACTATACAACAGTAAAATTAAATGAAAATAAAAAAAAAATTTCAAAATAATAGTATTGTATATAGTACCTATAGCATAGTAAGATATATTCTCAATATATAAACCTATTTTAAATCGGTTTCCATTTCCAAATTCAATTTTCAAAATTTATGCAGAAAATGTGTCAATAAATCAAAACTTTTCCATGCTCTTTTTGAGCTGTGGTATCAAAAATAGTACACTAATTTAATCAGCTTGAAATAACAATGAATATTTCATATAATTATTTCAGTCTCAACCAACTTAAGTTGCTAAGAACGATTAAATTATAGTAAGTGGCTTTCTATCGCCAAGACTCGAAAATTCTTGTCTTTTATGAAAAATTTTTAAATAAAAAAATACTTAAATTGAAAAGTAAATTATTAAACATAATCGTAGATCTTAAAACACTTCGTATCCAATTTACACATTAAATATAGTATCATAAAGCCCATATAAAGTACACTGCATCAAACTCTAATAGTTTAAAACAAACTGCTAAGCAAATTCATTTAATTAAAGAAAATCACAGAATAAAAGCAAGTAAAAGACTTAATTTATCAGATATATATGCCATTTGAATCGGTTATTACAGTTAGGGAATGAAAGGCAGAATCGAAAAAAATATAAGAGGGAAAAATATGCAAAAAAAAAATGATCAATGAGGCAAGTTGTATTCAAGTTATTATGGCCATTATGTTGAATGTTATGTTATGCATATTTATGGCCAAAAGGGAGAACTGTTCTACATGGTTTTTGCTTGCTGGCTTTGGCTGTTTGTTTGGCTGGTTAGTCAGCGGGTGGGCGTGGCACATTGACCACGATGGGTAATGCATTTGCAAAAGCCACACGAATAACCGCATGAAATCACATAAATTAAAATAACTCTATTAACCTGAACAAATTTATATATATATTTGGGACAGAAGCATTTTATGTTTTGCTTTTTTATCTGGGGGAGGTTTGGGGAGGGGGTGGGGTAGTGTAACACACACACACAGCCATTGACACACGACGGGGGCAGGTCACAGGTACACAACTCTCTGGCTGTGACAATAACGACAAAGGCGAAGAGTGTGAGAGAAAGTGAGAGAGAGGGAGATGGGGGCAGTGAAAGCGAGACAGAAGGGAACGAGAACGAACTGTTCTGCTTTGTGTTTTTGGTAAAGCAAGCGAAAATTTATTATCCTTGACTCCCGCTGCTAACTGAATGCCAACCTACAGCTACCACTACACCCACCACACCCTCCACGCCCACCACGCCTCCCCCTTCGTTACGCCCATTGCCAATTGTTCACGGTTCGCTGTTGTTTCGGTTCCCCGTTAACTATGCGCCATTTAAGCACCTGCTGCGCAGCCCCAAAGCTCTCACTTCCGCTTTACTACCAACTCCTCCCCCTGCCCAAATCAGCCCACTCCTCGCCCTACTTCCTAACACCCCCTACATACCACCAAAATCCATATGTCCATACATCATTGCGCCGCAAAAATGTTTATGGAGGGGAAAACTCCCTGAGCTGTGAGTTGTTGTTGTACTTGTCCCTCTTTCGCCCCCTCCCTACCCCCTTCCCCACCCAATCCAACCTCCAACGAGCTTTTAATAGTTTTGTGCGCCAGTCCTCGTAATGCTTTATTTATTTTTAATCATAGAACAAATACGAGACGACAAACGGTAAAATATCGCCCATCATTTGTTCGACGATATGTGCAAACAATTGGCGCATTAAAGCCATGCCCACAATGTATGTTTAACCAGCATAAGCCGCAGGAAAAATAAAAAACAAAACACAATTTAATACGATGAAAGCATAGAAAACTTAACAAGAATTTACGAAAATAATTTTAGTGCATCAGAATATTTTTGCAACTTGTTTAGACAGTTTCAAGTTAATTCTAGAAAGATTATTTTATAACTATTAATTTTTACATGGAAAATAAATAAATATATTAAATATTATAATTATATTTAATGAGTAAGGTCTCGAAATAGACAGTCATTTTTGCACTTATAGCGTAGAGAAGACATCGAAATATATATCAATATCATAGCTTTAATAATACTTAAATCTAAAACAAATAAAAGAAGCTACAGTCGAGCTAGGCAAAGGTATAAGACATTCACACATAATGTAATTTTTAACCGTTTTCTCATATGAGTGCTACAGGCTATAGTTGTCTGATTAGGACCAAACTAAGTGACGATTTTTATGACATTGCTATGCACATAATTTGTGAATTCATTCCTGAAAGCTTCAAAGTAATGTCGTTATGAAAAAAGTACAAAAACACTGGGTGGCTGGTGGCCAACAGTTGAAATATGTGCCTACACCTTAGATTTACTCTCATTCCAAGTTTAGTGTCTCTAGCCCTTGTATCATTTTAGATCTCGGTATTCATCTAAACGAGAAGTTGCACATCGAGATATCGAGTGGGCTGCCGATGCTGATCACGAATATATATACCTTATGTGGTCTTCAAAGCCTCCTTCTACCTACTGCACACATTTCGTATCCGACAAACCAAATAGACCCATGAGCTCTTTTTGAGTATGGGGTCCAACAATAATTTTTAATTACTTAAAAATGCTACTACGTAGTTATGGGCCTTTTATCTAGCTTGGTAATTACTATATCTACATATAGGATTTTATCTTCTTATATAGATTCTTATATATCTTATATAGATTCATCCAATGTGAATTTAATTGAGATATTTATAGTTTGACGAAATAGTTACCTGAGTGCAAGAAGTATATGTACATTGATATTATTTTACATATATACTATTTTACATTGATCTATAAGGAACAATTTCATTTTTTTTTTTTTTTTTTTTAAGTGGGTGTTACCTACAAATTTATATATAATATTAATTATAATTTATATCTACAAAAAAATAAAAATTTTTCATAAATTTATTTAAATGTGAAGAGATACAAATGATTCATGAAAACAGCTTAGTTTCCATGAAAAATCTCAATTCAACTTGAAGTTAGTATATTTAACTTTAACTCATCTAATAGATTTATCTGTCGCTATCACAAAATTGTTTCCAAAGAACTCAAATTAACATAATAAATACAGGATTCATATATATTTCTATCATTTTGCGTAACTTAATCTATTTGATCAACTTTATATTTGCCTTTGTTGTGTGATTGTGTACTCCTAATATCCTTAAATTGTAACTTAATATCGTTAGTATATCATAATTTGTAACTTAATCCTTGTAAGCTCTAAGCTAAAAATACTTGCAGTTTGCTGCTTTATTTGGAAGCCAAACAGTCGATAAACATAAAATTGCTAGAAGTTTAAGAACCTATAGATACATTCCAGAAGTTAGTTCCTTCAAGACCAAAATGATTTAGCCAGAACTAGATGGCCATTGGGTAAAGAACGTTGTGATCAGTTTATGGAACTGCCCTCGTCGGGTTTAATACATGTCAGTGTGTGTGTAGAGGAATATATACTTATGTTCTGCGATCCACTAATTTATGAGTAGTAGCCGTTTTCTGGTAATATTAGACCAATGAGTTTAAAACTTAGCCAGGGGCACTTCTGTCGTCTGCTCAACTGGTTGACGGCTTCACTTCTTGATGGAAATGGATTGGATTGGAATGGTATGGCATCGAGTTCGTGCTAAGAAGTTTCAAATTCAGGTTTCTCAACACAGTTCCCCATTTAGTTAGCTGGCCAGCTTTGTGGCACTCTGTTTGGTCTACGGATTGGTAATAGAAATTGTCCAAGAGCCGTAAGCGTTGCTGTTGTTATGCTCCGTCTTATGTCATGTAATCATTATTTGTTGTTGTTGTTGTTGTTGTATTTAAATAGCCATTTGATAGCACAACAGAGCCACTGCTCATCACCATAGTAATCATCAGACTTTGAGTCAAATTCAAAGTCAAACTTCGACTTTAACTTTGTCTTTGACTTGGACGGCGACGGCGACGGCGACTCGTTCATTATTTCAAGTCAATTAATCAATCATTTTGGTAAATGCTTGAAATGCTCTTTAACATTTATTTTTTTCCCCATTTTGTCAGAATAGAAATAGAAGATGGACGGGGAAAATTGACCCTGCAGCGAAAATTATGTCAAGTCTGCCTGTTAAATGGCCAAATCAAAATTGAAATGAAAAACCAGCCAAGCAGCGTGTTGACAAGGCCAATGCGAAAAGAGTTCAAAAAGTTGCTTAAAATCGCTTGAAATTAAACGCAAAACACTCACTCAAATCTATACTAAATAATTAAGCTGATGAAATGAATAATTATGTGTTTCAATATAGCCAACAAAATAAATGCACTAAATGAATATCAACAAACCAAATCAAAATGAAAATGAAAATTCCATCAAATGAAAGAGCAAAATTATGCTGAATATTCAACTTGAATCATTTCACATTATGAATTTCTAAATTGAGTGTGAAATTGACAAAATTTGATATGCTAAAAGGAAACACACAAAACAAAAAAACGATTAAAAACAAACACCACAAAAATGCATTTCATCAGTTGTATTCAAATTTAAATGGCTATAAATAAATGTGCTCTAAACGACTGCCATAAATGTATCAATTTGAAAGGCTTTCAATTAAACCTAAAATAACTGCGGTTCAATTAAAATTACAAATTAAACAAGTGCTCTAAATAAAATACTTTAAATTGTCATAAATTCCAAAGCTTTGTCACAAATAAATAAATAAATAATGCAAAGACATTTAATGGAAATTTAAAGTCATTTTAAATAATTTAACAATATTAAAAGTTATCTTTTCATGTTACAATAACTTTTTAAACTTTATTGCAAATAAATTTAAATGAATAAATAATGCAAAGACATTTAATGAACAATTTTTAGTAATTGAAAATAATTTAGCAATATAAAAAGTAGTTTAATATTATTGTTAAACTACCCGATGTTGTCATAAATAAATAAATTTAAATGAATAAATAATGTAAAGACATTTAATGGACAATTTAAAGTTATTTAAAATAATTTCACAATATAAGTAAAAGTTGTTTAATTTTATTGTTAAACTACCCGATCTTTTCATATAGTATTAAATTTGACAGCTTTGTCAGAAATAAATAAATTTAAACTAATAATTAATGTTTGTAATTGTCATGAATTTAATAATATAAAAAGAAATAAATATTTTTGTTAAGTTTTTCGTTATTTTTATATAGCAATAAATTCGAAAATGTTGTCATAAATAAATAAATTTAAATAACTAATTAATGCAAAGACTTTTAATGCACAATGTTTAGTAATTTAAAATAATTTAATATTATAAAGTTAAAAATTGTTGCATTTTAGTGACAATTTTTAGTAATTTAGAAGAACTTAACAATATTAAATGTAGTTAAATTTTTTTGTTAAAAACTTAACTACTTTTCATAAAGCAAAAAATTTGAAAACTTAGTCACAAATAAATAAATTTAAATGAATAAATAATGCAAAGACATTTAATGCACAATTTTTAATAATTCAATAGAATTTAACGATGTAAAAAGTAGTAAAATATTATTGTTAAGCTACCCGATCTTTTCATATAGTAGTAAATTTGACAGCTTTGTCAGAAATAAATTAATTTAAATTAATAATTAATGGACAATTGTCAGTAATTGTCATGAATTTAATAATATAAAAAGTAGTTAAATATTTTTGATAAGTTTTTCGTTCTTTTTATATAGCAATAAATTCGAAAATGTTGTCATAAATAAATAAATTTAAATAACTAATTAAAGCAAAGACTTTTAATGCACAATGTTTAGTAATTTAAAATAATTTAATATTATAAAGTTAAAAATTGTTGCATTTTAGTGACTATTATTAGTGGACAATTTTTAGTAATTTAGGTGAATTTAATAAAATAAAAATTAGTTAAATATTTTTGTTAAGTTATTCGTTCTTTTCTTATTGCAGTAAACATTTAATTATAATTTAAGACATTTTTTTTTTTAATTTATATAAAAAATTTACTAACTTTATTTACTATTACTTTTAAAAATAATAAAATCTAGAAATCAAAGTAGTATTTTATATTAAAATACAAATTTAATATTTATTAATTAAATACAAATCTAACTAAATATTTTTTTTTTAAGATAAAAATCATTTAATCAATCATTTAACTTATATACCTCGACAATAATTATTCACTCACATTCCACTTGCTTTACTAGGTAACTTAACAAATGTTTTGCGGCTGCAACGCACTTTAAACTTGCACAAGTATCGATTAAATATTAACTGCATCTAATCTGCAAACTGTTGTACTTTTAGTTAAGTTTCGTAGGTTGAAAGCCCCCCAGAAACTCTGCTGGCAAAACAAACTAGCTGAGATGAAAGCGGAGATAGAAAGCAGACATGTAGATCTTTCTCTACTTAAATTAACTGCAATGTTCCATTTCCAAGTGTTCAAATTAACTGCGTCGAAAAGGGAAGGAGAAAGAGAAAGAGAAAAGAAAGAAAAGGGGGAAAAAAGAGGAAAATTCTTTAACATGCAGCACAATGGGGCAAAACCTCTAATCAGTCTATAGTACACTTTCCGTCTTCTTAACACTACTCTTCTCTGATTCCACGGCACGTTCGCAATGGCAGCCGGCGCCATTTTTGCACCTTGTTGTTGCTTCCGCTTCCGTTTTCATTTCGCCAACTTCTGCAGCTGCAACTACCGTCTTGAGTGCACCAAGTTTGCGCTTTCTAATTAAACAAGTCTTTTTCTTATTTTACAGTGTGTGTGGAAATTTATTTCCACCTTTTCTACCCACTGCACATGTGGAAAATGGTTTACTTTTGACTCGCTAATTTTGCTGCTAGTTTGAGATTTTTGAAAACCAGTCAAGAGTTGTGATATATATACATAAATATAGATCTGTAGAGTTAAGCTCTGCGTATGTTCAGGCTAAAACAGACAACAACTTTTAATCACAACTTCCTGTGCTGGCAGTTATAATTTTGTGAAGTTTCTTTTTGCTATTTATCCATTTGTTTATTGTGTTGTCTTTTGGCTTTTTGATTTGCTGGCCAGCTGGGCGTGGGAAAAAGCTTAAGGCGTTTTGGGTGTGTATTAACTACGACGTCACCAAGTGAAAAATATAAGAAAATAAATTTAAAAAATATAAAAAACTAGCGCCAAATGAGCCAAAGATCCGCGCGGCTTTATGGGCCAAGGCAAGACTCCGATTCCGACTCCGACTCCGACTCTGACTAAGCTCATTTCATTCAATCATTTGCTTTGTTTTTTTCCAAACTTTATTTTGGAATTTCCGTCATTGAATATTCAGTCTGTCACTGTGCGAATTATGGTGTTGCTTTCATAGAACGATTCTATCATCGAAATCAATGAAAGAAACTTTGATTCCCTTTGTAAAATCGAATTCGAACGGATTTAATTCGATTTTCGAGTCACACGTGGCCATGGCTATAAATTATGATTTAAATATTATCAGTCTTGTAGTTTGCTTATCTTTTAATGAGAATTTCACAAAAGACAAAGCTACACCCTGTACGTGTTACAAAGTATATACATTCCGTGGCTGTGGAGTAGTATATCTTAAGCGTATCGATGGCATTTAAATACATTTGATTTACATATTTGTTGGCTATTTGTAATCGGAGTGCTCCACATAAATCGATGTCGACTTAAGGCAAGAAAGAAAAAATGGGCAAAATGAGTGAAGACTCTCAAGGCTGTAAATACCCTGTAAAAGGGCAAGATAAAACTGAAAGTAGTAGCAAATAAGTTAGTTAAGGGAAGCCCAAGAAAAGGAGTTATTTAAAACATTACTGTATTTTTCTTAACCAGTTAAGCCTATAGGCAACATTGTCTTTATGAGTAAAATAAAAAGTGTTACTTTATCAACACATGTACAAATATTGCCTATAATCAACCTTTCAGTAAGGACAAACCTGGACACCTAAGACCTGAAAATTAATTTCGGTTAATAAGTGTAAAATTTTTTTCATGTCATCAAATATTTATTAAGGTCTCTCCATTGAAATTCGTTCCTGATAGGGTTTAAGAATTTTCTGAGCTACAGAAAAAATTTTAAAAATTTTTTTAAAATATTTTATATTAATTGTTGGTAAAAAAAAACTTGAGTTAAAAATAAAAATCAAGAGTTTATCGCATGATTTTTGTTACTATTGCTTTTTTTGATTATGAGTAAAAATATCTGTTACTAAAAATAATCAGTTAAAGTTTAAATAATCGTAGGTCAAACAAATTGTCATTAAAATATATTTTTTTAAGTAAATTCTTTTTTAATTAATCAAAAAACTATATTTCTTACACCACTGTGTTATTCTCATTATTTATTTATTTTCTTTATTTCAGCTGACATTGCTATTGATCACCACTGAGTGTCTCTTTGTCGAGCACATGCTGAACAGTGTTAACTAACAGTGCAACTAAATGTATTACAAATTGACAGCGAATTAATGCGAAATTGTCAGCTGAGCGACATGGCAACAAGGTAAATGAAGCTCCAGTTGACTATCTATCTCTCTCTCTCACTCTCTGTCTCTGTCTTGTGAAGACGCAGCTACAAGATACTGTTTATACTAGATACTAGATACTCCTACAGATCGAACTGACACTCGACGAACTTGTTCTGCGCACGCGTTTAACACGCGCGCTAATTTTTGCGCGTTAATTATGCGACGAGTTACGGGGGCCTCCGAAAACAATATCGGAATCATATCAATATTCAAATTAGTTACCCGCAGTGCTCAGCACCGCAAGCCAACAACCGAACAAGCAATAACCGACCAAAAGTTCGAATCCAAATCCAAATCTAAATCCAATGCGGCTTCAAGTGGCCGCTTTAAAGGGCCTGTAGGCAAAAGGTGTAAAGAAGTGTCTAGGGTTTGTCGGAATATAATTTCTTTGATAGCCAAAAGGGGGTGTGACACAGGCCACTTAGCAAACATATTCTTGAACAGCCTTTAGCCACAGCTTGATCAATTTAAGTCTACCTACAATTTTTAGTTGAGGAAAACAGGGTCTCTTACTGTCGCTCTACTCGTCTCAGGCTTTTGCTATACATTTTTTTTGGTCATACGTTTTGTTTTGATTGCTCAAACCTTTTGTCTGCCAAAATTTATGGGCTTGAAACTCTTTAGTTTTGTGGTCCAACAAAACATCGGCAAATACAATAAGTTTGCTTGGACTGTCCGCGTATTTAGAAGCAACAAATCCAAAGTTTCCCAAAATTATACAAAAATCTCATGCTGTGGAGGGTTTTATTAACAATAAACAACAAGTAGATACCCTGTAAAAGTGTTAAGAATAAGTAAATAAAGGCACTTGTATTTATGGCATAAAAGAAAATTATAAAAATAATATTTAAAAATGAATTACTAAATTAATTCTATTTTATTTACGTGGTATTAAGCCAGCTGGATTAGTGATATGATTAGTAAATATCTACTGCACGTGCAAATAATTTAAAATTTATTTCTTATTTTAGAAAGCTTCTTATTAATATTTAAAATAGTTTTGGAGTACAGTCATTTTAGTTGCTTTATTAAAGGAATTTCCGCTATGAAAACTATCACTAAATTTAGTATTTTTAACGCACTTCATACAGTGATAAGTTTTGGCTTTAAGAGCTGGCGTTTTTCCAGCTAAATGGCTCCAATAAACAGCAGCTATTTGAGCTCTTATCTGTGCATGACCATTTACAGTTCTTGCGCTCTGTCCCTCTTCTCTCCCACCCCCTCTCTGACTCCCTACCCCCTACTCCCCACAGTTTTGCATTCATTCCGCATTTATTCACTTCAAAGCTGAATATTTTTCAAACATATTTCATATTTCGCATTCAATTGCTCTCTGCATTGTGAGGGTTTTATTTACGATATTCACACACATATAGCGGCTAAGTAATCTGTGCTTAGGCTTAGGCTAGTGATTTAAAAATTGGCATGAGTCATGGCCGGGAATGGGCGTGGCAAGGGGGTGGTTTGAGCGGATTTTGTGCATGTCGCTTGTCGGCTTTAAACGTCAAACTCAACTCTTCTAAGAGGGTGGCTACTGTATTTGCCAAGTTTGTTGTTGTTGGCCAAAAACTGTTGGTTAATAAATTGTTGGCTAAGCGGCGATTCTATTTTTGTTTATTTGTTTATTTGTTTATTTTTTTTTGTTGAACAACAATTTGCTTGTTGTCGCTGTCCAATGTTCATTAAACGCTTCCGCATTTGTTGGCCATGAAGACGTTGTTGATGATCATGAAATGGCTGCCAGATGACTTTGATGAGAGAGCAGCGAAAAATGCCCCAAACCTTGGTACAAATTTATCACAAAGCTCATGAGCAAACTGTAAGAAAATAAACAGTAAAATAAATTTGCAAACTATTAAGACCGACAAGTGAATACACTTGGTGTAAGCTGATTAAATTAAATTAAATTAAATCTAATAAATACACTGGAATTCGGTTATAACGACACTCAAGGGACCGACGAATTTACGTCGTTATACCCGGTAGACGCTTTAACCGAAACTAGCAAAGAAAAAAAACCTTCTATGGGGACCAAACAGTCATCGAATTTTCGTCGCAATGACCGGACGGACGCTTTAAGCGGAGTCGTTATAACCGGATTCTACTGTATTTAAAAAAAAAAATAGCTTTTTCTAAAGGACAGATACTTTTAAAGATATTAAAACAATTTCTATATTAAAAATATTTCATAAAGTAATAAAATTTCTAAATCGATGAAAAATAATTTTTATAATTTTTATAAAAAAAATCAACTGATTTTTAAATTTTTACAAAATTACAAAAAGATTTTCATACTTTTTTAGCAAGTAACAATGCTTGAAAAATTATTTTAAATTAATTTAGTGAATTAGTTCAAATGAGCGAAACAATTAGCACAGTTACAAGCTGCCAGCACGGACAGAGCATCGATGTGTCCGCTCAAAATATGTAGATATGCGAACAGGCAAAAGACAAAGCCAGAAAGAATGCGCAAATGAGGGGGATACCAAAAGGGAATAGAGGGGAAAGGGGGGAGAGATGGGGAGGAATGGATTAAGGGAAAGGGCAATAGCATGAGAGGAGCCAATGGAGCCAACGGACTGGCAATTGGGCATAAATTTCTGGCACAATTACATCGCAATCAACTTAATTACATTGAATAATTAGAGATGAAGCTGTGGACTGAGAGGAGTAGGAAAAATGGCAAAAGGGATAAAAGAGGGATTGGACTGGAACTGGCGCCAGTCAAAAATTGTACAGCTGTTTCATGTGGTGTCGAACTGATCAGGATCGAGAGCATTAAGAATGTTGGCATTTGTGCAAATATGGAAATCATTCAGACGGAGCTGAACAAAGGCAGGCAGACAAAGAGATCAATGAAAGGCAATGAGCAGATGAATGAATTAGTCAGTTAAGAATAGCTAGAAAGAGGGGGGAAGAGAGGGAGAGTGAGAGGTGAAGTTAGAGAAATTCCTTGTGGGTGTTTTTCAATGGAAATTGTAAAGAAGAATTGCGATTTGTATGAATGGACGGGCAAATTAAAAGGCAACCCGAGGAGGGAGCATAATACAAGTAGAAACAAACAATAGTATAAACAAGTCATTTAACTAATAACAACAGAGAACAACAGTTCTCCCCTTTAAATAAGGGCCCTCTTCCTGTATTGAGTTGGCAGTCCAAAATTGGAATTGGAGTTATTGTAGAGCTCAATTATGCTAAACTAGGGGATAAACTGAACTCAAAACACACACAATTAGAGTTTAAAGTGAAAACTCACTTAAACTAATTAAATTGGAACAAATCATTAGCTGTTGTGGCAAATAAACACAACCATGATTAATATGGCTTCTTATGTGAGTTATTGTATTGGCTAGTAGACAGATTGTTTTGATTTATTCATTGATTATTTGTTGCGGGTTTATTTATTTTCGACACAAAAATTAATTATTTTTTGTATATAAAAATTGTTTCAAATATTAGTTTATTTATTTATAAATTTTTTTATAAATTTTATATTTTATGCTTACTTAATCTACAAGAGGCAAGTAAATTAAGTAAAGCTCAAAAATTAAACTTTCCTGCGTATCATAGAACTTATTTTGTATTTCAATATTATTTCATGTCTTATCCAGTAATTGAAATAATTTATTTTTAAGTTTTTAAACAATTGGATTAATCGTATGACTAGTAAACTAAAAGAATGGACTTCAATTTAACTTTTTATACCCTTGCTTTTTGTCATGACGTTTGTAACGCATTGAAGAAAGCGTTTCCGACCACATAAAGTATATATATTCTTGGTCAGCATCAACAGTCGAGTCGATATAGCCATGTCCGTTGGTCCGTCTGTTTCTATGCGAACTAGTCTCTCAGTTTAAAAGCTATCTTGATGTTATTTGGTACAGATCTGTACCCTCTCTGCACGCAGATCATTCATATGTTTAAGTCAGCCAGAAAGGACCACTATATCATATAGGAACATGGGAACAATCGGTTGAAATGCTTAGTACACAAATTTTGGGTGTTTATTGACCGATTTCAACGAAATTCACGGAGAAACAATTTCTAATCGTGTCCTATCTGTTGACCAAATTTCATCTAAATCGGACATCTATACAGTATCATATAGCTACCATAGAAATAACTGGTGATTGAAACCAAATGAACTCAATATTCATGACTGCAAGGGTATTAGGAGAGCAGAAGATAAAAGTTTTATATTGTTTTTTTTTTTCGAAGACAAAATATTTTCTATTAAACATTTCTAATATGTCAACTGAAATAAAAATATTTTATTATTGAGTATTGATTATTAAAAAGTACCCTTTTATATACAAGAAACTTAATATGAATATTTATGTGCTTTTCTATTAAAAATAAGTATTAAGTATCACTTTTTTTAGTACAAAAGCATTTCCATAGTCTCCACAGAAACTGTCTTTAACAACAGACAGTGAAAACTGCTTTCAAAACTTAACTTTTCTTTAAAATTTCCCATAAAAAGCGCAGAGGTTTTAAATGTTTTGTGTGCTCCAATGAGGTGCGTAATCCGCTTGAATTCGAGGCGCGTGGGCAACTTAAAAATGTCTTAAATTCAGAACTTAAAGAATTTTGAGCAGTGAACAATGCGAGAACTTTGAGTGGATCGTTTGTCAAATGCAATTCATTTGTAGATTATTTGACAGTTTTAGTGACCGTAAAACTCCATGACAACTCTATTCATATTTCTATAACCGTTTTTGGGTTGTCAGTTTGTCAGTTTGGCCCGTTGACTATGCCCCCAAAAGGCATATTATAAAACATTTTTTAAGGTCCAAAGTGATTCCGAGCAGGTGCCGTAAAATGCACCCAAGAGACGGATGTGGAAGAAGCTGAAAAAAAGGGCGGCCACGCTCGTAAATATTTGAAAAAAAAAGTCTCGAGCATAAAGACATTAAACAGCATCTATGTGGCCATCAAGTCAGATGGATAGATACAGACTGACAGATAAAATAAAACATAAATATTTAGCTGGTTAAATAGATAGAGGAATAGATGAAATGAAGTCCAAAATATTTCCGTTTTAATTGGACAGCAGCCTTTACAATCTTGAACCGGTTCGGCGTACGCTCCAAATTGGGCAACTGAAGCGTCGGAGACGTGGCGCCATCAGTTGGCGGATATTTCCAACTGTTGTTCAACTGCTCAGCTCAGCTCAACGCGGCTCGGTTCGGTGCGGCTCAGCTGTTTAAACTGGTCAGCTCAACTACTACTCAGCCGCATAACTATTCAGGCCAAAGATTTATATACCCGTCTTACAGTGAGTAAGGATATGACGCGTAGTTGTAGTGTGTGTGACATGAGAACTATGGAAACAAAAATTCTTAACACTCTACTTCCCCGAGTTTTTTTTTGAAAAAAAAAAATTATTTTTGCATTGGTAATAGCTTAAAAAAAATGTTTGTTCTTAAACAAATTTTGAATCTTACAGAGTCAGCATCTATAGGGGCAAACGTTGACCCCGCCTGAAACTTTGACCTTAAATAAAAAGCTTCAGAACACTCTTTCTTCCGAGTTTGGTCCATTTTTATATAAGTTTGCCAATGCAGCAATACACATACTATTTGTTTTTCAGCTGCGACAATTAAATCTATTTTTATTTTATTTTTAAAATTTTGGTACTTTGCACCTAGTTAAAAAAAAAAAATTATTTTCTGTTGTTTTCAAAAAAATTGACTTTATAATGGTTCTAACAACTGATTTGCATGCAATTGTGAGCTGCAAAAGGTACCAAAAGAAAGTTTGCGATTTTCTTAAATAGATAAAACAAAAAAATTTAACAACATAGTTTTAAAAACCATATTGGGACATTAAATAAGATTGCACGCCTGCAGGCGGTCTTGGGAGGTAGAGGGTTAAGTTCTGATTTAAATTAATTTTTAAAAAGTTTTTTTCTTAGGCACACTTAGCAGAGTGAAGAAGGTTAGAGGTTTAGTGCATTAAGATTCTGTAGTAATTGTGTAAATTTTTATTTATACAAATGTCAAACTCATATCCCACAAGATCTCCCACTCCAAGCAAAAGCTATGGCTGTTTAAAGCAAAGCAATTTAATCAAATACCGGGTATTGTATGGTCTGGAGCACAGCTAGTTGGCTCTAACTAGTTTCAATTTTTTTTAGTTTGTTTTTTTTGTAGCGCTCCGTCCAGTTCTTGGTTCTCATGACAGCAGTCCAAAGTTGGTAGCCAGAGATTAGCTGTAACCAGAGACGCGCCAACATGCGACTAATAGAACTATTACACATTATCGAAGTGCAGTCAAAGGAGTGCAGAAATCAGGGAGGAACTGGAGGTGGAAGCGGGAATGGAGCAGTAGAACTGTCGGTATCTCTCTTGAGCGTAGGACGTTTAACTTGCGGCATTGGCGTTCCCATGGTTCCACAACATGCAGAGCCCCTCAGCCTTCTCCTGCTCCTCCACCTTCTCCTCAGCTAACCTACCTCTCAAACCGTTTCAGGTACCAGCCTCAGCGTCAGCGTCAGATTTAGATTCAGCTTTGGCTACAGCTCAGGTGTGGCTCTGAGTCTTTGTAGACTGCGCGTGTTGAAAATTGTTAAGCACTCAACTGGAAAGTTGTCTACAGATTTATGGCCAGCAATGGAGCTGCTGGAACTGCAGTCAAGTCTCATATTTGGCGGCTTGTCTGCAACTAACTGGGCCGTGCACACAGGTGTCTTTGTGGCCACAAAAAACAACAACAAAAAAGGAATGAGGAAAAAAAGGCTAAATCTAGCGGGCACTACAAATTATTGTGAGAAAAATCAGCTGCTGTATGGGAGTTTTTGGCTCTCTGTCAGCGAATCTGTTCAGCCGAACACTGTTGAGACCTGATTGATTGACGGCTTCTGGCCAACAACAACAACAACTGGAATCTCAGCGCCACTTGCTTTTAGCCAAGTCAACAAGTCGACTCTTTAAACAATTGACATTAGACACTTGAAAGATAAATTAATGTGTGGCTGTTAAAGTCCAGATGCTTTAATAGATACAAATTGGAAATTATTAAAGCGTAATATAATTCTTGGCAGCAATTACACTTAAATGCCAAGTTAACGTATTATGCTTTACCAAATAGTACAAAAATATTGATTTTAAATATATTTAATGATAAATGTAAAGCAAAATGTGTGAATGAATATTTAGGGCAGCAATAAATAACAAGAGTTTTGTGTTAAAATTGTAAATGGAACAAGAAAGAATGCTTTAATCACCACGCAATTTTAGGATACCCTTTACTCAGTTTTAATATGTTATTAACAATGGGGTATACTAATAATATTATTGCAATCGTTTAGGTGACGGATAAGATAGCTTGGCAAACACAGAACATTTTCATATAAATTCATGTTGATTGTTTTTATGGGGGCTATATACGATATAGTAGTCCGATTTGGATCAAACTTGGTCAGTATATATATATATATATTATTGGCAGATGTATCCTGTGTGATTTTGTTTAATGAAGCTTAGTCAACGCATAAGTTATTCCTATTAATTCATATTTTGAGCTTACATTTGATCAATCGTCCCAATGAGGCTATACGATATAGTTGTCCGATTTGTATCAAACTTGGTCAGTACATCTACTTCATAGACATGTACTACCCGTGTAAATTTGGTTCAGTTAGCAAAGATATCAAAAATGTTTTCTATACTAAAACATTCTAGATTTACCTGTACATTTACCTTTATATGAAGATAGAACGCCCTAAAGTGGGCGTGTCGAAAAACAAATCAAACTTGTACTGCTTGGGTATTGTACCTTTCACTTGCGACTTCTTCACCTGTCTATCCCTTGGTCTCTAAGAACCTTTTGTTCATACAGACAGACGGACAGACGGACTTGGCTATAGCGACTCGGCTATCGATACTGATCAAGAATATATATACTTTATGGGGTCATGCCTCTTAATAAAAGTAGTGAATTTAAATATATCTTACCCAATTTTATTAAACAACTCTCTGATTGTGTTTAAAAGAAAATATTTGTACTAAGAAAAATAAAAAGATAAGTTTGAAAATCTCTCGTTGAAATTGAGTTTATATAAATATAAATCAGTTAAATATCTATCCATAAAATATTTCTTTAAATAAAAACTTCGTAGGTAACTAATTAAATTCAACAAACCATAATTAAATTTATGTACATATGCATCGCGTGAATACAAATTTAGTTACTTAGGTATTATTTATCAAGAAATCAAAATAAATTCAATCGTTATAATCATATTTTTTAAGAAATTTTATCAATTTTAATTCTAAAGAACAATTCACAAAGGTAAAATACAATATTTATATAAAATTTAAATATTTTCTGAGCCATCTATTATCGTATTTCTTCATCTTAATTAACTCCTTCGATAATTCTGAATAATTCTCAGCCCAAAGGTTCGTTGGCTGATCCTTCTCTTGATGGTCTGCCTCCATTCATAGAGCTGACATGTGGTAGCATTTAAGCTATTAAATAACTGATATCGATAGCAAATTGGAGCTCACAAATCTCTGGCTATTCTAACCACATGCAATATGGCACTTTGAGTGCCACTGACAGACTACCAGAGAGTAGCTTCCAATATTATCAGGTTTATGCTTGAAAATTCCTCGAAAGGAATGAATCCATTCTGTGACTCGCTCTCCCTCCACATGTCCCTTGGTCGTGTCTTTGGCATTTTTAGGGCTACATGCCACAAAAACCACAAGAAATCAATTCCAAGAAATTGTTTGTCTTCCGCTGCTGCGACGTATGGTTTAATGGAGTCGAAAGGGGAAAGGGGAAAAGGGCAGGGGAAGGGAAGGAATCGCTGCAGCTTGTTGCCTGATTTTTATATGACTGCTTATTATGTGTTTAGCTAGATGGAGAAGTTACAGTCAAGTGAATCGACTGCAAAAGACCAAGCGCTCTGAAGCAAACTTGTAGAGTTATAATAATTTGATTAACATTTTGTCAGGATAGTACCAGCTGAATTTTTGCCGAATTTTTGTATGAAAGATTCGTTCTTCTTAACCTTTCTTTACAAGCATCTGTCTTTTCTACCTTATGGTAAGAATCTTACATTATCCCACTGCATTAAAAAGGGTGCAAGTTGGATTTATCCAATCACAGGGGAATTGCTAAGTTGTATCAAACTCTTATCAAATCTCCTAAGAAACACAGATAGAAATTTAGACACAATTTGTATGTTTCGTTCAGATAAGTCAAGTTTTTCGTATTATTTCCTGATTTTTGTCCAATTAATCGTATGAGAGCCATGTGATGTTGTTGTCTGATTCATACTAAATTGGGTTCTGATACACATAATAGTACTATGCATAAAATGTGCGAATTTGTTTAAGATACCTACCATAATTTACAAGTTATGGTACATTGAACATGAATTCTTACATTGACGGAGAGGTTGAAGTTTTAAAGTTCATAATAAACTTGATCTGTGTACCAAAAGACGAAGTTAAATTACAATGTCGATCTTCTATGTCTCACTAGATACACTCCGATCAGAACTTTTAATTTTCTACGCATACCTAGCACACCTTGCTACACTTTTTGCTTACAGGGTCGTAATATGGCTAATGAATTGTTGCATTGGTCACACTTCATTTGGCTTTGGCATTGGTCATGTCCGATTTGGGTTAAGATTTCGAGCATAATTTCAAGTCCGATTTGGTGTACGATTTCAGGTCCGATTTGGAGTCCGATTCGGAGTTCGCTTTGGAGTCCGATTTGGAGTCCGATTTCGATTGCAATTCCAATTCCGTTGATGATTCCGCTGACGCGTTTGCTACCAAGCGGTATCTTCATTATTGATGGTTTATTAACACGCCATGAGGTGTTGACTGCTGTCCCAGTTAGGGAAGCTCTAACCCCTTTCCCTCCCCATGCCCCTTCCTATCTTACCGGTCATCCCACCTTTTCCCCTTCCACTTGACCTTCCTGCCGGTATCCGACTAATGTTTTATATGAAAGATCCGTTGCGGGTTCACTGCAATTTTGCGCGCTCGTTTTTTATATTTTTTGTTTTTTTTGTTTTTTGTTTTTGTTTTTGGGTTAATTTTATGGGCTACAAAAACGTATGATAATAAAACTAAAATTAAGTGGCGAAAGGAAGTGAAAAGCGATGCTGGCAAAGCTCAAATGGGCGCAACATCAAGCGACTCATGATGACGCTGTTTAGATGTCTCTCTTCATTTCCCACTACCTCTCTTCCTCTCTCCCTCTCTTCCTCCCTTCCTCTCACTCTTTACCACTAAAGTTTCGAAAACGAAACCAAAACGAAGACATTTATTGGATGCGGAAACTCGAGGCGTGACATTAGACATTGAGCAACGGGCAACTCGCCAGACACCTGATGACCATCAACTCGTTTCGACCGATAATAATGACGGCTTCTTCTCACTACTTTTACCGTTGCTCCCACTTCTGTTGCCCAGTGTTACGTGTGGTGAGACTTTGCACATTAACGCTAAATTCAATTGAAACGGGAATAGCAAAATGAGACTCACATGCGGCCATCATAACACTCTTTTTTTTTTTTGGGAAACTCTTTAGGTAATTTACTCAAAGTATTTAATTTGATGGAGTTTAACTAAATGTGCACAGAGAAAAACGGGATTTTGGTGTTTAAAATCACAACCCAAAACGTTCTTAAAATAGTGTCGCAATAATTTTACTTAATTACTAAAAATTTATTTCCAAGAGGTTTCTTTTTATACTCTCTGCAAGAGTATATTGGGTTTGTGCAAAGTATGTAACAGGCAGAAGGAGGCGTGGCAGACCCCATAAAGTATATATATTCTTGATCAGCATCACAAGCCGAGTCGATATAGCCATGTCCGTCTGTCCGTCTGTCTGTCTGTCCGTCTGTCCGTCTGACCGTCTGTCCGTATGAACAAACAGATTTCAGAGATGGTAAGAGCTACAAGTTGGAGCTTGGTGTCAATCGATCACATATTTAGTCAGTCAATACAAGAATCTTTTTTTTTTTCGATGCCACGCCCCATTCGCCCACAATGAGCAAAAAACTAGACACACCTCGGAAAAAATCGGTGTTTTCGGCGAATATCTCAGTAACCATGGCACCTAGAATCACCAATTCGTGTATGGAGGTTCCTAGCGACAGCGCAAATGCATTGGCATTTGAAATTTTGGACTGCCACGCCCCTTTTTCCCACAATACATACAAATAATTCTGAATTTTTTACGCATTTGTTCATGTAGTACAGCATTGTAATTGTATAATTCGAGTGAAGGCTAACTATATCAAACTATTCCTGAAAGGTGCATTAAAATCGGACTACAAACAAGAAAACTAGAAGCGTTACAATATTGATAATTGAACGCAATATCACTAATGAGTGCAAGCGAGACAGAAACGTTTTCGCTGCTTGTGTGGCGACAGCTCTGGCCGCAGTCGCTGGCCACGCCGAATACACACATACATACATATATGCATCATATATTTTTAAACGTATGTGTATTCGCATACATAAAAACAGATGTATGTGTGATAATGTTTAGATTGTTTTTGTTTCAATGTGTTTTAATGCAAGTACTAGATATTGTAATATCTTGATACCGATTTTAGTAATAATATCGGGATTAAAATGCAGAGAGTATTATACGGTCGGGCGTGCTCGACTGTACTGTTCTTTCTTGTTTTTTAAAGAATTTTACTGTAACCACATTATAGTTAATGCCGGCTGTGCTGTGAAAAATGGCCACAAACTGATAAATATACAGGGAAAGCTCCCTTGGCCATACAGAAACGGTTCCAGTACTTATGTCCGCCCAAGGGAGATGTCCGCCTCAGAAAACGGATTTTGTATGAAAATCATGCTGGAAAACTAAAAAATTAGTCCGGCTAAGAGAGCTGTCCGCCTGAGGAAACTGTCCGCGAGTAGAGCTTTCACTGTATTTACCCAAAATAAAGTACGAAATGAATATTTGAATTGCTAATTGCAATGTGCCATCAGGTTGTCATTAAATAGAAAAGTATAAAAAATATTTATGTACAATGTTATTTTTTTTTTTTTTTTTTTTTTTTTTTTGGTTAGTAATTGGGTCTCAAAATATAATTTGTTAACCTAACTTTAATTAATAGCTCTGGTTACTGGGGTCTTTGGCTATGTACAAAGTATAGTAACTAAGATCTAGTACAATGATTATATAGAATTACATCTTTATCATGATCAAATTTACTTAACTTGAATAAATTATTTAAGATTTAATTGCCAAGCGATAATATTAATAATTTTAAAATATAATAAGCTAAATGAAGCTTATATTTAGGCTTATTTTCTTGCAGTGCACTGCATTTTCATTCAAAAAAGTTACACGTTCAGTGATTCTGGGTTAAGTTTTACACCAATGATTGCAGTTCGTCAGCAAAATTTTACACGAAATTATGCGAAGCATTTAACAATTCGCAAACATATTTGCTCGGTCACTTGCGGTTTTCAATTAAAATGGTTAAATTGGACACAAACAGACACACACACACACACACGTACGGTCAAACCCACACACACATACACACACACCTTTCGCCTCACCTTTGGCTTTCTCCTGTTGTTGGGGATTCCTGAGCAAGCTTCTGGCTACTGCGGCGCAAACTAATTAAAAACAAGCGTTTGGCCACTTGAGCAGCATGTAAAATAATTTCCGCACACACACACGCACACTTACACACACACGCACACTTACACACACTTATATACTTTAATACCAATGTGTGCAAAGCACAAGTGACTGCGGTCCCACGAAGCTATTTATAATTACCGTATGCGGATTCGGTTGCCCAAAACTTTTACAGAGCACCAGAAATCTAATTTCAAAACCAGTCGCACTACCCCAGTTACCTTTCCCCACTCCTAACCCCTTTTTACCACCCCTCAGCCCCTTCATTGGTCCTTTGCACACATTGCTCATACGTCAAGTGAGCTGCAAAATGAAATAGTTGTCAAATATCTAATTAAATACTTCAAGAAATTCTTGAAAATTTCATATAAGTTCTGAAATGAATTGCTTGTAAATAATAAGTTTTAAAAATTAATTTAAATGTTGGTACAAATATGAAAATATAAAAAATAAGTTGGCAAAATAAAACAATAAAATAGAAAAATTAAATCAATAATAAACATAAAATAAAATTGATAATACGGACTACAGCTGAGTGCACAGATTGTTTAAGACCCTGGACTTATTAATATTTATTTATTTATTTATTTATTAACGCAGATCAGTCGATGGTATTAACTAAAAAATAAGATTATATATATGTATAATTAAAATTAATATTAATGTTTTTTTAAAAATGTAAATTATAAAAAAAAAATTTTACTGAAAAAGATTAAAAAAAAAATTGAGTTAGTTAGTTATATCACGATAAATATTAAATATATCATTTATTTTTCATTTATTTATATTTTTTTTTAGAATAATTCTTTAATTTACTTTATTTATTTATGATTTTCTATGATATTAATGTTATTAAAATTAAATATTCCTTAATTACAATTAATTATTTCGAAATTAATTAGTTAAATTATTAATTAATAAATCTAATTGACAAATTTTTGTTTAATATTTTCAGTTAAAATACATTTTAATAATTTTCTCTTTACTACAGTCACTAATATTAATTTTAGTCCTTCATTTATTTTTATTTTGTTAATTATTTGGTTAATACTCGCGATTGTTCTCAGTTTGCGTTAATAAATAAATAAATAAAAGTCTCCCTCTTTCCAACTATAAACAAAACACAAAGTTAATGAACTAAAATCTCTTAATAAATTAAATAAAAAATCACTTATAAGAACCAAAATATTTGTCAAAAATTCATTTACTTACTTTAAAGCCAAAGAAATTCCAAGGTTTACAGCTTTTGTGGTATTTCTGCACTTTTACAAGTTGGTCAAAAGCTGAAGATCGTGTGTTATGCAAGTAATTTGAATAAATTATTATTGCAGGCGTGGCCGGGGGGCGTGCTATCAGTCAAATGTCAAGCCGTCAACTGGTCAACCGGTCAGTCAATCAAACTGACTGATGACTAGGGTGGCGTAGTGGAGTTGGAAATCAGAGCAAAGCTGCATGTATATAGATATTTTTCAGCTTCATAGCCCCTCCAAAAAAATAAACCCTGCAGTGTATTTGCGGTGTGTCTGGGCGACTAGCTAAATACTTCATTTATTTTATGAATAAAGCCAAACACAACAGAGTCGAGTCGAGTTGACTTGAGTTGAGTTGAGTTAAATCTAGATGTTGGTCTCAGATTCTACGAGGTTGGGACAATGGCAATAGAGACACGGGCCACCCACTCCACTCCACTCCACTCCATCCACTCGACATGATGCTTGAAGTGTTGGCAGCGACGATGACTTCCTGTTTATCTGCCAGCTACGTCTGGACACCCTTTCCTTAAGCTTAGCCACCCTAACGCCCACCCACTCCTGACTGGTTAACACTGTGCTACCAAGTGGCGTCCGTGCATGCTGAAGCATCCACTTTGGTGCCATTCACATGCGAGCATAAAGGCGTCCACGGGGAGTCAAAGAGATAAGCAGGCTAGGGGGTGCGAAAAAGGGAAAAGGGGTAAGAGGAAGAGGGGGGCTTATGGGTTAGGGCACTGCATTCTCTCATTGCCTTTGTCGTCTTATATTCCAGCCTCAAGATGCAGCAGCATTTGCACCGCAAAACTCAACTCAACAACAACCTGAGTCTGAGCCAAGATCCAGCCACCAAAGCCTTATGTCTTGTCTGTGTTTTAATGCACACTGCACAAAATTTATTGCATGTTTATATTTCTACATCATAACTATCATATCATATCATAACCAACTATTTCTATCTCAGAACTATGATTTTGTGATAATTTGTGGGCTAATTTCCAGAACTAAAGGCTTCTGAAGCAAACTCATGGGTATTTTAGGTTGAAGTCTATAAGCTAACCGCGAAATTAGTTTCGTTTTTAAGTAGAACATTAAAAATTTTATTAAAAGCTGCTGATTTTAAGAGAATAAAATAAATATAATAACATGAATAAATAAAATAAAAATATGTAAGCCTTAATCAGTCGATCAATTTTCCGTTTTAGAGTTATATTTAAAAAATATATCTTATTTAAAAACATGTATTTTTTAGCTCACTTTAATTTCAGTTTAATCAGTCGAAACTTAGTATTTATAGTAATGTATGGCAAACTTGATTTTATTTGATTGCTTTAGAATACGTACAGGGTTCTCAAACCTTTACTTCCCTGAGCTCTTTTTAAATAAAAAATATTATTTTTGCATTGGTAATGGCTTAAAAAATGTTTCTTGTGGAAAAATGTTTGAATCGTACAGATTCTGTATCTATAGGGTCAAACGTTGACCACGCCTGAAACTTTCACCTCAAATAAAAAGCTTAAGAACACTCTTTCCCCCGAGTTTGATCCATTTTTTATAGGTTTACCAATGCAGCAATACACATACAATTAGTTTTTCAGCTACGAGAATTAAATCTATTTTTTTTTTTTTTTTTTGAAATAGTTAAAAAAAAAAAAAAATATTTTCTGTTATTTTTACAAAATTTGACATTCTAATGGTTCTAACAGCCGATTTGTATGCAATTGAGAGCTGAAAAAGGTACCAAATGAAAGTTAGCGATTTTCTTAAATAGATAAAACAAAAAAAATTGAGCAATATTGTTTTAAAAACCATATTGGGACATCAAATAAAATTGCCCGCCTGCAGGCCGTCTTGAGAATTAGGGGGTTAAAAGTCAGCTGATTAAAAAATAGTTTTTACAACTAATTTTTTTGTTCAGTGTAAGTAGTTGAAATACCCACACATACTCAGACACACTTGTAAGAAACGTTTATGGACTGCTTTATTTATTTTTAATAAATTTTAATGCTGAAATTGTATAAGTTGCAGAGTGTTCATATTGTGGGGTTTCTTGCCGCAAAATTATAATTTTTATGCCATATACTCAAAGATAAGATTACAAATAATTCATAATTGGGTGCATGCTAAACAGAAGCAGCCACAGCAGTAACAACAGCCAGCTCAGCAGCAGTTTCCACAAAAAACTGAACACCAAAGAGCAATCTGCCAGCCGGAAGCACTATCCATTGTTGTTATCGTTGTTGTGGCCATTGTTGTTGTTGTTGTTGTTGTTACTTTAGTCATTGTTGTTGCTCATGGCTTTAGAAAGTGCAGCTTTGAATCTGGAAAGCCAAGACTCAATTATTAACTTGAGTAGCAACTACAAAAGACACACAAAATAAAAAAAACTCTGCGTGATTTCATAAATAACAACAAAAAATATTAAAGAATGCAGTTTATTATTTTTTATTTTTTACTTTGTGTGTTTTCGTTTTTCTAGTCTTATTTATACTAATGCTGCTATACAAAGTGATTGTTTGCTGGGTTTTAAAAATACACAACACCGAAAAAAAATTGACAAATCGTTAAGTCGAGTCTTATGTCCAACGAACTTAAAGTGGAACTAAGTCAAGTGGCTTATGGCCCAGTTAACGTTTCAGCTAAAAGACGCGACAGAATTTTTACTTATTTATTTTAAACAATTTTGCACATATATATCTGTCAATAGATCACGATTAGTTTTCAATAATTAAATTGTTATTTAATATTGAGTTAATATGATTAATAAATGTTCACTTATTTGGGTCAAGTTTAAGTTAAAGTTCAGTTATAGATTTTTTAGAAATTCAAGTAGGTTGAAGCAGGTCATACACAGTAGATCAATAATATGTTTTTGATTAAACAAAAATATTTTAAACATAAGCTTAAAGTTATGTTGCATAAATAAAACTGTTAAAAATAAAAAAAAATTATTTTTGTATTTAATAACAAAAGAAAAATAGTTTGACAATAAAAAATAAAAAAGAGAGTAAATTAAAATAAAACAAAAATATTACATAACATAAAAATACTTCTAAAATAATTTAATTTATATTTTTATAATTAAATATTTAAATATAAACATAAAGTTTTATTGTATAAAACAAATTGTTAAAAATAAAAATGTATTAGTAAAAGAAAAATAGTTTTTTATAAAAATAAAATAGGGAGAATAAATTAAAATAAAACAAAAATATTACATTAAATAAAAATACTTTCAAACAAACTTTATTAATTTTTTGATAAAAATTAAATATTAATTATATTAAATATATAAATATAAAACTAAAGTTTTTATAAAAAAATTGTTAAAAATAAAAAATTTAAATTTTTTTTGAATAAAATAGTAAAAGAAAAATAATTTTATTAGTTTCCAATAAAATGAAAAAAAAATAGTTAATAAAAATAAATCTTAAATGTTACAAAAAACAAAAAATCTTAAATAATATAATTTATTTTTTTATAATTAAATAATAATAATTATAATATTACTGTAGGTTAGCATAGTTTAGAAAACATAAATTGCATCACAATATCAAGCTCTGTTAAATTACATTTAGCGCTCAGTGTATTCATATCCCTCTCTCTACTTGTCCCCCACTCTATCCCTCTCTCCCTCGCAATGTTTGAGCCTCGCTCTTGTTGACATGAAGAACTAATTGCTTTAATCAGATATAACAATATATAAAATTTGTTATTGTGTGAAACGAAGTCAACCCAATTAAGATGACCATATGCGAGTCAAAGTAGTGGGTGTGCGCAACATTTTGTTTGCTTAACTTTGTGTGTGTGCTGAAAGTAAATTTTAAAGCACAAATTAATAAGAGACAGACAGCAACACACACACACACACACACACACACACACACACACACACACACACACACACACCTACACACACTCGTGTCCTGAACAGTTGTGGCAGAAAGTATGCTAGCAAAATTGTTGCTTCTTTTGCATAAATATGAATAAATTAAAATCAGAATCAACATTTTTTGATATGTGCACACACACACACACACACACACACACACACACGCACACACAGACAGTTTACTGTGCGGGGTTTTCATGCGCGTTTCAACTGCCGGACACGGACATGAATCCGGACATGGACACTGACACGCACACAGACAGCGATACACAGGGATACAGACAGGGACACAGACAGCGAAATGGGCAACGACATGAACTCGAACTCAAAGCTGGACCTGAAGCGGCATCTGAACCAGGAACCTCGAATCTGGAAACCGTTCGACTGGTAAAATTGATCAACTGATGTAATGGGGGAAGCAGCACAGCAGCAAAAGGGAAAGGGAGAGGGAGAAGGAGAAGGGGAGGGGCGTGTCATAGGCTCATTCCCTTTTTTATTGGCAGCAATTAAAAATTGCGCGCTGTTGCACATTTAATTATTGGGAATCGGCTTTCAGGTAATCATTGTTAATGGCAACAACACTGCATTTAATCTTAACGATGCTGTCTCTCCTCTCTCTCTCTCTCTCTCTTGCTTTCCCTCTCTCTCTCTCTCGCTTTCTCTCTCTGACTCTATGGCTCCCTTATTGATGTTGATATTGTTATTATTTTTAATTTTTATACGTTGTCTCGTTTACACACACAAAAATCGCCTTTGGGTTCTTTTTATATCCTTAAATGAACACTGCAAAAAAAATGTTACGCCAAGTTTTAAATAGGATTTTTAAATATTTTTCCAAACAAATAAAATAAAATTCTAAACAAAAAAAAAAAATATATTTAATAATTATTTATTTATAATAAAAAAATAAATAAATAATTATTTTAAATTAATTTATTTATTTTTTTAAAGAATATTAATAATTTTAATTTAAAAAAAAAAAATATTTAACATATATTTATTTATAATAAAAAAATAAATAAATTTTAAATATTCTTTTTTTTAAATAAAACAAAATATTTAATAATTATTTTTTTATATTTTTATTACAAATAAATAATTATTTAATATTTTTTTTCTTTAAAATATTTAATATTTATTTATTTATTTTTTTATTATAAATAAATAATAATTAAATATATTTTTTTTTAAGACTTTTATTTCTTTTGATTTTTAATTTGAGTAACGAAAAAAACATTTATTTCTTTTTTTTTTCTTCCAGACACATATATTTATTTAAATTTTAAAAATATAATGGTTGAAGAATATTTGAAATAACTAAAATCAAAATTGAATATAGCCCTAAGTTTCTGTTACTTTTCTGAGTGTATTATTTATAAGGCTTGATATTCGTAAATTCAAGCCTTCATTTGGTATGCGAAGCTGCAAATTTCGTTCCAACATAAATACAAATTAAACAAATTTTCAGCATTGATCGCAGCTCTGGCAGAAATTTGCCAATAATTAAATGCCAAGCAGAAAAATATTTTAAATTACAAACGATATGTTTAAAATAATAATCACTAAGAACCAAATTCAATATGCTTTTGAGAAAAGCTTAAAGAGTCTTTGAAAGTAGAAGTGCCTAATCTATGCTAAGTCACATTTTGTTGGCTGCTTTCTAGAAACTGCTGAAAATACCCCGACCCCTGAGGGTAGTGTAAAGCAGTGCTGTGCAGTGTAACAGCGGCAGCATCAAAAACTTATTTATAAAAGCCATTTAAAATATTTATGCCTTAAAACTGCATAAACTGAGAAGTGAGCAGCGTTTACGCGGCGTATGTGTAATATGTTGCGAAAATTGAGTAATGCATGAGAAAGTAGTCCACGTGTGTGTTTCTGTGTGCGTGTGTGGGGGCTTATGTGTGTGTGTGTGTGGGAGCTGCAAACTTTGTGCAATTTTCATTTAACTTCAATATAAATAAATATGCATGCAAATGAAATTAGATTCCTAAGAGCAACTTGCGAGATAGAAAGAGATGGGGAGTGTGTGAAAGGGATAGCCAGTGAGTAAATGACTGGCTAGAAACATATTCTTCGAATTTTCATTAGAAACATTTCAACTGCTAATTGAGTTTCAAAGACTTGTCATAAATTCTAATTGATTTTCTAATGAGCATTTCTTATGAAGCGCATCAATATCAAAGGCGACAGCCAGCAAATGGCAGCAAATTATAGGTCATTCGTTAAGGTTGACTGCATAATTGAACACAGTTCCAAATCACCACCCAACACCACCCACAACACTCTTTCTGAGCCACCTTTTGACCTCGAGAATTTGACATACATTGTACATTATAATCATTCAAAGGGTTCAGTCAAATTATTGCTTTTCCCTTTCTATTCAACATTGTCTCTTTCATTTTGTATTTGCTCTCATTTGCTGCTGCTCTGCAAATTGTTTAAATAATAAACATTTGTCCAACAGGACCAAAGAAAACTGCAATTTAAGTGGCAAGCTGAGCTCTTCACATCGACGTTGTCATCAAATAACAGCATGAGTATACCCTTTGATCGACTGCTAAGAAAGGGGTGTACTAGACGAGAGCCTAGTATAGAGTAATTTAAATTCAGGCACATATTTTTTAATTATTAAGAAACTTTTTTAATACAATTACAGCGGAATCCGGTTATAACGACTCCGCTTAAAGCGTCTGTCCGGTCATTGCGACGAAAATTCGTTGACTTGTTTGGTCCCCATACAAGCTTTCTTTTCTTTTGCTCGTTTCGGTTAAAGCGTCTACCGGGTATAACGACGTAAAATCGTCGGTCCCTTGAGTGTCGTTTTAAACGGATTCCACTGTTATTTGATTTTCCTCTGTTGAGCAGTCTGTGATTTTAACTTTTGTTTAAGAAAATTTCCAAGAATTAATTCCTATTGGCAGTTAACTTTTCTCTATGTATAAAATATATTTTTATTTAAATATGGTACTATTGGAAAAGGATAATAATAGCTTTTAAAGTCAAATTATTTATTTAATGTCTTGAGAGAGTTAGATTACACTATAGGAGTATTTTATTTCACTTGACTACGAGACTACTGGGTATCTCCTAGTTAGGCACAAACTTGATACCTCCTGCCGTCTTTCATTATTTTTTGGCATCATTATATAGACAAGCAGCAAGTCTGCTAAGGGTGCATTCAATACTTGTTATAAGTATAAGCAGAAAAAGCCTTTGAACAACAACAGCAAAGGAAACTTACAAGAAGACAATGAACGAGTTGCTCGATTGCCAAATGCCCAGTTTAAGGATTTTAAAAGAGATTTGAATTAACTAAATTTTTGAAGTCGAATGTGAAGCAACTAAATTAATCAAATAAATCAATTAAATGCAAAAACCTTAAGTAGAAATTAAACACAGCCTTTTATTTGGTACACTTTAATTTTCTAAGCCTCAAACTTGGCACAAAAACATAATCCCTTTGTCATTGGGAAACTGGGCTAAAAAACAGATAGAATATAAATTCATAATAATAAAAATGAAAACCTTAAAAACTGCACACGATGCATAACAACAACAACAACAACTGTACAGTGAAGCAACGCTAAGGCAACCTCGATAAAAGTAAGTAAAATCGCAGCAGCAAAGAGGGAGAAGTGGAGTGAGAGAGAAGGAGGTGCAGATTGAGCACAGGAGCAAAGGAGACAGCGGCAAAGACGCCTTTTGCCTGGTTGGATTAAAGTATCAGGCTGGAAATTTAAAACCTCTTCAGCGACAACAAGGCCTGCAGATGGAAGGGGTGTGGGCACAGGGCAGGTGGGCGGGGGGCGCGGTGGAGTTGAGGGCAGAAAAGGAAGAGGAGAGGAATTGGAAAGCACAAAAACCAAACTGAAACCAACTGAAAAATTAAACAACACAAGCAAGAAAACGAAGATAAGGACGAGGAAGCGCTGAAGGACGAGGATGAGCATGAGGAAGAGGAAGAGCACGATGAAGCGGTCTTCAAAAAGAACAAGGCGAAAGTATAATGTTGCACGGCAAGAGATAGCCAGAGGGGGGTGTGAGTGAGAGGGAAATCGGTTAAAGGAGACAACGGGAGTGCAGGAAGGAGAAGGGTTGCCATCATTGTGACGTTGAGGTTGCGGTCTCTGTCTCATCCCTGATTCCTGCCCTCTGCCACACTTGCTACGCCACTGGGCTGGCACGCCCCCTCTCAGCCCCCGCCACACTCTCACAGGCAGGTAAATGCCGATGGCTGCTACGACCCTGGCCAGTTTTCCATCAGAGCGCGGCTGCAAAAATATTTTTTAATAACGGGCTGGCGCATAAATAACTACGAAATATGAGCACCCCATCCTGAAATCCTGCCAGTCCAACGTGCCATGTCCTTGGCCAGGCTCAGGCTCAGGCTCAGACTCAGTCTCTCAGACTCTCAGCCGCTGTTTCACTTACAGTCTCTCAGTCCCAATCCCAATCGCATTCACAGTCTTCGTCTCTGACCATTAAGATATTGCATTGGCCATTGGCCCATTACTGCACTGCAATCATAGCTCGACCAAGCTACCAAGTTTCGAAAACCATTTACATAATACGAGTCCGGAAACCGGTTAAGAATCGCCTTTAAGTTTTACTGCAAAAATATAAAACGTGTGCTTCAACCCTTCAAAAACAAGGGTGCACTGCAGCCAGGCCGTAAACAAATCTCAAGTTTCTACAGATTTCAGGTGTATATACTCAAGGTAATACTTAACAGCTGAAGGGTAAAAAAATAAATACTTATTTTAATTTAATTTGTATAAAAAATAAACAATTTGTAAAGCAATATAAATATGTCAAGAAAAGGTAAGTGAATAATTTTGTACAAAATATAAATGTACTATATTTATTTGTAGGTTATTTATACAGGCCATTTCTCTATATAATTTTTTTATTCACTGATTTATTAAATTTAAAAACAAGTTATTAAAAAGTGTGCTTTAAAAAGCTGTATTTATGTGCCAAATTATTATTAAATAAAAAAGAATTACAGATAAAATAAATTAAATAAATAAATCTGGAAAAAATCTTAAAAAAAAAAAAAAAAAAAAAAATTATGTTTAATACACAAAATGATTTAATATGATTAAATAAAAATCCCTTGAAAATTTAAGTTGATATAAAGAAACTATAATATTTTAAGTTCACACTGAAAAGTATTAAAAATTACAAACACTTTTTTTTTGACTTAAAAGTTTAAGTTTATACTGAAAACTATTTAAAATTATACATTTTTTTTTTTATAACACAATGTGTTAAAAGTGTATTTTCTATTGTTGTTAAAGTAAATAATTGTGCTTAAAAATTTAAAAAATTCTTTATTGAAAGAAAGGTAAAATTATGTAATTAAAAATTTTCTTATTGTTTTACTTCAATTTAAATGAAAATATAATCGAATTTTTAGAAAGAGCAAAAGCTTTTGCCTACGAGCTACCGCCCTTTTAGCCCCTTTAGAAAAGTTCCCAGAGAAGAGCATTCCCCATTCGTCTATGTTTAAACAATTCTTGGTTTTCAAATCAGTTTTTGTCGTTGCTGTTATTACACTTTGACTTAATCACCACATGACGCGGCAACGTCATCCTCATGATTATCTTCATCATCATAATTATCATCGTCATCAAGTTGATGACTGAGCTGCGTTTGAGTTTGAATGCGTGCCGCTTATCAATGGAAAGTGCTGACGACAACGACACAGTCCAAGGCTCGAGGCAGGGGCTTCGATGGGTCTGAGTTGGAGGCTAAGACTCTGAAACAGGACCAGGACCCCATTGACGATACCACGAAGTTTGGGGCAGGAGTTTGTGGATGAAACCAAGGAAGGGGTGACGTGAGCAGACTGGAGAGGACTCTGGCAATTGCAGGCGACAGGCGAGAGCCTGTTTATAGTTTACCAGCAACTAAATTAAAATTATTTCAACTTGAGTGACGTTCGGTGCGAAGCTTGCAATAACGGAGCGAGCACTGTGAATGGGAGACGAGCGGTGGCGGGAGGCAAGAAGCGGTAGACGGGAGTCTATGGAGCGAGCTCTGGAGAAGTTTGAGATCGGAGCTCTGGAGTTTTGCCATTACCCTACACTAAAAAAAAATATAATACGATTTAGAATCATATACAAACAGAGTACAAATGGTATTTCTAAATATTAAAATAAATAAAAAAATTAATATGACTATTCTAAATATTTAAATAAAAAAAAAACAATTTAAGTGATTTTATTTTAAATATCCTTAGTACCTCTTTCAAGCACTTTTGATCAAACAATTTGCATTTTTGAAATGTATTATATTAATTAAATTATTGAAGCCTTAATTAAACATAAATTTAAATGTTCTTTGTAAAATAAAATTCTATGAAATGTAATGCTTCGGTATTAGTATTTACTACTACTACTATTTATTATTATTATTATTAGTATTATTATTATTATTATTATTATTATTAATATTATTATTATTATTATTATTATTATTATTATTATTATTATTAATATTATTATTATTATTATTATTATTATTATTATTATTATTATTAGTATTAGTATTATTATTATAATTATTATTATTATTATGATTATTATTATTATTATTATTATTATTATTATTATTATTAGTATTTTTATTATTATTATTATTATTATTATTATTATTATTATTATTATTATTATTATTATGCTTAAACAGTTCTTTAATTTTCTGTTTCAAGTATTTCTTTATTTTGTTATTTTGTTAATAAATTAAATTTTAATGATAAATAATGATTTTAAAAAAATATAATATCATTTTTAAATATTTTTTGTTTTCATCATACAAATTCGACCCCACTAATCCTACAAAAAACATTTTTTAAATATTTATTTTATTTTTTTACCAAACTGTTTTGCGTTTGTATTTACGGATTAGTGGTCTGAAAAAAAAGCTTTTGTGTCATATTATTAAAGCCATGTTTTTACTAGGTTTCTTTTTGCAATCACTTTTGCATTTGACTTAATTTTGTGAACATTATATTTTTTATTTTTATCAGTGTATGCCTGATGCCAGGGCCATTAAAACAAGTTTGCGGGCACCAAGGAGGGGAGGGTAAATGAAGTAAGGGGAAAAGCGTTTTGATTGCAGCAGCACTTGATGATATTGTTTTTGTTGTTGTTGTTGTTGTTGTTGTTGTTTATGCTGTTGTAGTCATTGTCGTTCGACAGTATCAAATTATAAATACTTATGAAGGACCTCCGACCGGTTCGCAGAGCTGCTTGACAGCTCCCCAAGATGACAAAAAAGAAATACAAAATTACTACTAGTAGCAGTTGTAGTATTAGTAGTAGTAGTAGTAGTATTTATTATAGTTGTTATAATGGTCTCTAGAAAAAACAACAATTCGATGCACAACTAAAAATACAAAGCGGAGCGTGTCGCAGGCAATTCCAAGCGACACATTCGCACAAAAAGGGACAAAAGTGTAAAGTCAAACAATTAAAAACTCAATTAGCGCCATATTGAAAAGCTGCCAATCATTTGGCCCACACACATACACCAGCAAGCAAACCAACACACACACATGCAAAGGTGTGTGTTTGTATTGCTGTTTGTTTTTAGTGCTTGTTTGTTCACATTGTACGCCGCAAATTGGTCAAAAGTACAAAAATATCAAAGATTCAAACTGAAAAACAGCAACACAAAAAAATGAAAACGAAATCGAAATCGAAAACAAAAACCAAATCAAACAAAAGGCAAAGGCAAATGGCAAACCTCACAAATAGAGCGTGAAATTGACAAAAAAAAAAAAAAAAGAGAAAAAAATAAAACTCACACACAACTATAAAAAAGAACTACCAAAAATTACAAAAATGTAAAAACAGTTACAGAAACAAAAATAAAACAAACAGAAAATAAAACCAGACATGCAGCAAATGCAGAACAGCAAACAATTTTTGGGGCAGCGCATGAAGCTTGCGTTGCATAGATACAAATGTATCTGAGTATCTGCATATGCATGTAAGTGAGTGTGAGTGTACATGTGTGTAACTATGCCAATGTCTGTCAGTGTGTGTGAGCAACCGGAAGTAAGAATTGAGCATATTGCAAAGGCATATGGAAAGCGTCCTGAGTCAGAAAGCAATAAAAAAGTATAGGAAAAGAATCAAAAGCGAGCAACATAGAAGAACTAAGCGAAAGGTAGAGAGAGAAAGAGAGAGGGAGGGAGAGGGTGAGATAGAGGGAGGGGGAAAGGGAGAAAGAGAGAGAAGAGAAACAGTGAGAACTAAACCACAAATGAGCTGTGAATGCAATAAACTTGTATAAAGAAACTTTGCAGAAAAATAGCAGCAAAAGCTAAAGTGATAAAGGGTTGACTTAAAAATACCCTGTAGATGGGTCATGTGGACATTACATAAAACAACGCTAATTAAATCAAACATTATTTCACGCCAATGAATATTTAATGTATAAATTGAAACTTGAGTAAATTTAGAAAAAAAGAACTGTTTATTTGCAAAAAAATAAGTGTTTATACTTTTTATACTTTATACAGCTTTTAGAGCGCACAGATTCTACAAGACCTCAGGCCTTGGAAATACTCC
Organism: Drosophila dunni; assembly: GCA_018152125.1. Classification (NCBI taxonomy): domain Eukaryota; kingdom Metazoa; phylum Arthropoda; class Insecta; order Diptera; family Drosophilidae; genus Drosophila; species Drosophila dunni. The sequence goes on along the minus strand of JAECXC010004147.1, from coordinate 9,641,779 downwards.
CTAACCGGTTGACTAAGGGCCATAACTGGCCTATGCTCTGTCCCACGAGGACATCCGGCTAGACCTAACCTAACCTATCCTAACCAGCTTCTCTTATGCTTCTTTTAGCTTTATAATACATACATTTATTTTGGTCCTTAACATATCTGATAAATATACACTAAGTTTCTATACGGAGGGAATTCATTTAAATAAGCAAAAATATTTTATTATTTATTTATTATGGAATAAGAAAACAACAAATGAAATCAATAAATATGTGTATTAATTTGAAATTAAAAACATTTGTAGTGAGCGGGAAAAAAATTAATTAAAAAATACACACATTTAATGTATAAAAGTATATTTTAAAATTCTATAAACTAAAAATAATGATAATGATAAAAGAGATAAACAACTGCTAAAATTATTATTATCATTATTTATTTTACTTATTTATTATTTAATTATTTATTATTTATTTATTTATTTAATTATTTATTATTCTGGTTAAAGGTTAACGCTTATTTGTCCCCCATTCCAATAAAATTACAATAAAATGTTTTTCTACCTGCTAAACTTTAAAACTGTTATTCCTCAACTAAATACTTTAATTATTTATTTAGTACACCAAAAGTATTTTACTTGTTCTGAAAACATAAACTGTTTTGCAATCAATAAACTTCAAGTATCAATTATGAAATTCTTTGGAATATAACTTCAATTAATTTCCGGCAGTTTAATGTTCAAGTAATTTCTAAAATTCCTTACATTGTTGAGAAATTCATTAGAAATCGTTTAAATTTTAAACGAAAGGAATTTCAATACTCAAACTCAAGTTGCTGCCGCCATTCCAATCACCTGTTCACGGACTTTTTCCCTTCCCTTTCCCTGTCGTTTTTCAGGTGCAGGCAAAGGAGCTGTCTCATCATTATCTATGTAGCTGCTGACGTCACAAGTGCCAGTGCCAAGTGCTAAGGGATAAGCTAATCAAGACGAACGCAATGCAGCGACTGAAGCAGTGACAACTTTCTGTCTAGACTTGGCCACGCCCATTGGATGGGGCTGAAGGGATGGTAGAAGTGGATGTAGGAAGAAAACTGATGACAGAAGTCAGCAGAAAGCGGAAAAAGGCAACCGAATGCAATTATGAAAATTCATTTGATTTGTGTTTATGATTTTGCCAACGTCCGTTCAGTGTTTAAAATTTAATTTGCTCACAACATGAAACTGGTAGTGAAGGGGGACGGGGCTAAGAGGGACTGAGGGGGGGACTGGTGTCAGAGTGAGTTTGCGGACGCGACACTCAACACTTTGGCACTGCGAAAAAGCGCAAATCATGCGGCTAAAGATCTCAAGCGGCAAACAATCGGTAGCTAGCTTTAAGTTTAACTTTAATGCCAACTTTAACTGCCACAGAGAGTGCCACAACTGGCACCAAACCAAATGCAGATGCAGATGCACGCAACTGTTGCACAGTTTGCCATCGTATTTTACTTTTACTCAACTCATTGCCTCGTAATTAGTGGAAATTACTTCTGCCGTTTTGCCCCCAAAATCCAACAATAACCACAGCCACATCAATAATAAAAAAACCAAAATGCAACTGCAGCTGAGCTGAGAGTCGTCGCTTGTAATTACCGCAACGATCACCAAACAGCAAACGGCAAACACACAACACACCGAGCACTGATCAACGTCCAGTGCTGCCTGCCACAGGTGCGTGGCACAAAAAAAAAGAAAGAAGAAAAAAACAAGGCGACAAGTGGCCAACACATGCAACAAGCTGAATCACGAATACACTGCCACAGTGGGGCAACAGGGACAAACGCAGGCGAAATGTCACTTCAACTTTACAAGAGTTTAAGATTAAGAAAATAAATTAATTAATTTATTTAAATAAAAAATAATAAATTAAATTATGAAAAATTAAAAATAAAAATTGAAAAGTAAATAAATAAAGAAATTTATATAATAAAATACTTAAAAAATATTATAGCATAAAATAAAATATTTTTGTATTAAAACAAAAAAAATATTTTTGTTCTAAAAATGGTAACACGAGTAAAACTTAAATTTATTTTGTTATTAAATAAATTAAGTTAAAGCAAATAAACGCAGGCGAAATGTCACATCAAATTTACAAGAGTTTAAGATGAACAAAAAATATTAATTATTAAATTTAAATGAAATAAAAATGAAATGAAACAGAAATTTAAAAGTAAATAAATAAACGAATTTAAATAAATAAAATATATAAAAAATATTATAGCATAAAATAATATATTTTTTATTAAAAAAAAATATATTTTTGTTCTAAAAATGGTAACACAAGTAAAAATTAAATATATTTTATTATTAAATAAATTAAGTTAAAGCAAATAAACGCAGGCGAAGTGTCACATCAAATTTACAAGACTTTAAGATTAATCAAATGTTTTAATGATTTTATTGAAATAAAATAAAAATTAATTAAATTAAAAAAACAATAAATACAGAAGTATAAAAGTAATTAAATAAACAAATTAATATACTAAAAAAAAAAAATAATAAAGATTATAGCATATGATATATTTTATATTATAAGAAAAAATTCAATGATAACAAAAGTAAAATTTAAATTTATTTTTATTGGAAAAATGGTACTGAATGTTAAATTGAAATATATTTTATTCATAAATAAATTAAAGCAAAATTTAAATTTAAATTTTCTGTGTCGCACTCTTTCTAGTCTAAAAATCAAAGTAAAAAACTGACTTATTAAAAGTGACAATTTGGTAGTTAGATATTAAAATAAATTATAATAAATGTGGTAGTTTAATAAAATCAGCAATATATTAATAAAATTATTATTCTTAAATGGAATTTATTTTTTATTACTACCACAAACATTCGATTACACGAATGCTCCTAAATAAATTAATATCTGTCCAATGCATAAAAAAGTTGTCTACAAAATCCAAAGTAAATTTAGAAAACGTTGCTGCATTTTGCGGTGAGCCGCATTACAAACTTATTATACTCTTTCGCGCTCTTAGAGCAGCCTTAACAATAATAATAATAAAAGTAAATCGTAAAAAGAAAAAGAAAATGTTGGAAATAAAAAAAAAACTGAAGAGAGAGAAAAAAGTCAACTCTGGACATGACACGGCAATTTGTGTCGCCGGCGACGGCTTGCAAAATTAATTTGTGTCCGCTGTTATTATAAACTTTTTCTACAGTCGTTGATGCTGTTGTTGTTCTTGCTTTTGCGGTGGTAGTCGTTGTCGTTGTCTTTATTGAATTAAGCGTTTTTGTAACTCGATTTCAATTTGTGTCAAAAAGCCGAACGCAAAACGCTGAGAGCCAACGGCAAGGTAAACTCACCAATTGCCCAGTGACTTCCCCGAAATTTCACTGCTTTCTGTGTGTGTGGGCGCACGGGGCGTATACTGTTTGATTTCTGGCGTCTCATTTGCACTTGACATTGAGGTTGATGTTGTTGCTGCTGTTGTTGCGGTAGCATCAACACTTTATGCTTCATTTGATGCCGCACAGTTGGTCAGAGACAACAGCAACGGGCGTCTCAGCTTTTAGCCAGTCAGCCGTGTCCAGCTGCTGCCACAGCCTCAACTCCATCTCCAGCTACAGTTCCACTTCCAGCTCCAGTGCTCAATCAATTGGAAAAGTAAACAACTAGGCAGCGTCTGGCTGAGAGGGGAATACCCCTGCTGATTGGGAGGGGGGTAGTATATCAAATGTTTACTTCAAGTGGCCAGCAAATAGCCTGGCCAATAGCAGTAACCCTTTGCCTTCCCACCCTTCTTGCCTTGACCAACTTTTCCTTCGCTTCTCCTCCTTTCATTCTTTTCCTTCTCGTTTCCCTTCCTTTTCTTGTTCTTTTTCCTTGACAAAGTTTTGCCTGCAAGTTGCGAGTTGTTAAACTGCAAATTCTACTGCCCGCTGGCTAATTAATTAAGTTAAGAACTCTAGTTAGATTCCTTCTCTCAGGTACAGAAAAACAATGAGTATTACAAATCGAATTCATTTATTTCAATTTAATTACGTTTAATAATTGTTTTTATTCAAAATTCCATTTCGATTTCTTTGTAGATCTTAACACCTGTTCCAATAACCGTTTGAACTGTTTCCAGTCACTTTCACTTCATGTTACTTAATAAATTGCAAAATTGACAACTCAAAAAATCAAAACTAGATTCATTTCCTTTGGCTAAATGCTGATAACATTTTGAAATCAAAATAGATATATTATCCATTATACAACAGAGCAAGTGCGACACTTGTGAGAAAAAAAGTTATTAGCTATAAGTTTAAAAATTTAAATTTATGTCTGTTAACATTGTTTGAACACATTTGACTTTATTTTTGTAGACTTCATTGCTAAATATTATTAAGACTGTACAGGTTTCAAATAATTTTAAAGGTTTTTATATTTTATTTAAATGCAGTCCCATTTTAAGACACTCAGCTGCTATAAAAACAATTAATTTATTATTTACATTAAAATTATTTGTCATATAAAAATATATTTTCAATTTAAAATGCAAATTATGTATTATTTATTTTGTACATGAAATGTCCAAGAATTCCTTTAAAATTTAATCTTTTGGTTACTTTTTTCTGAAAAGAATTCTTATAAAATTCGACTGTTTTAAGCAAATTTATATTATTCGATTTCTTTTTGATTTTTATTGAAAATTTTTATTAAAAAAAATTCTGCTAGCTTCTGAATTCTAACATTTATAAGTATTTACAGCTCAAAACCTAATTTCAGTGTCTTCACACAATTTTTATAAACTTAAAACATAAAAATAATAAATAGTAATAATCTAGCGACCTATTTAATTTCCAAATAGTAAATTTTAAGTAAAAGATATTTTATTAGTTAGCAATCGTTAATGAAAGTTCCTAAAATTTCCATTAGATTTTTTTATACAAATCTTTAAATATTTTTCATCTACTTCTTTCCTAACCCTTTCGTGTTGTCACACACATGTGAGTCGCATGTATGTGTCTACGTGTGTGTGCGTGTGTTTGTGTGTATTTTGGGCAGTCTGCGTGTTGCGTTGCCATTTGCAGTCGAGGCAGCGCCAATCAATTAGCCAAATTGTGCATAAATTTGTGACGCTTATCAATGTCAATATTATCATTATAAGAATAACTGCCATTGCCCCTCCCCCGACTCCTCCCCCCACCCCTACTTTGTTGAATGGGCGTGACTGAGCGGGCGTATTGTAGCTCCACAAATTAACACATATTTCACTTTATAGCCCAGAAATATTATTGAGAGACATTTTTAGCCTCGGGCTCGACGAGGTTTCATCTTCCAAGTCGTTTCTGCTCATTTTGCGGGCTAATACAATAAATTGCAATATCGATAAAATACACGAAACGTCACGCGTCGCTCACGGCTCACGGTCGACCTGTAGCCCAGTCCCAGTACCATTACCCCAGCCCGGAGCAGGACCCCGCCCCGAGCTTATCCGCCCTTTTACAGCCACACCCCAAAGCTACACTTTCAAAAACAATAATATAGTACTTGAGCCTTTAATTATAATATATTAATAATAATATAATAATTCAACCTTTATTTTTAATATTTAATTAGTACAGTTTTAATAATATTCTTTGTAGAAATTTAGAATTTTTCTTATTTTATGGCTGTTGGAATTATTACCTTATTCTGCTAAAATTTTTCTTGTAATAAATTTGAAAAAATTCCTAGTTAATTATAATTAAATAATAGAAATAATTTTTGTTCTTAAAAAAAAATGTTGTTTTAAAAACAAGCTTAAATAAATTATTTTTGTTAGGTTTCCGAAACTCAATTTTGGACTTCAATAAACAGTTTTCATAAGCTTCAAATTGTTTTGCTAATGTCGCTCTTTAATATAAGAACTTGTTTTAACGAATTGTAAATAAAAATATTTATTTATTTATATTTTTAAATTTTTTTTAGTATCGTTTAAAAATAAATTATTAAAAAAAAAATTTTTTTATTGAAAAGAATTCCATTTAAAACTTTCGTAAAATTTTACTCAATATAAAATTGTTCAATATAATATTTATATAATATAATAATATATAATTGATATAATATTATATAATATATGTTTTTGTTTTTCCAAAACTTTTATTAAAAAAATTGTTAAAAAATGTATTAAGGTTAATAAAACTCTCACCGTAAACCTTAGTAAGCTTTAGTTACTTTTTTTATTTTTTTTTATATTCTAAATTTTTATTAGCTAAATTTCGCACAGTGTAATCACTCTGCACAATGCTGTCAACCAGACGTCGACCCACCGCTCCACTCATTAGATCGCCCTCATTTTATGGGGCGTGGGCGTTCAAGTGGGCGTGCCAGAATCTGAAACTTGGGCATAGACATGAAGTAAAGCCAAGGCGAAGTAGAGATGGAACTCCGGGCTCTTGCTCTTGACTGTGACTGCGACTGCTACTGCGACTGCTACTGATACTAGTCCCAGTCTTAGACGTAGTCCTGGTCTTGTGCCTGCTCTGGTTTCATTGCTGGCGCCGAATTTGCTTTTTGGGTCTCTGAGTTTAGCTTCTGGTTGTGCGGGGTCGAGACTGTCTGCGCAAATGGCGCAGCAAATTGAATTTCGTTTATTGATTATCCTGGCATTTTATTTTCTCTACGGTTTATTTTTTCCATTTGGTTTTATTTTTTTTTTTTTTTTTGCTTGGCTGGCGGCGGAAGCGTCGGCAACTGCTACAATTTATGGCCCAACAGATGTTAAATTAACTTTGGCCAAACCTCTAAATAGATTTCAACGTGAGACAGCCAGACGGACAGAGAGTGAGATACTATATACTATATGCTATATAATACATATGAATCATATCATTAATGGACCGCAATCAGTAAACCAAATTGTCACTTGGCCAAGTTATCGTCTTGTCTCAGAGTCAGCGTCAGAGTCTATGGGCTAAAAGTTACTCTTACATATTAAACTAGCTGGAAATATATGTATATATAAGTCGTAGATAGACAGCGGCAGCGACAGATTATTTCTGGCCAGCTTGAGACGCATTCGGTGGCCACAACATTTGGACAGTTTTGGCCGAAAAGAGTCTAGTGGCCTCACACCATTCCAATGCCTATTCCAATTGGAGGCACTGTATTATAAAATCAGGGCACGTAGCCGTTGTCAATCATTATGACAACTTAACGTACACACACACGCACACACAGTAGACTGTCTAGCATGTGTGTGTGTGTGTGCGTGTGTGTGTGGGCCATCAACGTGTGCTCTGGCTACAAAAAAAAGACTGCCCCAGTAAAAGATACAGAGAGACTCACAGAAAAACTGAAAAAGAAATAAAGACAAGCAGCAGAGTGAGAGGTATGAATGGAGAGAGGGAGAGGGAGGGAATCACACACATGCATACATTTTAATATAATAATGATAAAGATAAATTACAACATCGAACCAACTTGAACCCAAGTAGCTGATGTGCATAAATTAAAAAGCAAAACTCACAGATAAATACAAAGAAAAAACCAACAAAATAAAAGAATTCGATTTAAATAAAGTGCAGGTGTATGTCTACCTTTCTCTGTCTTCCTGCCACCACCACGCCACTCCCTCTTCCCCCTTTCACTCTCCCTCTCTCTCCCTGTTTAATTCTCCGCTTGTTTATCTGTCTGGCATGTGTGTTGTTTCATAACATTCAGCATAAAGTCTGAGTTACAACAAAATTATTCAAGCAACGCTTTGGAAAAGTTATTTTCAAATTGGAAATTGATGAATTTATCAACAAATTTTAAACAAAACATTAGCAGTGCGAAAGTTTAAATATAACGATAACAGATCAATGTTTGAAGCGTCACTTTTACTTAACAAAATTGTTTCTAAAGCAACAAAAGTGTTTAAAAATTATTAAAGTTAATTTATAAACATTAACGGTGTAACTTCCACAGTGGCTGCTAAAACCACACCCACATAGCAGAAAAAGTATATGTAGCAGAGTGAGTTTAACAGTAACACCTCAAAAGTTTTCATAACATTTATTATGCATTAACCAAATGTTAACTCAGCATTAACATCGGCACAACAACAGCGTTGATAACCCTTAACCCCTTCTTACTAAATGTTACCTCAATTTTAACAAAGGAACATTAACACAGTAACAGTAACAGAGTAACAGTAACAGGGTAACAGTAACAGAGTAACAGTAACAGAGTAACAGTAACAGAGAAACAATAACAGAGTAGCAGTATCAGAGTAACAGTAACAGAGTAACAGTAACAGACTAACAGTAATAGAGTAACAGTAGCACTAGATCAGCGTCACAGTAATATTAAAATCTGCCTTATAAACACTCCATAATGTTATTGAAAGTATTTAACATGAATTTAAAAGCATAACATATGTTAGCTGGGAGAGAAGAACCCCAACGTTAGGCTGCTTATGAGAGAGTAACCTTAGGCCAATATAGTCACACTCGTAATCACTAATCAATACTCTGATTTCTTTGCAAATAGCCTTCCCACGCACCATCGTTGCTAAACACTCACTGATCTGCTGCAATTTTAAATTTTTTCGCCTGCTGTATTGTCATATTATTTGCAGATTATAACTAGATAGTGATTCTGTTACATTGGTTGCTTTTGTTTTGCTCTTCTTTTGAGATAAAGGTAAGCTTACGCAGAGTTCGAATAGTGGTAAGTTTTCATATCTCTTAAGTTTACCGTTTGAAAAAATTACTCATGTTGTTGTTGTTGTTGGAAATAGAACAAAACTTTTTTTTTCATCGGTAAGAAAATAAAATTCTCTTTCAGACAAAAATACATTGGTATGCGTTCTGCAAAAAAAAAAAACCTCTTCGAATTATTAGAGGTTTGGGCACAACTCTTCTTTGACATTTTACCCTAAAACTAGCAGCATCAACTTAAATTTTTAAATCTATTTATTTTTGCTAGAAGTCAATAAAAGAAGTCAATAAATAATGTGTTATTTTTATAACTTATAAAATTAACATATATAAAAAGTATGAAATTTGATCAATTTACTTATTTCAAAAACAAACATTTGACTGATTAGGAATAAATTAAGTAGGACTGCTCAAGGCTACTTCTGCTTGTAACACTCATTATATTCAATAACAATCTCAACGTTTTTCAAGTACTGTGTCTAAAAACCAAAGACCTATCTGAAAATAAACCTTCCTTTAAAACACAAAGTAAGCCACAAGTATTACAAGTAACTTAAAATTCAGATTTATAACCAAACAAATATCAAGTCGGTCACAGTTCAATGTGGAACTAGGTACTGCCAACCGGTTCAGCAGCCTCTTTTGAGGCAGAGAGAATAACTTAAAGTTGCTTAAAGCCCCAAAAAAAAGAGCATCAGTCAAAAAAGTTAACAAAGCGTCACCCACACACGAAAAAGTATAGGGGGAGCGGAAGGGGCAGAGACTCTAGGGTTGCCCATTTCATTTTGGTAAAAGTAAAGTTTTATCTGAAAAACTAAAACGAAGGAGAAGAAGAAGCAGAAGCGGACTTCATTTAAATGCAGGAGAAACGTGGCAGACACACACAAAATAAAAAATAAAAGAAAATAAAAAAAAAAAAAAATCGAATCGAATATGAAATTTAGTTGAGCCAAAGCATTTGACAGCCAAAGTTTTGGATTCACATTTAGATGCTAATGGAGTTGGGGACACTGTGCACTCAGTGACAAGGGACTGCGGGGGTACAGTGAACACAATGGGGTACAGTGGGTAGGTGAAGGCAATGGGAATTGCAGCTCAAATGTAGCGCACGCTGACTGCATAATTGATAAAGCAAAATGGCCAGAAAGAGGAGCCTGTGTTGGAGGGAGACAGACTGCCCCGAAATGGAAAGAGACAGGGAGATGTATAGCTAAGGTGCAAGGGAGACAAGTAGCTGGCAAATCGCAACAAATGCAGATAACCTTGTTAAGATGCCAATTACGAAAATTAACTTGGCCCTTGCAACAAATTTATTGATTTTGCATTGAAATTGAAGCCGAAGCCAAAGACAGAAACAGTGAGCAAGAGGGGGGAGGAGAGAGAGAGAGTGAGGGACAGTGAGACGGCATCGAATGGGAAGTGGGAAATAGAAAATGGGAAATGCAAAAACGTACGCGTCGCTTAGCCCTCATTGCTCAATTGGCAAATGTGTTGCAACTGCAGCAAAAAGTGGCAAGAAATGTAACAAGCGTAAGAAAAACTTTTACACTGAAAAAATTTTGTGGAAAAAATGTTTAAGCCTTAAATTAACTGATTACTGACTGCTCGGCTTTGCAGAATTTTTTAATTACATTTTTATGTCATTAAGAAATATTATTTAATTACTTTTTATCTACTTCCTTAATTACATTTTTTTTTCTGAAATTATCCGCAATTAGATTAAATATTCTTTACTCTGTTAAACAAAATTCAGGATCACTCGTTTTTCCCAATCGACTTCTATCTATCAATCTAAAGTTTGTATACCTATAAACCTAAACATCTTTTATTGGGAGGAATATATTCGTAATGAGGCGTGTCCACCAGCAGTCTATACATCAGTCTGATATCAGTCTGTATATCAGTCTATACATCAGTCTATACATCAGTCTATATATCAGTCTATATATCAGTCTATATGTCAGTCTATACATCTGTCAACATATCAGTCTATATATCAGTCTATACATCAGTCTATACATCAGTCTATATATCAGTCTATATATCTGTCTGTATATCAGTCTGCATATCAGTCTATATATCATTCTATATATCGGTTTATACATCAGTCGGTATATAAGTCTATATGTCTATATGTCAGTCGATATGTCAGTCTATAGATCAGTCCATACGTCAGTCTGTATATCAGTTTATATGTCAGTCTATATGTCAGTCTATATACCAGTATATATATCATATATACCACCAGTCTAAAATCTATCAATATCAATCTGAATCAATAGTCCAAATTCTGCAAGTTAGAGGGACTAAGTAAGCATATAAAAATCTTGAGCTAAGTCAGCAAAATTTATACTTTATAGGTATAACTACAATATTGGTTCAGATCGAACCACTTTATCATATAGCGTTCTAAGGGCTCTAGTTTTTTTACGGTGTATCAAAAGAAAAACCAATGAGTGAAAAACCAATGCTAAGGAAAGCAGATAGAAACACACAGAGAAAAGAGGAAAAGGAAGAGTTGCAGATAAAGACAGAGAAGAGGGGCAGGAAGGGAAAGAGAGAGAGGAAGAGGGACAGGAAGAGAGAGAAAGAGAGAGAAAGAGAGCGGAAGCAGCGACGTAGTCAGAGACAGTTTGAAATAATTACATTGAGCTGAGACAGACTAAGAAGCAGATAGCGGTTAAGGGGAGTGACGAACGGGGGGCGTGACGGGGGGCGTGACGGGGGGCCAGGGAAGTGCATGAGGTTGCAACTAAGTAGATGATTGAAGGCGTCTGGGGAGTACAAGCAGGTAGTGGAGGGGCTCTGTGTGTGTGTGTGTTTGATGTGAAAAGCGTTTTACCGTTGCCACCGCAGCGGCAACAACAAACTGCACTTTAGCGCGATGCAAAAATCGAACAAATGTTGCAACTATTGAGTGCAACTGCAGCAGCAGCGACAGAGGCATAGGCAGCAACAGTGGCAGAGGCAGCAACAGCGCCATAACGACGTCAGCGTCGCAGTCAACGCAGCAAAAGTACAAATAATTTCATTATAATGTTGTCTTTGGGAGTGGAATTACAAAGGGAAGGGAGCAAGGGGAGTGAAGGGGAGAAAGGGTGGAAGGAGACAGGGAAAGAAACTGTACCTCTGACGGGTTGAGCTCAAATACTTAGCCAGAAGTATAGACTTTAAAACACCCGTTTGAATAAAACTAAAACTAAAATATTTAAAAATCAATAACGATTTTTGATCACTTTAAGTTTATTGAATAAACTTTAAAAAAATATCGATCAAAATAATTAAAAGTACAGTGGAATCCGGCTATAAAGACCCGCTTAAAGCGCCGTTCGGTCATTGCGACGAAAATTCGATGACTTGTTTGGTCCCCATACAAGCTTTTTTTTTTTGCTCGTTTTGGTTAAAGCGTCAACCGGGTATAACGACGTAAAATCGTCGGTCCCTTGAGTGTCGTTATAACCGGATTCCACTGTATTTCCATATCTTTTAATCAGTTTAGTCTCTTTAAATTTAAATATAAAAAAAAAATTATCTTTTTACTTGTTATGAGCGCACTATTTAGAAATTTCTCACTTTTATGTATATCTTAAAAAGCTAAATCTTGGTTCCTTTCATTCAACTTTGAATAAATAATTAAAAAAATTTTAACTACTTTGGCAAATAATACAACAATATTTAGTCTTTATTTCTAATGTAATTTAAGTCAAAATAAATCACCTAACACTCAAATACCTACACGTAGTGAAGCACTTCAAATCTCTTAATTTTCCCGCACTCAATATCCTTATCTCAAAATCCAATATATTAAAGATAAAAAATTTAATAAAAATAATAAATAAACTAAACATAGAAATATAGTAAATACAATGTAAATGAATGTAATCTAGATTATTGAAATAAGTCTGCCTGAAGGCCTTTGTTGCTCTGGCTTTACATTAAATTGTTATTTTAGAATTAATTCTCTGTAACAATTAAATAAATAAAATAAATAAATTTAGTAAAACGTTTGTAATATTAAAATAAATCTGAAATCATTTTTTAGATTTTTAGATTATACTTAACATATGTACATAAAACTAAGATATTTATTAGTTTTAGCTTTTATAGTTTCTGAGCTCAGTGAATACACAAACATATAAATTCAAATTATTTTAAGGACTTCCATGGTCTCCTGCTCACTGCAGAGCATACCTTAATTGCACTAGTTACGGGTATAAAAATGCGGTAAGAAGTTAGGCAAAGAGAGAGCGAAAGGGAAAGAGAGAGGGAGAGAGAGAGCGTGGGGACAAAACTGACAATGTAGTCTATAAATAGATCTAAATAGCTCTACAATGCGCTAGGAAACTAAAGGGCGACAAATGAAACAGGGCGAGTGGGGGCTAATGGTGGGACAGAGGGGCGCAAAGGGGTTAATACTTGGACTGGGCTGGGCTAGACACACAGTGTCAGTTGCAGTGGCAAACAGCAGTGACGACAGCAACGACGCGTATTAATTGCGACAGCAGTTCGTCAGCATTCCACAGGAGACAGGACCAAGGTAGAACTGAAGAGAGTGGGGAAGGGCTAAAAGAGGGAGAGGGAGGAGTATGAAGGAAAAGAGTGAGACTGGGATTGGGGTCTAGGCAGTAGCAACATAATTAAAACTGCCAACATGGCGCGTGATCAGCGGCAGCGATAAGCGGGAACTGAAATGGAGACAGAGCGAAAGAGAGGCAGAGGAAAGGCAGAGGGAGACAGCAAAGAAGGCAGAAACAGTGGAGTAGGTACAGTCAGAGAAGAAGACAGAGAGAGAGCTGGAGACTGACATTGCGAGCTGACGCTGTTGACAAGCGATCGATGAGAAACATTACAAAGAGCGTAGAAAAATGTGCACTGAAAAAAACCGGGAAGTCTAGACTAAAAATCAAAAGAAACTGTATACAAAACCAAATTGTGGATTCCGATCCGAAGTTATCTTTTTATTAAAGTTCAAATAAAATTATAACTATCAGAGTTATGTAAAATAATTTCCTGATATATGTACATATTTTAAATGATTTAATATTGACCATTTGTTTAAAGTTTATTAAAATAAGTTCAAACGTATTTAACATTAAACTTTCCTATTAATTTAAAATTATATCCCCAGTTTAAATAATACATTTTTAGTCCAATTTTTTTAAGTGTATAGGTAAAAAGATGCAGATGATTGCAGTACTTAAGTTGCAGCTAATAACGAATAAGTTACTCAGTCGATCTTAATGAATATGTAATACTTAATATATAACTTGCAAGTGAGATAAATGAGACATCATTTCGTGGAGAAAAATGTGAGATAGAGTGAGATAGACACAGATCAGATCAAGATAGAGAGGGAGATGGAGAGATATAGATAGATCAAGATGCTTGATAGATCACCATTAGCGTTTATTAGCTCACTTATGCATAGTTTATGTAAAGTTTGGAATAGTTAACTATGAAAGGGCGTTACGTGAGCAGAGGGTTCAAATAGACCTGCTATGAAAATAAATCAAGTCTTAAGAGGGAAGCATTAAACTATTTGGTCTTGAATTGTGGCAATTTCATTGAGAAGTGAAAAAATTAAATAGCAGTGAAAGCTCCCTTGGTCGAACAGCCACGGTTCCAGTATTTTTGTCCGCCCAAGAGAGATGTCCCCCTAAGAGAACGGATTTTGTATGAAAATCATCGAGAATGATTCTTGTATGAAAAAATCGAGTAGAGCTTTTACTGTAAATTATATTAAAAATTTAAAAAATATCAAAAATTAGTGAAGCACTAAATATCAAATTATTGGAGTTAAAGTGGATATTTTAGACTGGTCAAAAGTTGGATTGTTAAATTCATTCGAAATAAACTGAATTGAATATTTACTTTTGTAGATTTCTTGTACCGTAATTAAAGATAATATTGGGTAACATTATTAAGATACTTTGGAATTTCCATTTACTCCATTTACTAGTCTTCCCTTTTTGTGTGTCCTTTGTACTTAACTTTGTAGTCAGGAATTCTTCTGATTTTCCAATTGGCTTCTATGTTTGGCTATTTCATGACTCTTCTTCAACTGTTCCTTCATCATTCTTCTTCAATTTCTTCAATCGCTTGCAGTTTTCAACTATTTTATTGATCTTCAATAATTGAATTTAGTCCTTAACTTCTCAAATTATCTATTTTCTCAAACTTTTTATTTAAATTGATATCATTAACTTCTCTATAAGATTTCTTAACTTACTTTAAACTGTTTTTTGTTACTTTATTTTTAGCTCCTCTGCTGCTGTCTTTAAATATTTCTATGAACTTTTCTTAGTTTCTTCCTTTATCTGCTACCTTAAGCTTTCCTGTTTAGCTTCTTTCTTATTTAACTACTCCATTTGGCTTTAGATTCCCTACTAAGCTGCTCTATTTGGCTCCTGCTTTCAGCTTCATTCACAATCTGCTGCAATATCCAGCAAATGTCGTCAGTTCATCTAGAAATGCTCAAATGCCCTTTATTAGCGAAAATGACTTTCCGATGAGGCCGCAATGAGGCATAAGGCATGATCCATGGGCCATGGGGCATGCGGCATGAGGCATGAGGCATGCGGAAATCACAGCCTACAACCTGCAGCCTGTTTCATGTGAGACTGTGCAGCTGCAGCTGCAGAGTGCGTTGGTTGCACAGTTAATTGCACCTGTCGCCTCCTCCTACGATCGACGTGTGTGCACCGTACAGGTTGTAAGAGCTGCAGCTTTAGATTGAGACTGGGACTGGGAGTGGGATCGAGACCGTGGTAAAGCTGCTGCCTTCAGCAGTGGAGAATTGCTCGACTGGCGCTACACTCGCGCCCATATTTGGCGGACGTCAGTGGCAAGGGCAAAGTGTTGGCTCTGATTGAAGCCGAGACATAAACCGGGTTCGCAGCGATTCTCAGATAGACGGAGATGCACAGAGAGAATGATAAAATCGCAGTGAAGTGTGCACTGTTAAAATAAAATATTTTTGAATAAATAATAATAAATAATAATTAATAATAATAAATAATAATAAATAATAATTAATAATAAATTTGAATAATATAAAAGTATGAAGCTTTAAATAACAAAAAGCATAGAAATACTTTTAAATTTTGGTTAAAAAAAACTTTTTTACTTCTTTTCAAATTTTATATAGTTTATGCATTGATAAGTTCTTCACCTCAAACGTTGGAAAAGTCAGTATAACAGCTTATTAGAGATCATTAAATATATATTAAATAATAAAAGCTGTTTTGTATTTTCAATAAAAACTGTATCAAACAGCTTCGAATTTAATTATATTTTATAAATTATTATTACTACTGATTATATTACTTAATTTTTAACAAATTTTTGTTAAAATTCTTATCGAAATTCCTTCAATATTTTTTTTTATTTGTGTATGCCTAGAATTCTTTAATTTTTGGTTTATATTTTTTAAGTATAAATGAAGAACATATAATAATATGTAAAATTTATTTCACATATCAAATAATCATTTTTTCAAGTTCAAAATTATAATCAGATGTTTGATAATCCAAAAATACTTTGTAGAAAAAAAGTCTTACTAGGATTGAGAATAGATTAATCCCAAGTTAATGACAAAGTAATGCTTTGAGTTACAGTCTAGAATCCCGAGTATTTTTTCCAGTGTAGAGACAAGCACTCGCTGGCCCTGATTATGAGGCCAGCAATTTAGATGAGCTCGCTCTCGAGCTGGGCATCAATAATAACAAGGCAGAGCAACAACAGCGTCCACTCGGTGGTCCAGGGCAGCACCAGCAGCAGCACTAGAAGAAGTCGATGCAGCAAAAGTTCTGCCTGCGGCAAGTTGTGGTAAAGCAAAAAACACAGCTTGCAACCAGTTGTAACAAGCTGCCACATAGCAGCGGCAAAGTTGCAACTGCAACTAGAACTACAACTAGTCTGGCTAGCTAGCAGTACTGCTATCAGGCCAAGATTATAGCCAAGATTTTAGCCAAGAGAGTCGAGCCCTCTGTGCGCGTGGCGATCGCGTCTCTTGGCGTTTTATGACTTTGTTTGGCAGCGGCTGCCGCTTTGGCTTAGAAACAGGTGCACTTCACATCAAAAGACCAGGCCACAGTCAAACACTCGAAACACTTAATCAAGGCGTTGTCGTTGCCACACTGATGCCAAAACAATTTGTAGTTTGTCAAATTGTATTCTTAGGGAAAACTAATAGAATTAATTTTTAATTTCAACTTGAACTTGTTATATTAAAACTATTTGAACACTTGTTGTATGGTAAATGCCATAAGGACAATAATTATATCGAATTTAATTAAAAATAAATGATATAATATTAAAAAAAAATAGTTTTTTATTTCAAAATTTTTGCAGCTGAGAAAAATAGAACATTTTGTACGTAAAAAAATACAAAAATTTTTTTTTTTAAATAAATAAAAATATTAAAAATATAAATAAAAATTATTAAAAAAATAAATATAAATGCTTAAAAAATATATAAAAATTAAAAAAATAATTTTAAAATTTTTATAAAGTAAATAAAATTGTTTAATAAATAAATAAAAATATTTAAAAAAATTTATAAAAATGATTTAAAAAAAATAAATCAAATTTAAAAAAAAAATAAATAAAAATATTTAAAAAAAATAAATAATTGCTTAAAAATAAACAAAAATGTTTAAAAAAAAAATAAAAATATTACATGAAATAAATAAAAATATTCAAAATAATAAATTAATATAATTAAAAAAATAATTCAAAATACTAAAAAAAATTAACAAAAAACTTAAAAAAATAAATAAAAATATTTTAAAAAAATAAATAAAAATATTAAAAAAAAATAAATAAAAATGTTAAAAAAAATAAAAAAAATTATATAAATACCATTTTTATACCCGTTACTCGTAGAGTAAAAGGGTATATTGTAATCGTTGGAATGTATGTAACAGGCAGAAGGAGGCGTGGCAGACCCCATAAAGTATATATATTCTTGATCAGCATCAATAGCCGAGTCGATATAGCCATGTCCGTCTGTCCGTCTGTCCGTCTGTCCGTCCGTCCGTCCGTCCGTCCGTCCGTCCGTCCGTCTGTATGAACAAAAGGATCTCAGAGACTATAAGAGCTAGAAAAATGATAGTGGTCGCAAATGAAAGGTACAATACCCAAGCAGTACAAGTTTGTTTTTGTTTTTTGACACGCCCACTTTAGGGCGTTTTATTTGCATATAAAGGTAAATGTACAGGTAAACGTAGAATGTTTTAGTACAGAAAACTTTTTTTGTTAGCTATGCTATCTGAACCAAATTTACACGGAATGTACATATCTAGGAAGTACATGTACTGACCAAGTTTGATCCAAATCGGACAACTATATCGTATAGCTCCCATAGGGCCGATCGGTCGAAAATATGCTCTAAACATGAATTTCTATGGAAATGTTCTGTGTTTGCCAAGCTATTATATCCATCACCATTGTTAATAACAAATTGAAACTGAGTAACGGGTATCCTAAAGTCGCGAGGCGACTATAGCATTCTTTCTTGTTTATTATTTTTTTTTAACATAATATAAGTCATATTAATTATACCCGTTACTCGTAGAGTAAAAGGGTATATTGTAATCGTTGGAATGTATGTAACAGGCAGAAGGAGGCGTGGCAGACCCCATAAAGTATATATATTCTTGATCAACATCAATAGCCGAGTCGATATAGCCATGTCCGTCTGTCCGTCTGTCCGTCCGTCCGTCCGTCCGTCCGTCCGTCTGTATGAACAAAAGGATCTCAGAGACTATAAGAGCTAGAAAAATGATAGTGGTCGCAAATGAAAGGTACAATACCCAAGCAGTACAAGTTTGTTTTTGTTTTTTGACACGCCCACTTTAGGGCGTTTTATTTGCATATAAAGGTAAATGTACAGGTAAACGTAGAATGTTTTAGTACAGAAAACTTTTGTTAGCTATGCTATCTGAACCAAATTTACACGGAATGTACATATCTAGGAAGTACATGTACTGACCAAGTTTGATCCAAATCGGACAACTATATCGTATAGCTCGCATAGGGCCGATCGGTCGAAAATATGCTCTAAACATGAATTTCTATGGAAATGTTCTGTGTTTGCCAAGCTATTATATCCATCACCATTGTTAATAACAAATTGAAACTGAGTAACGGGTATCCTAAAGTCGCGAGGCGACTATAGCATTCTTTCTTGTTTTATTATAAGTATTATGCTTAAAAAAAATAATTAATTTTCAAAAATTACCCATAGTAATCATATAATATATGTATATAATTTAAATTTATTAAAACTATAAAATTAATTTTAGTGTGCGAATTTTATGACTCTTCTTTAAATAAATAAACATAATAACTGCCTTGCTCGTGCTTGTTCCACTGTGCAGCGCTGACCGTCGTGGCATTCGCGTCTAATTACCGGGAAGTCAAATGCAGTCAACATATTGCGCTTTGATTTGCGCTGCCAGCAAAAGGCAGCAGGCAGCAGGCAACAGTCTCCGGTTGCAGCACAGCTCTGTGGCACTCGTCTGCAGCCCTGTCTCCAGCAATACCCCGTGTCCCACAGTGGCTACTCACAATGTCAGACCTCATCTTGGGCCTGTCTTCGTGGTCATAGTTATAGTTTACTCGCCTGCCACACGTTGGGAAAATGTGCGTCTGATCGCATCGCATTGCAGCGCGTCTATGCCAAGTGGTAGCCAAAGTGTGGAAACACGGGCAATACTTTTTAGCCCATGCAACAGGCACAACCAGTACTTGCAACAAGCACAACATCTGCCCCAGGTTGGGCCTGGTCAGCCATAAATCAGGCTCATTTTAATGACGCAAGCGAAATGCATCTGGAAACGTGTTCCGCTGCCCATTTGCAGCCCAGTTGTTGCCCCGTTGTTGCCCAGTTGTTGCCCCGTTGTTGCCGCAATGTTGCACACTCCGTTGCTGCTTCTACAATTCGCTTGTCGCTGGCAATTTGATTCTCTGCATGCACTTGCTCCACTTGCTCCACTCGAGCTCCACGGCAGCAATTAGAGTATCAATCATTGAAGCATTAACAATTGAAAAATTGTCTTTGAAAACTTGAACAGCAATTAGAATATGGAATCGCTATTAACTGTGCTTGCAACGATCAGCGAGTGGAATGGAGTGGAGTGGAGTGGAGTGACTAACTTGCTGCCAGACAGCAAACTATTAGGCCCAATTAATATGGCCCAAAGGCTTAAAAGTCCACACCGTTTGGCTAGCAAGAATTCCTTAAAAATAATTAAGAATCAAGTGCTCAAGATAAATTATTAAACTTCAATTTCGTATTGAAATAAGTCTAGAAATAAATCAATATAATTTTTAAACTAGATTCAGATATTCAAGGCCAACTAGTATAGTCCACAATTTAAAAACTTTGGAAAATAATCAACTTCTCATATGAAAAGATTCCTACAAGTATTTAACTCAAATGTTAGTTAAAGAAATAAAAATAATTAAAGTCAGCTTAAATTGCCCAAAGGCTTAAAAGTCCACAGCATTTGGCAAGCCAGAATTTAATAAAAATAATTAAGAATCAAGTGCTCAAGATAAATTATTAAACATTAATTTTCGAATTAAAATAAGTCTAAAAATTAACAAATATTATTTTTAAACTATGTATATCCAGATATGTAAGGCCAAATAGTGTGGTCCACAATATTTAAATTTGGAAAATAATGAACTTTTAACTTCAAAATCTTCCAACAACAAATGATAGTCAAAGAAATAAAATAATTAAAGACACTTTAAATGGCCCTAAGTTTTTAAAGTCCACACCATTTCACCGGCAACATTATTTTTTTAAATAATCAAAAAAGTATAGAAAATTATAAAACTTTGTACTTAAAAATTTTAGAAGATATTCATAATTGAAGAAAATTATTTAACTTAAAATTTCGTATTTAAATAAAATTTTAAAACGTGAAAATGATTAGCAACAAATGTTGAGTTAGAGTTAGATTTAATACAGATTTTTGTTGTATTTAAATAAACAGAAATTTAGTTCTACACAATCTAAAAAACAGTTGACTTTTAAAACTGCTCCTACCCCTTTGTACTTAGATAATAGCTGAATCGATCAAGATAAACGGAATTTGTTTAGAATTTGTTTAAACCAGAAGCCGCAAGACTAAAAGCTTAAGCCATACAAAAGTTTAAAATACAATTTATATAGATAAAGTCGAACAATGGAAATTCTGGGCGTGGCTGGAGAGTGTTGACCCGATGCGAAAGTGTAGAATAAACAGTTCTAAGCTTTGTATAGCAAACAGTCACATTTGGCCCAAATAAAGCGCAAAACTGGCTAAAATATTTGGCTACTCAATAAATTATCGAAATCAATAGATTGATTCATTTGGAGATAAGCAAAAAGGGGGAAAAAAATATAATAAAGCCGAAAACTGTGAGACAAAACTGATTGAGTGATAGACTAAAATGGCTGCTAATTGATTTAAAGACACAATTCAAGAGACTCAGCGACATTACATTAAGCTTATAAGGTGTTTACGCAGCCAAAATCAAAATCAAAATCGAAATCAAAAAAGCCAAAATAATAAGAAAAGAAATAGATAAAAAAAAAAATACTTTTACGAGCGCTAAGAAACGCAAATTTTATGCTAATCTTATGCGATTCGATGGTCAGAATTTAGATGCGCATAGATTTGATTTTCCCAAGCGGCTTACGGAGTGTCGAATCAACTAAACTGAACTAAAGAGAACTTAACTTGGGCCCCGACCAAAGACTGGATCGATAAATGAACGACAGATGATAATGATCATTGGGTTTCTGGGGTTTTTTTTGGACACATCGCAAAGGAATCGAGTTAAAACGTCTTTGAGCATTTTTAACGACCATTTTTTATTATTTTTATTATATTTGTTGCTGTTAATTTTGATGATTCGTTTTCGTCGTGTTGTAAAATAAAAAACAACAACAATAAAAAATCGAATCAAATTTGAATAGAAATGACCAAAAACAAACAATGTACAATAAAGCGTTCAGCATTCGAACAAAACACTCGAAACAATGCGACAGTTCTTTTGCCTCCAAAAGCCTTTTCTCTGCCTTTCTTTTCACATCTTGAGGGTTTCTCTGGACTTGAGGAATACCCTGTAACACAAGTGAAACGAAGGGCATATTCACAGACACCCATTGGGTGATTTGTTGTATGTTTGGAAAGCCTCATCTGTTTTACCTAC
This sequence comes from Drosophila dunni, assembly GCA_018152125.1. Classification (NCBI taxonomy): domain Eukaryota; kingdom Metazoa; phylum Arthropoda; class Insecta; order Diptera; family Drosophilidae; genus Drosophila; species Drosophila dunni. The sequence continues at coordinate 9,619,912 of JAECXC010004147.1, read as the reverse complement.
GCCTGCCCCTCATACCATTTAATGGGTATCTTTGTGTGCGTTCAGCTCGTGTTTTCTCTACATTTTATTATTTTATTTTATTTCTGATTTCTGTTTGATTTTGGGCAGCTTCTTTGCCTAAATGTGTAACGTTTTTGTCTGCAATCAACTTAAGTATAACATTTAATTAATTTTCTAAGCTTCGTGTTTAATTTTGATACCCTACAGTAGTGGGCATAAGTTTAGTTCTACACACCACTACTTTAGGCCATTTATACTGAGCATAGATATTTAAACAAAAGAATGTTTATTATTTTTAACATTTCAAAGAAACATAGAGTTTTAATTAGTTTTTTGTTAAGGCGAAGTATTTTTTTTAAATTATTTATTTTGGTTTTATAGTGTTTTTAAAACTCGAGTATTTTATGATACTAGGAACGTAAATTTATAATTTTCATGCAAACCGTTATTTTATTTTTAAATGCTTACTTATTTATGCTTAGTCAATTAATTAGCTAAATGATTCGTTTTCAATTTTATTTACTTATTTTCTTTTTATATATTTTTCAACAAATTTGTTAATTTAAAACTTTTTTTGAAGTAAACTTATTTATTGAAAGCTATTTGTATATTGTTATAAATTATTATATATAAAAAAAGTTTGTTATTCCATTCAATCATTAGTATAAACGTCAGCTACTTTTTTGTAAATTTAAAATTCAAGTGTACTGTAATAAATTTTTGGGTTTAATAAAAAAATCTAAAACATTTTCGTTGTAAGTAGTTGATGTTTCATACAATTAATTAATTATTTGTATATTTAAACAAATATTAAATTATATTGTTAGCCATATAAATTATAATATTTAAACAATAAATTGTTATTGCATTAACCAATTAATAAAAGTGTCAGTTACTTTTTTGTACCATTCAAATACATGTGTAATACATTTTTGTGTCTACTAAAAAAATCGAATATATTTTTATTCTGAGTAGTTGATGTTTTATACTATTGATTAATTTGTTGTATATTTAAACAAATATTAAAAATGTTTATTTATGTTTATTTGACTACAATTTATTTAATTTTCCCAAAGTCATTCAACTTCGTTATTAAACTATCAATTTAAAAATCGAATTAACTTTGTGTATTTTTCCAGACGTATTGAAGTTTCTCTTATGCATTTGGAGAGCATTGCTCATTCGTTGTGAATAATATTAAATGACATTATATTTTTTTTACACTCTTCTGCTTCTTCTGTTCGTTTAATTTGCATGCAAATAGAGCGACGGGGTCAGATCCCGGGTCTGACAGCCCTTCAGTGACGAGGAACGAGTCGTTTAGCTGCTTCATGTTGTTGTTACGGGTGTTGTTGGTGTTGCTGGTGTTACTGGTGTTGTTGTTATTGTTGTCATTGGAGGTGTTTGTTTTATTTTGACATCTTTCGGCTGGCCGGCTGTTAGCTTTCGCCGTTAATTAAGGTTTATGGACAAATTATGCCCACAAATTGGCAATTAAAATTAGAACGCGCACATAAATTCAAGAGCACCCAACTCGTTGCTGTTGTTGTTGTTACTGGCTGCTGTCGTTGTTGTTGTTGTTGCTGTTGCTGTTTGTTGTCATTACGCTGACAAAATGTTGTCACTTGACTGGTTTCTCATTCTGTTGCACAACAAAAAACTGCATGTCGCATTTGATAAGATTAAACTTGTTTCCATCGCAGCGCATCGCATATTAACTTTTTTTTGTTGGTCGACTGTGGGCGTACTTGTCCAACACTGGCATTTAGTATTTGTTACAAATCGAAAACGAAATCGAAATCGAAATCAAAATCAAAAGCAATTGAATTAACACAAATGAGATAACGATAACATTAGCTGATTGCCTGACCTTGCTAAAGATTTTTATAAAAAACAATATCATCGAGTTTCATATTTCGAAATCCGATAAGAAAACCATAAAAAAAAGCGACTAAGAAGCAAGAGCAGAGTTGACAATTTATATATTTATATATTTAAACAAATTTATATGCATAGAAACAGTCAGGAAATTATCAGTCGCCGATTAATCAAGTTTGAACTTGCAAAAGCTGTTAAGTGTTAGTTAATTTGTGAAAACATTAAATTTGGAAACTAAAATGATCGACTAAAAATTGCAAATTAATGCAGCTTTATTTTAGGAACTGACTTAAGTGGTGATAAAAGCTTTCAAGTGCTGTTAAAGTTGATTTTTAAAGAAATTATTTTTTATTTTAAATAAAATAGAATGGGAATTTCAATAATTTTTTTTCACATTTAATTTTTTTTTTATTTTTTCTCAAAAAAAATTAAATTAAATTGATTTTAAAGAAATTATGTTAAATAAAATATAACGGGATTTTTAATTATTTTTTAACATTTAATTTTTTTTTTTTTTTTTCATGAATAATTAAAATAAAATTTGATTTTTTCATTTTCAATTCAATCATTTTTTTTTAACATTTAATTTTTTCCATGTATAATTAATAAAATATAATATCCTTGAAAAAAAAATCCAAAAAATGTAATACTATACTTAAATATTTAATATTATAACATCTTCTATAAAAGTTATGTAAAATTTAAAAATATTTCTATCAGTAAATCGTCGAAAAACATTTATAATTTATTTAGATTTATTTAATTTTTTTGCAAATGATTTTAAGGGTCTTCATAATTCTGTGTGCAATGTGCTTTTAGATATTTATTTAGGTAAGAGTTAATGTGCTTTCAGGGCTTTTTTAAAAGCTTTCAATGCGTTGTAAATAAAACACAATAATTAACTAATTATTTAAAAATGTTTATATAATTCTTAAAGAAGTTTTCCTATTCATTTCAAATCTACTTCAGTCAAGCACAAACTGAAAATTCATTAAATCCAAATTCATCTGCCAAACGTTTCATCTTTTTGCTGGCTTTAGAGCTATTTGCTCTTAAATCTTCTTAGCTGAAATCCATATAAATCTAATCGCAATCAAAGCATATCCGCAAATCAGATACTCCAATTAATATTTTAGTACAACGAAAACTCGTTTGCTGCCAACTGGAGTATGGAGTTTGGAGTATGGACTATAGAGCAGTTAAAGCACTGATCATCAAAGCTTCTAGTTTTGATGTAACCCAAACTGTAATATCTGCTCTTTTGCCATACATAAAACTTGTTCCATAACAATTTTGAATGGGGCAGTCTTTTATTTTGTGGACCTGGGCTACTGCTTGGAATTGTTTATCGAACTGCTGTCCGATGCTACCGATGTGACTCCGTTCCCAGCCTCAGTTGGAGGGCAGAGACAGAGTAAGAGAGAGGGAGAGGGAGCTGTGCTCTTACCAACTATTGCTCTATTCAGACGCAACAGTGACTATAAGTCATGCCACTTATGGGCCAATAGTTTGTGGTCAACATTTGTGGCCAGCACCTGCTACAAATGCGCTGTCAATAATTACAACGAAAAACGTTCTTCTCTCCCCCTCTCTCTCTTTTTCTCTCTCTTTCATTCTCTATTTTCAGCTTTTTCTATTTCCTTCGGCCTGCTCCCCTTTTGCTCTCTTTACGCATTTGCCACAATCATTTACACTAAATCACTTAGGTGTACAAGCGACCATGGTGTGGCCCAGCCACCCTAAGAATTCTGGCCAGGCCCAAACCACAGTGGAAACCATTGCAAATCTTAATAAAAAAGTAATTGAAATAAAATAACATAATCTGACTTGTAATTAAATTAAATACTCTCAAAAACATTATGTTAAATATTTTTTTTTTTCATTTCAATACTCTTTTAAAAGCCAAGGATAATTCATAATAAAATACAAAAATAAATAAACAATTTTAAAACGAAAGGAAAATATATAAACATTGTATATAATAATGATTTTATATAAATATTAATATTTTGATCAAAATAATGATTTAAAAAATAAATAAAAAAATTTTTTTATTAATGTGATTTTTTATCCTATGTATTTTTTATTCTTGTGCAACTTTTTTAAGCAAAAATTTGTATTTTTAACTCAATAGAAGCTCGAATAAAAAATTATTTTTTTTTCGTTCAAAAATATTTTTTATAAGAAAAAAAGTTATCTAATATAATGTCGCAACAAAGAAAGTAGTTACCTTATAATATTCCTGGTATTGATATTTAATTAATACAAATTATCATAAGTTCAATTAGTACAGAAATTTGAATAAAATATTAAAAAGACAGATAAAAATAAAATTATTAAAAATCATAATACAATTAATTTGAAATGATTAACTTATTTATAAAACTAAAATTGCGTTTAAAATAAAAATAAAATTATTAAAAATCATAACAATTAAATTATTATAAAATTATTAATTCATCTATACAACTAAAATTGCGTTAAAAATTTGTAGGAATATTCATATAGTTAATTATGTGTTTTTTAATATTATTGAACTAATAATTTATGCTTTTATCAACGTTTATTTTTATGCCAAGTTAAATAAAGTAATTTTTATTTTTTAAGTATATTTAATAAAGCACAAAATATTATAAGGTATTGAGTATTTATTTGTAAAATAAGTAAAATTAGTTTATTAAGTTTTTCCCACATATTTGATTGTTAAAACGCTTTTTCTACCATAGTACAATGGCGCGTAGATTTGCGAGTTTGTCTATAACGATGACGGTCCAAGTTGGCTCGTAAACATTTACGCATATTGCAAATAAGCAGCGACCACAACACCAACTCGTTGAGGAAGATGCTTTTGAGCAGAAGAAACGTTCGCAGAGTCAACTGAAGAATAGCTGCTCTACCAGATTGAGCTACAGCTTGAGATACAGGTAGTGGTTGTGGTGGTGATGGTGGTTCAGGTGCAGGTCCTGCCATGCAAAGGGGTCCACTAATTCACTTTGCTGCGCGCTGATTGGCGGAGAGCGCCAGGTGGTCGCGAGTCTAACGCGAACGCCGATGCTTAATCTGAGTTCTCTACAGCACAGTCTCAGCTACCCCTCCCAGTTCCCCTTATTCCAGCTTTCCCACCTGTATTGCATCCTGCCACGATGCTCTTCAAACTCTTTTGGCACAGCGGCGTTTCAAAGCTGCTTGACTGCTCCACTTTGGCGGCGTCTGTTCGTCCACACGTCCCAATCCATCCATCTCGCTATGGAACTGGTTCACATTTTCCACATCCCCCATCTGCCCACTCCACACCTGATCGCTCTACCTGTTCCTGCTCTACTCAATGGCAATAACGAGCTTTGCTTTTCGGTTTGATTTTTTGCGCACAGGTGGCTTCTTCTCCTCCTCCTTATCCACCTCCTTCTTCTTGTTGTTGTTGTTGCTGCTGCTGTTTGTTGAGCGAGCGATCGCGCGTAATAAGCCGCGAAAACATTGTTCAGTCTACGAGTATTGGCCATTTCCCTTCTCGCTCCCCTTTTCCTTTCTTAGCCAGCTTTTGTGAGCGTGAGCGCAATCAGCAGTCAATGCTGTGGAACCGGTTCAAGCGGCACCTTGATTTTTAGCAAGGATGCCGATCGCAGCCGCAGATAAGCTCCCTCCACAGCCAGCATAGCAGTCTGCAGTCTACACTCTGTTGTCTTTACAGTCTTTAGTTTTCGGTCCCCATTCTGTAGTCCTACAGTCTTCAGTCCTCCAGTCTTCCAGTTTTCTGCTCTAGCTAGGGGAGCGTCCAACGATCTGTAGGCAAATTATGCGAGCAGCGGGTAACAACCAACTGAGGACAGTTGAGGTTGATGTTTTTCTGATATTTTCCTTCTTTTTTTTTGCTAATGTGGGCAACCTGAAGGAGCACACACACTGCAAGAAATTGCCAGACTTTTTGAAAAAAAGCTTCTAATGTCTGCCCCAGTAATCTAGCTATTAGTTCTTGAATCAAATTTAGTTACTATCAAAGCTACTTTGATTTCAAGACGTATTTTATTCAAACATATTTAATTAATAATCCTTATTAGATAACATTGAATTTCTCATGTGTTTTTCAGTTCGAATAATTTTTTTTAAATTCAAAATTTCATTTTCTTTTCGAATTTTTTGCACACATTTGTTTATTTAATTAATTATTTAATTATTTTTTTTAAATATTTAATTATTTTTTTTAATATTTATTATTTATTTATTTATTCAATTATTAATTTAATTATTTATTGATTTATTTATTTATTTTTTTAAATTTATTATATCATTTATTTAATTAATTATTTTTTAGTTATTCAATTATTTATTTATAATTAATTAATTATTTATTTAATAATTTAATTTTTTAATTAACTATTTATTTATTTAATTATTTATGTATTTATTCATTTATTTAATCATTTATTTAATTATTTAGCTAATTACTAATTTAATTACGTATTTATTTATTTCATTAATTATTTATTTATTAAATTATTTATGTATTTAAGTATTTATTTAATTATTTATTTATTTATTTAATTATTTATTAATTTATTTAGTTAATTATTTAATTATTTTGTTAATTATTTATTTATTATTTTATTCATTTATTTATTTAATACAGTCCAATTTTCGACCCCTTCATTATTCTAACGAATTTATTTTTTGAAGTGTATTGGGACAGAACAAAACAGGTAAGTCTTTGGGTTACACGGGGAATTGCGGTGGCTCTGAGGGAACAACAGCCAGCAGTCAACACTTTCACAGGCCTCTCTCAGATATAAACATTTGGCCATTAATCATTGCACTATGGGTCAAACGCCCGATTTTTAGGAATTAAGTCTAATTTTCAAGTTGATTAAATTTACATAATTTTGATCACAATCCATTAGCAATACCCCATATGTAAATGTTACATACCCAGAATTTTAACAGGCGCGCATTCTGTTAAGATAACACCTCCTTAACAGAGCTGTTATAGACAACGCGCGCATGTTAACGTTTGTAAGCAATCGATACGTACATTTAAAGCAAGATTTGACCCAAAAATAACGGAAATTATGTTAAAATGTTTAATGGATAGCAAAGAATGAGGTTTTAACTTTGAGTTAGTGTTTTTGTTTCATCTAAAATCTGCGTGCTATGTGGAGTTTTAAGTAAACTAAAAACTAACCTCAAACAAAGATTTTGTGTTATAAATTCATCTTTGAGAGAAGATAACTTATGTTTGTAGCATTTTGTAGCAATGCAACTATATACATTTTGTAGAGTAATCAATTACGAATTCAGACCTAAAAGCTCAATGTGCACTTTTGCGCACTTTTTGCACAATTTAAGTTTTTAGCAACTAACCTCGTTGTATGCAATGCAATTTTCTATGAAGCTTGGCGTCAACAAGGGAGCTAGCAAAGCAAGCAAGTCACCGTTTCCAATGTTTTTTAAAGCTTGCAATGGACAAGTCTTAAGTTTTATAGCAACATTGTATAAGAAAACGACAAATTAATATTGTTTTGATCTAAATTTTGCCTAAAATCTTATAAAATGGCGTTTTTTTGCAAAAAAGGTGATTTGAGCAACTCTTTTATGAATACTATATGATATAGTCAACCGATTTTGACCATTTTTTCACAGGGTCTTCAGAGCATGAAAACTCATTTAATACGTAGATTTGGTGTTAATAGCATGAAAAACAAAAAAGTTATGGTAGCTAACAATATGAAGAAGGGGCGGTGCCACGCCCATTTTTTTCCAACAATCGCGTCTTGATGTCAAAGGTCAAATACAAAAAACCAAATTAAAATATCTTTCTTGGTTCTTGAGATATTAATTAATTCCTAAAAATCGGGCGTTTGACCCATAGTGCATTGGCCGCCTGCAACAAGAGTTTGAGCTGCATTTTGCAAGATCTCATTATGCCACTTAATTGAAATGTCATAGAGGCACAGGGCCAAAAGAGGGCTGCATTTTTAAGGCGGGTAGCAAAGGGGGCGGCGAGTACACTACTACTGGGCTATGATCTAATATATAAGATCAGGCATAAATATAAATTGTTAATGTTGCGAAATGAGTCCAGGGCCATTATTTAAGGCAACTCAGGTAGCTAAAGCAAAGAATTTGATTTGTATTAGCAAGAAGAGCATGACTAACAAATACCCTATAAGAAATTTGTAAAAAAAAATTGTATTCAATAATTAAATTTGTATTCAAAATAATAAAAATAAACTGAAAGTTGAAGCTCCTTATTTATGCAATGAAATAATTCTTTTAAATCGGAAATTATTTAAGTTTTAGATTTATACTTTTTTTGTGCCTTAAAATAAATATTTGTCAACACAATTTAAATAAATATAAATAAAACAATTATTGTAATTTAATTTGTTAGTTTTTAGAGCACACAAAAGTGAAAAATTATTAGCAAAAAGTCGAAACCATTTAAATTTTATTGCGGATTAAATAAAACTTAACTTAAATTTAAATAAATCAAATTTAACTGCGGAGTAAATAAATTTTAGTTAAAAGTTAAAGAAATAAAATGTATTTATTTTTTAATTTTTTATTGTGTTAATTTATTATAGAAGTCTCCTGCTATCTAAAAGGCAACTTAATCTAGTCATAAATTGAACAATAATTTTATTTAAAGCTATGGAAAATATTTGTAATAAACTACATAAGTATTAACTTGTTTTAAGGCTAATTTCAGACTTTTAACCTTAGCTAATTTCAAATTTATAGTAACTACAGATTTAAAGTCCTAGTTATAACTTAAATATATACAAACAAATATAAGATATCTTCGCTTATTTATTTACTTTTTAGTTTCTTTTATCGATATGGGTTGTGTGCTGTCTATCGATGTCTGTAATCTCATAGAGCAGAAGTTGCTGCATAACTTTAGATTGATGCTGATAAGATGTTGTCATAACCATTGAATGCAATATTAGACTTTGCCGATTGTCGCATCGATGCACAAGCAATTTAAAGTTACACACACAAACACACACACACACACACACACAAAAGTTGATGTCCTTATTTGTGCAACGACATCCGCAGCCACATCCGCAGCTCGAACCATCGCATTTCGTTAGCCTTTGACTTGCAGCTCTGCAACTGCAGCATGCCACACACACGCACTCACACCTACACACACACACACACACACAAACCACAGGCAAACAATTTGACAAGCCACCGACAGAGCGAGACAGTGGACAAAAAAGCCAAAGAGACAGACAGAGGGAGCGGGAGAGAAAGCGAGGGGGAGAAAGTAGATTGCCTTCATCTTAGCCTAAGCTTAACCCTTGGCTGGCCCCTGGGTCGCAGCCAAATGCTGTACATTTTCATCGCTTTTTCGCGCCCGCCAAAACTCTCGGGGTAAACCCAATGTGGCAACCTTCGTGCAACGTCTTGTGGCAGCAACGACAAGTGGCAAAAACCTTTTGACAACTGCAACGCAGCCGGCAGCAAAATGCGATGACATTTTAATCGACAGCCAAGAGAGAGACTTTGCCACAGAACCCAAAAAAACGGAGGCAAAACCAAATGGAAGAGCTACCACTGCAACTTCCACTCCAACTGCAACTGCAACTGCAACTTCAACATCAACTCAAGCTCAACCTCCAATTCTGCCATCATCTTCAGGCCCAACCTCCTGTTTTCTGCTTCAGCTTCTGTCTCTGAAGCAGCAACTGTTTTAGCAGCTTCGCTTTACACTGAACAAAAATATTTCAATTTCAGTAGGTTAAAACCTATTTTCTGAAATTTCAAAACGGATTATGCCATTCGAATCCTTTAATTCCGTCGACATTAATTCAAAGTGCATTTTCAATTTGTATCCTAACAACTAGAGAGGAAATTCGGTTGATAATTGACTGTCAAAAACCCGTAGATGGCTTAAAAGTTCCAGAAACTCTTGTTCCAATAACTGGGATTACACCTCTCTACTTTAATGACAACAATTTTATCCAGTTACCACACTCATCACTATACGTATCTTACGTATCTGGACCATATGCACAACAGTATTCAGTATATCGATTTTAAATTAATCGAGTTCTTCTCAAGTCGAGTTCTCAAGTATCCATGAAAATATCTCTCTAGCCTCTCTAACAAGATCGGACAGATTATCCAATATGATCAAGGATTTCTTGAATTTTAAGAGTTTCTGCTTAAAATTGAATTATGTAATCCCGTCACTTATAGATCTGTGGCTTTTTCACTTGTTAAGGTTAAAGCTAAGGTTTACAAATAAATATTATAATAACTACTGTGATCTTAAGCCAGAAACCTACTACCTAGTAGTATTATACCAACAGCTAGATTGCTAAAATTAATTATAGTTATAGAATAGTTTTGGCTTCAGCTCTTAGCTCTATAGCTCTATAGTCTCTGAGATCTAGGTGTTCATACATCTTTGAAGTTTATTTAAATAGGCTATCGAATTTTAAAAATGATTCTCTATAGAATAAAATATTTTTTAAATTTTTTAAATAATTTTCTGTTTAACCTTTCCTTGTTCTTGCAACAAAATTTAATTTTTTTACAAAGTTAAATTCTCGCACTTGTTCCCAGTTTATTTCAGTGTTTTCTGCAGTGGCAGCGACCGTGTTCCACTTGCAACCATCAACCATCCTGCAGCTTTTGCCCTCAATAGTTGTCTGAGCCTCCTCCTATTTTATTTTCTGTCACACTGTCCTGCTTCTCACTATGATAATAATGATGTAAGCAATGATCATTTGAGTCTACGTCGGCAACAACATTATCATCATCATCGACTTGTGCAGCATCATTGCCTCGTCAAAACGTCAATCGGTGTAATCAAGCGTTAAGTGATTCTGCGGAAGCGCATCGAGGCTCCAGATCCAGACTCAAGGTTCAATCCGAGGGAGCACGAGAGTAGGAGACAGAAGAGAGGGGGCGAAGGCAGGAGTTAAGCGGAGGCAACACTCGGCCATGCTTTGGGGTCGACTGCAGCTTGACTGATTTCACTGAGCCAAAAGCAACAGAAACAGCAAAAACAACAACAACAACAACACTTTTTGCTTAACCCTTTTTTATATGTCGCGTTTTTGTAATGTCCTATAAAAGAGTATACTGGGCTGGTTAAAAGCACGTGAGAGGCGGAAGGAGTAGAGCATATACAGTGGCGAGCACATGTGGATACATGTTTTGATACTGTGACTTTGAGTGGATGTAAAACCCACAAAAATGCATTAATCGATTCCAAATTTTTAACAAAAATCCACTAATAATATATAAAATGAAAAACAACAAATTTTATTCATTATCCCCTACTTAGCTCGAATTATCTATAAAAAAAAAACTTAAAAATGAGCAAGTATCCACTTTTGCGCGTATAACAAAACTTATAGATTAAAGAATTAATTTCCATTATTTGCTCGAGTTTTAAGCGTATCATGGATACGATATTAAAAAATATTTCCAAAATTAAGTTAGTAGCCAGAACTCGCACAGAGTATTTTATAGTTGTTTCAACTCTAATACACTGCAGTTCCTTATTTTTTCTTCCTTCTGCAGCAGAGCAGGTAAAAGCCAAATGTGAATGTCAATGCGAATGCGAATAAAAATACGAATATGAATGCGAATAAGAATAAGAATATGAATGCGAATAAGTATGTTGCGTATAAACAGAGCGATACAATGTATATAATCTGTAAGACATGTATAGTAAGTCAGTTATGCTGACTTCGACTGCCAGTTGACTCAGCGTCAATTTTTGCAAGGTCAACGAATTGCATGTGGACCAAGTCGAAGCTGCACTAGCAGCAAATTTAATTTGTTTTATAGCTAATGTAAGCACAAACAAACCAAGGAGTCATTAAACATTTTAATTAATATTTAATAAATTAAGTTAGTTTATTTGTAACTTTATAACATAAAATTCTATCATAGCAGACTCAAGTAGATTTCAAAATTAAAGCAATAAAACTATGATATAATTTTACAATTTATTAAAATAATAGCTTCAAGATAAGGTATGTTTAATTTAAAACAAAAAAGACAATTTTTATTTCCTACTATCTTATATTCTACTTATGATAAAATAAATTTAAAAAAAATTGGAGATTTGTACCTTTAAATTTTTAAAAAATATTTGTAAACTTAAAAAAAATTTTATATTTTTTTTTAAGTTTTTAAGGTGAACTTTCACCTTAAAAATTTTAAAAAAATTTTAAATTTTCAAGGAACTTTAACCTTTTTTAAACAATTTTTTTGTATATTTACAAAAATTTTTCAGAGCAGCCTATTAACCTTACATTTTTAACTAATTCAAAGTAGATCCTTAAAAAATCTTTTTAATAAAATCTTTGAAAAATCTGCTTCATAGGCCCAAAAAAAATATTTTATATATAAGATAAAATTTTGGGTATTTTAGATTACTGCCTTTTTAAATAAAGAACATTTTTCAATTTACAAATAACCTTTAACACAGCCAACTTAGCACACTTCCTCTTACTACTTGGACCCAAAAAGTGTCAACAAAAAGTGTGTTACATAACACATTAGTGCCCAAACAAAAAAAAAAAATAGCTTTCAATAACTAAATAAATTCCACAAATAGACATCATTAAGGTGAGGAAATGAAATAATTACATAAAAATAAATAATAATGCGTCAATATCAATAGGTCATCATTATTTGATGTGGCTAATAACATAATGGTTATATGTCAAAGTATGACTACCTTTTAATCCATATCAAAATCAAGCGGCAAATTAGGCAAACCAAATAGAAACTCAAATTCAATTAGGAAATGGCTTGAGTTGTTATATCCACGAAGCTATTACCTCAACGGAGAGTGGGGGGGCTGGGGGACGGGGGAATGGGGGACTGGAGGACCTGAACTAGGAAGTACAACAATATGCCACAATCAAAGCAATTACAGTTCAAACAACAACAACGAGTAGAAAAATAACAACAGTAATAATGGTCACAAATAAGTGCTGGTTAACGGGCCAAGTTGGCAACTTGGCTACTAAAATGGTCATCAACTATGCAAATTACTTGGATATTTTTCACCAACACACATCTCGCATACCTGCACAGAGCTGCGAGCGAAGAAATAACAGCGTAAAAACTATGTAAAAACTATGTAAAATCTATGTAAAAACTATGTAAAAACTTTGTTTTGTCTTACATATATATATGTGAATTTTATTAATTAAATATAGCCAAATAACGAGTATTAAAATTAGATCGAGTATTAAATTAATAAGTTAAAGATAAGGTTTGTTCAATTTATTAAAAGTAGATTATTTTTATTTCCTACCATCTAATATTCTACTAATGTAAAAAAAAAGAAAAAAACTATTTAGTAAAACTATGTTTATTTTAACCTTAAATATATATTAATTTGTTTATTAATTAAATCTATTTAGTAAAACTATTTAGTAAAACTATTAAGTAAAAACAATGTTTTTTTAAACATTTTTATATTTGAATATTATGTATTATTTATTTAATTTAGCTAAATTATTAAAATGAGATAATTTTTAAAAAACTATTTAGTATCGATTAAGTAAAAACTATATATTTTTTTAACATTTTTATATATGCATTTTATTAATTTAACTTAGTCAAATCATCATTTTAAAATGTTAATGTCGAAACTATGATTTATTTAAAAACTATTTTTGATATCAAAATTAATTTTATAATATTTTATTAAGAAATATAATTCAGTTTATTATAATTGAAATCGACATTAAATAGGTAATCTAAGTCTTAAGTACAAAAAATTCAGTTGCCTAATATTTGCTAATATTCCATAATCTAAAAAAAATTAATATTACTATAAGTATAAAATATAATACAATATAATCTTAATAAATTGATATTCTCCACATAGACTCTTTATTTTTATAAATAACATTTAAAGGCCATTGGAGTATTTCATTAATTTCTAGAGTGCTTTTCTTGGTAGGCACAGTGTTGAAATCCCAAGGCAGTGACTAATAAAATATGTAGAAAATATGTTAATTATCTGCTAAAAAAATCAAAATAATTTATAGAATGAATTCTCGTCTAAACTTAAATTATTTATAATATTTTCATGGTAACTATTGAATTTTTATTTATATTTATATTGAACTTTGCCGTGCAGAAAAATACCCGAGTCTATATTCATTTGTCTAATTTAATGCATTCATTAAAAAGTCAACAAAAATAACACATTTAAAACATAATTTATTTCCCCATAAGACAAAAACCACAACATTTGCTGACAAATAAAGTAAATTGGGTACAAATCATTAAAATCAATCGATAGATCGATTGTTTTGCACTTGTTGTTGTCTTGAGCGTTGTTGAACTGGAAAATTTCATATGCAGCATATTTCCTCATGCTTATCTCTCTGCTCATTTCCCTTTTGCTGCTGTACATCCTCAATCCATTCTACTTCCCCCCTTTTTATCCGGTCTCTTCTGCTGTCCCCAACTTGCGTTCATTTGTTTTTTCAGTGACTTGAGTTCAAGTCGAATTTTGTTGCTTCAAATCGAAAGGCAAAACTCACAACAAATTTTGTGGCCATTGCATATTTATGCGACCTGGCAAAAGGGGTGGGGAAACAGGAGTGGAAGGGGGTGTCAACTTACCCCCTTTGACCTGCCAATGCTCTCGTTGTTGTTGTTATTTTGCTTACCTTTGTCAGTCAACAATTCGATTTTATAGTCCTTCAGTTCGGTTGCTGTTACTGTCTCGGTTTCATGTCTTTCCTTTTGCAGGATATTACGATTTCGAGCCAAATTCTGTAATGGAAAATGTGTTGGAAAAGTGGACAAAATTGCTGACTGCGTACAAAAAAAAAATAAATACTCAGGAGATTAAAAAGAATAAAGAATATGTAGTAAGAAAAAATGCAATTTAGATGTGGAACGTATTTTAATTTTATTTATTTTTAATAAGTAGAAATAACTAGGGTGAATAGTCGGTTTAAATACCGCATTAAAGCTATCATTTACTTATCAAATCAGCTTTCATTTCGTAAGTCACTGATGACCCGAGGCTGCAAAACTAAAGCTAAATTAATTATGATTTTCTTAGAAGGCAAATGAATTTTATATTTAATAGCTTAAGTACTTTCAGTGACCTTCTGGGAATCTAATCACATTTATGTTCAGCAAACTTTATAATCATTATTAAATGAACTTTTACAACGTGTTTGTGATTCGCGGAAAACTCTCGAAATATTTGCAGTATTTGATTGCTTAAAGTTCACTTGATATAATTTCATTAAATATTTTCTAAGCTCCAAAAAATATTAATTTAAATAATTTGTAAATTTTGTGTTTTTTTTTTCAGAATTTTCCAATTTGTTGCAGTAAATTTGCAACAATAAAACATTGATCTAAATCGATAAGTCATTTTAATATGCATTCGATTGTGACTCTTCTCGCAGTCATAAATTTGATATATACACATGGATATATAGGCGTATTATGTACAAGCGTGTATATAGAAATATATCTGAATATAACGAGTATATAAATAAATATATTTCATTTATGCTCAAAGCAAATTGCCACTGCCAAAAGCTGCCAAAAACCAATTGCAATTTTCCATGTGTTGTATGCATAAATAATATACACTCACACACACACACACGCATTGCCACACAAAGACTGCAAATAAAACAAAATTACGCATACGCCGTGTGTTATGTGATAGAAAAAGGGGAACGCTCAAACAAAAGTGTATGGACGAGGGGAGGGGAGCAGCAAGCAGTTGTGGGTGTGCTGAAGGGGTCGGTGTGGTGGGGGGATGGGAGCATGCCTACTGTTTGTTGGACTCTGAGCTCTGGTGACATCGACTGGCAATACCATTGCCATGATACTCAGTTTTGTTTAATAATTTATGTATATGCCTTGGCAGCAACTCGCACACATACAAGCGAGTATATGTGTGTACACATCAATAAACACACACACACACACACACACACACACACACACACGCACACTCAAGCACATTGGTTACATATGTTTCATTTGCGCGTCTGTTTGTGTAATTTACAGTTACACAAAACCGCAAATAAAGTTGCCAACATTACGATACAGCGCAGCAGCGGTGGTGGGGGGGGCCTTGGGGGGGCACGGGGCGAGTACACATAAATAACAAGAGCAACAACAACAACCACAGCAACAGCAACAATATGAGCAGCAACTCCATCAACTGAACAGCCAAAAGACAAAACGCTAAAAAGTCAACGTTGCTGCGGCTAAAAAGGGTGGAAGTGGGGGCTTTCTGGGGTTAAGGGTGAAGCATATTATGACAATAATATGTCGCAGTTGAAGTTGAATTTGAAGTGCTCAACGAGTTCGTGCCAAAGGAAGTTACAGTTCGAGCAAACTCGAATTCGTCCAATTGTTTTCCCCGCAAGTGCTGCAGTTCCAACCCCCTCCTAACCCCTCACCACACACACCGCAATTGCAAAGTAATTGAAAGGGCTCTCTTCCTCTCCCTCCCTCTCTCTCCTACTCTCTCAAAAAAGAATAAAAACTTTCTGCACTTATTGATTTTGCCAACGTCGAAGTTTAAGTTGAAGTCGAAAACTGTTTTCAGATTTCTCTGCTCGTTTTTTGCCCCTCGATTCTCTTACTTTTCTCTCCTTTCTCCTCTTTTTTTTTGAAATTGTCAATGGGTTAATAATACCGATAGTTGTGTGATAATATCAAGCGCTACGACCACTGTTTGTTGTGCCATCAACAATCAATGTTATCGATAAGTGTGTGTGCTTCAAGTGCTTGGAAAACTGAGGGTATGATAGGAACTTTAGTTTATCAATTACTTATCGAATGGTTATGAAAGTATTGAAAGCGATTTAAAGGGTTATGAAGGACAAATTTTGCAGTTGTTTATTTGACTACTCGGTGGACACCGCAAATAACCCTGTACTTATAAAAGAGGAGTGCTGTACCTTACTAACAAGATAGTCATTTTAAAGTTTATGAAATATTTAAAGGCAGAAACAAATTTCTTTACAAATAGCTGATTTTTAACCTCTTGTTCCAATATAAAATAGCAATAAAGCAATAGGTTTTGTATTGTAAATAATCCTATAAACTTTCTTTATAGTACATTTTATTAAATATCTATAAAATTGACTTCAAGCCCTTAAAAGTTGTAAATATTTTATATAAAATTTTATTTCAAGTGATTACTGGTAGCTCCAGCTTATCGCTGTCAGGCTTAAAAGGCTCTAAACACTCTACCACTTCCAACTTGTAATCAAAAACTGAAATTCAATGCTGTAATACATGCAGAAAGTGCTGCAACTTTGTGAGTTGCCTTGTTGCATGCAGCCAAGTGTTGACTGCTTATTGTAGTAGAGCAAAATGGCCAAAATGGTCGCACAAAAGACATAAACATTTTCAATAGATTTCCGCTAACAAGATAAATAGTTTGAGCCAAGTTTGCAGCGCACTTTAAGGACACAAAGCAGCAAAGCAGAGCTTTCCAATCATCACAGCCAGAAAGGAGTGGGAGAAAGAAAGAAAGGAGAGAAATGGCAGACTAGATTATTTGTTGCAGATTCGATTTGCTTCATTCCCATTGTTATTGTCATCAAATTGAAAAGTTTCTCACATAATTTCGCCCATTTTCCGGCACTTGCATACAATAGAAATGAAATACTAAAAAAAATACCACATGTTCATAGGTCTCCAGGTACTAAAATTTCAGGTGCTCATATTAAATATCCTGCTTAAATATCCTTACACTGTTTCCTATTGATTTTGCTGTCTCCGTTCGATTTCGCTCGTCTTTTCTGGTTTACTCCCTCCCTACTCCCTACTCCGCTAATGTCCACCACATTTTCATTTCCTATTGCAATGATTTTCCTTTCAGCTCGGCTATTTATTCTGCCTCACCAATGACGACGTCGACATAGGCCAAGGCACTGAAAAAAGACAGTACTAGAGTGAGCTGAAACATTCTCCAAAGACCCTGTAGTTGCACTGAAGAAAATCTTTTAATAATGCCAGCAGTAATCACTAGTTCTTCACACTCATCAGTAATTTCCGCTTAGCTTAAATTTTAACCTACTGCCTTTTACCTAAGTTTTGACTGTTTTTGGCCAACCTATGCTTCATTTCAAGTACAGGGTCTTGAAAAGTTCGCCCTTTCCATAATCATGAAGAAATTTGTAATAAAAATTCAGCAGCAAATGAGAAAAGTACACACACACACACTGACGCATACCTTACGAGCATGTCTATCCCTATTTCACTCTTTTATCTCTTGCTTTCTCCCTCGTATTCTCCTCCTTCTCCCTGTCTCCTCTGCTTTTACTCGCAGCAGACAACGTGTCAGTTACCGTTACACGTGCAAAAACTATGCCACTGCCTTTGTCTATCTTTGACGTTTTTCTCGTATTTCACTTGCCCTTCATCCCCAACCTACCCCGTCCCCTCCTCGCCCCTTTGTGCCCGCACTATGGGGTATATTTAATAGCAGATAGTACTTTTCATTGCCCTAGGCCGGCAAAGCGAAATAACATTCAACTCGCTCAAGATGCTGGAATGCTGCGTGGCTTTCAGTATAGGATTTTCCAGTTGACTAGCTTCAAGTACATCCGTCATAAGCCCAAGAAACACCCGAAGGTACCTAAGCAGCTTCTCAAAGGAACTCAAAGAAGCTCAAAGGCTTAAAAGAAACGAAACGAAGGTAACACAATTGGAAACTCAATTGAGGCTTTATTAAAATGTTATTAGAAAATTCAACTATTAATGCAATTGACACCATTAACTATTAAATGTGGACTGAAGTTGTGAAAAAAAAAGTAATTTACATTAGAATTAGTATTAATATTTATTTCAAGATTTGATTACTGTAATTATTAGCATTTTCATAAGTGTTAAGTCTCTAGTAGCCCTACCATAAGCATCAGTATTAGTATTAGCATTAGCATTAGCATTAGCATTAGCATTAGCATTAGCATTAGCATTAGCATTAGCATTAGCATTAGCATTAGCATTAGCATTAGCATTAGCAGTAGCATTAGCATTAGCATTAGCATTAGCATTAGCATTAGCATTAGCATTAGCATTAGCATTAGCATTAGCATTAGCATTAGCATTAGCATTAGCATTAGCATTAGCATTAGCATTAGCATTAGCATTAGCATTAGCATTAGCATTAGCATTAGCATTAGCATTAGCATTAGCATTAGCATTAGCATTAGCATTAGCATTAGAATTAGCATTAGCATTAGCATTAGCATTAGCATTAGCATTAGCATAAGCATAAGCATTAGCATAAACATTAACATTAACATTAACATTAACATTAACATTAACATTAACATTAGCATAAGCATTAGCATTAGCATTAGCATTAGCATTAGCATAAGCATTAGCATTAGCATTAGCATTACCATTAGCATTAGCATTAGCATTAGCATTAGCATTAGCATTAGCATTAGCATTAGCATTAGCATTAGCATTAGCATTAACATTAGCATTAGAATTAGAATTAGCATTAACATTACCATTAGCATTAGTATTAGCATTAGCATTAGCATAAACATTAGCATTAGCATTAGCATTACTATTATGAAATGCATTAATCTTCCTTTCATTACTATACCCATTACCATTAAAACAATACTGATCCTAGTAAGCTTATCTTATCCAAGTAAGCCTTGAGTTCTAAATAGCTTCACTCAAATTCCATATTGTCAAAGTAGTCAGTTAGACTTTTGCTTCAAGTAAAAGTAATCAAAATACATTTTCGTTCAGTTATTTTCTCATCGAAATCCGTACAAAAATTGTAAAACGTTGTTTCTTTTCGACCTCGTGAAGTTAGCCATTTAACTATATGACGATGCCTCCAGTAATGGGCCATGAAATGTTCAGAGAATTTCAAATGATTTTCAATATCTTGGACTGGGATGACAAGGGATATATAACATCCCAACAGTTGTCTGCAATAATGAAGCAATATGGATATGTCCACACACAGGAGGAGATCCAACAAATGATTGATTTTGTCGACTGCGATGGCACTGGACACATGGGATTTGCAACATTCTGTTCCGCTCTACTCGCCTGCAAGAATATGATGAAATCTCCAAGATCATTATAAGCACACACCCCTCCTATCACAAAATCACTACTTAAACTATTGCATGTTGTCAGTGTGCCCAGAGTTTGAGCCAAAAAGAATAAATTCTAAAAATAATTAATTAATATTTGTAAGTCATTAAAAAAAAGGAAATTGTTAATTTTTATACCCGTTAATCCTGGAGTAAAAGGGTATATTGTAATCGTTGAAATGTATGTAACAGGAAGAAACAGGCGTGACAGACCCCATAAAGTATATACATATATTCTTGTTCAGCATCAATAGCCGAGTCGATATAGCCGTGTCCGTCTATCTGTCCGCCCGTGTGAACAAATGGATCTTCTAAACTAATAGAGCTAGAGCCACCAAATTAGCATTAGCATTAGCATTAGCATTAGCATTAGTATTAGCATTAGCATTAGCATTAGCATTAGCAATAGCATTAGCAATAGCATTAGCAATAGCATTAGCATCTGCATTATCATTATCATCAGCATTAGAATTATCATTATCATTATAATTATCATTATCATTATCATTATCATTATCATTATCATTATCATTATCATTATCATTATCATTATCATTATCGTTATCATTATCATTATCATTATCATTATCATTATCATTATCATTATCATTATAATTATCATTATCATTATCATTATTATTATCATTATCATTATCATTATCATTATCATTATCATTATCATTATCAGCAGCATTTGCATTAGCATTGTCATTGCCTTTACTTCTGTTAAGTTTTTAAAATTATATAGTTCAATGAATAACTTGCATAGATATTTAGATATTTCCCCCCAACAAGGCAGCTTACCAAAGAAAGTTGTTGACTGCGTGACGAGTCGAGCATGAGACTGAAAATATTAAAGTGCCCATTGGAACGGAAGAACGGTGTCTACGAATGCCATGGAAATATGTATAAACATTAAGAGGGTTGTTAACAGAAATTCAAATTCTGGCTGGAAGCTGTATTTTTTTTGGCGTACAATCATCAGCCATAAATGAAAATAAAGCTTAAATTACAGAAAAACATTGTGAGAAAATTGCTATTTATTTAATTTCCAATTTGGTCAGAATTTTTGCAGCTGCGCCAAATTACACGGGCTTTCAAATAGAATGAACTATGTAAGGTTGGGGAGAAAGGAAAGCTAGTTAAAAGATGGGTGTGTGTACTCTACTTGGGCCATAAAATTAGCGTTTGGTCAGAATCAATGGCCGTCAACAGGAAATGAAATGCGACCTCAAAGGCGAAATTTGTGCAAGTTTTTAGTTTTTGTGCATTGTTCTGTGGCTAAAACATAAAAAACATATCGGAAATTGAACTGGTCATGAGTCAGCCCTACACACACACAAACACACTTACACACAGCTGGCTACAAATCAACACGTAGCCATAAAAACTTGGAGTAGTTTCCCTGTCCCCACCAAAAATATACTCAAACTCGCACATGAAACCCTTTTTAGCTGGCGAGTAGACTTCTTTTCCTTTTTTTTTTTTTTATTATTTTTTTACTCGAAACCATTAATGTACGAAGTCGTAATATCCTTTCCTTTGTGTATTATCCCCAGCCAACTTCTTGACTTTAGCTGTGGAAGGGAACTTTGTTGAACTTAGAGCATTGGCTGCTAGACGTGGAAGCAAACACGGAAATAGCCAACTGGCCACAACTAGCTTGGCATTTCTAATAAGTGTATATGTGTGTAGTATGTGTGTGTATGTGTGTGTGTGCCTGCCACTGTATGTGTGTCTTTTTTGCGCACCCAAGGCAGCGGTAAAAGCTTAGCCATGTTGACAATTATGAGCTGGTAAGAGTAGAGAACCAAAAAAAAAGGGCGAAGAGACACAACGTATTCTAATGATAAAACAAAGCGTCAGCCAGACAGCAACAATAACAAATGCGACAACAACAACAACAGTAAGAACAACAAACTCTGAGAAACCTCGAGTGTATGAGACACTGTCCTGGGCATGAGTATAAAAATAAATAAAAGCGGAAGTGATATAAAAAAACATGTGGCAGCATTTTCAACCACACACAGACATACCAACCACTCAACCACTTCCCCCAAAAGCCCCCTCCAGCGCCTATTCTAGCTGTGTTAAGCGTGTACCCTTTTACACTCGCATCTTGGCCACGCACGCAAAATGTGTTGCCTACTTTTTTGGGCAGCGCCATTCCGCATTTAGCCCTTTTGCCTCGCCTTCATTTAATGCGTCTCAGCCGCTGGCCAAGGCATGAAAAGCTCTTCTAATATGGAAACACAACTATACACTGTTCAAATCACGAAAGAGTAGAATTTAGACTAGAAAAATTGTATTTATTAATACAAAAAAATAGGAAATTAAAATATTTAAACTTCTGGTGGCACTTGAGACTAGTTATGTATAGAGATGAAGGCTGTAATCAGCTGATAAAAATTAAATTAACTTTTTGCAGTTATGTCTAGCGCTTGCAAATTGTTTAACAAGAAAATTATGTATCAAATATTCTTTAATATTTAAAATATGAAATTTTTAAAAACTTTTAACAAAACATTTTCTTTAGATCGCCAAAACTACTTATGTAGCCTATTGTAAATACTTTCCATAGCCTTAAATAAAATTATTTTTGAATTTCTTCCTAGATTAAGTTGTCTTTTAGGTAACAGGACACGAGCCTGTGATCCAAATTTCTATAATCAAATAATAAAAAAATAATATAAAAAAAAAAAAATTTAATTTTTTTAATATTTTTAATTGAACATAAAAATACCTTGCGAGTTTTAAAGATCCAAAAAAAATAAAATAAAAAAATATTCTGTATTAAAAAAATCATATTTAACAATTGAAAGTTTTTCAAGTTGAACAAAAAAATAGTCTGAAAGTTTTAAAGATCCCATAACAACAAATGTCAATAAATATTCATTTCATTTTAATTTAGCTACAACTTTTACTATATAAGTACTAATGGAGCATATTCCTGCCACTGCTTTTTGTCAGTGTGTTTTTAACCTTTCTTTTTTCCCTCCATTTCTTTGCTCCCTTCGCTGGCTTTCTTAATGCCACTCCACACAGCTTTCTAATATGCTCCTGAAAGCGCCAGCGAGACAAATATTAATAAAATATACAACTATTAGTCATTGGCTAGCTCTGTGTGTGTGCGTGAGTGTGTGTGTGTGTGTCTCCTGGAACTTGTATTTTTAATATGAGAGACAAAATAAATATTCATAAAATGGCGACGGGGCAAAGCCAAAGAACCGACAGACAGCAGCGACTTTTTCAGCGCGTTCCGCCAAACGTTTTCTCTTCATATCTCCCATATCCTCTCGGCTATTTTGCTTACTTCCAACCCCTTTTTGTGGAGATTTTTGCTTTGTTGGCGTTTTGCGGGTGAAAGTGTTTTTCTGCCTATTTACGTCATTCGACGGCTTTGAATGTGCTCTATTGCCTGCTGCTGCTTATCCCCAGCCCTCACTTCCCCCTCCCCTTTGACGAACGTCTTCCCCCGCCACGCCCTGTACTGCCCCGCCTCAACTAACAATAAGACTGACGAATGTTGCGCCATAAAAATAAATACCTGCTGACATTTTTCATTGTAAATATTTTGTAGCTGCTGACGCGCGGCCAAGTGACTTGAATGTGGGCGTATAGTCCGGAAAAAATTGGGTATTGGTGGGCGTGGCGGGGTGCGGAGCGCACTGGAGGGTAGTGTGGCTGTGTGGGTGTACATTCCACACGCTTGCTGGGTGTGTCTGCGTTCTGCGTGTGTGTGTATGTGTGAAAAGGTTTTCACCCACAAACACGCACAACAGGGTGTCGCTGGCGTGGAAAGGGCTGCTGCGAAGGGGCTGCCGCCAAGGTAGGGATTGGTCGATGGGGTTGTACAAATAAATGTCGCCACAAACCCACTGGCCCCTCAGCTTTAAATACGCTGGAGGAGGGTATAGTGAGTTTGTTATAGGTGCACAGTGAATAAACTGGCAAATTACTTGATTTAAATAAATATATCAGTTATCAATAATAATAATAATAATAATAATAATAATAATAATAATAATAATAATAATAATAATAATAATAATAATAATAATAATAATAATAATAATACTAATAATAACAATAATATAAAAATTTTCACTTACATACATCATATTACTAGGGGTTTTCGTGTCCATCACACCCACAGGGTATTTTCCAGTCCACTCTACCCTACTTAAAAAAGTCTACTTATGTCAAGGCTGCATGTTTGTGACGCTGATCAACAGCCTTACGAAAGGAGTATCATGTCCGTCTGTTTATCATCAACTTCATCATCATCTACATCCATATCCCTCTGCACATCAATATAATTATCGTGATCATTATCGTGTTGTTGTTGTCTGTCATTTTGGCCAACACCGAGCAGTTAAGACCATGATATGTGGGCGCTGCCGGTTAGGTCTTAACTTATGTTGGGCTAACACATTTGTCAAAGTTCCAGTTCCGGTTCTAGTTCCAGTTGAAGCACTTTTTCTGCTTCTGCTGCTGCCCAGTTCAGAGGTGACTCAATACTCAAGTGTTCTACAAATACTTTCACTACTTTACTACCATTTAAACAAGTTCAAACATGTCAAAACACCGCCTGCCCTCCAATGTTATTAATAAATTTTAAGTTAATTATATTAATGTTAAAAATAATTTGTTGTGTCATAACATAAAACGAAATTTAAGTTTTAAAACTTTTGTTTTCTCACTATTTTTTTATATTTTTTTCATTCGTTGCCTTTGAATTTGAAGCCTCTTATAAATTTTTTACACTTTTTTCCCAGCTTATGTTGCGTATATGTTGCGCTGAGTGACCCAGCCTACTCCAATAATTGTTTTATTAGACTATTCCGTTAACTGTAAATTTCTAGGAAACACTTACAAATCATAAAAAAAACTGCCCAAACTTCAGTTTTTCCACGTTCTATGTGTGTTATTATTTTACTAGGGTGCTGTCAGAATTTTGTTTGCCTTTCCACGCAGAGTTACCCTCATTAACGGATTTGTGGGAACCTCTTTAAAGAGGTTTCGCTTACAGACAATAAATAATCGAAAGCCAGCATAAAAATAGCAAAAGTAAAGTGACAGTTCGACTGGCAGATACCCTGTGCGTGAGTGGAACTGTTTCAAGTCTATGTGGCAGCTAAATGGTAAGGGGTGTGATGTGTAAAAAAGTAAACACCTTTACTCCCTCCCTATCAGACTAGATTTCCATGCAACACTTACTGAAGTTGATGGACTCTTCAGTGTTCTTTAGGGTATTTAATAGTAACGATATCGCATGGCGCCCACATTGTTTGTCGCATAAATTAATGAGCATTTAAAATATATTTTTTAACTGCGCATTGCATAAACAAATAAAGCACAAAAAAAAAACGCAAGTAAATAAATAATTGTTAGCATCAAATATTTATTACTATGCAGCATGCAATTAAAAGCGACAACAACAACCACGAAAGCGATGAAAACGATGAAATTTAAATTCAAAATTTGTATAAAAATTCAATTGATTTATGTGATGATGGCCATAAAACCAGACGCCCTTCATTATAACCGTTAGGCGAAACAATTGCTGTAGTACTCGTAATATACATTTTGTTGTTGTTTTTTCATTTTTCTATTAAATATAATGACTTTTAAATGAGACGCGTGCCGTCGCTGCTTCTGGGGGAGGGGGGAGCGGTGGAGGGTGTGGCCACGCTGGCCACTGAGGGTGCCGCTGGTTGAGGAGGAAGAGTGAAAGGGGGGATGGTGGTGATGTTTGCTAATGAAGCCATCAAAGCGTTGCCAAAAAATAAATATTTTGGTAAATTATTATTAATAATGGCAGCAACAATTAAAGCGAGTCGCGTGTGTGTGTGTGTGTGTGTGTGTGTGTGTGTGGTGTGTGTGTGTGGGAATGCGGGTTCGCTGCTCTACACGCGTTTCTGTTGCTTCGCTGCTGAATTATTAAAACTATTTAAAACGCTCACGCGCTTTTCAATTAAAACAATTCATCTGCTTACTGTTCATTTGAATAATTTTCAAAAAAAAATGAACAAAGCAAAGAAGATGCTCGACTTTTAGTTACCTTGTACATGCGGGTATGTGCTGAAACTGAAAAATTTTGTTTAAAATTAATATTATACTAAAAACTAATGCATTTCACATAAATCGAACCAAAGATTTTGTCTAAATTCTTAAAAGTGTATGCATGAGTTTCTTCTATTTCATTTTAATCACATTAAATGAAATTGAATGTTAACGTTAATGTTAAGCTAATAATAAATAGTAAATGTCACCTTTAATGCAACTTCTTAATAAACTACAGTGGAATCCGGTTATAACGACACTCCAGGGACCGACGATTTTACGTCGTTATACCCGGTAGACGCTTTAATCGAAACGAGCAAAGATAAAAAAGTTTGTATGGGAACCAAACAAGTCATCGAGCTTTCGTCGCAATGACCGAATGGACGCTTTAAGCGGAGTCGTTATAACCGGATTCCACTGTAATTAATATTTAAACACTTCTTTACACTCTGTGGCAATCAACTTGGAAAAGCCGTTAGGTTAACAAATTATATTTTGTAACCCAACTCCTAATAAATAAATAAATAACTTGGTAAAACTATGATTCCCTTTCTAAAGTATAACTTTTGCTATCACCAAAGTGCATTAACATATTTGTTGTTTAAACAAATAACAACAAATAACAAACTATTGGCTTGCTTAATTATGCGTCCTAACTAAAATGTGTGTCAAATTTAGCGTAAACTAAGTAAGAGATTAAAGATAATGTTTTAAGTGCACTCACAAAAACAATGTGTTTGTTGATTCAAACAAATTTTAAGTGATTATTAAACTATCAAAGAAAGATATTTCTTTAAGAATTTTTCATAAATAATTTTACAAAGTTAAACATTGAATTGAGCTTTAAAATATTTTTTTTTAATAATTTAACGCAGGTATAAAATATAATTATTAGTTGAACGAATTTATTAAACTAATTTCTTAATATATTTTGCATATATAAGTTATGCGAATCAAAGGTATTAGCTGGTAATAAAGCTTGAGAAATAGTTTTAATTAAAATAAAAAAAAAATAATTAAAATCAACATGGCTATAAACAATTAAAATGGTTACCAAAACTGCAATTTTGTCAAAACTATTTGGCCTATTTGAACACAAGTTAAAACTATACTCGTAATCGTAATCAATACTCTGATTTCTTTGCAACTAGGCTTTCCACGCACCATCGTTGCTAAACACTCACTGATCTGCTGCAATTCAAAATGTTTTCGCCTTCTCTATATTATATATATATTAAATTATTATATTATTATTATTTGCAGATTATAACTAGATAGTGATTCTGTTACATTGGTTGCTTTTGTTTTGCTCTTCTTTTGAGATAAAGGTAAACTTACGCAGAGTTCGAACAGTGGTAATTTTTCTTATCTCTTAAGTTTACCGTTTGAAAAAATTACTCATGTTGTTGTTGTTGTTGGAAATAGAACAAAACTTTTAATACTCTCTGCAAGAGTTAATTGGGTTTGTGCAAAAGTATGTAACAGGCAGAAGGAGGCGTGGCAAACCCCATAAAGTATAAATATTCTTTATCAGCATCACAATCCGAGTCGATATAGCTATGTCCGTCTGTCTGTCTGTCCGTAATAATTCTCAACTTTCGTTCTGTTTTTAGGCATATGTTCATATAGTACACCATTGTAATTGTATAATTCGAGTGGAGGCTAACTATATAAAACTATTCCTGAAAGGTGCATTAAAATCGGACTATAAACAAGAAAACTAGAAGCGTTATTATATTGATAATTGAATGCAATATTAAGGTGTGAGTGCAAGCGAGTCAGAAACATACAAGCGTGATCGAACGTTTTCTCTGCTTGTGTGGCGGCAGCGCTGCCCGCAGACGCTGGCTGAACATTGAAGTTGAAGCTACTTTCAAACAGTGTATGCAAAGGGAATAATCAAATGGTGATAATTTAACTTTTTAGCATTTATCTTGAAGAAATTAAAATTTTTGTTTAAATATTTTAAAATTTGCCTAATAATAGTTATTTTATTTGACACCATTTAAATTTTTATTTTAAATACTTTTCTCGCAGTGTATGCAAAGAGAAAAAAATAACATATAAATTATATATTTAGGTTGTGATTTTACAACCGAATGACATCTGTTCTCGGCCATTTCGCATTAAAGAATTATGACAATAATTATGCAAAATTAATTAATCGATTTACTAAGTAATTGATTGATTAGTGTCACTGATACCCACTAAAATAGGAGCAGAAAGTAAGGGAACCGGAGTAAAAATCCACTCAAATGGACTGCGAATAAAAATGAAGTACGGCAATTGGAAGCGAGTGTACGGCATGCTGAGTAAAAATTCATACGGCTTAATTACAAACTGGGCAACGCATTAGGCAGCGAGGGCCCTTCAAGCCCCCTCATTAGGCCCCGTAGGAGCTGAGTCCCTCCATGTTTCACAGCTTGGCTGGCTGTGTTGAGGTGAAGCTTTTTGCAATTTGCATGTAACCGTTTTTTAAGACTCGCAACTTTGGGGCCCGTGAGGAGCCATTATAAATTTCATTGGCAGGCTTTTCGCCCCGCTAAAAAAAAAGTAACAAAAAATGGAAGTAGAAAAGAAGCAAACGCACAACAAAATATATATTTGTATACGAGTATATATATATACTATATGCGAGTATAACGATTTAATTAAAAAGTTACATTAAATGTAAGTTTTTTTACTTTCCTTTACTTCTCTGTTCTTTTGTTTTTATTTTTAAATAAAAAGTGCTGGAAAACAAAGTCGCAAATGCTTCCATTTTGCCACCCAAAATGGGGTGAACCAAAACTGAATACTGAACTGAAGAGAACCGAACTGAACTGAACTGAGCTATATCCATATCCCTGCTCATTAAGTTATCGTCGAGTCGAGTTATTCAATGGCCCTGCCAGCCGACGACCTTTTGATGGGTAGCTAAGGGGCGTCATCGAGGTCGCATCGCATTTTATTTTCATAATTTAATGTGAGCGCCTTTTGTTTTTGGCGGTGCCCAAAACACTCGACAACAAGAACATCTACCAGAAAAGCAGCCGGCTAAATGTGCGGAAAATCTCTGCTGCCAAAAAAAAGGAGAACAGCAAAAAACACGTTAGAAGCAAGTGGAGAGTTCTCGCCTGTGGTATACCCGTTAAGTTAGTTGTTAAAGAAATTAGGGACTTATTTTTAAAATAAATAATAAGAAGTTCGAATAAACTTAACCATCTACTTTCCAAAACCGCATGCAGGCTGGTTTGATGTCCCAATATGGATTATAAAACGATAAAGTTCAACTTTTTTGTTTTATCTATTTAAGAAAATCACAAACTTTCATTTGGCACCTTTTGCAGCTCACAATTGAGTGAAAATCGACTGATAAGAATGTCAAATTTTGTGAAAATAACTGAAAATAATTTTTTTTTTTTTTTTTAACTCATTGCAAAGTATCAAATTTTCAAAAATAAAAAAAAAATAGATTTAATTGTCGTAGCTGAAAAACAGATAGTATGTGTATTGCTGCATTGGTAAGCTTATAAAAATGGATCAAACTCGGTAGAAAGAGTGTTCTTAAGCCTATTTGAGGTCAAAGTTTCAGGCCAGGTCAACGTTTGACCCTATAGATGCTGAATCTGTAAGATTCAAACATTTTTCTAGAACAAACATTTCTTTTTAAGCCATTACCAATGTAAAAATAATTTATTTTTTCTTCAAAAAATAACTGAGGGAAGTAGAGGGTTAAATATATATATACAAATTAGAAAAAAAAATATATATGCCATCTTAAATATTTTTAAAAATAATACAATAATTTAACTTAAATAAATTCTTACAAATTTTAAATTAAATTAAATAATGTACTTGAGTTTTATGTGTAGGTTTTAAGCCCTTCCAAAAGGCTTTCTCTAGTCCAAAAGTCTACCCTAAAATCTTGAAAAAACTCCTGTTAGTTCTACCCCAACTTCATGTCTAACAGGTATACAAAATCAAATAAAAAGCTGGAAAAAACCAAAAAAAAAAAAAAAAATCATGCAAGCAAAACAAAGCAAAAAAAAAAAATGCAGGGAAATGGGGGAAATGTGCGAAATGTGGCATATGCGTGGCAGCCACAGAAACACGCCCCTCTGCCCTTCCCCCTACCACCACTCGGGACTCCCTCTTCCACTTCCTGCTCCACACTTCCTTGGCAGTCAACCCGACCAGCTTTTTTCATACCCAAACCCCATTTCCCTATCCCACTGCCCATGCCGCCCACATATTGTGCCGCTGAACTTTCACTTGTGCCCAGAGCCTCAAGCAGCAACAACAACAACAACAACAACAAATTCCAGAAGCAGCAACAACAACAGCGACAGCAGAAATGAGCCAAAAAAAAAGAAAGGAAAAAAAAATTAAACAACGGCTGCAAAATGAGCGCCAAAACGTTTAGCGAGTTGTTTACGAGGCTGCCATTTTGTTTTGGTTCCCGTTATATTTTTTTTTTTCCTGCTTTTTTCCTGCTGAATTTTCTTCATGTGGAAGCGCGCAACGATCCGACATCTGTTGAGTGCTATATGAAAAGCAGAAGCAGCAGCAAAAGGAAAAGCAAAAGAAAACTTTCAGCATCAGCGGCTGTCGAGCGACCCAATTTCCAATTGAACTTCAGCCGCTGTCCCTCTGCCCCCCCCCCCTCAGCCCTCCCCTCCCTCACTGTCTCTGCCTCTCGCGCTGGCACTTCAATAAAGTAATAAAGCAGCTATAGCCCCGAAAAATAAGGCTTATAAATTAACTAGGTGGGCGAGTAATGTAGTTAAAGATACAGCCTTGTTGATGTAAATATGTAGATACAGATACAGATACAGATACAGATACAAATACAGCTGAAGTTACAGCTACGATAAAGATTTAGCTATAAATTCCACACAGTTACAGCTACCAGACACAGTTAGGGATACGCATAAAATTGCATATATTTAGCAGATACATTTTTACATTATATATATATATTTATACACTTGCAGATACAAGCAAAAAGTGTGTAAAAGAAATGCATAAATATATGCAAATAATGAAACAACTTAATTAATGACAAAAGTTACTGTGTTACAACAATAAGCAGATTATTTTAAAATGAATTAATACATTTAATATATTATTTAAATTGCATTAATAACACATGGATAAAGCGATTCACAATTAAGTAAACAAATATAAATATGCACTGAACAAATGAAACTTGAATACAAAACAAACAAAGCAAATATTAAAAGATACAATTTTAAAGTTGAAGTATTAAATTGCATTAATAAAAGATACATGCACACAATAAATTTAATTTAAATACGAAAACAAGTAATTATATTTATATAACATACGATAATATAGAACACTTCAAGAAAAAATTATTAAAATAATAAAATTCATGATTCATGCATAACTTATAATTTCTGTGGTAGTATGATTTAGTGGTCCGATTTGGATGAACTTTTGTCAACAGATGGGAACCGATAACAAATGCATTTTGCGCGATTTTTTTTTAAATTGGTCAATAGACACCGAAAATGTTCAAACATTTCCATGCATTTCAACCGATTGTTCCTATGGGAGCTATATGATATAGTGGTCTAATCTGGCCGATTTTAACATATAAACTGTGAGCAGAGAGAATACACATCTGTACCACATTTCATCAAGATAGCTTTAAAACTAAGAGACAAGTTTGCATAGAAACATACAGACAGATCGGCTGTTGATATACATACATAGTCCGATCCAGATCCAAGTTAGTTGTTAAGGTTTTAAGTAATGGCTTAATGGCTTTACGAAATTAAATTTAATCTGCTTACACTATAGACGAACTTGGATTCTAAATTTTGTCCCTAGCTCTTATAGACTCTGAGATCTAGGTGTTTATACATACAGACAAATCGTCTTGGCCGATATTGCTGATCAAGAATGTATGTATATATGTACTTTGTGGGATCGGAAAAGCATCATTCGATCTGTTATGCATATTTATTGGAGTACGGGATCAAAATATATATATTTAAATTTATTAATAATAAATAACACAATATTTTACTTATAAATAAATAAAGTGAATAGTAAAAAATTAAAATTTTGAGGGTAAGAAGAAAGAAACACAAATATGCAGATTTCAAAAACGTTGATGGGCATTTAAGATTCAAGATAAACCCCGACTGAGACTACGCCCAACTGAAATCTTCTCACAAAGTTTGCCAAAATAAAGATAGCTGACTCAAGATAAAAGTCAGCAGAATTATTAACCGAATATAAAAGTGTAGAAACCCCTTTTATATATTTAAATTTATTTTATTCTATAGTTGAACTATTAAATTGTGCACATGCCGGGAAGGATTTACTGCGATGGCTTTAAGTGTCCCGTTAAATCGAGTTGTGCACTTGCAGATGCTTATGCTAATTGCCCGATAAGCCAATGGCGTCCTTAGCATATATTTGGTCGTACGGGGCGTATACATTATCGCGAAACAGCTGGAAAAATAAGCGAGGCCACAAAACGTACATAACACACTCTCGGTACCTCAGATCTCCACCAATCCCCCCTAACCGACCTCCATTCATTTTGCTAGCCTGTGAAAAATAAGAATTTACAATTTTGTGTATGTCGCTCTTTGGCTTCTTTAGACCCTGTACTCGGTGAAGTGGAGTAGTTGATTGGTAATGCCGGGGAAAGTGTGCAAAATCAGACCTTAAATTCCCCCTAAGACCTTTTATTTTTTTCCCGTAAATCGTACAGGGTCTTTTACAGTCTATGCGATCCACTCTACCCTCTTTGACTATTCTTTTACTACGTTTATTAGATTCTTTTGGCGCCGCGGCGACTGTTGACTAACAAAGGAATTTAAAATTTCAATAAATCTGCCAGCTTCAATAAGTGCCGGGCAGTTGGAGTCGTTACTTATGGCCAGGGTGTGTTATTGGGGCTGGGAGGGCAAGTGGGCGTGGTGAAAGGCGGAGGGGTTCGTAGTGAGTTGGGTGGGGAGTGACATTAAAAAGCCGACAAGATTTCTGACTGACTGACTTACAAGCTGAAGCTTAGTTTTTCAACAGAATTCAACTTGATGGCTGATTTTCTGGCTAAGCGCACAACATGTAAACATTGGGGTACACTCGACTAAGGAATACTTGTTGTACAACCAAAATCTGAAAAAAAAAAAACTTTTACACTGGTAACTAGAAGATAACTACAGTTGTTTGAGGCTGGAGTAAGAGACCCTGTACTCATTCTTGATTTTTTTTTCAACCGATTTATCCTGTGCTAGAGGATCCTGGAACTAGCGGATAATGTTGTATCATTCGGGTTAAGCTTGGTGGGAGTAGTTATAATATTAATGTACAAATTGGATTACGAAGTTACGGTGAGGTCAACAAAGTTTTTTTCAATTTGCGGGAGCGATAGGAGTCGTGGTAACAATTTGAAATAATGTTGAACTGCTCGCGAAGTAGACGGACTTTTATATCAAATTTAGTGGCTCTAGCTCTTACAGTCCCCAAGATCCAGGTGTATATACAGACGGACGGACGAACGGACCGACGAAGGGACACACGAAAATCGCTATATTGATTCGATTGTTGATGCTGATCAAGCATATATAATATATACTCCATGCAGTCGCACAAGTCTCCTTCTATCTGCTTAACACACTTCTCAGCTGACAACCCAACAACACCCTGTAATCTTTTCGAGTGAGGTGTCTAAATATGTAGTCCCAACTCGAACAGCTTTAGTACACCCCAAGTCCACGACTAACGGGTGTGAAAACTGCCCCGTTTCCCCTGTCAACCCTGCGGGGAGTTTTCCGGGAGTCACCCTTCCTCACCCTACCTCACCCCGCTCCACCCCTCACCCTCCCATCTCCTTAAACTGCCTGCTGACAATACACAAATTTGATTGGCGCCACCCTAATGTGATTTCTTCGCTGGGAGTTTGCTGCTTGGAGTTTGGAAGTTTGACAACAAACATTTTGCTTGGCAATTTATTTGGTTTATAATTTTTATTGGTTTTACTTTCGGGCTAAATCGATTTTAGCCCTGTCTGTGTTTTGGCCAGCACAACTGTGCACAGTGGTAGGTAAGTTGACTCGATTTCGATTTCAAATCCGAATCCTTTTATACTCCAGGGTAGCCCTTAGTACCCCCACCGCCCTTCACCACCCCCAAACCCCCTGCGGTACGACCGTGCCCTTTAGAATTTTCACTCTTTCGCCGTCTGCATTTTCGCATTGCCAGTGGTCGCGGGCACAAACGACAACGACAACGAGGCCATTTGTTAGCCATTTTCAGAGCTGAGGGCCGTAAAATAGAATTTATTATTTGAATTATAACACGACGCGTTTTGCGTTTTGCAGCCCGCAGCCTTTTCCCGCTGCCCATTTGGCCATTTTCTTCCTTTTCCATTGCCATTTCACCTAGAAATTGTGTCTCTGCCTCGCTCGCACTTTATTTCTCTCTCCCTGTCTCCCCTCTGTCTCTCCCTTTCTCTCGTTTTTGGCGGTCAGGGTCCGGCTTTTGTCCGTGTCCTTTTAGCAAGTTTTTCCTGCGACAGTTTTTTAATTAAAGCGTCGTTCAAGCCAACACCAAAAATGAACTGTAAACCGACTAGGATGTCTGATATATGCATATAAATATATCATATATATTTTACAACACTCTCTCTCTCTCTCTCTCTTTCCTTCACTCCCTCTCACACCCACTCTATGACTTTCCTAGTAAAAGTTAAAACATTTTCTACCTAAGCTGAGTGCTTTCGTAGTAACTCAAAAATTTCATTAAAAAGCTAAATATTGTTTCAAAATATTTCTAATATTTTATAACTAACTATAAGAGTTTATAGAACAGTGATTTCTTTTTAAGACTTCAAACTTTTAATAACTTCAACTTCAACTTCAACTTTTTAAAAACAATATTTAAAATGCCTTGAAAAGTCTAAAAAATATTGATTTATAAATTACAAATGTTATTTTATATAATTAGTTTTTGAAACTATTATACATCTGTTCCAAATCTATTACAAGTAAACAGTTCCAGGTTTTTGAGACAGGGCCATTAATTTTGCTAAGGAGTAAGTACACAAAATTTGATTAATGAATGATTTTTAACAATGAAAATTTAAATTAATTTAATTTCTGATGAAATAAGTTATCTAAAACAACCAATACTAATATTTGAATTTTTAATTTAATTTTGTTATTAATTTATTTATTATTTATTTTGCTTTATTTAAGAAATTGTTTGTTTTTAACTGCAAATATTGCAAGTGTAGACCAAATAAAATAAAAGCCTAAAGTTAATTACAAACACTGTGAAAAAATATAGAAACCGTAATTTATCTTAATGTTAAAGCAGTGCTTAAAAAATAATATTTCTTAAAAAAATACTACTAAGAAAAGAATGATATTCTTCGAAAACCACTAAGCAAAACTCCCCTTATGACTTAAGTCTAACAGCAACAGCGTTAACAGCGCGCTGTTAACTTAACAGCTCGACAGTTCGAACATGTTCGCTGCCAAACAAAACGAGTTGCAGTGCGAGTTTGTTGGACGGAGGGATGGAGATTTGTTGGAATGAGTTGCGAGGTGGGTAACGTATATTTAGCAGATTCAAATTGTACTTTAAAAATTGGAAAATTAATATTTAGCCAAAGGCTTGTGCTTTGGTTCAAACAAAATGTCGAACGACCTTTTGTTGTTACGGCGGCAGCTCAAAACAAAAGCAAACAATTAATTTGCAGCAATAATTTGCATTGTGACTAAACGGCAAACAAATAGCCAATACAACAACAACAAAAAGAACAAAAGTAAGAAATAATAAAAATAATAATAATAATAATTTGGGTTAAAATTGAGGTAAATGAATTTCGATTTTTTGGGGTTTAATGAGAAAATTGCATACGAAATTAAATTTGTAACTAAGCAAATGTTGCATATTTGATGGGGTTAACACCCCCAACCACCACTCTCCCTTCTCCACCTGACTACCAGGTGTACACTAATTAAATACACACACACACACACTGGTGTAGTTGGAGGTGTGCACATGCAGTTACCAGTCAACCAACCAATGTAAACACAAAGCCCTGCCTCTCGTTCTCCCGCTCTCTACCCCCACCCCCTTCCACCTGTCTCTCTCGCTCGGATTTATATGGGGCTCTGAATGAAACCTGCCCATATATAGCCCCAAAGTAAATTTCTTGCTAATTAAAATCCAAATATTAATTTTAAAATGCAACGCTACTGTGGCAGGTTGGGGCAGGTGAGTCACCTGCTGGTACAATGGGCAAAAAGCAGCGTACAGTGGGCACTGCTACTGGACTACCCACTGATGGCCACAAAATTTTCACTTGCCCCAAAGGCAACAAAACGCAAACAGAAGCTCTCGTCTGCCTTGACTCTGAGTACACTTTTACTTCCAATCTGGCAGCACAGGTAAGCAGGGAGACAGGTGTGTATGTGGAGTCCCAGGGGTGTTGGAGGGAGGGGCTTCTAAGCATATATATGCTTACAACAGCTACAAAAGATGTTCAAACATTTGGGCATTTAACTGGAGTTGCACGAGTGTGTTCCGTGTTGGCCAAAGGATGTGGCCAAGACCCATTACCAACACTTTAAGCCAACAACGAAAAATACATATAAAAAATGGAATAAAATGCAAGAAATAAGAAAATCAAAATCGATTTGTTTGGAGCTCTATAAAAAACAGAATTAAAGTAAAAAAGAATTTTAAAATTCACTAAATATAAATGACAAAATTTAAAAATTGATAAGCCAAAGATACAAAATAAATAAAAAAAATTAATTATATTTTTTGTGTTAAGTAAAGAAAATAATATAATAAAATAGTTTTAACATTTAAAATAAAGTCACTAAAGACGATAAAACATATAAAAAATTTAATATATTTCATATAATGTTTAAATTCTAAATGATTTCGAACTCTTAATATAAATAATATTTCTTAAATAAAAGTAAAAATTATACATAAATTGTTAATATAACAAATATTATTTTAAAAGTAAATACAATACAATTTCGTTTGTAAAATAATTTATTATTGTTCTATGAACTATTCTAAGTCTGGTCAAAAATAAAAAACTTATAACTTGTGTCTTGAAATTATCTTCATTAAATTTAATTTGCAAATCATACAAATGCCCTACCAAAATGCTTACTAAATATATTTAAAACCGATTTATTACAAAATTATTTATTAAGGCATTCCATAAAGACATTTATTTCCATGAAACTAAATTGCCAAATAAAATGGTATGAAATTTATTAGTTTTGGAGTGCCCAACAAATCTTAAAACAATTATTTTGACATATGTTTCAGCGTTAATGGGTTGTTCAAGATTTGTGACACACAAAATACAAAAAAAAAATGAAATAAACAAAGTCCAATGACAAATATTTGCCCCCAGCCCTGGGCCATCTCAAACGATGCAAGAAAAAACACAAATACAGACAAGTGTTAAACACGAAGAGCAACAATCGAAAGGAGAGCGCAAACGAGATAGCGAGATAAAGAACCGTTCGTTCGATTTAATGCAAGCAAGTGTGTGCGTTTGTGTTTGTGAGTTCGAACCACATCGAACCACGGCAAACAAAAGTCAAAGACATGTGCGCTCTCTCAAACGATCAAGCTGAGGCGCTCTCTTAATCAAACGCTGTCACTGTCGCTCTCTCGAGCGCTCTGTTTGGTGACTTTTTTTTTGGACAACAACTGCAGATGCATACGTGTGTGTGAGTTTTGTGGGAGAGTCAGTGTCTGTGTGAGTATTTTATGTTTATGCTAAAAGATTTACAATTTGTGCGTGCCGAAAATGTTAATGAATTTGGTTATGGTTTTATATGTATGTGTCTACCTGTGTGTACGTGCGTGTGCCACTGTGTGTGTATTGTGGTCTTATGGTTCTTTGGACATTGTCGTGCTCATCATTTGATTTGCTGTAAATTACGAGTATATTTAAACAGTAGATATGTATAAACACACACATAAATAAGCAGCACACATACGAAGACTGTTTTTTCAGTAGCTTGGCTAGTGATGTGTAGTGGGCAAGGGGGCGGGGTGGGCACAGTGGGGAGTTCTTGGCGTTTATGGAAATTATGAACGCTGGCAAAGCGACGCCAATTGCTTTTGACCCAAATTAAAACATCGCGCGCTGCTTGTATTTGTTGTTATTATTGTTTGTTATTCTTGTTACTGCTGGTGTTGTTGTAGTTGTTGTTGTTGTTAATTGTAGAACAAACAACAAACAATACAACATTTGCCATGGGAACCAAGAGAACCAAATGGAACTGAGCTGCCAACGAAATCCGATTCACAAAACTAAATCAGTTTGCAGTCTCTTTGCCAGCAAATCAATGGCAATA
The DNA here is from genome assembly GCA_018152125.1 of Drosophila dunni. Lineage (NCBI taxonomy): Eukaryota > Metazoa > Arthropoda > Insecta > Diptera > Drosophilidae > Drosophila > Drosophila dunni. The sequence continues at coordinate 9,581,487 of JAECXC010004147.1, read as the reverse complement.
TTTCAAAATGTCAGGTAGGACCCGGTCCCAGTCCCGGTCCCGGTGCCGTGCACAGGTGTGAGCCACAAAACTTGAACAACGAGCGTGGCGAGCAGCATCCACAGCAACAACAACAACAGCACTGACTACAGCAGCAGCTGCTCCATAAAAGCCATTATACCCAATCATCATCAGGCAGCAGAGGCAGCAGCAGTGTCCCGCTCTCGAAATCGGGATCTGCGGACCCCAAACGGAGCAGCTACACTGCAAACAATTTTCAACATAAAGAAAATTTAGGAGGGGCAGAAAATTTTAAGTTTTATCATACAAAACATTTTCGCGAAGAAATTTAAATAAAATTGGATAAGTCATGACTTTTTTGGAGACAACATAATTTATTGTTAACTAAATTTAGCAAAAAATTTAATTTTTAAAAGCTTAGCGAAACAGTAGCTAAAAATACGTTAATCGATTACCATTTAAGTTAAATTGTAATTAAGCTTTGGCCGTGTTTAAAACTGCTTTCCATAAAAAATTAAAAATAAAATAATTCCATTACGAACGAAAATAAATATTTTTTTGTTCAACAATAAAAAATTCTTTTAAAAATAGAAAATAAATTTAAAAAAAATTTAAAATAAAATGAGTCTATTAAAAATTGGCCGAAAATATAAATTTTTTTAAACTTAAAAATAATTATTCTTAGATTTAAAAATAATTTCATTAAATATTAAAAAAAAATTAATAATTAAATGAGTTCATTACGAATTGATTGAAAACAAATATATTTTTTTCAAGAAAAAACAAAAAAAAATCTTTTAAAACTAGAAAAAATTTATTAAATATTAAAAAAAAAATTAAAAATAAAATGAGTTCAATTACAAATTGACCTTAAATACAGAAACATTTTTCATCTTTAAAAAATAAAAACCCCATTTAAATATAAAAAATAATTTTAATAATTTAAAAAATAAGCCTCTTTGATTTTTCGCTCAGTGTAGTTTGGGGAGCTTGCATTTTATGCAAAGAAATCACTTTTCATATATATGAAAGCAACAGGGAACGACCAACAAGTCGAGTCTCAGTCTGAGGTTGAGTTTGAGTATTGAGCGATAGTGCGAGGGGAGATCGGTGCATAACTGGTTTTTGGCAATAACAACGATGAGTGTAAGTATTTGTAACTACATCGGGTACGCAGATATATACACATATAAATACAACTGGACCGATGATAGGGGCGCATATTTGCTGCAAGCCATACAAATACAAATGCATGCGAGAAGTTGCTGCGGTGCTTCAATTTGCTGCTTTGCCGCAAAACGCAAAACGAAAAACGCAAAACGTAAAACTTGCCAGCGACAACATCAGAACATGCAGAGAAAAAAAGCTGTTGTGGTTACGTTGTGTGTGATTTGTATCGTTTACAGGTTGCAGAATTCTCAAAGCATACAAAAAAGTGGAGGGAAAATGAAAAGAAAAAGAAAAGAAACCAAAAGGTATGGCAAAGAAGGGCTCATCTCGGCAGCAAAAGGTGTCTCTGCCTCATTGCAGTGCAACTGGAAACCTGCCCATAATTATGCAGCAGTCAGTGACGCCAGCAGAGACGTCGTCGTCGACAGCAGAGGGTTCAAAGTTCAGCACTACGCTAATAAGTAATCGCCTGCTTTCTCGTCCTGCTCGTCTCCCTCTTCATATTCTTCTTCTTTTCATGCACACAGTAGCCAAAATTTAACTCACTCACTGCCATCTCCCTCGCACACTCCCACACGCGCTTGCTGTCTCTGTCGCGCCTGCACTTGCGCACGCCGTTCGCATGACATGCGCGTGCGCAAAGTTCGCTTCGATTTGATTTCAATACCCGTTAAATTTGGAGTAATGGGTGTACTTGGCATGTATACTTAACAGTGCTGGTAGTTAAGCTGTTAGGGATTTTAGACAGAGACAATTAGTAGGTTGAACTGGAGCCATATAACTATAAACTTTTAAATAGTTCAATTTACAATGCTTAAATTAAGTGTTGACATAATTAAAATAGTCTTAAGTCAGTCAGCTCCTTGCTTATTTTAAAACAGATCTTAATTCGAGCCTTTTAACCTAACCTAACCTTTAGCCGCCAAACCTTTCTCTAGATTATTTTTAATCATTCTTCTCATTCTTACTTTGGCAATTTATTTCAGCTTAAACTTCAAATTGTCTTTTCCTTTAAATCATAATCTTTGCCGTGGATTATTTGAATAATTTGTAGCTCAGTTGGCTTCAGATCTCTTGAGAATTAAGAAAATTTTGTCAGTTTTAGTTCAGAAATGCAAAGCCCTTGACTCCAAATCCTTGGCTTTAATCATTACTATCTGCTCCACTTACTCGAAGTCAGATCGTTCTTAGAATAAGCTTGTTATGACTAAATCCCAAAAGCCCTACCAAAACTAAACAAACACACCCCTTGACTAACGGGTATTCCAAAGTCGGTACCCCTCCCGCTTGTTCGTCGCTTGTTTCTTTCGTTTGCTTCGCTTCTTTTTTCGGTGCGCGAAAAACGGCAGCCAACTGCCCACACGTCGTGATCGTTGGCTGTTGTTATTGCAATAAAGACATCGCAAGAGCTCCTTCATTCATGTCTACCGTGAATCGAGTCTACCTGACTCCAACACCATCACAGCATCTCCACCAGCAACAACAACAACAAGTTGGGGACTCGAGAGCTCCAAGCTTCGAGTTTCAAGCTTCCAGCTCGAAGTGAACCCAACTCAAAGTGGCAACGCACGCGCTTTGTTGTTGCCACTTTGCTGTTACTCGTACTCGTATGTGGCATATGTGCTATCTTGTAGTTAGATAGTCAACCTCACAGATACGAACAGAGCTACCAACATTTTAATGACACTTTTTACACCGATTACGTCAGCGGAATATGCAACTACATACTACGGGTATTTATGATCTCTCCTAATGCATTTTAACAGCACTTCAAGTCCATTTTAATTGCCGATTCATCAGTTTTTCATCCTTCACCGTTGGCCATAAGCTTCAGAGTTAATAGTTTGTTTTTGCCAATTATGTATCGAATTTGACATGTGTTGTCGCTTTTTACGCTTGTTAGCCGACACTACAAATTTCAGTTAGTTTAAGGCTTAACTATCACCTGAGTTATCGTCGGGAAAGTTATCGTAAAACGAGCGAAACGTGATTGATTGCCCATTTCTCAAAATTCATTTTGATAATCCTTTCGAAATTTGAATTTAGCTAGCTTGATTTTATCTGTGTCGTCAGAAATCATAAACATACTTTATTAGTGGTTATCGGAATGTCATTACAGTGAAAGCTCCCTTGGCCGGACAGCCACGGTTCTCGTATTTTTGTCCGCCCAAGGGAGTTGTCTGCCTGAGAGAAAGGATTTTTCATGCAAATCACGCAAAAATACAATAAAATTTGTCCGGCTAAGGGTGCTGTCCGCAAGAGGGAGCTGTCCGCCAGAGGAAGCTGTCCGCGAGTAGAGCTTTCACTGAAAATTTGTTTCTTTTTTGATGCGAATTTATATACCAACTTAAGGCGCTTAAATTATTTTTACTTATTTACTCTTAATGCATTTTACATTTGTACCGATTGTATTTAAATTTATTTATTAAGTTCTTAAATTTATATATTAATTTTGAAACATATTTAAAGAACTTAAAATGTTTTAACCTACATGTGTATGTAGTCAGTGTACATAATTTCCACTTAATAATTTATTTCATGAAAATTTATGTATTTAGATAAGCTATTTAGTTTTTAAATAAAATAATCTTTATTCAATAAATTATTAAGTTTAACGCATGTATACTGACTACACAGTTAAAAATATTTTAAGCCTGAACAAATTATTTTATAAACTAATTTTTCTAATGATTTTGAAATAATTTTTAAAGCAATCCTTAAGTTGGCGTGTAAATTTAAGTTTCATATTTATTAAAAAAAAATTATTTTTAATGGTAACTTGTGAATAAAATAGTTATTAACTTAAACTGAACTAGCCAAACAAGAATTATTTTTGAATAAATGCATCTAAGTATATACCAAATTTCATCTGGCTAGTTCCAATAGCTCTTAACTTAGGATCAGCCTGGACTTGTTATTTGTGATGAAATTTTTAAATCTCTAAAAATTTAATCAAGTGTGTTGAAACATAAATACTTTAATTTAAAATTTTTAAATTTTTAAAATAATCTAAAATAAAATAAAATATCTATATGAGGTACACCAAAATCTATTCCCAATAAAGTAGTTTTGTAAATACACCAAATTTCATCCCAACTTTGTTGATAAATGTTTGAATAGCAACGGAGGTTGAACTTTGTATTATTTATAGATTCATAGCCGGGAACTATGAGAACAAGAGCCTTGAAATTTAAAATGTAGATACAACACTTTAATCATATGTAGAACAAGTTTATTTTTCAACCAAAACGGGGGGAAAAAACATGATTTAGTTGAATTTGCTCTTGGAAATGAAAGCAATAATTTAGGAATTTGTTGTTGTTGTTGTTGTTGTTGCTGGAGTCGCCTTTCGAATCGGAATTAGTTAACATCCATTAACAATCTACCACAATCAATTAGAGCTGTCTTCTGCTCTGCCTGTTGTTGCTGTTGCTGTGGCTGTGGTGTTGTAAAAAAACCCGAAAAACATTGTGCACATTATAAACATTGCTGGGATTCCAGCGTTAGGCGACCGAATGAGTTGGTTTTTAGACCCTGTACACTTAGAAACACTGGGGATTCTAGGTGTGTTGGAAAAAAATGTGCGTAAGGGGTAATAAGAGGCGTGGCTTAGCCTTTAATGCATTTATTTTTGAACAGGAAGTAAATAAATTTCACTTTTGAGAGCCCAGAAGTGCTAGACCCACAAAAAATATTTAGCCCTGATCACTTGGTATATCCTGATCAACATAATTTAAACTCGGTAAACTATGATGCTCTCTTAGGAACAATTATATGATTAGTATTATATTTTTATAAAGAATTTTTTATTCAAAACTACATCTTTAACAAACTTCTTAGTATCAATGAAGTGATTCTATCGTCCTTTCTGACTACACCCCCATATCTCTTCCATAGGACACATAAGCTGAAATTTTACCAAATTCACAGTTTGTTCATATAGTAAAATATATTATTGTAAAGTAGTGACCAAAATTTCTCACTCAAAATTTTTAATATAATAATATAATATGTATTAGATAGCTTCACAAGCATAAATCACTCAAAAAACAGCTTGAAGTCTATGTTTATTATTTTAAATATTTCTCAAGTTGATCTGACAGGGTCTTCTACTGCCAGGCTCGCTCGCCTGCAGCCTTCCCCACTAGTTTTTAATATTTTTGTTATTTTTCATAGTTAAGATACCTCAGAAAACAACAACAACAACAGCAACAATGTCTTGTAATCTTGGCGCTCAGTTTGTAATGCTTGTTAAAAGTTGTTGTTTCTGATATGTTGTTTGTTTGCTTGTTTGCTTGTTTGCGTGTTTGCTATTCAACTTTCACTTGCTCTTGCTGGTCACTTTTGGTGGTCGGCAAAGTTTCTGTTGCTCTGTCTCAGTCTCTATCTCTGTCTCTCTCTGCTTCTCTTGAAGTGTCCAGAAGACAGAAAAGTCTTTTCGCTCATTTTGGGAATATGCTCAAATCACAAATCGGAATGCAAAGAGGATGTTTTCCAGTGTTGTGGCTGTATGCTTGGTATGTGACATGTGGTGTGTCTGATGTGTTCTATATGTGTGTGTTTGAGTGTGTGTGGGTGTGTGGGTGAGAGGCTGTCAGTTTATGAAGCTCGTGGCACAGAGCAATGACACTCCATTAGACCAAAATGTGTTAAAACCAAATACATACAATTTTGGTGCCCACAAGTCACAAGGACAATGGAGGCGACAACGTCAAACGACAGGCGACAAATGACAACAGCCCAGGAAGCAAACAACAACAACAACTGGAACAACCACACGGAGTAGAACAACGACAACAACGACGACGACGACGACGGCGATGGCAACGCAATTTTACGAGCACTTGCGTCATAAAAATTGTTGTAACAACAACAGAAACGCATTTGGGGCACTCGCTCAACCTCCTGTTTCCCCCACACTCCATACTTGCCCCAACCCCCCCTCACACCACACTCCCTTTATACCTTATCCCCGCCGCAGTCGTTGCAACTCCAGCAACAACAGCAACAAAATAAGGCGGTGTCTCTTTTTTTATGTCAAAGTCAAAGGCCAAAAGGCGTTCGCATAAAAATACCAAGCATTCAGATAGCTAACGAGGGTCGCCTCAGCAGTGGGCGCTTCACAGTAGGTTCAGACAAAAGTGTTTTTGAGCCCATGATGCAGTAATGTCTTCATTAGAATAATATTTTTAAAAATTTATTAGTAATAAATTATAGATAAATATAAATTATAATTTAAATAACTATGTCATGAAAATAATCAAATTAAATTACATTTGATAAAAATTTCAATTTTTTAAGCCCTTTCTTAAATGCTTGCCGAACTTTTAAGAAGAAAGCTCTAAAAATGACAACTATAAAGTTTAAAACGTTTTTTCTCTGAATTTTATACAGAATTTTAAACGTTTTTGTTTATATAATGAATCAAAATAAACAAATATTTAGTTTTTTCAGCAGAATTAAGCTATGTTTTCAGAAGTGCTAGTATACAAAAAATAATACAATCCTTTCATTATTTGATACGTCTGATTTTAAAATTTATTCTCTTTTACAAACTACACAAACTAACAATTTTTATACTTAATAAGAAACCTTTCAAATTCAGCATATTATTAAAGCATATGAATATTACTATACAAAAAGTTATTTTAAAACATAATAATAGAAATATTTTTCCATACAAAAAGTACTTTTAAAACATTTAATATAAAAAAATATTCTTCCATATAAAAATGGCTTTTAAAACCTTTATGCAAACATTTATTTTCATCATAATGATATTCCTAACTTCTGTAACCACCCTCGCCGTCAATGTCTGAGTGTGTGCGGCATATGAGACAGCGGAGTCAATCACAAAACACAAATTCGATTAAGTTGTTTAAAAACAATTTTTATTTATTACCTACGCATTTTATTCGTTGTCGCTGCCTTTTGTCGCTGCGGTTTATCAACGATTCGATACACAGCCACGCCCCGCGAACGCCCCAAACACACACAAAAGGAGCGGGCGACTAAGAGGATGAGGGAGGGACAGAAGCAGAGAGACTGGGTAAATACCCCTGTGGTAAAAGCCTGTTTTCTGGATTCCAATCCAGGTCTGAGTTTGAGTCCAAAAACGATTTGAATTTTCTAATGTCCAATCGATTCGGGTAGAAAACGGAAATGCATTTTCCTTAGCCTGAAATCAGTCGACCGCCTGTCACTTGATAAAAAGCTGTGATAATTAGGATCGAAATGGGAATGGAGATGGAAATGGAGGGAAAGTCGGGCGAGGGTCGTCAGTAATTCGGGTAGCTAATTTATATGACTTTATTACCTGCCTAGCTCAATCCCTAGTCCGAGCCTACTTACCATATCAATTTGGAACATAAAATCACAGAAAAGAATAACAGACAACTATTTGAAGGCAGTAGACTGAGCTCGACAGTAGAGCACCCTGTAATACGTATTGCAAAAGGTGAGCAAAGCTTTTAAATATTTTGGAAACAGACACTTTTCTATTTAATCAAATACAAAACTAACTGAGCATTAAAATTTAAAAATAATTTAAAAAATATTTGTTTTAAGTGCAAACTTTATTGACAGAATAAACCGAAAATACAGTGGAATCCGGTTATAACGACTCCGCTTAAAGCGTCCGTCCGGTCATTGGGACGAAAATTCGATGACTGTTTGGTCCCCATAGAAGCTTTTTTTTCTTTGCTCGTTTCGGTTAAAGCGTCAACCGGGTATAACGACGTAAAATCGTCGGTCCCTTGAGTGTCGTTATAACCGGATTCCACTGTAATTTCCTAATTTCCATTGGTAGAATTTTTGTTAAGAATTCTTACAAAAATTAAGAAAAATTAATAATAAAATACTAAATAATTAATAACTACAATTTATTATGCAAATTTGAGCAGCCCAGTTGACCTGGCTACAGGGTCTAACTACAAAACACAAGCCCTCAAATGACCGGCAAAAGACATTGAAATATGTCATTTAATACAGGGCACACGTAGGGTAGGAGTAGGTACAGTGAAACCTCTGCGCCGTAATGAGGCAAGCGGCAGACGACAATGAGCATTGACTGTGTAGGTGTGTGTATAGGTGTGTTGGTGTGTGTGTAACTAGCCCTAAACAATGTAGGGTGTCATATATATTATTTGCCACGGTCCGTGTTACTCTCCCCTACCGTCAATCCCCTCTCCACCACCCTCCACCCTACATTGTCCTTATGCAATGCGAACGTGTCTCTAATATCCTAATTGATTGGCCAAATATAGAAAAATGATGCAACAAAACGTTAGTAATTTTATGCGAATCTTTATGGTATAGATGGAGGGGGGATAGGTAAATCGGAGGGAGGTTTGCGGGTAGTGTAAATTGAGGGTGAGCAGTGCACACAAAGGCAGAGATACTTATTTATGGCTGAATAAATGAATACTACCAAAAGCTACAGACCGACATAGAAATAGAAACAGCAACAGAAATCGAAATAGGAATTGAAATTAAAATACTCGTGTGCTAACTGATTTACTATCCAGCCAAAGTTATACAGAAAAGGGATCAGTGTCGTATGTGTGTGTGCGTGTGTGTGTGTTTGCGAGTGTTGTTTTCCCTCTGTAAAAGCCACAAATTTTAAGCCCAGCTCAAAACATATGCAGTATTTAGCAATTCAATGATGCAAACATGGCCAAGAATGTTTATTTCAAGGAGCTTATGAAACCAATACAACATTCAATTTAAACCAAATAGTTTTCTTTCGAAATGTGAGTTAATATTCATGTTAAAGTATGTTATACATAGTTATATAGTAGCAGAATTTCCTTTCAAAGCTTTTACAAAAAATTCACTAAACTAAAGATTAAAATTGTTACAAGTTGTTGGCAATCTAATAAGAAATATATTAATTTATTTTCTGAAATTATGTAACATAAATAAGTGGTGGAGTTACTGTTAATATGAATTAAACCAAACATATGACCAGTGAAATTCAAATTTAAAATCTCTTAAAAATAAAAAAAAATATAGATAACAATTGAAAAACCCTCAGAAAAGAGTTATGTACCTTAGAGGTAAGTCGGTCAAAAAATGTATATAAAGTCAGAATGGCGTAAAGAGTTGTGCACGATATTAAAGTAGAATTCCAAAAAAAGGAATGGAAAAAAATGGTTTATAATTGAAAGGTTCATCAAAATATTAAAAATCATGTATTACGCTCAGAACTTAATTCTATTTATTTAAAGTATATATGAAGGAGATTAAGATATATAGGCCGATACGAAGCTTTAACTGAGAGGTATTATAAAGATAAACAACTGAACCAAACATCAAACTAGTGACAAAAGCATGGGTTAGGTTAGGTTAGGCGGACGTCCCTGCGGGTACAGTACACAGGTCGGAAATGGTCAGAATAGCCAGGACAGACCTTAGGTTGCTATGGCTTGAAGTCTAGTAAGATTTGGATGCGTTTCGCGAACGTTAATAGCTCTGCCGAAGAGCGTTTGGATACCTCTTCCAATGAGTAGAGATGCGGTGCGTCTAGACATGGTAGTCTGGTGCGCTCTAGGGCGGGACAGTGGCACAATAGATGCTCTAGCATTTGAATGGTATTAAGGTCTATGCATGTAATGCAGTTCGTGTTATTGGTTGTGCCCAGCTTGGTTAGATGTGCAGCCGCTAGACAGTGACCGGTGAGGACTCCAACTATTAACCTATAAACCTTTTGAGGGAGCCGGCTATGTGGGGCGACAACAGCATATAGAATGGAAATAGATTCCAATTGAGGAAAAGATAAAAGCACATCTTCCATTGGAATGTTCATTTAATAAATAAACAGTTTCAACAAAATTTGTACTACAAAACTCTAATTGAGTAATTGACACAATTTTGTAGGAATTTAAAAAAATTAATCCGTTACAAAATAACTTATTAAAATTTTGAAACCAAACGAAAAATAAGAAAACTATGAAATTAGTCCAAATGTATAACAAATTTAGTGAGATAAGCAAATAACCATAAAATATAATGTGCCGGAAAGAAAGTAAGGTATTAAGTCGAATCTGAACCTCTAGGCCAAGTTGGACTTCCTCTACTGGCTACATATAATTGTTAAATCTGCGATAGCAGCGACCTCTGACGACAGCGGCAGTGGCTAATGGCAACCCTTGGGCCATTCCGGCTAATACCTCAACATTGACGGCCGTTTGAAGACAACCCTACTTATCGGCTAACAGATTTTGTAGCAGTGCAAAACTCAAAAGGAAATGGCGTCTAGCCAAAAGAGGGCAAAAGAAATGCGATGACGATACATTTATCACAACAAGAGTGTGCCACACACACACACGCACACCCAGCTGGGTTGCAGATCACGAACACGTCCGGCACTAAGTGAGCCATATGAGACAACAACAACAATAGGATTGGACGGGTATATCATTAGAAGTATATCATTGGAATACAGTTAAGGAATCGGAACGGAATGAACAGCACAGCACAGAACAGAACGGAACGGAAGTCAAGGCTGTGGCCCTTATCCTGTTGCGGCTGAATGACCTAGGGCCTACACCCACACACACACTCACACACACACACAACTGATTGCCATCATCGGTGAAAATCCTAATGAAAATGCCCAAAAAATGTATGTAAGCAGCATTTCTGTTGAGTCATCGAAGATGAAATTCAAACGAAAATGGCAACTACAAATGCACCCACAACATAACGGAGGGCAGGTGGAGGCGACTAGGTAGATACCCTGTAGAGGGAAAAAGTTTGAAAATATTTAAATGGAAATTTAAACAAAATAAAACAAGAATTAAAACTCAAACTGAAGGAAATAAATTTTAATTTAAGGTAATTAATTTAAAAATTAAAAAATTTTAACTGAAGTGTACTGAACTGTACCTAAAAATTAATTTGTTCATATTTATTTAATAATTTAATCGATTTATTTAATTTTAAATTGGTTTATAAAGTTTATGTAGGTGTATGGATTAATTGACTATTTATATACTCATTTTTAAACTGTTAATAATAAACAAAAAATTTATAAATATATACTATGTAGATTAAAAATAATAAATTAAAAAAAAAAATAATATAAAAAAATTGTATTTATTTTGTATATTTTAAATAATTAATTTTTAAGTTACTAAAAAGAAATCGAATTAACAGAATCTACATAACTTGATAGTAACCTCAGTCGAGAGCACTAGAATTGAATGCATAATAGACTCGTATACGAACTGCTTATATGTCTAAAAAAGTAACAACCTACAGTCGAGCACACCCCAAAATCCCAGCCTAGCTACAGGGTATAACAATCAAAAAGGTTCAACGGAAATTTCAACTGCGAGTTCCATTCGAATGTCGGCTACTTAACAGCGAATGCGAATCATTTTAAATTGTGATTCATGCAATTCAGTCAGAATTCCGAAAGAACCATGGAAAAACTGACAAAGAAAATGAAAAGAAATATACTTATACTAACACACTGACGCACACACAAACACACACATATACATAGAGAAAAAAGGGACAACAGTCGAAATTCGGTAATCAAAACAAGAAAAGGTCACACATGGATCACGAGCCCACTCGAGCCTAATGATGAGCACAAACAGAGCAAGAAACACAGACAGCTGGACAGTGGACAGTGGGAGAGACGGACAGTGGGACTGTGGGACACTAGGACAGTGGGCCAGTCGAAAAGTCGAGTAAGAGAAATTGGCTACTTTACTCTAATAAATGGGCCAATACAATTGCTTGAAAACAGAAGGGTCCATTCGCAAAATAAAGGAAAAAAAAAAAACAAAAAAAATAAACACTTTGGTCAAGTTTTGACTTTGAAACACCCGTTCATGTAATCTATGAGTTTGAAGTGTCAATTGTAAAAAAAGCCATCAATTTATAACTTTTGCAAATAATTTAATAGTGCTTGAAATATTTAGTTTAAGTAGGAAAGTACTTAAAAAATTTTGAAAGTTTCAAATTAAATTTTTTTTAGGAAAATACAAAATTTTTGTACTTGTATAAATTAATTTAAGTTTATGTTTCACTTAAGCGGTGGGTAATTGGCTATTGGTTTTAATTTCCTGATGTATTTTAATATTTTTTGTATGATGAATATTTTGTTAGCTCATTTTTTAGATATTTTGAATATTATATAAAACTAAGAAATTTTTTCTAAGTGTAATATTTTTAATTGCTTTTCACTTCCTGATGTATTTTAATTATTTTTTATGAAGAAGATTTTGTTAGCTAATTTTTTAGATATTTTAAATATTAAAATAATTTAGTTAATTAATAAAACTAAGATATTTTTTCTAAGTATAATATTTTTCATTGATTTAAATTTCCTGCTGTATTTTAATTATTGTTCATAAACAATATTTTGTTTGCTAATTTTTCTGATATATAAAATATTTAAATACTTTAATTATATAATATAAGTTATATATTTTTCCAAGTGTAATATTTTTTACTGTATGTCAATATAATTTTAATTTTAATTTAAATAAAATCTTACTTAAATAATCTTAATGAAATATTTTACTATACTTATTTAAGATAAGTTTAAGATGTGACTATATAAAAATCACAAAATTATTATATAATTACTTTCCTGCCGTGAATTAATTAATAAATCGATCTTTAACCTAAACTGTAAACATTTTATAAATAACGACTCTGAAAATGCTACTTATTTTGTTTAATTAATTTCTTAATATAGTATAATTTAATTTAATTTAATTAATATAATTTTCTATTTTAGTTATTCTTCCTTCTCATTACCCAACGATCCATAGCAACTTGGAAAAATATACCCCCTCAGCTGGTGTAACGGGTATACAAAGCCATGCCCCCACATTGGGCGTCGGTTATTAATGGTCAGTGTGAAGGCTTTTGCAATGGCAATTATAACAATTTGCCGAGCTTTGCAAAACGCTGTTATAATTAAATGCTTTGGCCATGTCACAATTGCAAACAAATACAAAAAAAACAAGAAAGAAAAGTACAGTCGAGCACGCCCGACCGTATAATACTCTCTGCATGTTAATCCCGATATTATTATTAAAATCGGTATCAAGATATTACAATATCTAGTACTTGCATTAAAACACATTGAAACAAAAACAATCTAAGCATAATCACACATACATCTGTTTGTTTGTATTCGAATACACATACGTTTGACACACAAGCAGAGAAAACGTTTGACGCTTGTATGTTTCTGTCTCGCTTACACTCAGTAGTGATATTGCGCTCAATTATCAATATTGTAATGCTTCTAGCTTTCTTGTTTATAGTCCGATTTTAATGCACCTTTCAGGAATAGTTTTATATAGTTAGCCTCCACTTGAATTATACAATTACAATGCTGTACTATATGAACAAACGCCTAAAAACGGAACGAAAGTTGTTTATGTATTGTGGGAAAAAGGGGCGTGGCAGTCCAAAATTTTAAATGCCAATGCATTTATGCTGTCGCTAGGAACACTCCATAATAAACTTGGTGATCCTAGGTGCCATAGTTATTGAGATATGCGCCGAAAACACCGATTTTTTCAGAGGCGTGTCTAGTTTTTTGCTCATTGTGGGCGAATGGGGCGTGGCATCGAAAAAAAAAAAAGATTCTTGTATTGACTGACTAAATATGTGATCGATTGACACCAAGCTCGAACTTGTAGCTCTTACCATCTCTGAAATCTGTTTGTTCATACGGACAGACGGACAGACGGACAGACAGACAGACGGACAGACGGACATGGCTATATCGACTCGGCTTGTGATGCTGATCAAGAATATATATACTTTATGGGGTCTGCCACGCCTCCTTCTGCCTGTTACATACTTTGCACAAACCCAATATACTCTTGCAGAGAGTATAAAAACAACAACAACAACACTTGGTAATAATAAGAAAAAGAAGAAAAAAAATTAAATATAAAAAAAGGGGGAAAAAATGATAAAACGACAGCAAGAAGTCGAGTGAGTTGCAAGCAGTTAGCCACAATCTTTGGCCATATTTCTTATTGGCCCCAGGCAATGCGTCGCGTCGCGTTGCTTTTTATTTTATTTACAGGTTTTTCAAGCTACTCAGAGTCAGAGATTGGCCAGTGTTGTCAGCGTTGTCCGAGTTGTCAGCGTTGTCAGTGTTGCCACCGTTGTTGCAGCTGCAAAACGCAGTCAGCTCAACTCAAACTCATTTCAAACTGAGCAAGACCAAAACTGACCTTTTGCATTAATTGCTCACCGCACTCCAAGTCCAAGTCAATGCCAAAAAAAAGAGGTAGTATGAAAGGGTAGAAATGAGGGTGTCAACTGTGAAAGACCCTGTACTCAGGCGGAAGAAATAATGCTAACTACTGTACACTAAATGGGAAGATAAAGACTTACCGAACTTTGACAGAGTTTAGTTTGTAGTGTAGCTGTCTACTCGCGGACAGCTCCCTGAGATGTACAGCTCCCTTAGTCAAACGATTTTTAATGGTTTTTAAGCATGATTTTCATACAAAATCGGTTCTCTTAGGCGGACATCTCCGTTGGCCGGACACAAATACTGGAACCGTGGCTGTCCGGCCAAGAAAGCTTTCACTGTATGTTCTTGTTCTATTCTTATCTAAAATTTTTAGTGCTCATAACTAATTTTCTATCGATTAGTTCTAAGGTAGCTACTTCACTTACAGATTAGATCGATCAGGACTAAATTTGATTATATTATCGCTTAGTATAGTTCATATTATATGAGAGTTTGGATGAGATAGTTTAAGTTATGTTTAAGTTACAGTATTTTAAAAAAAGTAATATAAATATACAGCCATTAAATAGAAAAACTTTAATTACAGATTTGTTGACCTTACTTCTTATAGTCTCTGGGTTCCAGGTGTTCAATCAGATAGACAGCTATCTTTATATCGACATTATAGTATATAACTGAAGCTGATGAAGAATTTCAATACTTTGTGGTTTAATTTTTCTCCGACAAACCTAGTTAACTGCAGTACTATTTTAGACTAGCGGGTCTTCAAACCTCAAAGTGACCCAGGACCGTGCCACGATTTCGTATACCAATTTAACATACTAGTATAGCTGAACAAGCGAATATATATGTATATATATGTACTTATACACACTTACATTTTACCTCGTTTCGAATCATTTCGTTTCGATTCGTTTTCGATTTAAGTTTGAGTTTGAGTTCGAGTTGATTTCGTTACGTGTCGTATCGTGTGGGCGTTGGGTTTTCTTGTTTTTCAACTTGGACTCGGGCAGATATGTAATTTTTCATTTGGCAAAACGATATTGGAAATGCCAGCGGCGTAACATGTTGCCCATTAATAAAAGGGATCAGCAGATTTATATTTAACCAAATTAAACAAATGAGCACAATAAAACAAATCATGCTGCTCATTCAGACAGTGCCATTAGGCTATTTTTAGCAGCATGTTTTCACTGAAATATCAGGGCAAATAAATATACTTTTCTTTTAAATATATTCACTAAGTAGTTGAAGAAGTGGCATTTGAAATTATTGGTGTATTTAATTGGAAAAATGGATTATTTTAATGTTAATAATTAATTGCAATAATTTCATTATTATTTTATTATAGTTTTTATTATTTTTATTATTATTATTACTATTATTATTATTATTATTATTATTATTATTATTATTATTATTATTATTATTATTATTATTATTATTATTAATATTATTATTATTATTATTATTATTATTATTATTATTATTATTATTATTATTATTATTATTATTATTATTATTATTATTATTATTATTATTATTATAATTATTATTATTATTATTATTAATTAACTACAAATAATTACAAAAGAATTTATAGAAACTGAATCCTTGTCCTACATACCTAATTAAAATTATTTAATTAATTTATTTAATTTAAACCACACTTGAGCTATTCATACATATTAAATTCTTTAATGACTCAGTGGTTTAAATTTCTTATAAATTCAAATTTGTTACTTCATAAGTAAATTCATTAAAGTTTTAAATCTAAAGACTTGTGTGTATTGTTTTAATATATACAATAAAAAGGGAATTCGATATTATATTGATTTAGTGACAACAATCCATAGCTCAGAGTACTAAGCTGCCGACCCGTTACAACGAGAACTTATCATGTTGTAATGAGTTTGGATGTAGGCCCTGAATCAACATCTCTTCACTTACATATATAACTTATAGTAAAAACTCTCAAATTGTAAATATTAATTCAAGACACATAGCAGTGTAAAGTAAATTTTAAATTCTACACTTCAGTAAAAGTTGCTAACAGCACAAAAAAAAAATTTGTTTGTAAATCGTTTGTAAATTAATAAAAAATAATAAAATTATTTAAGTGATGTGGTTTGAATGCTCCTCATTTTAAAAAAATCTACTATTAATGCATATGTTTGTTTCAGAGTAGCAATCTTGATTTTATAAAATTTATTTAAAAAATTTTAAAATGGATTTGAGAGAAATATTTTGTTCAAGTTTAATAGAAATAAAGATAAAGAAATAAAATATTTTTCCCAGTTTAAACAAACAATTTTGTAGTATTAAGTTTAATCAGATGTTACAAATTTCTTTAATTTGGAAATACATATAAGCCTAACTCTGAAATATTCCACACAACAATACAAATTACTATGTAAAAAAAAAAACATTTACAGATAGAACTAAAGTTTTGTAAATAAAAATATTTTCATCAATAGCATAAAATATTAATTTTTTTACTTTTATTTTATAGTTTTTAAAGTTTTGTAACAACTTGTCTGCACTGTTTCCCAAAAAGGGTTCAAAGCGCACGCCTCTGGCCCCAAAGTAAAATATAATTTGG
The DNA here is from genome assembly GCA_018152125.1 of Drosophila dunni. NCBI lineage: Eukaryota > Metazoa > Arthropoda > Insecta > Diptera > Drosophilidae > Drosophila > Drosophila dunni. The sequence continues at coordinate 9,564,469 of JAECXC010004147.1, read as the reverse complement.
TTGATATGTATTTGCAGTCGCAGTCGCAGTCGCAGTCGCAGTGGAAGTCACAGTCGCAGTCACCGTCAATTATTGGCATAACATATAGTGTGGCTATCTATTGGACGAGTGTCTCGACTGTCTGGCATTTGTTTAGGCGTTTCGATTTTTATGTTAAACTAAAGTGAAAAATTAACATAAATTACAAGAAAACTTATGGCGCACGATTGGGCACCAGACGAGACAAGAGTCGTCTATCGACTGTCGGACTGTCGAGAGTCCAAATGCAAAATGTGGCCAGGGGAAGGGGTGGGGGACAGGTGTGATGGGGCCAACTGACGCCAGTGGTCAGCGGCAGGCAGGTAAAAGGGGAGGGGGGGGAGGGACAGGTGGAAAGGGTAGGTAACTGGCTGGCAGTTTGTTTTTGGAACGCCAACAAATCGCTGAATAATAATGGAACAGCTAAATGGTACCAATAAGCTTCTGATTTGTGTGAAGTTTTGCTCGCATTTTCAGCGCTTATGTAAATTGATATTAATAATAATAAATAATGATGATGTTGCTTTAGCTACATCGTCTTCATCTCAGCTTTAGCTGTAGTTTTAGCTCTTTGTCAGCACAACCTTCAGCTATTGATTTGTTAAAGGGGCAAACACACACACACACACACACACACACACACACACACACACACACACACTCGCACACACTCAGAGCACAGATTGAGGCGTTGGCTGGCCATTTAATTTGAAATGATTTCAGTCTCATGGGGCAACTTAATTTCACGTTCATCTCATTGCAACCACATAGACAAGTTCTCCCTTTCCTGACTTTAGTTTGCTTTTGCAATTTCAAGTTGCTTCATTTAATTTGCTGCCGTTGCAAAACCAAACTCGGACTTTTTTTTTTTACATATTTTTTTTTCATGCCACGTCGAGTTGCCGTTGCTGCCTCAATGATTGTGTGTAGAATATCAATTACTTATGCTAAACACCTGCTGCATCGGAATGTCTGCCGGGCAACGAGCGCTGATTCTAAACCGGGCCTAAATAGTCACACACACACACGTACACACACTTGTACTCGCACACAAGTGCACGCGCAGTCAAGTTTGTGCCTTAAGTCTTTCGTTAGCTCCCCTCTTGTGATTTCGTTTAAACATCGCTTTTGCCCAGCGCTATTTTTAATGGCCTTGACACAGAGTCCATGAACTTAGCCAACTGCTGTGGCTTCATAATTATCATTCGCCCAAATTAAACTGTTCACAACAATCATTATGATTTTAATCAAGACAAGAATTATAAAAATAATAAAAAATTCAATTAATTTATTTAATTGGTATACAGTAGTATATTTTTAGAGTGTCTCACTGGTATTTACTTGATATCGTGCAATACCATTAGTAAACATATTATTAGCAGTAAATATAAGATTACTGAAATTGATTTCGTTGCAAAGGGATTTGCAAATATTTTTAATTTTTAAATATAATTTGTGATTTTTCGGATGTATCATAAACTTAAGCTGGGTTAATTTACATTGTTAAATAGTATTTAAAACAAAACCTTGAAAGGTATTAATTAATGATTTTAATACAATATTTTCTTATTAATTTAATTTAATTTAGTCTATTAAATTAATTGAAATAAATAATTAATAAATATATTAAATAAATAAATTATAAATTAATAAATAATATAAATAAAATAAATAAATTATGTACGCATTACACAACAAAAGTTTTCAAAAAATTAGCTACTTTACTGAAATACTTTCAAAATCTCTGAGCAGATAATCAAAATATTACCAGATTAATTAATTTATTTATTTATTTATTGTCAGACTATGAGCAGTCGACACAAAAAGAAAATTAAATTAACTTTAATATAAATTAAAATAATAAGAAATTTAAAAAATAAGATTAAAATTAAATTTAAAATCTTTTTACTATTACAATATTATAACTATTCATATAAAATTTATATTAACATTCATGTTTAAATTATGTATATCATTATTATTATATTTAAGCTATTATATTATTTTATTAATTTGTTTAACATAAAGCCGTTTACATAAAAATGTTCAATTGAACTTCAATAATAAATTTAACAATTAAAATAATAATTTACAGTGAAAGCTCCTTTGGCCGGACAGCCAGGGTTCCAGTATTTTGATCTGTCCAAGGCAGATGTCCGCTTAAGAGAACGGATTTTGTATGAAAATCATGCTGAAAAAACTATTAAATTCGTTCGGCTTAAGGAGCTGTCCGGGAGTAGAGCTTTCATTGTGAATGCAATAGAAATTTATAATTTTGCTGAATTAAAAGTTTTGTTCCTCCATACATTTTTTAAGTATTTAATTATCATTTTAAAAGATTTAAATTTGAGCAGTATTTTCTTTTACTTTTTCAAAGTGTGTGCACATGTCGTCTTGCCCAAAGTAAGTTCTTCAGCTTGTTCCTTGGGTTTCTTTTGACTCGTTTTATGTTTGCTCATTCAACTGGCATCAACACGCCGTTTTGTGTAACGCAGTTCAACGCAGTCGCAGTCGCCGTCGCCGTTGCCGTCGCAATTGCAGTCACAGTCACAGTCGCAGTCACAATCGAAGTCACAGCCGCAGTGAAGTGCAAGTGCCGAGTCAGAGGGTCCAGGTTTCGATTGAGTTCCAGTTTTTTTGACTTTGAGTTAAAGTTTCCCCCTACGAAAATCTCGTCTCCCGATCGCATTCAGTCTGTGGCTGCTGTCTTCAATGATTTAGTTTCTTCTTGTTGTTTTGCTTTCTGTTTTGTTACTTTTTCTCTTTTTCCTTTTCTTTTATGTTTCGTTCTTTTTGTTGACTTGAACTTTTCCCCGCACTCATAAAAATACATGATCCTGACCAGTTGCCAACTGCCATAAATGGCTCGTATCATTTGCGGTGTTTTGTATTGTGCAAGACTTGTTACAATTAATTAACTGGCTCATCAATTAAACGCAAAACTCGGTTGAGGCATTTGTTGGCCAAGTTAGCAGGCGCCGCTATCCACTTGCTGTACAGCCCCATGGGGATAACCCATTGCAGGAAACTCCAACTCAGCCAAACCAATAAGCCGAGTTCGAGTCCGAGTATCGAACATAATCCACAACCGATAAAAACTCAATTAATGACGATCATAAAAAGCGGCAGAAGCATTCACAACATTCACTTTTGGTTTGGGCCATTACCCAACGCCCTATTCTCAGCTCTCTACCGCCAAGGGGCGTGGCATCTCTTGCAGCCAGGTGTTGTTCGCTTTTTGTGTGTGCCGCGATGATTAACCAATTTTTAAGTACAGTGCATCATCGAAAAAGAAGACACGGTAAATGAAGCTATTTGATTGACAATCGCTAATTGAGATAAGTACACAAATAGCAATTAAGCTGGACTTCAAGTCGTGTTCTAAGGAACTTTTGGTAACTTATTTAGAGTTGACAAAGCTGATGGTTTAATAAATAATTAAATGTAGCTAAATTTGAGGCATTATTTGGAAATGTAATTAAATGTAGATAGAGTAGAAGCTTAGTATGTTATTTTTGATTCCCTCTGCAAGAGTACATTGGATTAGTGAAGAGCCTATTACAGGCATAAGGAGCCATGAGAGCCCGTCTGTCTGTATATACGTATGAACAAACAGATCTTATAGTTAATAAGAGCTTCAAGTTCGAATTTAGTCAGAATCGACTCTATATTTAGTCAGTCAATACCACAATCTTTTTATACTCTTTGCAAGAGTATATTGGGTTTGTGCAGAAGTATGTAACAGGCAGACGGAGGCGTGTCAGACCCCACAAAGTATATATATTCTTAATCAGCATCACAAGCAGAGTCGATATAGCCATGTCCGTCTGTCCGTCTGTCTGTCCGTCCGTCTATCCGTCTGTCTGTCTGTCCGTCCGTCTATCTGTCCGTATGAACAAACAAATAGAATTCAGAGATGGTAAGAGCTACAAGTTCGAGCTTGGTGTCAATCGATCACATATTTAGTCAGTCAATACAAGAATCTTTTTTCCGTGCCACGCCCCATTCGCCCACAATGAGCAAAAAACTAGACACACTTTGGAAAAGGTTTTCGACGAATATCTCAGTAACTAAGGCACTTGTTAGGCAGTTTTCTAGAAACAGGATAATTTCAGTTTTATTAAACATTTTGGACTGACAAGCCGCCTTTTCCCATCAGAAATATAACTTATTTTCAAATTTGTATGCGTTTTCAATCATATATTCCTAATCGTAGATTATTTATATTTTAAATGTGAATTATATTAAACTATTGTGAAAGTTAAAAACTAAACCAGACTATATAAAAGAAAGTTATACACACAACAAAATGTATATTTGAACGTAATGTTAATGCTTGTTTTGTAATATTCGGATACCGATTTTAAAAATGTAATCATACATATACTTGGGATTATACGGTCAATCATGCTCGACTTTACTTTTATTTCTTGTTAAATTTCCTACAACTTTGAAACAAAATTAATCTTGAATTTAAGTCTGGAAAATAATATTGATGTTTTGTATAACCATCAGCTGTATTAATAATTTTATTTCTATTAATGTTCTTAGGGTCCCCAACACTCCATCTCTATCTCTATCTCTTACTATATATATATCTCTATCTCTATCTCTCTCTCTCTCTCTCTCTCTCTCTCTCTGTATCTGTATCTGTATCTGTATCTGTATCTGTATCTGTATCTGTATCTCTTTATCTCTCCCTCCCTCTCTTTCTCTCTCTCTCTCTGTCCGTTTCTCTCCCTCTCCCTCTCTCCCCTCTCTTCCTCCCTCTTTTACTCTCCATCTCACTCTCTCTGCCCGTGTGAATTGCATCTTTGATTCAAGCAATTCGGCGCATTCTCATGGCCAACACCATTACCAAACTCCATAGAGAACTCATGTTGGCCATTAAATAGGAAAGCTAACCGACCAATTGGAGAAAAAAGCAAGTGAAAACACTCATCAAATGTAATTCCAACTAAATGACGACGTAATTGTAGCTTCGTGGAGAAGACGAAGAAGAAGAAGAAGCAGCTCAAGTAAAGTAGAAATTTTGTCTTTTTGGTAGAATCGAGTTGAAAATTTAATGCGATTCGGATTCGGATTCGGTCTTTTTGTTTGGGCTCAACTTGAAGACAAATGGAATAAAGTTCTCACAATTAAAATGAGCTTAAATTAAAAAGTACTTTTACAGTTTCACACTCGTGACACGCAGCAGGTAAACAAGGGGGCGTAGAGGGGCAGGGAGGAGGCGTGGAGTGGCAGGGGGGAAGTCGGTGCTGTAACTGAAACCGAAACTGTAACTGGGTGAGTGGACCGAACAAAGTGCGGACGTGCAAGTCAAGTAAATGACATATAATTGATATTCTAAAAACGGATAGGCATCGGGTGGGAGACAGCTTTAGCCGGGTTTTGGCCAGGTCTACACTGATGAAAACTAGATCAGCTTTAACACCCAATGCACTTTAAAGTAGTTTTTTGAAGCTTATTTCAGACATCAATTTAATACCCCATACACCTTAAAGTAGAATTTAAAAAGCTTATGTAAGACAACAATTTGGGATTAAAAGTTAAATTAAATTTAAAAATTATTGTTTAGAAACTCAAAAATTTTAATAATTTTTGGAAATCGCAACAGCTGAAAAATAAAACAAACGAGTTTGAAAGGCTAATCGTGCGAGCCGACTGTAAGACCCTGTACTAACTCTAGTGGACATTTTTTTTATGCAAATATGAAATTTTCGACCGATTTGTCCTTTGGGAACTATAGGTTATCTAGATCAAGTTTAAAAAAACTAAATATTTATATCACAAAATTCATTTTAAGGTAATTTATGTAGAGATCAGATTGCTCAGAATTTGACAAGTTTTTTTTTGAAAATTAAGAAAAGGTGATAAATGATATTATTATATAAAATTGTGATTATATTTTAGTTTATTTTATTTTTATTAAGTTGATTGGTTTTTATTTTTGTGTTTCTTTCAAGTGTTAACTTAACAGAAGCACACTGTGTAGCAATAACTGATACACATAACAATAAGTAACAGACAATACGATAATACACACGATCCACATAATATACATACACATACATAAGTATAAGCAAGCAAATAGAAAGAGAAACACTCATCAAAGATTATTTTGATTTTTCCATTGAACTGAGACTGTTTCTTAATATATAATAATAAAAAAAAAATAAAACCTTCATGCAAATTCAAAATTTGTTTGCTTGATTTCATTTTTTGTCTATTTACTGACAGTTTTGATGAGGTATTTATATTAAAAATGAATTAAAGTGGTTTCAAATAGGCAATAAGATGCGTGGACGACTATATTTAGTATACAGTGACATCCGACTGTCTGATCATAGGGACTAAAAAAGCAATAAATAAAACTAAATTTACTACTATAAGATTCCATTGGTTCTGCAAGTTCGGTAGAACGGAACTTTATATAAATATATGTATGTCAAGATAAAATTAATAAAAAAAATGTTATTTTTTTAACATAAGTTAGCAATTAAGCGAATTAAATATGTAATTTATTTAAATATTTAAACCAAAAATGTTTTAAAGCAAAAATAGCTCGCAGTTCTGAAATCTTAAAACTTCATTCATTTATTTTTTAGACTAATTTATTTTGTACTCCCACCTTTTTTTGTTCAGTGTAGAGTCAGTTCTTTAGCCAGGCACTGCCTAGCCAGCGATTGCCTCATCGCCATAGCCATCATCATTATTATCATTATCATTATAATGAAATTGCCGAGTCGATGGCCAATGACGATGGCCAAGTCTGTAGTTGTTGTTGTTGTTGCTGCTGCTGTTGTTGTGGCACATTCCACGCTGTTGCAAATTGTTGTTATTGTGCCGTGTGGCAGCTACCGTGTGCTACCAAGCGATTTTGTTGTTTGGTAATTGCCACACGGCCAAACAACAGCCAAACGGCCGCCAACAACAGGCGGCAACTCAATCTCCGAATGCGCCCACGGAGCTTGCCACAGTCGGGCTTGCCACCAGCGGGTTGAGAGCTGCCAGGTTGCTAGTTGCCAGTTGCCAGTTGCCAGTTACCAGCTTCCCAAGTTCCCAACTTCCCAGTTTGCCAGTGACCAATTGAAAATTAGCATGTCCAGCGCCGCGTTCTACGCAAAACGAGCGTTGCGTGCCTCATGACAGGTGCTGCACGTTGCAAGCTCGCATCTTGCAGTTTGCAGTTCCAGCTTCAGTTTTAGCTGCAACTGCAACTGCAACTGCTGCAGTCTTGCTCTTTATTGTTGTCAATTTGGTGCTGATTGTGGGCTGTTGCCTCTGCTGCTGCTGCCGCCCAACACTCCCCTGATTTCCAGCAGCTTTGGTCGTGCCACAAACATAAACACAGCCTCATGTTGCAACTCACATTCTGCATCTGCAGCATTGCAATTACAAGTGCACTAAAAATTAATTTCGATTGCTGCTTAAGTTTCGCTTGCAATTGGAAACACTAAAAGTTTAAAATAGCTTAAATTTTCCTGCCAACCAAAACTCGATTTGATTTATTCGTTTCTTAAAGACACTTTAATTTAAAGCAGCAGTCTTGAAATTGCTTCAAAATGGTAGCATTTAAAATAAATTTTTAAAAAATCGTATCGAAAAACTAAAATTATTTAAATATACTTAACCATTTTCATTTTGATTTGTAAGATTAGAATTAAAAAAATTAATCAAAAGCATGCAAATAATTAAATGAACAATAATGTTTAGTAATGCATTTTATTTTTACTTAAGTATTATTGAAATTTTTCGAATCAAATACAGTAAAGACTGTATCCAGACAGAGCAAATACATTTAAAGGTCACTTTGTGTATTTCTCTTTGAATTATCAACCATGAACCAGATTATGAACTTTCATTATACAGTGTTATATGGCAACATTGAATTATCGATAATTCGAGAATTCAATCCTCATTTAATCATTTAATTTTGTATGTTATTTCTATATATTTTTAACACGAGTAATGACTTAGTTACAATTATTTTATTTTAATATATATTTTAACTGACTAAGTTATGTTGCTAGGATTTTTAAGAGCTGAACCTTAAAAAAGTTTGATTCCTTATAAATTAATTTTACATTGTGCTACACAGAGAACGACCCAAATTTAAGAACTTTCCATTCGTAAAAAACATTCTCAGTTTAAGTACGAGTTACTAAAAATGAGCAAGAAAATTCTTGAAGCAAGTGCAATTAAATATATTATAAAAACAAATGATTATGAATCAAGTTTTACTATGAAATTACTTGATCTGAGCATGAAAACAACAATTATTTTGTAAATTTGTATATATAATAGCTAGATATCTAGCTTATGGAATTATTCCGAAAACTCTTTTTTCAAGAGCCAAATTCAAAGCTTAATTTAATAACGTATCATCATTTAACTGCTTATTTTCCATTTTGGAAAGCATAAAGAAATGTAGTGAATTTAGCTACAAACTAGCTAAAAGTGAACCCTACTGTCACTGGAAATTGGCAACCTTCACCTAAAATAATCAGAATTTTGAACCGAAAGCCCGTTGAAACATAATGGCTAAATAGCCACTTAAAAATCAAAAGCAATACCTAGTTTTAGCTATTTTTGGCTTGTAACTAGCTAAAGTGTCAGCACTATAGCTAAAAATGCACAAGCTGCAATAACCATAAGTTTAATTCCCATTCATTTTCCCCCGATAACAAAAATAAACTTAATCTAGCTACAAATAAGCTAAATTGTCATCACTGCCACTAGGAATTTTCAAAATATATGTAATATCCATAATTTAGAACCAGTAGCCAGTTCACAGTGTTGAAACGAAAAGGCTAGACTTCACTTAAAAATCAAAGCAATAGCTCTTTTTGGCTTGAAACTAGCTAAAGTGTCAGCACTATAGCTAAAAATGCACATGCTGTAATTTCCATTAGTCTAACTCCCATTTATTTTCCCCCGATAACAAAGATAAGCTTAATCTAGCTACAAATGAGCTAAATTGTCAGCACTGCCACAAACTCCGCCATTCATAGCTCATAATCCAAAGCAGTTCACACTTTTGTTCGACTCGTTTTGCATAATTTTTCCAAGAAATTTCATTTAATACCAATTGAAGTTGACATACGCTTTTTGTTGGCGGCATTATTACGGCCATAATTAGCCCAGTTTAGAGCCGGGCCCAAAGAAGTTCTTCAATGTTCTTGCGAGACCTTGGGAGAAACTTACGCAATTTTCTCTCACACAGCGCACAAAGAACTAAGTAAATAAAAAGAAAAATACAAAAAAATAAATAAAAAAAAATAGTTAGTTAAGTCGCTTTAAATTGCAAATAGTTCCCAGGCAGTGGTGACCCCCCCTGCCCTGCCCTACCCCCGCCCTAGTGCCGCTAGTCCACAATCTTTCGGGCTTCCTCTTTGTCTTTGCTTTGTGTTTTGGAAACTGGCGCTAATCTGATTGGAGTTGACTCGCTTGCCAAACAGCGGGAGCCAGGTGGGGGGGGCAGTTGGGGCAGGTGGGGATTATTGGGGTCTAGGACGGAAGCTCAACTATCTCAACTACCACAAAGCTCGACTGCCTCAACTGCCTCGACTGCCGCTATAATTAATAATGATTTCAATTTGCATTTGCCCACCTGCAATTTAAGGCGTTTGCGCAAGCGCCAAGCGGCGTCAACGTCAGCGCCAGCGTCGACGTCGCTGTCAACGTCAGCTTGGCATTTTTTACTCGCTTTTTTGTTGGCAGCTGTACGAGCGTTTTGCAAGATCTCAACTCTGTTCAGCTCAGCCATATAATTTGTGGCAATTCCCGAACTCAACTCAAAGTCTATTGGGAACGCTTTGAATTACGCAAGCGTTTAGGCCACTGCTAATCAGCTGTTGGCAAATCAACGCCAATCAAAGTCCTTTGTAGGCACTGGGCCAGCAGTGGTGTGACCAGTGGGGTCGACTGCCAGATACTCTTCAAAAGGAGCCAAAAACTTCTGTAAGTTAACTTAAACTTAATGGACTTACACAAGTTTCAGAGCCCAGTGGTTACCCCCTTGTAAAGAGTATCTGGCAGTCTGTTATACCCACTGGGCACTGAGTACTGAGTGTAACAGCAGCTGACAGTGAAAGCAGCTTGCAGATATTTAAATTGTTTATAACCTATTTGTAGTCTAGTTGAGAGAGTTGTATCAATCGACAGCAGCTGACTGACTGACTGACTGACTGACCAACTGGCAGAGTTACAGCACTACAACAAGTGCTGTAAAAAGCGTTGACAAATGGCTAAAACACACACAAACACACACACACACACAGAGACTAACACAGACATGCTGAGAGGCAGCCATGAAATATGCAGAAAGTATGCGCGATATTTCAGTTGGAAACATGCAACAGTTGGTTCTACTCGCCACACACAGACACCCACACACTCACACACACCCACACACACGTATGCAGCTGCTTTGCCTGTTCATATTCATAAGTGTCGCCATGTGGGGGTGTGTGTGTTACTGTGTGTGCGTGTGTGTGTGCGTAGTTCACATACATAACTTATGTTTAGCTACAACAACTGCAATTTATGTGCGTTCTTTCGGAATGAAATTGAAGAAGTCGCCAGAGCTACAAACACACACGCACTCACACACACACACACACACAAGTACACCACTCAAGGACACACACACATAGGCTTATACTCACACTGTAAAGGCTTTTTCTACACTTATACAACTTTTCAACATTTTTTGGTGCCCCAGAAGTTCGGTCTTGATGGATTCTACCACTACAACTGATTACTTTAGTGTTCTTATTACCAGCCTCCCCCAACCCCCTTTACATACCTGGCAACTTTACCTGCTCCCCCTGCCAGCTCACTTCATTTCCTCTTCTTTTATTCTATTACTTTGTGGTAGGTTTTTGACTGCCATTGAAGTTGTTATTCTCATTTTTCTTGACTCTCTTCACTCTCCCTCTCTTATCCTCCTCTCTGCCTCTCTGTCTCTCTGTAAATAATGCCCTTGATAATAAATAAATAATTATAAATACTTTAAATTTTTTAATTTTAAAAAATAAGTTTATATAATTAAAATTAATATTAATCAATATTAAAAAGTGTAAAGTATAAAAAATTATTTAACTGAAAAGGATTAAAAAAAATTAAGTTAATCAAATAGATAAATTAATTAATAGTAAATAATTAATAGTTATTCAAATGAAACAATTTGTAATTAAAAAGTCTTTTATCTACACAACTACATTTACGGTATGTTAGCAAATTGATTGTTATTAATCTGACTTTATATCAAAGGTATGCAAAAATGATTTAACTCCAAATTGTTAGCTGTAAGCTTTGAAATTTCTAGGTAAAATAAAACCAACTGAATACGTTCAGTTAAAGCTGCTTGATATCAGGAATTCGAGACATTTTGGTACTAAATCCAATATAAATTACGAAGCCATGCAAATAAATGCAAAATGTGTGAAGAAAATTCTTTAAAGTCGCTGAATAAAAATTTGAAAAGAAGTAAGAAAGTCATATACAGTGGAATCCGGTTATAACGACTCCGCTTAAAGCGTTCGTCCGGTCATTGCGACGAAAACTCGATGACAAGCTTTTTTTTCGTTTCGGTTAAAGCGTCTACCGGGTATAACGACGTAAAATCGTCGGTCCCTTGAGTGTCGTTATAACCGGATTCCACTGTACTTAATAAATAGTTATGTTCGTTCGAGAGACTGGACTCTCATTCAAACAGCCTGGCAAGGCGAAAAGGCATTGCTGCTCAGCGAGTAGCTAGCCCCCAGAATAGAATCTAGAGAAGATTGAAACGCCACCACCCTCAAGACGTTATAAATAGGATGTTGGCATAAAAAATTAAACAGAATGTTCTCATAAAACTTACCTGTAATAGGTACATCCTAATATCTTTATAATAATAATAATAATAATAATGATAATAATAATAAAAATAATAATAATAATAATAATAATAATAATAAATAATAATAAATAATAAAATATTTTCCGTTCATTTACTTATAAACTAATTAATTAATTATTTAAAAGGTTTCAACAACTATTTGCAATTTTTCCGTTCCCCGAGTAAAAAGCAAAGCAATCTCAGATCCCTTTTAATACAAGCACACACATGAGATTATCCAACACTGGCTGCATAGTGCAGCGATATAGTTGCAAATACATTCGACTTGAAATGGATGCGATGTGGATTTATTGTCAAAGTCTATGGAGCCATGGCTAATGAAAACATTCTGCCTTTCATTGCAGGCAACAGGAAAAGCGACAGGCAACAAGTACAACACGACAATGGGGTGGGGAGGGGACGGAGGAGGACGGTGGAGTAGTCGGAAGCTGGCGTACGCAACGTATGCGCAATTTTGCAAGCAGCAAACATGACAAAGAACTTTGTAACAGAATACGGCAAACTAACAAACAGCAGTGAAAAAGTGACAGCTAAGGGTGGGGCAAGGAGTGGGAGAGGGGTTGGAGAGGGGGGGAACTTGTTTGGGTCCAGCAATTTCTATTTGTATTTAACAAAAAACTAAGCAGCGAACTCGCTTCTAACCGGTGACAGCGACAGCCAAAAGAAGGCGGACTACAGGGCAGCAGGGGGATGGGTGGGAGGGGCAGACTGTGGAGACTTGTTGATGTTGGGGTGCAGAGAAAGAGAGTAGCGAGGGGAAAGGGGGGATGCCAAGGAAGCGTTGCTTGGTTGCCAAAAATTGGCAAAATTTGCAAAACTTGCACAATGAAATCAACAACAAAATGTAACACGAAGGTTGCTAAACTGGCACAGAAAGGGGAGGGGAAGAAGGGGGGAGAAGGGAAAGAGAGAGTGGAAAAGGGAAGAGCTACAAAAGGAGTGGGCTAGCGGGACACAGCGAGCGGTGTGAGCGGTTAGAAACTGATGTTAGACAAGAAACACAAAACTAAATGGAGTGCGCATTGGGAGCACTCGACGGTTGAGTGGGCGTGGCGTGGCGGCAGGTGGGGGCGGCACTAGGTGACAGTGTGAGAAAGAGAGAGAAATATGACAAATGCATGCGGAACACACAGCCGAAGCAATGAAATTGGGGCCGAGGCACAAAGGCAACAAAACAAATAAACTGCAAAAAGATTACAGAAGAACGGGGCAGAAGGAGGGTGGAAAAAGGGAGGGCATGGAGTGGTTGAGAGTAGTTGATATCGTTGCAGCCTAGGGGCTGCCCTTACTCGCCCCCCACGGCAGCGCCCTCTGTTGTCGGCGGGCGGACAGTGGACAATGGCACAAAGTAATTAATTTCAATTTGTAAAGTTCAGCAAAAGGCAAGAGCTCAGAGTCTGGCAATACGCAGGGAGCTGCACCAACACCGCACCACCACCGCTGCTGCTGTACCACCGCACATTTGCAGACGTGTGACAAGCTGAAATAATTGCGCCGCATGCAGATAAGCGCAACACAAAGCAGCTGCCACAGCAAAAACAAGAACAATTGCAACAACAACAACAATGCCAGACAACTTAATGTGCAACAAGAGAGAACCTTGAAGACCCTCTGAGACACAACTCCCCCCTTAGCCACCACGCTCACTCCCTTTCATCAGCACCTCCCCACGCTCACCTCAGTTTCCTACAGTTTTCTGCAGAGCGCACAGTGGTACAACAGGTTAATCTATTTGGTACAAAATCTCCTTTGGTATAGAAGATTTTAAATTTTAATATTAACTTTTAAAAGAATTTTTGGCTTACGGAAACTTTTAGTTTTTCTTATACTAAAATATTTCTTTTTAAATATTAAAAGTTTGCTTGACGGTTTTGCAATAAATACAAATTTTATTGTAGCTGAAACTTGAACATTAATAATTTTATTTTTTTACTTATTTATTTTTTACAGAGCATAAATTCTAAAATAACAATTTAATGTAAAGATAGAGCAACAAAGGCTTTCAGGCAGTGAACATTAATTAAATGGTTAAGATTATTCTAAATTTTAATTATTAATTAAAGGTTCGTTTAATAAAATTGTTACCACACTTAAAAAATAATTTTTTCTTTAGAAACCATATATTTGTTATGATTAACATATGTATAATTTATATTAACTATGTTACTTATATATGTAACTACACCAATGTCTTTTGCAGTAAAAATAAAAATTTTAAAACTACTACAACTTCTTTGAACTAATAGTGTTTAATGAAAAGTTTAGAAAAAAAAGTTTTTAAATTCCTGCGCATTTTTTCAGCTTTAAAACAAATAAATTTAAGTCTTAATTAAATTAAAGAAAACAATAAACAAATATATTAAAATGAGGTTAGAGGAGTTTGTAAAAATAACTTGCTTATAAAATATCAGTCATTTAAACCACAGTACGGAGACTGTTGTATGTACATACATACATACATATGTATCTTGCAAGTTGATTTCAATTTTTAGGCAAACATATTCTGTAGGCTCTCTCTCTTTCATTCTCAGTCTCTGCCTCTGTCACTCTTTCGCTTTCAGTTACTCTTACTTGGTTTCAGTTTCAGTTTCTGTTTCGCTTTGAATTTGTACTCGTTTCGAGTCCATAGAAAAAAACAATGCAATAAATTAATGCAACATAAATTTACGGCCTACTGCAGTGCTGCACTGCAACAACAACAACAATAACAATAACAATAACAATGGCAACCCTAGCGACAACAACAACAACAACAAAAGCATAAACATTTGGTAGAATTCTCCATTGGAATTGCGATTAAATATGACCTCCAATGGATTCCATATTATCAATGTATGCAAAATGCAACAAACAATTGGAGAGCAACGACTATTAAATACACTGTAAGTAAATTGAGACCATAGATTTGATTTGAGTATATTACAAATGTTAACTTTAGAAACTTCTTGCTTACTTTTATATGTAAGCCAAGAGTAAAATTTAAATACTGATTGTAGATATAGAAAACTGTAGAAAAAACAGTGGAAAATTAAAAAAAAATTATTTAAAATGTGTAGCAAAAATCTACTTAAATTATTACTTTATTTACTACACAACTTTAAGTTAAGTTACTTAAGTAAAGCACAAAAAATTCGTTATTATTTATTTTTACTACTACCAAGTTTTACCCAAATTACCGTTAACAGACATAATACCAGTGATTGTATTTGTTTATTGCTCCTTTCTATTTGTTCATAATTAGTTGAATATAATAATTTGTTGATAATTATTTATTACAGCTTTTATTCTTAATGCAAGGGATTTAAGCACTAACCACACGCACTTAAATTGTAATTTAAGTATTCACATATCACATAAATTTTGGATATTATTTTGGGTATTATTTATTGTCGGTAAAATATATAAAATAGAATTCAGTAATATATCCGATTAGTTGAAGCATTTAGCCATTATCGCAGAGCAAACAAATTAAATTAAATTAAATTAATATAAAATAATTGATATGAATATATTGAGGTGTCATTTAAATGATCATACAGAAAACTAAGTTAAATATGAAGTAAAATTTTGTTTAGCTCAAAAATTTTAATGTTAAATAATTTAAATTAATTTTGTTTGGTTTTAAAAAATAAACTCAAAACAAATAAATCACAAAAAAATGATTTAATTTTAGAGGGATTAGTCCATCTATCCATCTATTTGTCTATCTGTCTATCTATTAGGACCTTGAATAAGTTCTCGCTGTTTTTAAAAAGATGGCGTTGCGGCACTCTTTGCACGGAATTTCGTACGGTAACGAATCACCAACGTAGTACTATATGTAACCTCAAATTTAAGTAGAGTATAGTTTACGACAGTTTCAACTACATATATATTTGCCCTCTGTGAAAATGAGTACTTTTGTGCCAAATAAAGTGTTTTTGCGGGGAATTTTATTACACTGCTTTATTCAGAAAAAATCTGCAGCAGAAGCACACAGAATTCTCGTTGAGACATATGGTGACAATGCTTTGTCGAATACAACGTGCAGAGACTGGTTTAGGCGCTTCAAAAGTAATGATTTTGACCTTGAAGACAAAGAGCGTTCTGGAGCACCGACAAAATTTGAAGACAAAGAATTGGAAGAATTGGAGAAAGTGGTCTCTCATGATGGACAATACTTCGAGTAATGTAATTGTAAGCCTTGTATTTTAAATAAATTTAAAAAAAAAAAAAAAAAACAGCGAGAACTTATTCAAGGTCCTAATATCTATCTATCTATCTATCTATCTATCTATCTATCTATCTATCTATCTATCTATCTATCTATCTATCTATCTATCTATCTATCTATCTATCTATCTATCTATCTACCTACCTACCAATCTATCTATCTGTCTATCTATCTATCTATCTATCTATCTATCTATCTATCTATCTATCTATCTATCTATCTATGTATACACTTAAAAGTGTTATTAAAAAATTGCAACGCTAAGATTTTAAAATAAATAATATGTAAATATACTTTGCATACCAATTATTTTTAAGTAATCGATTTATTTTTTTTTTTGGAGGCATATTTATTAGTTAAGATACATATTTTTTATTAGTGTACTTTTTTTTTAATATGAATACATATTATTTTAGTTATTTCGAGTTAAAAATTTTCAATGATTTTAAACTATTTTTTTAAAAATAATTTTTATTTGTTTAAAAATAAATTTTAATTCAGTTAAAAAAAAAAACGAACAGCAAATAAATCAAATTAATAAGTAATTGTACCCTTGAGCATATTTTTCATTAGTCACTGTTAATTTAATGCACATAAATTTGATCACCTTGGACCTCTTCCGGTTTATCTGAGCTCAGAGACTACCCTTTCGGTCGTACGCTGATCTCATATTTCTTAGCTCTTAGCTCTTCTCTCTCTTTTACTCTCTAGCTCTTTCTTTCTCTCTCCACTCTCATATTGTCTTTTTCAATTGCATTTCTGCTGGAAAAGAGAAAAAAATGGGAAAAATAAAATGATACACTCGGCTGCAGGAGCAACAATGACAGAATGTAGCCTCTGTAAATTATATGAAAGTGCTGTAGGCAATGTTTTATGAGGCATGCAACACACCCGCTATCTATCTCCCCTTCTCTGTGCTCCATTCTCCCTTCTCCCTTTTCCACTATCCCTCCAACCCCCTCCACCATCTCTCTTGCTGTCTCTCGGCGTGTCATAATTTACAGCACAACAGTTGCAGGCAGTTTGGAGCAAAAAGGATCTCAATTTTAAAGTAAGCGCCAGCAGATGTTGATTAGATATTTCTCCTCTCCTTGCTGTTGTTGTTGTTGTAATAACGCCAGTCTTCCTCTTCTTCTTCTTCATAGCGTATAATTCCCTTTATTCCCTGTATTTGGTAGAAGTTGCTGTTTCAACTTTGCCGCCTAATTTGCAGGATTGTGAATGCATTTTCAAAAAGGTGAAGAAAAACAGAAACGGAAACGAAAACAAAAAACGAAAACGAGACCAAACTTTTCGAAGAAAATTGTTTGGGGCAGCAACCGCTAATTAAAAATGCATTCGTCTTTGCCACAAATGCAACCAAAATTAAATAAGAAGAAAACCAAAACCTGATTCTTTTTGGAAACGTTAACAGTGCAGTGTCTGCAGCTTCTGTATTTATAGACTCTGTACGGAAGAAGGGTACTGGGTCGTTTAGGTAGCTCAAACATAGATATAAGGCAGAGGACGGTTTGCAGACCCTATAAAGTATATATTCTCTTGATCAGCTTCTGTATTATATAGACACCGTGCTCATAAAGGGTACAGGGTCTTCTACGTAGGTCAAAAATAAAAGCTAGCAGAAGGAGGCTTTTCTTACGCGATATATTCTTGATCCGCTTCTTATAGATATAGGACAGACCAGGCTTTCCCGATCCTATAAGGTATATATATTCGAGATCATATGTATTTACAGATCCCGCGTTCAGGAAGGGTACGGGGCTTTTCAGATGGGTCAATAATATATTTAAGACAGATGAGGCTTTCACGGCCCTATAAAGTATATATATTCGTGATCAGCATCAACAACCGAGTCGGTGTAATGCGATGTCTATCTGTCCATCTGTATCCGTATCATCATTTATGACCATAACTAGGAAACTATAAGAGATATCTCGACCAAATTTACACATTATGTGTTTGATACCATTGTAACTATCCTTGTTAATTTTAAGCCTGATCGTCTAGCTATATCATATAGCTACCAAAGGGCAATTCGCTTAAAATTCCTGATTTACATAAATAATTTGTTTGCTTACAGAGCTATCATAACAAAACCTGAATAAAATGTTTTTATCACGATCCAATAAAGCATATAGCTCCTATATACCAAAACGGTCGTAACTTTATATGAATAATATAAATATGTATAACATAAAACGAGTACTGGGTCTTCTACAGTCGATTCGCTACGACGGTAGCCTTTCTTACTAGTTAGGGTAATGGTTAAGCTATAACTCGCTCTTTCCCTCACACTCCACCACTCACTCTCTCTCTCTCTCTCTCTCTCTCACTGTCTTCTCGGCTGCATAAATCTTTATTATCACGAAACGACAAACGACAATGATATACCACAAAACTGAACGAAGATAAATATGGGTGCATGGAATTAAGAAATAAATAAATATATACAAGCAATAAAGCCAAAGATATTAACTTGGCTGAAGTGAAACTTAATTAGCTGTGGATGGAGCTGGGGAGGGGTCAGAGGCTGCGACTTGAGTAAAGCCCAAGAAAGAGAGACAGAGAGAGATGGAGAGAGAAGAGAGCGAGAGGCTGAACATTTATGAGTTTGATGTGCGCATCCTTCGTGTTGTAGCTAATGAAGTGCACACACAGCAGGAAGGAGACAGCCCGTAGAGGGGGGAGAGAGGGGGAGAGCGAGACAGAGATATTTAGCTAGAAAGACAGTTATATTTTTGGTCTTTAGAGCGCCTTTCATTAGCATGCGGACTAATTGTGCCCCAGACTCAGAACTGAGAAGCCAAAACCAAATTCAAAGACAAATTCAAACTCAAACGCAGAACCCGTTGCTTCATGCGAATTCTTTTAGCGCTCACTGTGCAGCTGCTGATTTGATTGGATTTTGGCCTGGCCCAGTAGTTGGCACAAACAATCACAGCTGCAGTTGCCGTTGCCGTTGCCGTTGCAGCTGCTAATGAAGTCATCTTATCAGCGTGTTGAATACAAATGCGTCGTCGCCATTTCGTTTGCGTTTGCGTTTGCCAATTTCCGCTTTTGATTTATGCTCCACACACACACACACACAAGGAAGGAAAAAACTACGAGGGGCATGCAGCATGCAGCATGTGGCTAAAGGCTGCACTCACTGCAGGCAATCGCAGCAATTGCGATATCATTGATGCCATCGATAAGCGACACAAAAACCGATCCCATTCATTTGCCCCAGGAGGCAATGCTCATTAATGATTGATGATTGATTTTAATGTGTGTGGCACGCACAATAATCAAAACTGTATTTAAATTAGTCAATGTTCAACACTGTCTGAATTTTAGTAGCATAGTTTAAACTTGCCTGTCAGCTGTCAGTTAATTAAACGTGTAACTAACTAATATTATGTACTAAAGGCACAGCACCCTCGGACATCTATAGCCTATAGCTCCCAAAGGACGTATCGGAAAACAATAGAAAATTTGTATAAAGACATGTAGTGTTATTTGAGCTATCGCTACCAAACTCATACATTATGTGTACAGTACCATTGTAACTATTCTCACCAAGTTTGGTCCGGATCAGACTACTATAGCCTATAGCTCTCCTAGCACAAATTGGTTGAAAATTGCTCATATGAATGTATGGAAAAGTTCGCACTAGAAGGAGTACGGGGTCTTTTACAGTCGGCTCACTCGACTGTAGCCTTTCTTACTTGTTTCTAACTCAATTTAGACCCAAAAAAAATAACAAAATATTCAATTTTATGTTTTAAAATCGAGCAAATTGAAAAAAATTGTTTTTGGCTGGATAGCATATTAATTTTAAAAAATTCGTATAATTTTTGCATTTTGGATGATCTACTTTAGAGATAGGAACACCCCACGGATATCTCCTGTGGCAGTTGACAGTCACTGTTTATTTAAACATAATTATGAATACTCTGGAAAGCTATCACTATATGTTTACAAATGCTTAAAGAAAGAATTTTTAAAATTATTAGAAAAGCCTTATTTAAGTCCAGATGTAACTAGATGTAACACCATAACTGACTGAAGTAATCCCGAATATTTTTAACTAAGCATGCAATGCACATCGAACCTGTGGACGAGCCCCAACCACTAATCACTGATCTGTTGCAATTTTAAACTTTTTCGCCTGCTGTATTGTCATATTATTTGCAGATTATAACTAGATAATGATTCTGTTACATTGGTTGCTTTTGTTTTGCTCTTCTTTTGAGATAAAGGTAGGCTTACGCAGCGTTCGAATAGTGGTAATTTGTCTTATCTCTTAAGTTTACCGTTTTAAAAAAATTACTCACACTGTTGTTGTTGTTGGAAATAGAACAACACTTTTTTTGTTATCGTAAAGAGAATAAAATTCTCTTTCAGACAAAATGCGTTGGTATGCGTTCTCTTTAGTAGTATTGATAATATAGTGTGCAGAACTTTGCGCACTAAAAAAAATCCTATTCGAATTATTAGTGGTTGGGGCTCGTAATTCGAGATCAAGATCGAGATCGAGATCAGCTGAGATCAAGTAAATTATTTCTGAAGGGACTAAAAACCAAAAGTATTATAGATGAAAACGAATTATCCCAGTATTACATTACCGAGGTTTTAGCTGAACATGATTAAAGCAGATAAATATTTCAACTATCCATATCAGGAAACTTTCCTTAAATAAAATGTTGCAGTTTTGTTGAACGTACTAAATAATGTTCACTTCATTTTAGCATTCATTTTAGAAATTAAGCAGTTTTTAAACAAGTCTTAGTTTGATCAGATATTAGTTTTTAACACATATTCGTACACTACAAAATCAAAGCTAAACTCAAGATTAATAAAAGGATTAATTAATAATTAATAAAAGGATAATTTCCTTGCACTAAAATGTTATCAGACGCTTAGAAACTGAACCTTTGCACAATAATTCCAAGAGCGTGGATTGACTTGATGATAGAGTTGCCCCCTGCGTGTGTTGAGATAAATTGAAAAGCTCAAGTTTGCAGCATTTTGGCTTTTAAGAAAAATATTTTGATTTGTGTGTTTGGCATTTGTAAACATTTGAGCACTTGCAAATGTTGTTCCCCGAAAGAATGCCGGAAATGGATCCATTAACGTGGAAGCTCCAATCGGGGGACCATCACAATTACTCAACATTGCCAAATTTCAGCTTTTTTTTTATGTATCTTTTGGTTTTATCTGAATTTTTTGTAGCTTCTTTTGTTTTTGGGACTATTTGCAGTGTTTTTTGTTGTGATTGTTGCTGTTATTTTTTTCTCGTTTGTAGCTTTATCAGATCTTTTGGCAGTGGGTAATAAAGAAACAAGAGAGGGGAAGAATGAAGAAGCAGCAAGCGAAGCAAAGACAACAATTAACACAGTAAAACACTTGGCTACCTTCATCAAAAGTGGCTCCGAACAACAACAACAGCGTGAAAGAAGAAGAAATGAACAACTTGCGGGCGAAGGGGAGAAGAGAGAGAGGTGGAATGAGAGGTGGAATGGTGGTGAGAGAGTGGAGGAAGTGAGGTATTGAAAGATGAAACCAAAGATTCGCAACAAAAATCTGCTCAATCACTTTTCACTTAACCCAAACACAAGAACTTCAACTTGATGTACGAGCGAGGGGGCAGACAGAGACGAAAGAGCCAGGAGAGAGAGAGAGGGAGAGCGAGAGAGGGCGGTGGTGATGCGGAGTGGAAAGAGGAATGTGTAAAAGTGATATGTGGGCTTTTGAACACCAAAAATACAAGAAAACAAACAACAACAGCAGCAGAGAGGCACAAGGGGGCAGAGGAGAAGGGGAGAAGGGATAGAATGAGGAGAGCAAAGGGAGTAGGGGAAGGCGAGCAAAAAGCAAAAGCAAACGCAAACTTTACTTGGATGATGATGATATGCAAAAAGGCCAAGCCGGGAGCAAAGAGCACTAGCTAAAAGATTTTGGCAAAAGGAAAGCTGCTGGCAAAACAACAACAACAACAGCAACAACAGCAGCAAAAATCACAACAAAATCAACAGCAGCAACAACACATGTGTGTACAACTCATGTACACATATCTACACTGAGAAAAAGTTAAGCTTAAATAACAATAAAAAAATTGTATGGTATTAGCAAAAAATAAACATAAAATAAAATCATGGAGTGACAATTACATACAAAAACCAATAATTCTATTTAATTATATTTATTTATATTTTTATTTTTATTTATATTTATATTTATATTTATTTTTATATTTATATTTATATTTATATTTATATTTATATTTATATTTATATTTATATTTATATTTATATTTATATTTATATTTATATTTATATTTATATTTATATTTATATTTATATTTATATTTATATTTATATTTATATTTATATTTATATTTATATTTATATTTATATTTATATTTATATTTATATTTATATTTATATTTATATTTATATTTATATTTATATTTATATTTATATTTATATTTATATTTATATTTATATTTATATTTATATTTAAATTTATATTTATATTTATATTTATATATAAATTTATATTTATATTTATATTTATATTTAATTACTTATTTTTATTTATTTGTTTACATTAGTACAAGAAGCGCTTATAAAATATTGGCAATAACAAATAGCGCTTCTTACTTATTTATTATTTTATTTTTAATGTTTTATTTAACCAATTAATTATTTTATAAAGCACTTGATTGGTTATTTAAGGTTATTTATTATTAGCCAATTATTTTTGTACAAAAGCATACTGATTTTAACAAACTAATTTAAATAACATTTTTATCATTTCTTACAGATAAATTAATACCTCTATCTTTTTTATATTAATTTGTATATAAGTTTATTAATAATTATATTTTCAATTATAAATAAATAATAATAAATTAATAATAATTTGTATATAAATTTATTAATAACTATTTATTTAAATAAAGGAAACTGCAGATAAATATTTGACAAACAGCTTCGGTCTTAAAAAAAAAAAAAAATTACCCATAAAAAATAAATTAAATACTAAATTGAAAGTCATTGCATTAAAAACCATTATTCGTATAATTTTAAAAAATTGGCACCATTAGCAAATATAATAAACTCATTGTAACAACATGCGGAATTAGCCTACTTCTACAACTTCGCTTGGATTATATTTAAGCCCAAAAGATTGATTTTCTCTGAGTGTAGATATTGCTTGATATTTCATTCCTACTCCAAAAAAAATATAAACAAAAAAAAAAAAAAAACGTTGCTACGTCAGCAACAGCATCCAAGGCAACACTTGACCCAAAAGAGAGCAAGCAGACAGAGGGATTAAAGAGAGGAGCGTGAGAAGGAGGAGGAGCATGAAAGAAATTAAGAGGAACAGAGAGGCATGAAGGAGCAGTGGGAAAAAAGTAGCAGAAGGAGCATCGCATCGGTTCAACCAAATGATTTTGCAGCCCAGAAAAGTCAACACGGGATTGAGTAAATTTCCTGGACTAACCGTAAAATTGTGAAAAGTGATTGAGGCTCTTCGAAGATGATGCTGTGAACAGTGAAGTTGTGACAGGCGATGAGTGAACGTGATTTCATTTGGGAAGCAGTCACAACAGCAATGCTCGAAATGTAACGGTGCGAGGTTTGAGGTTTTGAAGTAAAAATAAAAATTTACAGTGGAATCCGGTTATAACGACTCCGCTTAAAGCGTCCGTCCAGTCATTGCGACGAAAATTCGATGACTTGTTTGGTCCCCATACAAGCTTTTTTTTCTTTGCTCGTTTCGGTTAAAGCGTCTACCGGGTATAACGACGTAAAACCGTCGGTCCCTTGAGTGTCGTTATAACCGGATTCCGCTGTATTTGTAAATTTTTTGACAATTAAAAATATTTAGCTGGGTCCTCGTTGAAGTCTGTGAACTCCTTCACTATTGAGGAGAGTCCAAGCTAGTGACGCCTGTAATATAAAGTAATATAAGTCCACTCCCAGCTTGTTTTTCTATTTTTAAATAAATAAAAAATATTTTTTCTATATTAAAAATTAATTTTCTTGCTTAAAACTCTTTAATATTTAATACAAAAATTGATTTTCTGAGCTATGTCAATATGCAGCCAATTGACTGCTTAAAACTGCCGCACAGCAAAAGTTTTGCAATTAAAAATTGTTCGATTTTAGCAGCAACTTTGCTTTTATGACAAAAGTGTGACTTTTGTTGCGCAGCTCTGGTCACACTGCACCGGCCGCACTGGCCTCTATGCAAAAGGCTTTGGCCAAACTTAAACATTCATTAAAGCTGGAACTGACTGTTTGTCGGAGCAGAGGAATCGTCTCCCAGCTCCACCCGCACCACTGCCCGCCTTAAGAGTTGGGTCCATATGACTTGGCAGCTTTTTTCCGAGAACGCTGCAATTTGTTATTTTGCTCTTTTTGTTGTTGTTTATTTGAAAGGCGCTTGCACTCGTAGGAGTACCAGCAAAAGGGAGGGGGAGGGAAGGGGAGTAAGCATAGACTTATTGGCAGTTTCAATGTGTCAGCAGCAGGTGCCGCGCCCATGCACAGTGGCGCCCCCATTTGTTGATGATGAAAGTGCGTCAAATGGTTTTTTGATTTGCTGTTTGCGTAACTGAGCCAACTTTAGGCCCCCCATACCCCTACTCCACTTGCTGGCAGCCTGCCTAATTGTGTATGCGTGTGCGGTACTCGAGCCTTGCGTAAATTGAACAAGTTGCCTCTCGAGGCAAGCCAAGTCAGACCAAGACAAACCAGCCAACACAATAACGGGAAAATAACCCAGCAGTGACAAGTTACCAGCTAGGCAATACCCGTAGTCGGTTTCATAGACTGTTGCCTACTTAAAGGCGTTGGAAATGGTTGCAACTTTAAACAGGCATAACTTTGATATCATTAATCTGAACATAATTAAAATAGTTTTAAGCAATTGGGAGCACATATATAAAGTCAGTCTTTACAAAACTTATGGATACGTTTGCATTTAAATTTTTCTAAATTTTATTTTTTATATCTTTAGCATAATTTACAAATAACTCTATCTCTACGTTTACCAGGTATGACTTTGTCTAGCAAAAGGTGCTTAGGTAACCAGAAAAAAAGTAGAAAGACTCTTGTTGCCAAAGCAGAGCGAGAAGCAGTCGAAAGTCTCTAGCCAGGATTAATTTGATTTAGATGTTGAACTGCTGCCTCTGCTGTGGACTTCACACTTGTCATACATTTTGCCGAGCTGCTTAGAGTTGCCACTCACCCAGCCTGCTACGCTCTGCAACAGGGTATAGAAGCTGGCAACAAGCCAGTGTGGCATTTTTCAAGTTTAACTGCACTTTAATGACGAAAAACAAGTGAGAAATAAAAACTAAAAATTTAATAAAAATAGAAAAAAATAAAAAAAATAATATAAAAATTGTATGTTATTAAAACAATAACAATTAAATTAAAATTGATTTAAAAAGCAATTTAATTAAAATATTTTCTATTTTTAAAACAATAATAATTAAATTAAAATTGATTTAAAAGCAATTTAGTTAAAATATTTTATGTTATTAAAACAAATATTATTATGCTTATTTTTCACTCACTCTATAAGACAGCTACTTAAATAATAAGATTATAATCAATCGCCCGCTTTAATAATTAAAAGAACGTTAAAAATATTTAAAGCAATTTAAAATATTTTTTAGGTTTTTTTACCGAAAATTCAACTTTATATTTCAATTATAAATTACAGATATTGTTCATACTCCTATACATTCCAATCAAAAAATATTTTCTTGTCAGTTTAATCATTTTTGTTTCAAACATAATGTATTTTAATCATCAACCTCTCACAAAAATGAGTGACTTAAATATAAAAATTATTTTATTTTAAGAATCCAATGTAATTAAAATATTATACTTATACACTTTCTTCTTCATAAACTTATCATCGTGTAGAGCATGGCGTGGTCGCCTTAGTTGTTGGCACTAAATTTAGCAGCTTGATTTGTGTAGCTGTTGCTGCTTCATTTTTCTTCCTTTTTTTTTGGGTGAGTGCTAAGGAGAAGGGCTGGTAAAGGGAGCGGGGGGAAGCGGAGAGAGCAGGCAGCAAACAAAGTTGCCACGTTGCCGTTGACAGCTCAAAAAACACTTAAAACGCTGATTTACGTCACGTCTTAGACAGGCGCCCTTGCCACCCGCTAAGGGTGAAAAAGGGGGAAGTTCTTTCTCCCCCTTTCTCCTCCAGTACACGCCAAAGTATTTCTCCCCCTCTCCACAAGTTGGATCAT
Source organism: Drosophila dunni (assembly GCA_018152125.1). Lineage (NCBI taxonomy): Eukaryota > Metazoa > Arthropoda > Insecta > Diptera > Drosophilidae > Drosophila > Drosophila dunni. Next base: position 9,538,069 of record JAECXC010004147.1, on the reverse strand, counting down.
TACAACGCACAAATTTTTGGCCGCATTGGCAAATTGACTTGGTTGACTGCAAGCTGACTGACTGGTTGACTGACTGATTGACTGACTGGGATGGCTGGGAACATGCTTAAATGCCTGCATGACGTGGCTACAAATCGATGAGGTGCCAACTTTCTCCACCGCCCCTAATCTTAAAGCACGGGATGTACTTCCCTCCCCTCACACCCAATTAGCACGGATGTGAAACCCTCAAGCCTTTCAATTGGTAGAAACGGCTGCTCAACTTAACTTGGCTCAGTTTTTCCTTAGCTTCATTTTTTCTGTTTTCTCCCGATTTATTTATACACCCGTTAGACATTTGGCAAGGGATGTGAGCAGTTTGTTGTGAGGTAGGGTTTTTAAAAACACTATAACTTTTACAGTGGTGAAAAATAAATAGCTTTAAAATTAGCAACAGCTTTTAAACAATATGTTTATACCTTAAACTAAATTTTGTAAAAATTGTATGCACCCTATGAAAGTTATAGCTGTTTAAAGACTTTAGCAACGTTGACGCCTTAAAGTATGCAACAAAATTTTAAACACTTCCAGATAAGCTGAAGTAACGGGTGTTTTGCTGTGAGTGTTTATTGAGCTTCGATTTGTGTTTTTTTTCTACTTCGATTTAATTTGTTGTTGCCGCTGTTTCTTTCTTTCCTCTCTCTCTCTCTCTCTCTCTCTCTCTCTCTCTCTCGTCTCTTTCTCTGTTTGACAGCAGCAAATTAATTAGATTTAATTATTTTCTGCCGCTGCTCGCTTCGTTCATTGATTGCGTCTAATTAACTGTACTTGAAGTTGCCGCACGCCTCAAAATCCAATCATCCATCAAGGCCTTGAGCTTTAGGAGCGAGGGGAGACTGGCGGGAAGCAACAAGAGGGTTACAGCTGGGTCAAAAAGGACCCGCCCTTACCCTTGTTGCTAGACAATGTGTTGCAATTATGTTAGGCATCGGCAAAAGCATCAATCAATTAATTTCTTATCAATGCACTGCACAAAATATGCTTTTTCCCTTACAAGTGGTGAGGGAAACGGGAAGGAGTAGGAATGTAAAGGGGAATGGTAAAAGAAAGTGGATCAAAGGACTTTAGAGCTTAGGTGGAAATTAGCAAAGGAGGTTGCAAGACACTTAAGTTTTAATGTAATTTAACTTTTAACTAAATTTATCGGAAACGCAAACTTTAAGAAATTTTGTTAGGCAAATTAAGTTTGTTCACTTTTAAAGGGGTGTTGAATTCAACAATTAATTTTGAGGAGATTGTGCGAGGTTAGGAGAGAAATAAAAAAATATATACAGTGGAATCCGGTTATAACGACACTCCAGGGACCGACTATTTTACGTCGTTATACCCGGTTGACGCTTTAACCGAAACTAGCAAAGAAAAAAAAGCTTGTATGGCGACCAAATAGTCATCGAATTTTCGTCGCAATAACCGGACGGACGCTTTAAGCGGAGTCGTTATAAATTATTATTATTATACATAAATTATTGTATTGCCCCATGAAACCATTTTAAACAATAGAATAGTTTTAGAAAAATAAAGTGAATTCGTTTGATGCAAATCTCCCAACGATAAGATACCCTGTAAAAGTTGTTCTTGAATAGCTTTAGAGCCGCTTATGCTTATGTTTATGGATGGCATTATAACATTTGTTGTTAATTCAAATAAATATTCGCATTAAATGAAATGCTTTAAACACACCAAGGCTTTAAGCTTAATTCATTTAATTGATAACTGCAAAAATAAAGAGAAAAAAACAATTGAAAAATATTTAAATGAAATGAGCCAGGGACACGGTTTGTATGTGCTCCACATTTGGATTAGATGTGGAGATTGTGTACATATATCTTGATTTTAGTAATTAACTTTAAAAGTCATTTATCAATCAATCAGCAAGAATGTGTCAAGCCAGAGAGTCGCAGCTAAAAACCAACAAGCCAAATAGCAAAAATTCAATGGACGTTGGGGGTAAAGCCACAGCAATAACAAGAAGAAGAAGAAGCAGAGGAGAACAACAACAACAACAGCAACAACAACGTGTCAGCCCAATTCGATTCAAGTCGAGTCAAGTCGAATCAAGACGACAAGTGTGCTAAAAAACATTCACAACAAGGTCGCAAAAGCATTCACACTCGCACTCACACTCGCACTCACACTCGCACTCATACTCACACTCGCTTTTGAGCTCGCACTCGTGAATCGCAGTCGGAATCGAAATCGGAGACGGAGTCGGAGTCGGACTGGAACTGCCGTTCATTGTAGAAGGCCGCAAAGCCGAAAATTGGCTTACAATTGGCTTGCGAAGCGGCCAAGCGGCGACTAAGTAAATCAAACGTCAAGTGGCCAAAAGAAAAACAGCCAAGATAACATAAACAAACAAAACGAGCTAATCGACTGCAAACTACCCTGTAAGCAACACTTGGTTGAAAAAAAAAAAAATTTTAATACATAAAAATATATTATAATCAATAATGGGGTAACTTTAAGTTACAAATTTAATTTGAAAATATATTTTATTTATTAAAAACTTTGACGAGCCCCAAACTCTAATAATTCAAACAGGTTTTTTTTTTCAGTGCGCAATGTTCAACACACTTTAATATCAATACTACTAAAGAGAACGCATACCAACGCATGAAAAAAAAGTGTTGTTCTATTTCCAACAACAACAACAATATGAGTAATTTTTTCAAACGGTAAACTTAAGAGATAAGAAAAATTATCACTATTCGAACGCTGCGTAAGCTTACCTTTATCTCAAAAGAAGAGCAAAACAAAAGCAACCAATGTAACAGAATCACTATCTAGTTATAATCTGCAAATAATATGACAATACAGCAGGCGAAAAAGTTTAAAATTTTAGCAGATCAGTGAGTGTGCGTGGAAAGCCTAGTTGCAAAGAAACCAGCGTGTTGACTAGTGATTATTTTAAATCTGGGAAGACACTTACGGAGATCAGTAAGCAACTAAATTTGTCTAAATCTAAAGTCAAGTTATTTCACAGAAGAACAATGAGCAAACATTGGAAATTTTAGCGATTAAAAAAAAATAAAATTGTTTGTACAAGTCCTAAGTTATAAGCAGACTCTCTAAAAAAATAAAATATTAACAGATAAGTCTTACGTATAATTAACTAAAACTATTAGCAATAAATGTTTTTTTTTCTAAGACATACCATAAAATTATTTAAAGTTTCATTCATCGAAATTTAAAAACTTCTGTAAGAATTACTTGGACATGGAGAACCGATGGAATCTTGTATGATATTGTTACACATACATACATAGGCAATTGGTCCAAAAACACACTTTTCAGGCGGCAATAAATGCTAGAGTTACGAAAAACTGATGCAGAGGTTCGTCTAAAATAATACGAATTTTGTAAACTTGTAATATTCGATACGTAAAAAGTTACCTAAAGAAAGAACCAATCCCATTAAAGCCAAAGGTTTGAACTCAGTCCAAGAACTTTTCGTTGATATGAAATACCTTAAAAAAAAGGCGTTATCTATATATTGTTTAACTTTATAAACTCCGACTTTTGGTTAGCCCCAAGCAATCATGTCAAACATCAGAAACTGACATGCCAAATTTGTTTGTTTCTAAAAAAGCAAATCAGATTATTTTATACAAGTGTATTTAAGTTTAGCTAAATAACAAATTTTACATTAATTGTTTACCCTTTTTTTTTTGCAAAGAAAAATATTTTTATTAAATAATTAGCCATATAGGCATACAAAACTTCAGAAAAACAGTATAATTAAACTATTAAAAAATAGTTCAAATGTGAAAAAGTGCTAAAAAAAAATAGTTGTATCTGTTTGCGGCAGCAACAAATGAATTGAGTTCAAAGCAAAAATTCCAATTGAAAACAATTGTAGAATTTTTTTTAATCGAGAAATATTATATACCCACAAAAAACTGAACTAAACAGCCAACAAGAAAATCCAACACGTCACTGCAATTAAAAGCGACGCTGCCTAAAATAAAACGAAACCAAAAACAGAAATTTCAGCACAAACTCAAACTCAAATTTCCAAATAATTAAAAAAAAGTAGAAATATAAATCCAAAACAAACCGATGGAAAATATTTGAGAGTTTTTTATTTTTTGTTGGTTTTTTTTTTTTTTTTTTTTGCAAATTTGGGCATTTTGAAATGTTGGGGCTGAAAATGTTTAATGCTTGTCTGATAAATGACAAAGGCGTTCATTTATTAAACTAAACTACAATTATGGTTACTGGCCACAAGTGGACCACAGGGAGTGGGCTGGAAAGGGGCGTAAAGAGAGGCGGGGTTGTTGGCATTGGCAACTGGAATCTGACTTTGGCATTCTGCATGCCAAATTTAAGCATTAACTGCCATTAGCTGTGGGTTCTACTCCGACGACTGCTGAAGGCAGCTGATGATGCGGCATGATGGGGCATGCGGCTCTAACTTTTCCACTTTGCAACTATTTCAAAAGTAAAGCGAAACTTGTTTGACTCAACACTCGGCTCCTCTCTCTCTCTCTCTCCCTCCACTTTTCCCCCCTTTTCATGCCGACTGTCAACAGTTTTCTGCTTTTTTTTTGACGTCGATTTCCAATGCGATTCATGTCTGCTGACCCACTGACCCTCCCCCGCCCGCCTCCTGCTTGCCACCAGCACTATTCCCCCCTCCATTCCCCTCTTGGCAGCTTCAGCATACGACTTGCCTTGCCACGTTTGCCTTGGTGCCTACTGCATAATTTATGATTTTGCCAAAAGTATTTCTGTGGCCAAAAAGCCTCGAGCGGGCCAGCGTTCAAAGTTGTCTGCTCAAATCATTTTAATTGAAAATTACACATGAGCGACGCCAGAAAAACGTATGAAATATGAAATGTGAGGGGCTACAACGAGTCTCTAATACGCTTTACCTAATAACTTTAAGAGGAGGGCAGTTTGGGTAATGTATTAAAAAATTTAAATATTTAATTTAAGAACTTTAATTTATTTATTAACTTATTATTATTATAATGAAATGTAGTAAACTATTTAATTTAATTTTAATTCAATTTATTTTTTTAAAATGGTAGTAGTAAATTACCCTACGTGTTCTAACTTATAAGTTTAATATGTTAAAGATGGTTACGTATGCACTTGTAATAATTCAATAAAAATGTGAGTACGATTTTATATACTTTATTATTTGTTAATCTACAGATTAAACTGATTGGTTTACCTATGTAATTTATAATTAGTTTATTTGTCTTATCTTCAAGTTAATGTATAAATAAGTTATGTGAAAAAGTTATGTGGTATATACATATATAACAGTGTAAGTATATATGGTAAAAGTTCCCTTGGCCGGACAGCCACGGTTCCAGTACGTTTGTCCGCCCAAGGGAGATGTACGCCTAAGAGAACGCATTTTGTATGAAAATCTTGCTAAAAAACTATAAAAATTGTCCGGCTAAGGCAGCTGTCCGCCTGAGGGAGCTGTCCGCGAGTAGAGCTATCACTTTATTATGTCAACATAGCGACTAAACATTTAAAACGCTATTAGGTTTTTTTTAAATAATGGAGCTGTAGGTAATTGACCCATATGATTTCTATGATTTTATTTAATGCTCTACAAAATATTGTATACACGCAACGTTTGGCTGCTAACGAGAATAATAGCGTTGCCACCTAACAAATAACATAGAATTGCCATATCAACACTTTTCTATTATTGTTGAAATTTTAATGAACTCCGAATAGTTTAAAGTTTCTATTCTCTTACTTTTATACTCTCAGATAAGACATTTTAAAATATTATTTGATGTTTTATTAACCATTTATAATTTATTTAATTTATTTTATATTCCTGTTATATTTTATTATTAAATTGAATTATTTATTATTATAAATTGCGCTTTTTAAATTACTTTCTTATTTATAGTATTATTTTATTTACTAATGTCACATTTATCCCACGTATAGCATGTTATCCTACTTCAGTGTGTCAGCAAATTATGCTCAGTGTAGTGTCAAGGCTAACGCAGCAGCGAAGCGGTTTGAACTAGGAAAGGACATCGAATGTAGTACCCAATGAGAAGACGTGCACATCAACGTGTGTATATGTGTGTGTGTATTTAGTACGTCTGTGTGTGTGTGTGTGTGGGTAGTCCGGGGGCCAAGTTTATGCCCTGCAGCTGACCAAGTTTCGCTTGTACCCAGTATATGGTTCAGGGTTGGAGGAGCAACTGAACTCGGAGTTGGGGGTCTGTGCCCGAAACTGTCCGGTCCCTTTGGTCTCTGGACTCTGACATGGGCCTGGGTATTGGGCATTGGGTACCGGTTACTGGGTACAGTGTACCGGGTACTGGGTACTGGGTACTGGGCACGTTCGCTAGCTACCGGAAATGTCCATTCACTTGCATATTAACAAAGTTCCGCACAGGCAGCGATGTCGACGCTGGACAGTTCTCTGCTTGCATATACTTGGCAGTACTTAATAAACTCCAGGGACTTGTACCACACACACACAAGCACATACATATACATACATAAAACTAAAGAGAGAAAGAGAGTGTTGAAGAGAGAGAAAGAGAGAGAAATATATTTGTATATAGAAAACTGAGCAACTAACTTGCTCGTACATCATATGAAGTCAGCGGTGGTGCAGTGCGGTGGGTACAGTGGGTCGCACGTTGGTACAGTGGGTATGGTCTTAGGGTCGGTGGTGCGGTACGGTCTGCTGCAAGTCACAGTGCGGCCTTTGGAGTGGCCTTTGCCATAGCATACAACTGTGCGGCCGCCTGTGGCGCTCTGGCTCTGACTTTGGTTCTTTGGCTCAACTTAACTGAAACAGGAAAGTATTTCGAAGGCACCGGAAGCCGGAAGCAAGCAATAATTCAAATGAATTTCAAATCAAATCATTACAAAACATTTACAAAGTATGCGCAGCACGCTGCACAAAACCGCAGGAATCCAGCAGTCCAACAGCAGTACACTGAGAAAAAAATCCAATAGTTTTCCAACAATTTTGAAAAAATAAAATTTAATTAAAATGAAAACACCAAAAATTCAAAATTTGAATTAAATTTATGAAAAAATGAATTGAATTTAATAACTAAAAAAATTATAAATAAATTAATAAAATTAATATTTAAAATATTATTGAAATAAATTACATTTCCATTAATTTAATAAAAAAAAGTAATTTAATAAATTATTAATTGAAAGTATTTTACAAAAGAATTAATAAATAAATACATTCTTCGGATTTAAGATCAATTATTGAATACATACATTAAATAGTAATAATAATAATAATAATAATAATAATAATAATAATAATAATAATAATAATAATAATAATAATAATAATAATAATAATAATAATAATAATAATAAAAATAATAATAATAATAATAATAAATAATAAAATGTTTTATTTAAATTACACACTATAAAGCTTTAAATTTGACTACTTTTTTATATATAAAGTAAAGATTTACCTTAAACTAATTAAAAACTTTGTTACATTCATAGCTGTGTTTTTTTTTTGTCAGTGTACGCCCGTGCTTATGGCATAGGCAAATTTTCCTTACAGGGTATGAACTAGCAACCGCCCAAATAGGCACCCACTAAGCATACTACACCTGAACTTGAAGCCACAGCCTTGAGCCAACAAACAGGAATGTTTAACTGCAGCAGGTGGCAGGTGGCAAGTGGCAAGCAGAGAAAGTAAAGGAGAATGAGGGAGACAGCGGAGAGTAGGAGAAATTGGTGACGTGCAGGCAAGCAACTGGACGCCATTGTGGCACTCAGTGATTAATTTCTATTATTATGACACTGATTAGGGCCACTTACAGGCTCATTACAGTCATGGCCAGCATGTTAGAGACAGACCAGACACCACATGACCAGCCAACTGGACAGTCAGCGCCACTGCGTGTAGATGGTGCCACTGATGGTTTTAGATGGCTTCGGTGGGTTTTGGAGTTGCAAGTACATTTATCAAGTCATTGGCCCACCACATGCAGCGGCCGTTTGTCTTGCACTTGACCGGGCCAAAAGCAAGCCAACTAAATCAACAGGCCAGCCAAAGGGATACCAAGTTGCAGCTCCTGCACTGGTGACTCTGGCACGTGCCCCAAAGAAAATGGGAAAAAAAAGTTCAAGGAAAGGTGTCAAAACCATTAAAAACAAACGAATTGCAACAAACTGAACAAATTGGAAAACTTTTGCAGTGACTGACGAATTTTCAATGACATTGCCAAGGAATGCGAAGAAAATTTTAATGTGGATTTGAAATATTTTTAAATGCAAAAATAACTTTTTATGCTTCAGTTATTACTGCATTTACTGGCAATTTTATATATTTAAATTTGCTTTATTTATTTTTATATTTTTAAATGATTTGATATGTGGGGGAACTAAGTAGCCCTAGGTTTCCATTGATTGTGACAATTTATTGTAAATGATGTAAAAAATATTGGAGAGAGATTTGGGTTCACTTAATTTTAAAGCCCTAGAAAACACTATATGAAGTTTGTAAAAACAATTAAATTTAAAATTTTTAATTTAAACAAATTATAGAAAGGAAAGTTTTTAGACCTCCTGCTCTGAAAAAGAGTAGAGGGGTCTATTTAGTTAGTCTGGTAAGTTGACGAACATTGCTATATCGACTCGTCTGTTCATGCTGATTAAGAATATATATACTTCATTGGTTCGAAAAAGCTTCCTTCTATTTGTTATCCACATTTCGCTTTCGACAAACTTAAAAGACCCTGTCTTGCTTCAATCTTTCTTGTTGAGATGTTGCGTCCAACCCGACAGTCAAACACAGTGAGTTGCATTCAAAGTCGCACTCCAAGTGCTTCAAACCAAGGGGTTTTATTCTGATGATAATAAAATTACAACAGCAGCTTACAATATAAACGGTTATGTACCGCAGTAAGTCCTACTCGGGTCAAGAAATATAAAGGTAAAGGCAGAAAATATTTTCCGGGCGGTATTTAAAGCAAGTCCTTTACAAGTTTGCCCGTATGACGATTTCTTTACAATCACTGCGTACTTAAAACTAACTACTTAATACTGATCTTACGATGGAGTAGTAGTTGGTGTTTTAACTAAAGTATAGATTACAGCTCTTTAATCGATATTTTCAATACGTCCCTTTCACTTTTTTAGAGAACGGTGTCCAAATAATGAACAATACAAAATCTTGTGTTTCGTTTATCAAATTATGAAAATTTTAAAAAATACTTACATAACTTCTATTAGAACAAGAAAGAAAAGTACAGTCGAGCACGCCCGACCGTATAATACTCTCTGCATTTTAATCCCCATTGATTTAATAAAATCGGTATCGTGATATTACAATGTGCAGTAATTCCATCAAAACACCGTGAAACAAAAACAATCTAAGCAAAATCAAACATCTGTTTGTATGCGAATACACATACGTTTGACAATATGTGATGCATATACATATGTATGTATGTGTGTATTCGGCGCGGCCAGCGTCTGCGGTCTGCGCTGACGCCACACAAGCAGAGAAAACGTTCGATCACGCTTGTGTGTTTCTGTCTCGCTTGCACTCATACCTTGATATGGCGTTCAATTATCAATATTATAACTCTTCTAGTTTTCTTGTTTGTAGTCCGATTTCTATACGTCTTTTTAGAATAGTTTGATATAGTTAGCCTCCACTCGAATTATACAATTACAATGCTGTACTATATGAACAAATGACTAAAAACGGAACGAAAGTTGAGAATTATTGTTTTGTATTGCGGGAAAAAAAGGGGCGTGGCAGTCCAAAATTTTAAATGGCAATGCATTTACACTGTCGCTAAGAACCTCCATACCAGAATTGGTGATCCTAGGTGCCATGGTTACTGAGATTTTCGCCGAAAACAACGATTTTTTCCGAGGTGTGTCTAGTTTTTTGCTCATTGTGGGCGAATGGGGCGTGGCATCGAAAAAAAAAAAGATTCTTGTATTGACTGACTAAATATGTGATCGATTGACACCAAGCTCGAACTTGTAGCTCTTACCATCTCTGAAATCTGTTTGTTCATACGGACAGACGGACAGACGGTCAGACGGACAGACGGACAGACGGACATGGCTATATCGACTCGGCTTGTGATGCTGATCAAGAATATATATACTTTATGGGGTCTGCCACGCCTCCTTCTGCCTGTTACATACTTTTGCACAAACCCAATATACTCTTGCAGAGAGTATAAAAATATTATATGAAACCAAACCTTAATTTGCTCTGAAATAAATTCAAGATTTTTTTCAATCATTTTATCTCAAACATAAAATAAATTAAGTTAAAATAAATAATTTACCAAAAATATTCCTTTTTGCTCAAAAAAATCCATTTTAAAAACGGTTAGATTATAAACTAATTACATAATCTAACTGTTTTAAAAATAGACTATTTTTTGGACAAAAAGAATAATTTTGGTAATTTAATTATTAAAAAACAAATGTCTTAATATTTCGGTATTTATTGTAAATTGTTTAATTTTTAAGTGTCTTACATAGATTATTAAATATTTAACGTGCAAAATGAGTGCAGGGTATTTACCAATCGACTCTCATAACACTTTCAGATAACTCCCCAAAGAAAAAATTTAAAAATAGTTTTTTTTTTTTTTGCATTGTGGAATTTATTGATAAAACTCTTCAAATAAATAAAATAAATAGCTAAGTTTCACTCAAAAAAAAAAAAGGATTAAATTAATAAAAAAATAAATTCGTTGCTTAATTTAAAGGCCGTTGTAGGGAACAGAGCTGCTGGGCAGTAGTGTCCATTTTAGCCGCGATTTGGACGCAGGACAACCACCTGGGGCCGCTTGCTGCCCTTTTTGCCTTTTTTGCCCTTGTTGCCCTTGCGGCGACGCCGATTGTTATTGACAACAACGCGGCGACGTTGCACCTGACCGCGTCGGATATTGCCACCGGCAACACCTTGACGCTGTGCCTGTACCACCGCCTGTCCCGCGATCTGTGGCAACAGATTGTTAATGGGCGTTGAACCATAGATGGCCTGATTCAAAGCGGCCTGAGCGTTAGTGACGCCTGTACCGGTGCCGGTGCCGGTGCCGGTAGTTCCAGTTCCAGTGGTCGTTCCAGTGCCACCGCCACCGCCAAGACTCACATAGATGGCATTGCTGTTGCCGGTGCCAGTACCAGTGCCGAGTCCAGTGCCGGTATTTGTGCTCGTCGGACGCAGTTGCTCCAACATATCCTGTTTGTTGTTAATGTATTGATTCAAGGCGGCATTAAGGCCATTATTGTTGTTGCCAGTGCCGGTTAGACCAGCGGCCAAGAAGCGCAATTGTCCGTTCTCGTTGCCATCCTTGACATAAATGCCGGCCAAACGGGATTTCTCCACATCCACGGGAGCAACTGAAGCCAGCGAAGCGGAGCTGGCCAAAGTGGCAGCAAATGTGAGCAGCAGATAGCAGTAAATGGCTTGACTCATGGTGGTTGACTGTTGATTTGGGCCACAAGCTGAACGGCTTTTATATTTTTATTCCAGGGGGCGCCATCCAACGTGATCATGATATGCAAAAGTCAAAAAATTCACGCTTTCTTCTCTTCGCATTGATAACCCATCCGATCCGATCAGATCGATCGATTCTATGCGGAATTATTATTGTGATCAAAATGACATGGGCAGTTTTATTTTCTTTTGGCATTAGAAAGCCGCCGTAAAGCCCTCTAGCGTCAGCTGGAGAAATATATCTTTCCCTGCCAACCGTGTCAAGTACTTAATCTCCATGTGTATTGTTTGCCCAAGATCAACACGAGATCATCAAACTCTGCTCAATTCATCAGCGGTTCAAGTGCCACTCTCAAACACACATTACAGAATACATCGAGGCGATGGTAATTGCCAGAAAGGTCCAAGAAACGTGTTTAGATTCCAGCAAACACTTAAACACTGAGCTGAACCTGTAGGTTTTTAAAATTTTGTATATTAGCTTAAGTTTCATGTATCTTCATGTATAAGTTATAATGGATTTTAGTTTAACAAAAACTTAAATAATTAGGATAAAATTTTGAGCAAACAGTGTTGTTTGACCAGAAGAAGTAAATCGAATAGCAAATCAAATTTTTACAGTAACTGCAAATATAATAATATAATATAATAATAAATATAATAATATAATAATAATATTTATAAATTAAAAAAAATATATATTTGAAAGTTCTTTTTAAACAAGTCATTTTATTTATTTATTTTTTTTAAATTTTATAAAAATTAAAGTTTCATTCATCCGAACTTAAAAACTTCTGTAAGAATCACTTAGACATGGGGAACCAATGGAATCTTGTATGGTATTGTTACTACATACTCCACTTAGGCAATTGGTCCAAAAACACACTTTTCAGGCGGCGATGGGATGGACTTGATGGAAAATGTAAAGCATTAGCTAATAGATTTGGGTGATGTTCATGCCGGATATTTTCGTTAATTTTAGACATCACTGTGGTGGTCCCTTAATCCCTCCTAATATCCACCAGTCATTTTAAGCATAAATTAATCTATAGCTCTCATAAGACAAATCGATCAAAAATGGCTTATTTGTATAAAACAAATTTCATTAGATTAACTACAGGGTCTTTTACAATCAGTTAGCTCTACTATAACCTTTCTTACTTATTTTGTAAAAAATTAATAAAAATATTAGCTCGATCTTTAAATACTTTGAAACCATTTAACCATTTTAAAACAGAACAAAACTACAATATGCATTTTCTAAATGATTCCTTATTTAAGTCTTCGTTATGCCCGTTACTGCTGCTTTGAGCCAATTTCGAGCAAATTGCCATTTTCAGTATTCGAAACGGTTCGAGCCAGGAATGCAATTCCAAAGTTTTTTCTTCCTTTTTATTTTAAATTCTGCTTATGCGCAACAGGAGTATGCACATTTAATTTAATTGCCAGGCTGTTAAAGACAACTACTTACAATTTTCAACAGACATCGGCCCACTGTGCGTGCCGGCGTGTGCGAGTGCGTGTGCGTGTGCGTGTGCGTGTGTGTGTGCGTGTGTCTCGCCCGAGGGGGCGTGTGCGCCTAAGTTGGCGAAAACGACAGTTGCCGACTGCCTGGCAGGGACTGTTGAAATAAATTTCACTTACGCCAACGCAGCACACACTGACACACACACACACACGCCCTCACGCACACACACACACACACATGTGCGGTGCGCCGTTTACTTGGCAAAGCAATTACGGCCGCTAACCGCGCGTGAAAATAGCAACAGAGCAGTTACAACAACAGCAACAATACGAACAACAACAACTGCAGGAGTAACAAGTAAGAGTACTCAGTTCAAAATAGCTAGAATTTAAGATACCCTGGAACTCTTTAACTCTCTAACCAGATTCGCTGAAAAAATTCCTAAAAATTCCACTAAAAATTTCCAAAATATTTAAATTTTGTAAGCTTGCTTTAAAAAAGAATTTCTTAAATTCTTCATAGCTTATTTTATACAAAATGTGAAATACTGAAATATTTACTAGAAACAAACTGCTGCTAACTAATTAAAGTCGAATCCAGAATTATTCAAATTTGTGCTCGTAATGCTTTGAGTTTTTTCTGGATTGCCCATTTCATTTCCACATTTGTGCAAAATTAAGATAACATACTTTAATCTTTACTTTAAATTCGGTTATTTTATACATAATTTATAAAAAAATTATTTAAAATATTACATATTTTTTTAAATTCAAATATTACATAATTTAACTTAAAATATTACATATTGTTTAGCATCTCTTTCCCTTTTTCTCGATTTGATGTATATATTTCCTCACGACTTTAATATTCAGCAAAATACAAGCATTTTATTTTGATTATTAAATTTAGCGTTTAAATTATTAATTAAACCTTAAAGGTTTTTTATAAATTTTTTTTAAGTTAAAGTTCAAAATAATTGCACCTTCTGCCACTGATGTTACAAACCAAAAAATTATTAAAAAATTGTTCAAGCTCTCTTAAAGGAAGCAATTGCACTACTTTTCATCTGAAATGATTATTGATATATGATTGACTTCAAATAAAATAAAATTTGTTTTCGAAAATTGCTATTAATATTTAAAGCGAGAAACTTTGTGTTGAGACTAGTTTTGTTACGTTCATAAACTGCCGCGCTTAGTACAAGAAACAGTATGTAAATTATACTTGCATTCCAACAAAATACCCTTTAAAACTTTAAAATTTTGCAGGGAATCGCAACAACAACCACGAGAGTAGTAACTGTAATTGCAATTACAACAACTACAGCAGCAGCGTCAACGCAATGACAATTAACTGCAGGCGGCAAACAACAACAGCAACTACAGAAAGAAGGAGAAGAAGGGAAGGAAGAATAAGAAGAAGAAAGAGCAGAAAGAGGTAGACGCCGAGTACGCTGAGTGCCATATCAATGACAACGGCAGCGACTAACTTTGAGGAAATCGGAATATGCAAGGAAAAGGAGAAGACAGGAGCAGCAGCAGAGGCAGCCGCAGCAGCGACAGAGGCAGCAGCAGCGACAGAGGCAGCAGCAGCAGCAGAGGCAGCAGCAGAAACAGAGGCAGCAGCAGAGGAAGGAGCGGCAGCATAAGCCTTACGCATTTTAAAAGGCTTAAAATTTTTATAGCTGAAAAATAAATGGAAGAGTATTGGAGAGGCGACGGGGGTGTGGCAAACAATGGGACCTAAGTAGTAAGGGAATGTATATGAAAAGGTTTTGGCAAACTGACAACTAAGTGGAAAGTAGATGGCAACGATCACGGAGACGGGGAGTCCCCAAAACTATTATTAACGATTTTAATTCACAACTGTGCGACTTTTGCGACTGATCGCGACGCCTGCTAGTCCAAAACGACTGCTCTGCTCTGCTCTATGCTCCTCTCTTGTTCTATACCCCTCCCACTACCCTTACCAGGGATGCTGCAATGTGTCTAAGCGTTGCCACCTCACGACATTTCCTTACTACTGACATGCAGTGGAAAACGTTAAACGAAAACCGCACGCACTTCATTTTCGCGTGGAAAATGCATCGGGCAATAGAATGCCAGTCAAAGTTTTTGCCACAGAGCTGCCTCAACGGCAGCCCTGGGCCTGCCACGACCCCGTGTCCCTACCTTTTCCTCTGACAAACACACTAGGGGCGCTACTGCTGTGGAAAACTGCAGCGACAAAACAAAAAGCTGTTTGGCCAAATGGGAAAATTGCAAGGAATTTTAAGTGAAATTCCATGACATTTTAATGGGGTTGCAATTGGGCACACTCAAGTGCAGGCGCACTCAAATCGTTAAAGGGGGCGAGGTGGGGTTAAGGCTTGCTGAAAGAGGGCAGTCCAAAGTCCAATGGGAAATGGTGGAAATGGTCATGAGTCTGTCACATGACGGCTTCCAATGCTCTTTATCTAGTCGAGCAACATACGAGTACACGCACTGCCACTCACATCGATTCACGTTAATATGCTTTCTTTTTGCATTCGAATGCACTCGATTGCTCCACTGAGTACTGCTTTGAATCATGAAGTATTTTCTGTGTTAAATTTAAAGGGAAACAAAGAACAGATTTTATATGCAAAATAAAGTCTTTTCTTTAAGAAAAAGTTTTAAAAAAAGTCATCTAAGTACAAGCCTTTAAAATTAGAAAATAATACGATTTACTTTTTATTTTTATATTTATTTATTTATTGTCAGACTATTATTATTAAATTAATGTAATTAAAAAATAAGAAAATAATTAAAAATAAGATTTACATTAAATTAAATTTTAAAAATATAGATTTTTTTTTATATCTCACATAATTTACTAAGATTTTTAAAGTTTGTCTGATTAGTCTGCCTTTTTATAATACTTTTACTTTGTAGTTAGCACTCCTTACACTTTAATTACTATATTATTTTTTGTATAATAATTTATAATAAATAAATAAGTTATACTCTTTTTAAATTTCTATATTGCAAATGAAATTGCAATGTTCAGGAATTTTGAGCTAACATACCAAAAGGTTTTTTAGTAAATCCACGACATAAAACAATTTTTAAGTTCGAATTAATAGCTCAAGTAGTTTCCTAAGTAGGCTGATGTGAAAATAGTTGTTTTCAATTTGCAGTGGAGGTAGGGGGCGTGGCAAAAAGTTAATACAAACTTGAGCTGCCTGACGATTTGTTAAACTTTTATACTTAATTTGGTGGCTTTAGCTCTTATAGTCTCTGAGATCAAGGCGTTCATAAGGACCGACGAATAGATGGAGAGCTGGACATTGCTGTGTCGTATTGGCTGTTGATGCTGATTAAGAATACATATGTATATGTGAGGTGGCAACACTCAGACGCATTGCACCAAAGCTGCTCAAGAATATGCCAGAAAAAGAAGAGAAACACAGCTGAAACATCGTCGACGTTCGAGAGTCGTTCCCAAGTAGTCATCGTCGAGATCACTCGCAAAAGTCAATTAAAATCGTTGTAAACCAGTGATATTTATTAATCACCATTCAGATAAAAATATTAATAAAAGTTTCTATTATATAATTTCACATATACATATGTACAGTGGCGAGCACGTGTGGATACATGTTAGTCAATTCGCCAATTAGCCTTAAAATGCCTGTAAAAGCTGAACAAATGCACGAATCACTGTAAAATTTTCGAAATTAAATTCATTAGATATATTTAAATAAGAAAATAAAAAAAAATTTTTCACAATATATATATAAACTTAAGTTTTCAAGCTGGATACATAAAACGGCCTAAGTATCCACACGTGCTCGCCACTGTTTATACTTAATGGGTTCGGAAAAGCCTCTTTCTGTCTGACGAACCTAACAGACCCCAGTTCCACTTTGAGTACTGTAAGAACGGAGTAATAACTTCAGCAGAAAAGCAAATAATTTATTACAATTCGTCAGTTACACTAACTTGTCGCAATCATTAATCAAAATCAGCTATAACAAATGCCATAAATCACAACAACTTCGTTTACGCAATCAAATGTAAATTGATCTTTTGACTGTGTCCATTTCATAAAAATTCCTTTTGCTAAACAATTGGTAAAAACAAGCAGTTATTAATAATATAAAATACTCGAAAAACTCAATAAAGAAAAAGAATTTCATGTAAGAGACTTCTTTAAATTGAGTTGGAGGAAAGTTTGTTTTGAGTAGTCGATTCGAGTACAATTGAAAAAACTACTTCAAACACGTTTCATAATAAATTAAATAAAATTAAATAAATACAGTAAATGAAACGGAAATTCCAGAGCACAACAACTGTAAAAGTAAAGACGAAATTCTACGAAATTTTCGAAATTCTGTGGAGATTTTTAGAGTTTTTTAAAGAGCTACATACCCAGCTTCAGTGGGAGGGTGTGTGAGTGTGTGTGTGAATATCTTTGACAATAATTGTCAACGTGGCACGTGATATCAATGCATTAACGGAAGTGTTTCTCTGCCATGTACAGATATATATTTAACTTTTTTGTGAGGGGTGTGTGTGTGTGTGAGTGTGTGAGAGTTCAAAAATAGCCACGGAAATGTTACAATCTATGCTTAGAGATCAATAATCGCTCCCCCCGGCAGTGCGATGCGCAGCCCTCGTCCCCTTAGGTCCAGGTAAGCCCTGGTACATTGAAAAATGTTGCAAGCCAAAGTCATAAAAAGGCCCAAGGGCTGTGGGGGGAAGGGGGCGTGGCAGTGCTGGGGGAGGTTGACTTCTTCAAATTCGAAAGACGACTCATCAAATGACAAACAGACGCACCAAATAAATAACAAGATGTGAGCAGCGGCAGGAGGGAGAGAGTTGGAGGCAGGTATTGTAGCCTGTCAGGGGTTGGGGGGGGGGATTGGGTCTTAGCTTACCACTTAAGTCGCTGGCATTTGGCAGCCCTGCAGGCGACAAATTAACAGGGAGAACAGGAAGCGGCTGCCGCTCTTGCATCCAAAAAGACGAGACAAAAACTGATCTATTTAAAGCCCCGAGAGATGCACACAATTTGTGGGGGTGTCGAGTGTGACGGGGAAAGTGTATATCTTTGGGGGTAGCACAGTGTGTTTAAACGATCGCTTGGCCCCCCCTGTAGAAGTCAGGCAGCACCTTTATTAATTGCAGTCGACAATGATGCAGACGCGTCCAGACGAGCATTTGACATGTTTAATGCGAAAAGCGAAAAACTCTGAAACAAGAGGGGAGCACAGCACACAAAAGAGAAAGCAGCAAGGGAGGGAGGAGGAGAGAGTGAGAGAGATGGGGGGCAAAGTGAGACCAACAGCAACTGGAGGGCGCGAGAAATTTTTAAGGCTATTTTTGGACAGCGTCGAGACGTTGACATAGGCTAAAAATTCTTTGTATACCCAGCAGTGTGTGTGGCATATGCTAACTGAAAGTAGCTGACGTTGAGAGAAGTAAGGGCAACAATAAGGGTGACCATACTTGCTTCATAAGAAAGTATTTTCCTGTAAAACTAGAACTAAATGAGTTTTTAAATAAATACAATTAAAATATTAAGTCGATTTGGCAATTTTGGGTATATTTTAGTCGCGTTTACTCGACTTTGCCAACTCGTTTTGTTTTGTTTTGTTCCCAACACATCTATTTGGGGGCCTGGCAACAGATTCCGATGCGGATTTGACTGCAGATTCCTGGCATCGGGAGACATTCAGACATTCACCCATCTAGACATCTCAGCAGCCCAGACTGTAGACAGCTGACGCCACACAGGCCACATGACGACGACTACAGGGTCCAAAGTCTCGGGGCAAAGTCTTAGCGTGCATGTAATGAAAGCAAATAATGTCAGCTAAAGATGCAGATACATCTGCAGTTCCAATTGCAGTTACATGTACATGTATCTGCATTTAAATGTTTCCTCCCGTGTGTCTTAAGAACTCATCTCTGTCTGCGTCTTTGTCTGGGTGATTGCACTCCTCCGACAAAGTCGCAATGGGCATTTCTTTCTCGGGTTGTCGAATTGTCGAGTTAGCAACAATAAGCAACACAAGTTTATTTATATTTCTATGGTCTTCAGATTATTCGCATCTGTTCGGCAGTATCAATCATTTAATCACGTATTTACGGTATCTGAATGCTCTATTAAGGACTTTAATGGGAAATTAATACAGTTATATTATAGTTATAACAGGAGTTTAATTTTTTAAAGTATTTAGTATTTTATTAATATCTTTAAAAGAGAAAACTCTCAAAGAAAAGGTTTTTGTTTTAATAATTATCAATCGGTTGCTGAGTTATCAGCAAACTTCACTCAAAAAGAAATTGTTTTGTTAACTAAATACCAAATTTGTATTAAAATGAACTACCACAAAGTCTGAGCTATTTGATTAACCCATTTTTAAGAACAAAATATTTTTTTTTTATTAATTATCAAAGATTTCTCATAAAAGTACTCATATGACGCCAAGTACAAAATGATTACAAATTAATTTTTTTAATGGTCCTAATCAAGGCAGAAAGACTCCAACAGGAATGAGTGGAACAAATCTGAATTAATAATTTTATAAACAAATACAGTGAAAGCTTTCTTTGGCCGGACAGCCACAGTTCCAGTATGTCCGCACAAGGGAGATGTCCGCCTAAGAGAATAAAGTTTGTATGAAAATCATGCTTAAAAACAATTGAAAATGGTCCGACTAAGGAAGCTGTCCGCCTGAGGGAGCTGTCCGCCTGAGGGAGCTGTCCGCCTGAGGGAGCTGTTCGCCTAAGGGAGCTGTCCGCCTCAAGAAGGTGTCCGCCTGAGGGAGCTGTCCGCCTGAGGGAGCTGTTCGGCTAAGGAAGCTGTCCGCCTGAGGGAGCCGTCCGGCTAAGGGAGCTGTCCGCCTGAGGGAGCTGTCCGGCTAAGGAAGCTGTCCGCCTCAAGAAGGTGTCCGCCTGAGGGAGCTGTCCGCCTGAGGGAGCTGTCCGGCTAAGGAAGCTGTCCGCCTGAGAGAGCTGTCCGGATAAGGAAGCTGTCCGACTGAGGGAGCCGTCCGGCTAAGGGAGCTGTCCGACTGAGGGAGCTGACCGCTAATAGAGCTTTCACTGCGGAGTTTGGGGTTTTATTTTAAGAGACAATAGTTTCAAGATACTTTTCTATTGTCTCTCAAAATAAAATCCCCAAACTCTGCAGACTTTAATACAGCTCTTCATAATCTTGAATTTATCTCTGTTGACACTCAGTCAATCCAAATTATTCACATCAGCAGAGACGCATATTATTGTCTAGAGTTTTTTGTCCAGAGTTCTTAGATTATAGCACATTGACGTCGTCACCTGATAACGACTCTTGAGCCGAAGAGGGTAGAGCAAGTCTACGGGGGAATCTACTTCACATGATGATCATCATCAATTTTGGGGCATTGCGAGTGACAGTTGCAACTGAGTTTTCATGCCACTTGTGGCAAAGTAAATTGCAATTGAGATGACTTATGCTTTATTTTGTGACAATGTTGGACGCGCCCACCTAGAAAGGCAGCAGACACTCATTCACTTTTAAGAGAGCCTCATAATTTAGCCAACTTTATGGTTGAAACCAAAACATTCAAAACATGAAAATCAAATTTCCAGAGACAACGCCCAAAATGTCCGTTCAAGGGAAAAACACTTGATGGCAATTAGTGGAAAGGCGCAGTGTGTCCTTTAGCGAACCCTGTACTTTCAGGAGCGAAAAGGGTGTATTAGCAGGCATGAGAAGTTTTTAAAAATGTCTTAACTGCCACAGCCTCAGTAAGCGTATGCAGTAAAAACTCTCATGTGCGAACAACAATTGTAGAGCATACTTTGTCTGGATGTGGAGGTTATTGGCCTATGCGAGAGGCAAATCTTTCTGGCGTTTAAGAGGTTTCACTGTACATAAAGTTATAACTAAAGCTAACAGTGTAGAAAATTGGGTTTTCAAACAAATACAGTGAGAGCTCTACTCGCGGACAGCTCCGTCAAGTGGACAGCTCCCTTAGCGGGATGAATTTTATAGTTTTTCAGCATGATTTTCATACAAAATCTCTTCTCTTAGGTGGATATCGCCCTTGGGCGAACAAAAGTACTGGAACCGTGGCTGTCCGGCCAAGGGAGCTTTCACTGTAGGTAAAAATCAGTGATAAGTTCAATAAAATATTTTTGATATAATTAATTTTTTTAAATATAATTTAAAACCCCTTGATCAGAATAAAAAAAAAAAATTGAGAATATTTCACAAACAATTTTTTCCCCAGACATTCTATACCTAGTATAGAAAACTTGCCTTAAGAGCGAAATTATATAACAAATCATTTAGTTTAAAGTTATATTATTATTAGCTAGTTATTGTACTTAAATATTTGCACAGGGTCCTTTGCAGTCGACGCACTGTACACCAATTTTTCAAGCCATTTTTTGGGCCGGCTGATGGATGCACTTGAGGGCGTGACCCAGAGTCAAAGCCAAGTCAGTATACAGATCAGCAGATGCCCAGGCCGAGCAGTGACCACTTGAACGTACCGTCATTTTAATGGGCGCCAAAGTATTGAGGGCGGACAAGTGGACAGCGGGACAACAGGACAGCGGGACAGTGGGACAAACGCACACTGGCACAATGGTAAATGCGAGTTTTATGTAAATCCGTTTGTCCTGGACACTCAAGTGTACACTTATCCCTTAAGTTACTCGTTAAGTGCCCAATTGTTTTTTGTCCTTTTTTTTTTCCTCCTTCCTCAAATGAGTCGCATTCGCACTTGACTTTCTATTTAATTTTCAAATTTTCCAGTTTACTTTCGTTTCGTTTCGCTGGGCCGATCGCATTACAGAGGCGGCGAGGATAATGATGGGAGTTACGTGCAGATTGTACGACTTTCCAGATTTTGTCAGAATCGATTTCGATTTTTTGAATGTACTCGCTTATTTTGACTTGTAATTTGAGTCGTAACTTTTGCTGCTAACCTTCTAGTTTTTCCAATTTTCAAATTTTCTTATACATACATATTTTTTGTTGGTGCCTCAAATTTCCTTTGAATTCGGCGCCGCTGCTTCGTCTCCTTGTCTCTGTCAATCAGTCAATGGGTCTGTCCTTGTGTCCCGTCCTGTCGCTCGCTTGTTTATTTTGTTTGTTTTGTCAACATTTGGTCGTCATAAGCGCATTTTTGAAGTCGTCTACGGTTACGCTACAATTTTCCATTGAAAGTTTTGCCTTTTTTATATGGAAAGTATTTTTCCATCTGAAGGCAAAAGGAAATGCAACTCAATCAAATACGCTTAAGACGGCGACTTGGCAACTTGTGTGGCTTTTCTCACACATTTTTCACGCTAAAACCGAGCAGACTCTTAGTTTCAAGTCTCAGTTGGACAGTCGACTAGCAGCTCCATCTCTTTCCCACCCGACACTAACTTACCTACTCCTCCCCTCTCGTGTGTGTGTGTGTGGTTCGCTTTATTGGCTTAGAGCACCCGCTGGGCGGCTCTTCATTTGTCATGGGTTGCATCCGTTGCGCTGTGGTTGCCCTCTCAATTCTTCTTCTCCTACTCCTCCTCCTCTTCTCTTATTGTTGTTGTTCTTACGTAATGAATTTGTTTTACCCAAAAAATAAATCTATAAAAAAAATACACAAAAAAAAACTACCGTGTCTCAGTTTTCATTTCATTTCATTCCGTTTCGTTTATATATTTATTTATTTTCCATCTTTTCTTTGCCTTTTGTTTGCTGGCAGACGCCGCATGCGGCGTCGGACTTTTCTTTTGGATTTTCATTAATGTGATCCGTGGAAACTAAAGAGGGCGCGTAATTGATTTGTGTCTCATGCATTGCAAGTAAACAAATTGCGTCTGTTGCCAACCGAGTGGAGACTTTATGATGACTGTCTAGTTGAGTTTTGAGTGCATATTAATGCTGTGCAAAAGTGCTGTAAGTGCTGGCGACTTTTCAAGGTGCTGTAGATTCACAAATTCAGAATAAATTTGAATTTTTTAATAAATAAATATTTTAAAGCTCTTAAGACTTCTGGTATTTGTCAGTTTTGGAGACATGTGTAGAGCTATTACTAGTATTTTTATTCGGCGACTTATGGCTAGTTATGGAGACCAAAAATTAAACTATTTTACTTAGGTTAGGTCAAGCCGGACGCCCTTCAAGAGAGCAGTGCATAGGCTATTTGATGGTCCATTGTAATCCGTGCACTATTTAAGGTATTTAAGGTATTAATTAATATATTAGAGCTCTTAAGACTTAAGCCTTGTGATATTTGTTAGTTTTGGAGACTTGTGTAGAGCGAGCTCTTTCTAGTAAAGAATGGCAAGCTTTAATGCGGAGACTTATGGCTAGTTATGGAGACTAAAAATTAAACTACAGTGGAATTCGGTTATAACGACTCCGCTTAAAGCGTTCGTCCGGTCATTGCGACGAAAATTCGATGACTTATTTGGTCCCCATAGAAGCTTTTCTATCTTTGCTCGTTTCGGTTAAAGCGTCTACCGGGTATAACGACGTAAAATTGTCGGTCCCTTGAGTGTCGTTATAACCGGATTCCACTGTATTTATCTTAAAGCTTGTTAAAAAGTGTGTATTAAATATTAAATTTATTAATTATTATTATTAAATATTTCAAGCCAACTGTTTCATGTGGAGTTCGTGGAGCTATGCGTACCGCCTCCTAAAATCATGAATGCTTCTTAAACACACACAAATTTAATATAGTGAAGTCTTCTCAAGTGTTGTAAAACTCTAAGTAGCACAACAAACTGTAAATAAAAGTTGTTCAATCATCAAAAATCCACACAGAAGCGCTTTAAATGCAAGGAATTTATGGCAATTGCTAATTAAGCTCAAATTAATTGCTGACGAGTTGAAGCAGCCACACTTGAACTCCCCACCGAGTGGGCGTGGCACTTCATAACGATCAGCCAAAGTGCAAAAAAAAAAAAAAAAATCAAATTCATAATTTCGGCGTTGCTTTTGACACATTTGAAGAGCGTCAAATCGATCATTATCAGGGGCGAACCGACGACATCGCCAACGCCATTAAAAGTCGTCACAACTTGCGCCGCGAAACGCCCTCAAAAAAAAACCTAAAAAAACTATTCGAACTACAAACAAAAAACAATGGAAAGAAGAACCAGGCAAACTAGTAAAAAGTAAACAGACAAAAACTTGTGAGGGGCTTAAAGGCAGCTGAACAGCACTTTTAAAGACCCTGTAGTTGGAATTTTTTTGGTTTTTTATGCTGTGTAGCGTTAGTGGGAAATTAAACTCGAGTGTAGTTATTAATGTACTTAGTTATTAATTGATTTCTTATTTTATAAAATGTAGTTACCTATTGTCAGACTATGAATAATTGATAACAAGAAGTTATATACATTTTAAAAGACATTAGTAATAGTAGAAAGAAGTCTTAGCCCTCTACTCTCCAAGAGCGACTGGAGGCGTTCCGAATTGGTTTAAATTACATTGTTAGATTTATTTTTGCTTTATTTATTTAAGGAAATTCCAAGCTTTCATTTGGTAGCATTTGCAATTTAGAATTGCGTAAAAGTCGGCTGCTAGAAAATCGTCTGTTAAAGCATTTTATTTGAGGTGAAAGGTACAGCCCTTAAGATACTTGCCTTATAAGCACAGCCACTAAGCTATGGTAGCTATACGATATCGTAGTCCGATTTGAATTGAACACATTTGGTGTGAATTTGTTTGAAATTGCCCAACGAACCAAGATTTACTTTATTTTCGAACGGTCGTACGTATGGCAGCTATATGATATAATGCACCGATTTGTCCAAATTTATCACAGTATTTTTATAATATTTTTTTTTAAATTTTTGGTGAAAACTTCATTACGATATCCCCACTACAAGTATTTTTGGACGCGTCTCAGTGCAAACGCAACCACTGTTAGACGGACTCTACGTTTGACCCTATAGATCCATAATCTCCATAGATAAAATATATCTCGATGCCTAATGAGCAAATAGTTTTATTTGTAAGCTCTGTGAAGTAGAGACTTAAGACTACTCAACAGCCAATCTAACAAATTTACTCACTAACCTATTGAACTATTAAATAAACAAACTATGGCAAATATTGAAGTCTAGGGTAGCCTATCAAACAAAAATATATACTTTATGGGGTCTGTCACGCCTCCTTCTCCCTGTTACATACATTCCAACAATTACAGTAGACCCTTTTACTCTACGAGTAACTACTAAATACTGCTAAAAACTTGTTTGCTTACTTTTCAACTGCTAACTTTAGAAACCTCTTCAGCTCGTCCAACTACAGGGTCCCCACAAACCTTAAAACAAAGCCTAGCACATAAAGTAAATAGCTTACGATGGTCAAAGCTGGTGGGCAGCTAATTTGGATCGCAGATTTGGTCATTTGGTCATTTGGTAATTTTGTCTGTGGGCCTCCATTGTTTCACTGCGGTTTCTTCATTTTTGGGCGATGGCTTCAATTCTTTTTATTTATTTATTTCTCTTAGTTTTTTTGTTGTTTGTCTGATTTTTGGCTTCGTGTGCAAATTAAGTTTTATTAATTTAATTTTTTAACGAGCTGTGATCGCCGCTAAGATTTATGCCACAATGCGGACGCGAGCGAATGATGTGGCATCGTCTTTTCGAAGACTGCCCCAAATTTATTGAGACATTTTTCTTTTCTTTTTTTTGTGTTTTTGTTTTTCGGTATTTTTTTTTTATTTTTTCTGATTTCTGATTTCTACGGCAGCTATTTAATTCGAATTTTTGGTTCGTAGAAGGCTTTGTAATGATCGCTGATGAGGTGTTTATGAGCATGGTCAGGCATTTTGCATTAGTCATGCCCATTGTGGCGTCGTCTGTCTCCATGGGGGCGTTCACTCTGCCGCATTTCCCCTTCTCCCCTGTCGGCGTTTTCTTTGGGGTTTTTTTTTTGGCTCTGCCCATCTTTGGCAGTCATTAGAGACAGGGAAACCGCTTTGATTTGCTATGCCTGAAGCCAAACGAAATCGAAAACAGTTGAACGCATTCATGCAGCTCAAGTTAACCCATTACCAATGGATCAACTAACTGAATGCTCAAAATTCACGCCTAACTTCTGAAAGACTTTCCATTCGAGAACTGATACCTATTGCCTGCTACCTAGAAAAGCAGCAACATCCCATAATTGTTGATGTATTTCCAGTGAAAGCAATTAGGGAGCAAGAGTTGAGAAATTTTTATTTAGCGATTAAAAGCGGTAGTAAAATAGCAAACAGATAGCCTAGCACTATAAAAATACTAAAAAATATACAAATAATTTTAGAAGAACTTAATAGCATGAAATGATTATTTTCATATATAATTTAAGAAACAATAGAAATATTTTGCAGCTCCAATTGTTTTTATTTTAAGACAAATGATAGAAATATTTCAGAGTTTTCTATAAGAACTAGTCATATAATTAAGTCCCATTTGTAAATCAAAAATTTGGAAAATATATAAAAGTTTTTAAAACCGACCACATTTATTTAAAAAATGTTTAAAAATTATTTAAAGTGGCATATATTAACTATAGTTTAAATAATAGAACCTGCTCCTAAATATAGGTTCAAATAAATCCTCAACTAAGTACAACCTTACAAATAGATGTATTATATTATATAATAAATAAATCTAGTTAAGAAAAACTTCTTATATCATGTCAAAAATTACAAAAATATATATAATAATTATATAATATATTTTATATAGCATAAGAATATCAAACCAAAGTTGTTCAGAAAGTCTATTCGGAAAGGCTTAAAGTTTTTTAAAAATTAATCGCAATACTAATTCAATGATTTAAAATTTGCATTCTAATTTAAAAGCATTTCTAAGTTGCAGATTAACTGAATTTTAGCATGAGTAGCCAAGCTAAGAAATATTATTGAATCAACTAGTTTTTAATAATTACAATTTTAATTAATGCCAAAACGAGTCAACCGATTTCTCAACGAAATTGGTAGACTTAGCAAACAATTTTAAAATTATATTATAAAGAATTAAAATCTGTATAAGCACAGAAAGAGAACCATTTACAGTTTTCAGACAGCTGTATGCCTGTGGGTAAATTACAGGGTATTAATAGGCTCATCAGTTCTATTGGAAAATTGAAAGAGTAAAATTAAATTATAATGAACTAAAATCTGTTCTACCAGCACAGAAAAAAACCTTTGTCAGTTTTAGGACTGCTGTCTTCCTGTGTGTAGATTACAGGGTATTCATAGCTCATTAGTTCTATTGGAAAATTGAAAGAGTAAAATAAAATTATAATGAACTAAAATCTGTTTAGCCTGCACAGATAGAAACCCTTTCTCAGTTTTAGGACTGCTGTCTTCCTGTGTGTAGATTACAGGGTATTCATAGGCTCATTAGTTCTATTGGAAAATTGAAAGAGTAAAATAAAATAATAATGAATTTAAATATGTTAAGCAGCACAGAAAGAAACCCTTTCTCAGTTTTAAGACTGCTGTCTTTCTGTGGTTGAATTACAGGGTATTCCTAGGCTCATTAGTTTTATTTGCCTGGCCTTCAACCTTTTGTTAAGTGCAAATATGAAGCACTTAGCACACGGCTCCAAATAGGGGCACTCTTTTAGTCTTTAGTCAATGCAGCGGTGTGGGGGTCGGTGCTGGAACTGGTGGGGGGGCTGGTGGGGGACTGGTGGGGGACTGGTGGGGGACTGGTGCTGGTGCTGTTGCTGGTGTCAGTGTGCGGAAATCAAACAATGCCATTAGGCTAATAATTGCTGGTCGTTATTGTTGTAATTGTGGCCATTGGGCTGCTCGCCCATTGTAGAGGAGAGCACACACAGAATGTATTAATTAAGCTATTTATCTAAACTAATGCGAGCATTTAGTGGCCAAGACAGTAGCAAATTGCGCTCATTAGCTAAAACTGGCACTGGCTCTACAGTTTCTCCCCCCTTTTATCATTTCATTCGATGAGCCAATCGAATTTCTAATTTTTTTTTTCAGTTTTTTCCTTCTTCTTTCTCCCAAGAGATAATTGCGTTGGATAAGTAAATGCCTTGTCGTCCAGCTATCATTCAGCTAGCATCGAGCAGCTTCTTCTGTCCCTGTCTCAGTCTCTGTCTCACTTTCTCCACGCTGTTGTCTTGCACTTGTGTGACAGGGCCAATTGAGGAATGTTAGAACCAATTGAAGATATCGTCACTTCAATGCGATCGACTTTAACCCAAAACGGTCGAACGCTATATCATCATTAAGAGGCTACCACAGACCAAAGCATACGGCACTGAGACGGCAACTGGAACTGGAACTGGAACTTGAACTGGGTCTGGAGGAATAGCGCAGAAGCAGCTTATCGTCTGCCGCATCATTAGCTTGATTATGATTATCAATGAGCACATCGACGTCGACGTCGCTGCTTCGTTGTGCCACATTAAATACACACAAACGAAAAGCGCACACACACACACACACACACACACACACACTGCAGACAACCCAAAGAACAACGTTAGTCTTTTAGCATAGTGAAGTTTATCTGTCTGCTGATGCCTCAATGACACTAGCTGAAAGCGGCATATAAGCTGGATTAATCCGCTTAGCAAACATGCCAAGCTTTGAGTATTATCTTAAAGTTCTCTTAAGTTAAGGTTTAAGAAATATACTAATGTAAATTTTGGTTTTTATTGGGATTTTGTTCAAAATTGTTTGTCATAATAATAAAGTGATATATAACATAGATATTCGTTTTAGTCCCAAAGGAAATGTATTTACTCTTAATTTTTAAGGCTATTATATGACAAATTGTTTTATAATATCAAGTTGAAATCATTGCATTACGTAAATAAATATAATTTTTGCAAAGGTTTCGAATTTGTTGCATTTTAAATTTGTTTTAAATTATTTTTTTCTAATTAATCTATTTTTTTTTTTTTAATAAAATATTTTTCATAATTATCAACTATTGCATTAACTATTAATTAATTGATTCATTTAATGAACTAATTATTTTTAATATTTTCAGTTAATATACATTTTTATAATGTACTCTATTTTATAGTCATTAATATTATTTTTACTTATACAGTGGAAACTCGTTATAACGACTCCGCTTAAAGCGTCCGTCCGGTCATTGCGACGAAAAGTCGATGATTTGTTTGGTCCCCATACAAGCTTTTCTTTCTTTGCTCGTTTCGGTTAAAGCGTCTACCGAGTATAACGACGTAAAATCGTCGGTCCCTTGAGTGTCGTTATAACTGGATTCCACTGTACTTATAAATTAATTTGTTGGTTAATACTCGCGACTGCTTTAAGTCGGCGTTAATAAATAAATATACTAAATAAAATCATTTTAAAAATTGGGGGTTAAAAGTAAAAAAAAATAAATCCTAAAAAAGTCATCAAAATTAAATTGTATTCAAATGTTTATTTAAAATATAAAAAAATTCCCAAATCCCCATTTCTTCTTTCTTTACAATTTCAAATTGTTTCCCAAATCAATCTCAATTTTGTATGCCTTTCAGCTGGTGTCATTCGATCGTCATTTGAATCCAATTAGCGATTGCACCTTTTTATTCATCTACTTTTCGACTGTTGTCTTGGCGCATTCAAAGTTCATTAAATACAATTTTAGTTTTCGGTGTTTTTCTCTTGTTTTTTTGTCTTTTGATTTCAAAGATCTTATCGATCGATAAAGCGCGGTCTTGAGGTCTTTTCCTCTTCATCTCTCTCTCCGTCACCCTTTCTCTGTCTCCGTCAGCGTGACAAATTGCTTGACCCGTGATTGTTACTATTGTTGTTGTAGTTGTTGTAGTTTTTGTTGTTGTTGTTGTTGTTGTTGTTGCTGCTTTGTTTTTGTACGGATGCCCGCTAATGAATATGATTAGCATAATGAGTTGTGCGAAGAAAAGGGGCAAAGATTGGATGCAAGTAGCAAGCAAGCTTTGTGGCAGACTCATTCATTGTCTGTGGGTTTTTAGCATACCCGTTACTTGCCTTTTAAGGGTATATTGTAAGCTGTTCAATAAGTAGAAAAAAAATATGATTGGTAAAAGTACAAACAGATTCTAACTCCTTTAATAAAATAAAAAGTATTTGGTAGAGCGTAAAATCCCAAAAGTATGCCACATATTTTTTTATTTCATAACTCAACTGGGCAGCACTTTAAGTTGCTCAATTTCTAGCTAGATATTTTTTTTTGAAGCTAAAGACTTTTTAAAATAAAAACCAAAACAGTGAAAGCTCCCTTAGCCGGACACCCATGGTTCCAGTATTTTTGACCGCCCAAGGGAGATGTCTGCCTAGAGAACTGATTTTGCATGAAAATCATGCTAAATTAAATCTATAATATTCGTCCTGCTAAGGGCGGTGTCCACCTGAGGGAGCTGTCCGCGAGTAAAACTTTCACAATACTTGTTTTAGTCGCTAAGCTTATAAAATTTTGTTTTTCGATTATCCCGAAATACTTTAAAAATATTTATAATTTTCTATTTTTATTTAAAGCATCAATAAACTATTCTAGAAGAGGTTTTGAGGTTGATGTTTAAAAAATGAAAATTAAATTTAAATTAAAATATTTACTCGAAATTAAGGTATCCAAAGTGAAGAAGCTCATAACGGGTATAACAAAGTCGAGTGTGTCGACTTTAGCTTCTTTACTTTAACTCGCTCTCTCCCGTTGTTGTGCTCATTTTAATGTTGGTTCGCACTCCTGCACTTACACGTAATCATAATCGTAATAAAAGGCCACATCATATGCTCGCTGTTGGGCAGGTGGAGCGAGGAGCATGGAGAGTGGAGTGTGGAGAGCGGAGTTAGGGCATGCCACATGCGGCATGTGTTCGCATAATAACATGCCAGGCCAAAAGCCAGAGACTCAGCCAAAGCCAAAGCCAAACAACATTATCATCAAGAACCTCACACTAAAGTCGAATCCCCAATCCCCACCCAAAATCCAAATCCATATCCAAACAACAACGACAATAAAGAGTTCCAGAAACTGTCAACGGACAGGATGTTTGACAGATGGACTGGCCAGGATTTTTACTCATTTTGCCAGCTCTGCAGCGAACTGAGCTCGTCTAATTTCTGGTATTTGTTTTCGCTGCTTTTGACACAAAAAACTAGCTAGAAATGGTTTAAACGAGCCAGCAGACTGCAGAAGACATGTGTAGTTTTCATGTAAAAATTGTATGAAATAAAATCAAATACATGGAAATAAAATAGGCATTCAAATGTAGCTATAGAATTTGAATGGAGCTTGGGAAACCTTCAGTAAAAAGTAAAGCAAATTTTATACTTAAAGTATTGTAGTTTTCATGTAAAAATTATATAAAACTAAATTAAATAAATAGAAACAAAATAGGAATCAAAATGTAGGAATAGACTTTGATTGGAGGTTGGGAAACCTAAAGTAAAAAATTAAAAAAATACAGTGGAATGCGCTTATAACGACTCCGCTTAAAGCGTCCGTTCGGTCATTGCGACGAAAATTCGTTGACTGTTTGGTGCCCATACAAGCTTTATTTTCTTTGCTAGTTTCGGTTAAAGCGTCTACCGGGTATAACAACGTAAAATAGTCGGTCCCTTGAGTGTCGTTATAACCGGATTCCACTGTATATATATGCTTATATTACAATTAAAATATATTTACTGTACTGAAGTGCACGCCTCTCACTGCCTGTTCTTACTCTTCCCTACTTGATGTACTCGGACTAAGAACAGACTGAACGAGAGCACAAAAAAAAGGAACTAGTTACATTATCCAGCTCCGTTTTCGAATCAAAACGAGTTTGTGAGTGAGTAAATAAGTCCTGTTCAGTTATATTACGTGTATCCTGCGACCGCAGTACGAATGAAGTTTTAATGTGTGTCCGTGGTGACACATTAAAGAGCAGCCAAAGAGTGTATGAACATGTGGAAAAAACAAAGAAAACAGCATTAACAACAACTACCACAAAACAGAAAGAAAAACAACAAAAAATACTAATATCTCATACCACAAAACATAATGAAGGATGGGATGCGATGGGCTGCGAGACCACAAGATGAGAAATGTTTCGGCATTTGCATAGAGATTCGTATTTAAACAAAAATTATTGGACGTTATGCCTTGACTTTGTGATCCCAAAGCAACCGGAAATGATATTAAGTTTTACTTCCCATTCCCCTCCGACAAACTCACAAAATGCGATCATAAAATTTGAAAGGAAGTTGAAAGCATTAAATTTGAAATAAGTGCAAGAGACGCAACAGCAACTAAATTTCCAACTATAACAGTGAGTGAGACATAAAAACCAAAACAATAACAAAAACAATTCTGACAGCATAATTTATTCGGTTTTAATCAGCCGAGCAATGACTGGCATATTTAACGACATTTTTAATAGCCACAAAACAATAAATATGCAATAAAAATTAGGCTGGAGATTTAATATTGAATTGTTACTATGTGGAAATTAGTTTAGGGCATAAAAGGGGTAAGTGTATAAAGTTTTAATTTCAAGTTATTGGCAATAAAATAAATTATAGAAATTATAAAGATTTTAAAAATAATTGTTTTTTTTTTTTTTAGCAATATTTAGATTAATATTTTTAGTGTAAAGTATGGAATAATGAGATTTAATATTGAATTGTTACTATGGAGGAATTATTGCAATGGAGTCGAGCTAGTTTAGGGCATAAAAGGGGTAAGTGTATAAAGTTTTAATTTCAAGTTATTGGCAATAAAATAAATTATAGAAATTATAAAGATTTTAAAAATAATTGTTTTTTTTTTTTTTAGCAATATTTAGATTAATATTTTTAGTGTAAGGTAAGGAATAATGAGTTTAACTACAAAAAAAAAATGTTAAAATTTAAACAGGCAATAAATAATAAAATAAATAAAATAATAATAATAATAATAATAATAATAATAATAATAATAATAATAATAATAATAATAATAATAATAATAATAATAATAATAATATAATAATAATAATCATTATAACAATAATAATAATAATAATAATAATAATAATAATTAATAATAAAATAAACTAATATATAATATATAATGTTATTTTTTTTTTGTTTTTAAGTATATCTGGTCATACTGTATATGATTTGATTCTTCTCTCTTGTGATTTTCCTAAAATCATTAGCAAGTTGTGTGGTCTGCAGTGAAAATATAAAATATAAAAATAATTCACAATCCTTAAACCAACTATAGTGCTTTTCATCAAACAGTTTTATCTGGTTTCCCAAAAAAAAAAAAAACATTGATTCTAATAATTTAATACTGATAATAAACGATGGTTTATAAAAATTCATTTTTTATGTTATTAATTAGTTAAATATAAACTTTGTTGTGGTCGTTAGTGTTTTTCTGAGGTTTTTCTAACCCTTGCAAAGAATGTTGGACCAACGTCTCTTAATTTTTTTTTTTTAATTTTTGTAATACTTTCCCAGTTTGTTGATTAATTATTTTAAAATTTTAATTTTTTTTTTTTCTTAAATTTCATTTAAATCTTATTTTTTAATATTTAGTTATTTATAATTACAATTAGTTAATTTATTTTTCTTTTTGTGTCGACTGCTCATAGTCTGACAATAAATAAATAAATAAATAATATTAATTTGTATAATTCTGTTCTTAATATTTATATTATAAAATTTGATTTTAATAAATAAAAAAAATTAAAATTACAATTAAAAATTATAAAAATAAAATTTAAATGAAATGGAACATTAAAAATCTTATTTTATTTATTTTTTAATCAGCCAGAAATAATGTCTGCCAACCGATTGTTCAATGCTAGCACTGCCTAACACTCAAACAGTGTTGTTAGGCGTTTGTAGGCAGAGCCAGGAGGCGTGCAGAGGTCTGGAGTGGGCGTGGTGGGGGGGCGTTTGTCTGGATTTAGTAATACTCCATTTGCTTGAGCCACCGTGGAGATCAGCTTGCTGTTTATCTTTAATGACAGCTTACACAAGCTGCCTGAATGGATCACAGCAGCGTCCCCGTGTGCCACAAAATTTGCCAGTGTCTTGCCACATGTTGCTGCTGGGGAGAGGCTAGACGAGGGCGGGAGAGCGGTAGGGGGAGTGGCTTGTAAACGACTCTTAGGCAATCGGGCGGCTAATAGCCTCAAATACTGGATGCTAGTCGAAAAAGCTCTAGCGCCACAAAAAGACGCCACCATATCGAGAATCGTTGACAACTTTTGCAAGTTAGTCACTTGCCTGCCACCGCAAGGGGCATGCCCCAAATGTGCAAAAAAGCGCCAGGTGGGGTGGGGTTGGGGCGGGTAAGGAAGAAACGCCCACAGTGCTTGCTGTAATTTTTCATAAACATAAAAGTTGAGTCTGCTCCACGTGTAGGAGTCGTTGCCGGCGTTGGCCGGGGTAGTGCTGGGGTGTGGCAGCTGGGTGGCAGCTGGTTCGGGTGGCTCTCCAGGTGGGTTATGGGTACGCTTATGGGTTTGTAAGTAGCTGAAGCAACCACAGATTGTTGCCCTGCATATTGTATTTGTATTTTGTGATTTTAATGCGGCATTTTGTGGCAAGCTGCACATGTGTGTGTGTCAGTGTGTGTGTGAGTGTGTGTAGGTGTGCGTACATGTGCGCTCTCGACATTAGCAGCCAACGTAAAAACATTTTATGACATAATTTTGTTGTTGTTTCACCAAAGGTGAGCGGGTTTTTTTTATATGCGCTAAAGACAATCTGCATATGTGTGTGTGTGAGTGTGTGTGTGTGGGGGGTGGGGGGAGTTTACGAACTCTGGCTTCGATGACCCAGACCCAGTCCCAGTCCCAACCACACGGATTTACATACACGCAAGAACCTGTCTCAGAGCCTGCTCCGCATTGTGCGTTCCTCTGTGAATTGTAATTACAGGCATGTAACCTAATGACACGCCCCCTGCGCCCACATTGAACCAAAGCAACATGTTCCCACTCCTAATTTCATATTCCATAACCTACGTCTTCCCCCTCCCGCACTCACATCTCCCCTCTGCCCTTTCCGCCTTTTTTTTTGGCAATCTCTGAACTCATGCCACGCGCTGTCTCCGAAAGTGGCAAATGTTGTAAAAGAAAGCAAAGGAGACAACAAAAAAATATCAAAAACAAAAACAACACAACAGTTACATAATACACATTATTTTTAGGGGGCGTGGCACTGTCATCCATTTGTATGTATGACGACATTCACATGCCCTAAAGTCTGCGATTTGCCATTATCAAACTGATTAGCAATTGAAAATAAATCATGGCTACAGTTAATCAAATTGGTAGCTAAATTTTAAGCAGATTTATTAAATCTTTGGCTACTGATTTTTGACAGTCAATGTATGCAGTTGGCATAGTTATCTGGCTTAGAAAATATAAATATAAAATAAAACTGTTTTAATACTTATTTTAATTTAATTTATTTTATTGATTAATTTGTAGTAGGTCTGAAATATATTTAATAAAATAAGAAGATATTTCTTAAATAGTTTTTTTAGACACCGTACTCAAAAATAGTGCTGTCGTCTATTATTTGAGTTTGTCTGAAGACATGTGGAAGCATTTCCGACCTCGGCTCGAAGTGCCAATGTCCGTCTTTCCGTCCCACCGTCTGTCTGTACATCCTTCCATATGAACAACTTGATTTAAGAGACAACGAGAGCTTGACTCTCCAAATTTGGAACCATCCTCAAGATTTTATGAGTCGAACCTTGACATTAAACCGTAGCATATCTCTCATCCATCTGTCCGCATACATCTGTGATCGTCACTTTCCTTAAGTCTTGGTTACACCAACTTATATGTTCCTATGTTTCAAACCATCCATTGTAATACAATAATTGTAAATATCTGTCTAGATTAAGTTGGCTGTAAGGTAGCAGCACGCTAGTCTTCCAAAAAAAAAATTTGGAATCAAAGTCTGTTTACTTGGCAAGCAAATCAAAATTATTCAAGAAGGTTTGCCAAGCCGTCTACCGACCTCTCAATTTGTAAAAATCCCTTTTTCTTACATCATAACTTGGATACGACTGGAGCTATCGGGACCAAATTACTACACATTAGTTGAATGGTACTGTTAGAACTATCTTTAACAAGTTTGATCGGGATCGGACAACTATATCACATACGACTATATCGTACATGAGTCGAATCGTACAAATAGTTCGAAAAAATGTAGTTTTAATTGGCCGATCTCAACCAACTTCATACATTATGTGTACTATATCACGATTCTACGTTTTCTGACCAAATCTTGTACAGATCGGGCAATTAGAGCCTATAGCTTCTATAGCACAAATAGGTCAAAATTGTTCATTTGTGTGAAAAATTTAGTTTTTATTTGGCTGATCTCAACCAGACTCATACATAACTCTATGTTTTCTGAACAAATTTGATCCAGACTGGACAGTTTGAGCATATAGCTCCCATAAGACAAATCGGTTAAAAATTGGCGATTTGTATGAACAAATTTAGTTCTAATTGACCGATCTCAATCAAAGGTATACATAATTCTTTATTCTGCGACCAAATTTGGTCCAGATTAGACAATCAGAGAATATAGCTCCCATAAGACAAATCGGTAGAAAATTGCTCTTTTACTAACTATTACAAACAGTATTAAGGTTTTAGTATTTATTTCATTTTTTTGCTTATTGCATTTTATAGTAAACTTTGCTAAACACAAGCATTCTTCAACTTTGTGTATTCAACTTTATTGACTAAGATTTAGACTAGATAGAATCGCTGATAAAAGGTAAAGTCACAATAAATGGAAACACCTTAAAACAGTGTTGACATCGAGGTAATTTCCAAAAAAAGTTGTTCATTTCTGGAAATAATGGGATGCGACTCAAGACGATGTTTGGGGTAATTAAAAAACCCAAAATTAGTTTAGATGGGCGTCTCATCTTGTTAATAAAGACTATGACTGGCATTAATAAACGCATCATTATATGCTTACTCTCGCACACACGCACACACAGCTTATTAACAGCTCATGTGTGTCTGTGCGTGCATGTGTGTGTGTGTGTGAGTGTGTGTGTGTGTGAGTGTTTATTTGTGTCATTGTATGTGGGTGTGAATAACAGCTCCCTCTTCCTCTCGCTACTGTTCGCGCGCCTATGGCAGGTGTAATATTTCAATGGCAAGGTGCGTGTTTGTGCATGTGAATGTGTGTGTGTGTGTGTGTGTGTGTGTGTGTGTGTGTGTGTGTTTGTGTGAGTGTTGTGCTTGCAAATTTATATTTGTGCTTAGCTTAGTGGCTGCCAACAACAACAACGACAATGAGTTGAAGTTGGCAACTGATGCCGCTTCGGCGCTGCAATAAATAGCAGAGTCGAGTTATGGCTGCTGCCGTTGAGCACGGCCTTACACTGAAAAAAAAACAACGTATGTAAAACCAATATTTTGAAGCTTCCTTGGCATGGAAATCTAACGCTTTAAAATATACAACTTTTTTACTTAATTGTCAACCAAGTCATCGAATTTTTGACCGGACGGACTCTTTAAGGGAGGTTTCTGCTTTGTTGGATCCAAAAGATCTAAATTTTTTTTTTTACATTTTCGGATAGATATGTGTTCCGAGAATACGTGTACAACATTTGATGACCATATCTTTTGAATTGCGGAATATATAGGCTATAAAAAAGCGGGCGCTCGAACGATTTTCAACTAAATTTAAACTTTGAACGCGTTTTTCTCGAAACAGTGTTTTTCGACCTGATGGAAGTGATAACTGGCGCAAAAATCTTTTTTAACTTTTTACACATATTCACAGATAGTGTGTGCACAATTTACCTTGACCTTGATAATGGAGAAATATTAAAAATTGTGGTCTACAAAAAATAATTACTAGGTCGAAAAATTTCAAAAATTTTTAAATTTTCAAATCTGATACGAACAAATGTTTAAGGTTAAGTAAAAGTATCAAATTTTGAACTGAAACAAATTAGACATTTCGGAAATATAATTGTCATAATTTAAATACATTTAGAAATGTATACTTTTTATGCTAAAATGCTTAATTTCTTTCAGTGCACATCCCACGTTCCTGCCACCCATTTCCCCCCATTCCCCTATGCCCTACCTTCCCACGTACTAGCTTTCTGTAGGACTTACGCCTTACCGTCAGTGGGTGTATTATCTTTGGAATTTATTACCAACAAATGTTATTTCTAGAACGTTAGACACAACCAAGAGCTAGACTCTTTTCACTCCCCCCTCACAAGCCTTCACTACCCTCTCCCCTAGCCCACTCCTTGGCCATCCCTAGACTTACTGCGTTGGCGTCTCATCAACGCCTTCATTAGGCAGACGCCAAGTGGCTCCCTTCCTGTCCAACTACCCGCCCGTTAATGCCGGCAAAGAAATGGAACAACACAACAACAGAAACAACAACAACAGCTACAAAAAAACATCATTAAATTTACGAGTCTTTCCTAGAACATAACACAATATCAGGGCAGCCTCAAGGAGCGAGTGTACCTCTGCAATAGGATGCCCCGTCTAAAGGGGAAAAAAAAAACCAAAAAAGGACTCACAACAGCTGTGTAAAGGGCACTGCTATTAGTTAACAACATTTCCACCAAATGCATCGGAAAATCGTTAACAACAATCTCCAGATTATCGAGCTCAGCGTTTTCGCACAACTTTTCAACTTTACAATGCTCTAATTATTCCCGATTTCCCCCAACAAGTAAAGTGACTAAAACAAAAGCTATAAAATTAGATTTAGTTTATTTGCAGAAAATCTGCATTAATCCAAGTTCAAATTAAACAAGAATAAAATACATGCAAAAGTTTCTAAGACTGTCCAGTTAATGGCCTATCAAACTAGTGACGAAAGTGACCGAGTATTTTGGACAGAAATTTTTAAGACATTTAACCCTTTGCTTCTCCGAGCTCTTTTTTGAAAAAAATAAATAAATTTTTCATTGGTTATGGCTTAAAAAAAAATATTTTTTCTGGAAAAATTTTTTAATCGTACAGATTCAGGATCTATAGGGTCAAACGTTGACCACGCCTGAAATTTTGACCTCAAATAAAAAGTTTATGAACACTCTTTCTTTCGAGTTTGATCCACTTTTTATAAGTTTACCAATGCAGAAATCTACATACAATTTGTTTTTCAGCTACGACAATTAAATTCATTTTTTTTTATTTTTGAAATTTTGGTACTTTGCAGCTAGTTAAAAAAAATAATTATTTTCTGTTATTTTCACAAAATTTTACATTCTAATGGTTCTAACAGTCGATTTTTATGCAATTGTGATCTGCAAAAGGTATCAAAAGAAAGTTTGTGATTTTCTTAAACAGATCAAATAAAAAATTTAACAATATCGTTTTAAAAACCATATTGGAACATCTAATTAGATGGTAAGTAGAGGGTTAAACAATATTATTTCCCCATATTAAAACAACATAACTGTTGAGTTCTGCCTTAATCACTAGTGTGGACAGTTTAGCGTAACTCTTCAGCTACTTTATGGACCTCTCTTGTTAAGCTTTCCGTTTCAGTTTTGTTTGCAAAGATTTAATTGTTTTAGTAATTAAACACTCACATTTTCCCATCTTATTATTTAAAACTTTTCGGTCTTTTCTTTTCTCCTAAGTCATTCCAATGTTTGAATTCCTTTAAATAAAGTTTTCCAGCAAGTTAATTAACTCTTCGTTGACTTTCACAATATATATAGAAATATTTGATTTTTCACAATTTATTTTTGTAATGTAAAATTTTGTTTTCAAATTGATGTTTAAAACCAAAATCTGATGGCAAAACTCACAAATGAAACATATTCTCGATGATTGAATCAAATTGACGACTATTGTCCATTTCCTTGTGCTCTGTGCACTGCTCTCCCTCCCTCACTCTCTCTCTCTGTCTCCCCCCGTCTGTCTATTTATTTGTTTTTCCTTCAGTTATTCTTTTATTTTATTTTCGTACTTTATTATTTGTTGTTTTTTTTTGTTTTTTTGTTCTTTGTTTTTTGCTTGCTTTCTTTCTTTTTAATGGTGTTCATAAAGTTTCTTTATTTGATTTCATGTCAATTGTCTGGCAAAACGATCAAAATAAAATAATAAAATGCAAGTAAATGAATTGAAATGCAAATAAAATTTTATTAACTCGCCCAGGACTGCGGTTACCAGTTTCACAAGAAGCTGTCATGCTTTAAGGGCGGCCATATAGATTCGGATACAAGACGGAGGAGGGTGTCTGAGACAGGGAGCAAAGTTGCGTGTATTTGGGGGTTTGGAGGGTGGGGAAGGGGAGATGCGGTTTAGGGTGCGTTAAATGTTAACACGAAACACGAAGCGAAGCGCAAAGTTTCGTGCCTCAAACGGAAAGCCATTAGGGCGAAGGCGTCATAAAAAATGTTTAATTCATTTAATGAATTTTCATTAAGACAACAAAAACCAAATAAAGCGAACAGATAAAATCAGATAAAAGATATTTATGTATCTGCACACATAGTAAGTATATTATATTATGCCACATAATTAAACCAAAGTAACTGCAAGCATATGATATGAGCAGATGAGTGTAGAAGATGAATAGGAACCAGAAAAAAAGTAAAAAAATAGGAAAATTTTTAAAATTGTATGCAAAGTGGAAAATAAATATATTTAATCAAAAATCGATAAGATAGATAAGATATAATCAATAAGATATAACCAGAAGGGGACAAATAAAACATAGGAAGCAGAAAATAAGTTTGTAATAAAAAATTAAGTTAATTTGATAGGAATATAATGATATTTTAAAATAAAATTAGAAAATTTTTTAAATCGAAAAATGTTGTGAAAAGTGTTTAATCAATTTTTAGGGTAGCTTATGGGAATAATTAAGGGTCATAAGGAAATGCCTTGTTTGAATTTAATCAGATAAGATTTCCTTTTACAAAATTTATTATCTTTTAATTGAAACTTAATTGCAAAAATAAAAATTATCAATAAAAAAAAAAAAAAAAAAAAAAAACTATAAATCACATTGTTACTTAAGATTGACTATAAGATTTTATAAAAATTTGTCCACTGCTGAATCAGGCTGTTTTCGAGCTAAGTCTCAGCTGCGGTTATAGCCAACATTATGATTTTCGGATTTCTACTTAAAAAGTGTTAAAATACCCATATTTATTTTGAAAGTTTTCAGGCGAAAAACACTTTTACTTATGAAATACGAGGAAGTGTTTAATCAGCTTTACTTGAAGCTTTTTTACTGCTTCTAAATAAAGCCTACAACTGACCAGATGTCTTTCAGTACAGTATAAATGAAGCTGAAGCTGCAACACTAAGATTTTTATCGCTTCCACTTAAAAAATTTAAAGAGGTGAAGAAGAAGAAGATGTGGAAGAAAAGGGATATCTTGGGGTACCCAAAGAATTGATACTCTGGCAGATTTCTCAAGACAGTATGTGTATAAGAAGTCAAGTTTAGGTTAGGTTCATATGGAGGTTAATTGATATAAAGTTTTTAGGCTAAAAGTTTTCTTTGGGTGCTCGAGCTCCTATATTACCATATAATCCGATTCCACCGATATCTAGCTATGAATCTTGATTTCATTAAGAAAGCTCTGAAACTTAGAAACAAGTCAGCTTAGACTGTACTGCCAAAGCATTTTAAAAATAGAAATAAATTGTAGTCTGCCCTCCCATGCTTCGCGAACTTTGTGATCAAACTGTACTACCCTATGAAGGGCATCTAAAGTGCACAGAGTCGCGCTCTTCTCTGCGCTTCTCATATGACGTGGAATTTAACTCGCCGTCTCCCTAGTTTTCATCGAGGCTTTGTGCCTTAAATAGATTCGTAGTGCTCGCACAACATAGGGGGGCCAGCAGTTGTTGCAACAATCTTCCCCAGGGACCCGCTCACCTCTCCTCCTCCCTTCCCCCCACCCAACCCCTTCGTCCAGTTCTCACCCCCATATCAAATGAATTTCCGGCCGTTGCTGCGGATTGGCACGCGCCGTTTCTTGTTCTTCCTCTGTTTCAACTTGTTTGTTTTTTTGTGCTCGTAGTATTAAATTTATTCATATACTTTTTTTATTTATATTCTTTTTTTTTTTTTTAGTGGCGCATTTAGCAGTGGAATTCACTTGAAGTGCAGCTCGCTCAATTTCCTGGAACGATTTGCTAGCCGTTGCGCATTAAGCGAGGGTGTACAGCTGACCCCCGTACTGCCCCACTGGGGCTACGGTAAGGCTCTCAGCTCAAGACCTTATGGTGACGACTTTAAGGGCTGGCCCTGACAAATATTGACGCCACAATTCAAATGCTTGACAAAAATAAAAAAGGTTAAAAGCAAAAAAAAAAAAAAAAAAAAACAAGAAATGAAAATCAGAAAAAGAAAGAAAATAATAATAATAAAGGAAAAGCTAAATGCCCGGTTAAGGCAAATAGTCGCAGCGCAAAGTGTGCAACAGCAGAGCGAGAAAGCTGGAATAACAAAACGGCAAAAAAGGAAGAAAAAAAAGAAGAAAAGCAAAGCAAAGTAGGAAATTATGATATCATCTTTATGACGCCATTATGGTTTTAGCTCCTATATGTGCACTCCCTCACACACAGTCCGCCTCTCTGCCTCACTCACTTTGTGTCTACCTCACCCCTTTGTCCACATGCCATGACTAACGGAACCTTCACTCCTCTGCTCCCCTTTCGCTTACCACAAGCCATCGCTGTCATGGCGAGCTGTTGTAAATGTCAAAGACCGGAAAAGGCAACACACACACACACACATGCACACAAACAGCCCCCCCCTCCCCAACACACACACACACATGCACATGCTGCCTGAATGTCTAGAGATGACAAAGAATGCAACAGTTTTGAGCGGCGCCATGTCAACAACTGTCCTCAGTCTATCTAAGTGAATGTCGGAGTCTCTGGAATTTTGAATGCATCGCCTTCCCCACGTAAGCAGAAATAAGTGGAAATAGATTTCAAAAATAAAGGTATCTGAAGAATCAACTGCAGCTTAACTTTAAGTTGCCATACTTCAAAAAGCGTTTAAAGTCAGACTTGAACCTCAAGGCTTAAGTGGGAAATAGTGGACTAAGGTAAATAAAGTTTTTAGACGTCTGATCACATTCCAAATGGATCTGGGTTATATTTAATATGTTAGTTGAAATCATGGTGAAAAAGGAAAGGAAAAGCAAGGTAGGGAGTAGACAGAAGAGGAATCGGGGAAGGGTTAACCTCCAGGAGAGGTTAGCTGGAAGGCATGGGGAGCAGGGGTCTATAGGAAAGTGGTGAAAAGGGAGAAACGTGATAGGAACTGAGAGTTAAGGGGCTGAGATGGGATTAGAAGGGACAAGGAAGTGAGCGAAGGATTGGATAGGAAGAGAGTAGAAGAGTATAGAAGAGTAAGAAGAAACCGTAGAGAGACGAGAGGTTAAGTGTAGAAAGAGGAGGTAAGTTAAAGAAGAAGGCTTAGTACGGCTAAAGAGCAGAGCTAGGGCAACGGAGAGTAGTCTTTTAAGTAGTAGAGACGGCAAGTAAATGAAAAGGACAGAAAGCGCCAGCAAGAGGAATAAGTACATGAAAAATATATAAAAACACTTTTGCTGGTTAACAATTTTATTTAATTTAACGACTTTTAACTCACGAACTTCGCAATTTAACAATTTTGAATGATTTTTAGCTTTTGAACGTCGCAATTTAACAATTTTGAAATATTTGCTACTCAAACATTTTACAAATTAAAAATAATGAATTTTTTTGCTTAATTTTCAGAAAAAATGAACCAAAGATTAATTAAAACTGTCAGCTCAATCAAGAAGTTTTGAAAATTCCGGTGAGCCAAAAACTTCTGACACAAATGTGAATAATTTGTTAAAGGCACTATATACAATCCACAGTATTATGAGACAAATTAACAACAGAAATACATCATTGCAGACTACTGATGTAAAAAACTCGCAAATACGTTTACGAAAGTTTCCTTCTTCCGTCTGTGAGGATTTGGATGAATACAGGGCCAACTCCTGGGAAGCACGATCGGAGTGCACCACCGATGGCGAGTTCTGATCAGTCACGCCGACACGATCACGATCACGTGACGATGAGTTACGACCACGTGGCGATGAGTCACCACCACGATTACGATCACGTGGTGATGAGTCACGATTACGATCACGTGGCGATGAGTCACGATCACAATTACGATCACGTGGCGGTGAGTCACGATCACGATTACGACCACGTGGCGATGTGTCACGATTACGATCACGTGGCGATAAGTCACGATTACGAGCATGTGGCGATGAGTCACGATCAAGATTACGACCACGTGGCGATGGGTTACGATCACGTGGCGATGAGTCACCACCACGATTACGACCACGTGGCGATGAGTCACGATTACGATCACATGGTGATGAGCCACGATAACGATCACGTGGCGATGGGCTACGATCACGGGGCAAGTGGCCACGATCACGATTACGACCACGTTCGTCTATTTGATTGGATTCTCGCTGATTCCGGGGCTCGCGATCAAGTTCTCCATTGTTTTCCTGTCTACCATTTGGCTTACGGTTCGGCTTTCGCGGTTCCTGCAATTCTTGATCATATTCCTTTGGGTACTGCAACTCCCACTCATTTTCGCGTTGCAATTCCATTTGCCTACGATCCTTTTCGCGATCAGGTACTGGCTTACGAGCCTGCTCCTGTGGACTCTCCAAATTCCT
Source organism: Drosophila dunni (assembly GCA_018152125.1). Classification (NCBI taxonomy): domain Eukaryota; kingdom Metazoa; phylum Arthropoda; class Insecta; order Diptera; family Drosophilidae; genus Drosophila; species Drosophila dunni. Next base: position 9,493,474 of record JAECXC010004147.1, on the reverse strand, counting down.
ATTATTCCCATTATATTCTTGTAATTTCCCATTATTTTTGCGTTGAGCCTCTGGTGACTTCTGATCGATCACCTGCTTTGGCTTGCGATTGGACTCGGATAACATCTGTTCGAATACCCGTTGGTATTGCAAGTCACGTTCATGCTTACGTTGCTGCTCTTGACGATTGTGTTCATCTGCAGCAGTTGGTGAACCACCGTGATTCCCTGGACCCTCTGAATTGCGTTGGTTGGATGATACTGGCCGCGATGGTGATCCAATCAGGCGAGACTGCGCTTCTGAATAGTTTTTGAACTTCTGATGAATTGGATCAAAAACAGGCAGACGGCTACAGCTGCGTTGACGTGCCTGTGACTTATCCCGTTCACGTTCACGTTCTCGTTCCGGTGATTTTTCGTTATTTTTTGGACGCGTCTTTGATAATTTGCGGTACTTGCGTTGGTTCTGTGGATCCTGTTCGTGTTCATCGAGAGATGAGTCTGAGTTTGAGTCTGAGTCACATTCAATCTTTTTCTGCGACTCTTGAGCAGACTCATACAAACTGGCCGATTGTGAACGTACACGATCACGGCCCTTATTAACCCCAGAAATGTGATCCGATTCACCGCTTGATTCCGGTACAAATATAGCAGTACGAGTCTTCGCACGATCCATTGTGATAGATAAAGATGTATTTGATCTTGATTTACGATACTTTGGACGTCTAGCGCTATCCAACTGTTGTATGGTTATATGACCGTTTGGACGTCGAGCCGGACCAGGTATGAGTCGGTTCTTGCGGTTGCTTTCTAATTGTCGGCTACCTTTCCACACTGAATCCATGAGTTCTTTCCCAAAATGATATTATTGCCTTTAAATGATGGTTGTTAAATTACACTTACCTTTAGCGTTGAAGTCTTAAAAGTTTTCGTAAACTTTTTATCGAAATATATTCGCATAAAAATAGAAATATTATTAGTTATTTAATTTTTTAATTTTTCTCTTTACTTTGAAGTTCACACGACTGGAGTCTGAGCTAGACTGATATTTTTACTGTACGGAAATCATAGGAAAGGGCTGAGGCCTCGACACTGCTCTCTAAGGCTACTTTGATAGGCATGAAAAAATGCTGTGCAAATAGTAAATAGTAAATCAAGTACGATTTTTATTTCCTGTCATAATTCTAAAAAAAAATCAATAAAGTAGGCAACAGTCGAGCGAGCCGACTGTAAAAGACCCTGTACTCTTTTCACCCGATTTGTCCTATCAGAGCTATAGGCTATAGTTGTGCGATCCGGATCAAACTTGGTGAGGACAGTTGTAATGGTACTATACACATAATGTATGAGTTTTGTTGCGATAGCTCAAATAACAGTACATGTCTTCATACAAATTTTCTATTTTTTTCCAATATGTGCTATGGGAGCTATAGGCTATAGTTGACCGATCCTGGGCAAACTTGGTGAAGATATACATAAGGGTACCATACACATACAGTGTGAACTTGGTCACGATATCTCTGATAGTTTGCAAGTTGTACTGTAATGAAAATAGTTTTTTACAATTTGCGGGGGCGGTGGGGGGCGTGGAAAAAATTTGAAATTAAGTTAACTTGCCTAACATATACACGGACTTTCATTCCAAATTTAGTGGCTCTAGCTCTTGTAGTTTAAAAGATCCAGGAGTTCATACGGACGGACGGACGGACAGACGGACGGACAGACCCACAGACGGACATCGCTATACCGACTTGGCTGTTGATGCTGATCAAGAATATATATACTTCTACCTGTTACGCACATTTCGCTTCCGACAAACTTTATATACCGCTCTACTCTTTTCTATAGTACAGGGTCTAAAAACTTTGACAAGTTTAAAGCAAAGAGTTTCCAATCAAGCGACCAGAAAAAATCCTTTAAATCGAAGAAAAAGCGTCACCATCCTCCACTCTTTGAATCGAAGGACTTAAAGGATTTCAGCTTAAATTTTATATAAATCATTGATGCGAAAAATAATACAAAAAAAACCAAAAAAAGAAATAAAAATGAACATGAAACTGAAGCTGAAGAGGAAAATTCCAGTGAGATTGATATGAATAAGCGATTATTTAGTTGGATTTTGTACTTGGTAAAGTAGAAAATGTATTTGCACTGCATATGCAAAGCATAATTAAATCACTACTATAGATAGACGATGTTCGTGTTCAGGGTTTGTCTGGTTTATGTTTTGGTACCACTCTCCACCCGTCACGCCCCTCCTTGCCCGCCTCCAATCGCTTTGGCTGCTTAGCAGCAATGGAAAAGTATTTGCCATGGGTGAAATGGCAAAGAAACTGATGCTGAAATTTTAGGTATGGATAAGAGGATGTGTGTGTGTATGGGTGTGTGTAAGTGTGTACTTCTCAAGCGAATTGAAATGCTATAGAAATATGGCAAATGGCATTTGTTGCAAGTTGCCGTTAAAGGGAATCTGCGCCGCAAACTATCTATGCCTCTCTTTCATCCCCTGTCTCTCCTTGTCACTCTCCCATCGACTTTCCTTATTTCGCAACTGCGATAAATAAAATTAAAACTCCTCTGGAAAATGGCAAATAATGCAATTTTCCAATTAATGAAAATCTCAATGTTGACAACAACAACAACAATGCCTCACAATTTGTGCCATCTCATGTGCCACATTTGATTCAGTTATTTGTTGCACTGCCTCGCAATGCAACGCATCGAAACGCCACGCACATCGGTATCAATATCGGTATTAAGAATAATTTTTACTCCATATACGAGCTGTACAATTTATCGATAATGCAATTTTTGTCATTAAAATGGCTCGATAATCAAGCAGCGACTTTTAAGCATCAAAAATGTTGTATGCCACAGAACTTGCAACATTTCGGGACTTTAAGATTTATTGTTGGTTACTTAAATGCGTTGAATTATTAACTACACATTTTCTAAATCATTCATAAATGTTCTTAACAAGAATTTTTGGAAGACACAGCCAAAAAAAAGTCACAATTTGTCGAGCTCTGCAGGCTTAGCTCTTGGACCTGAACTATGTCGAGGACTTGTCTAATATGTTGACTACCATATATACTATACTAAAACGGTCTTACAGTATTTAACCATTTTCTTTGGAGCTTTATACTTTTATGCACAATTTTGCTCTCTTAAAGTTACTTGTAGGACAGAAAATTAAATTATATTTGTGAAAAAGGAAATATAAATCTTTTAAAAATTTAGTCATATGCAGTGGAATCCGGTTATAACGACTCCGCTTAAAGCGTTCGTCCGGTCATTGCGACGAAAATTCGATGACTTCTTTGGTCCCCATGCAAGCTTTTTTTCTTTGCTCGTTTCGGTTAAAGCGTCTACCGGGTATAACGACGTAAAATCGTAGGTCCCTTGAGTGTCGTTATAACCGGATTACACTGTATTTAATTTTAGTTAAATGAGAGCAACGGTACGGATAACATTCTGGGAGCTGCACAGTGTCTACTAAAACGGCATTCTAAATTTTTCTAAAAATTGTTTGCATATTATATTTCTAAATTGATATGTTACTTGTACTTAAATAGAACAACATACAGTGAAAGCTCTACTCGCGGACAGCTCCCTCATACAAAGTCCGTTCTCCTAGGCGGACATCTCCCTTGGAAGAACAAAAATACTGGAACCGTGGCTATCCGGCCAAGGGAGCTTTTACTGTATTGAAATTTTCAAATATATAGCGAAACCTCTCTTTACGAACAAACCTCTCTTTAAATATTAGGTTATGATAGTTCTTATGGTTTTATTATTTTATGTTATTTTATAAACAAATTTAAATTATTTTGCTAAAATCCTTATGGCAATTCTAAAAATTCTAAAAAAATCTTCTTGCTTTTAAGTTGAAAAAACATTTGCATAACCAAAAAATTCGTCTTCAATTGTTGCCAATAAAAAGTGGGAATTTTAAAAGCGTTTTAAGTGAAATTCGCGTGTGGTGGACAAGTGTAAATTCGTAGGAGCCTGGCAACCCTAAAGCCATCGTAGGCAATGTTGTTTTTCCCATCATACGCTTACTCTTATTTTTTAAGCACTCTTTTCATTTAATTTTCATTGTGAAAGTTGTGCGTAGGCCGAGGAGCGTTGCCGTTGGCTATTGTTGAATGTTGTATTGAAATGGGGAAAAGCCTTGACCTTTGAGTGGAACGCAGTGCGAGAAAAGCGAATCGAAGTGTCAGCAAGAAAAGTGTGAAAAAAAAAATATGTTAAGAGCAAAGAATGAAAGAAGAAGTGGGGAGAAAAGTCAAGTGGCGCCGCAGCCATAAATATTCAAAGAGGCAAATCGAAGACAGGAAGTGAAATATTTGCGTTGACAACACTCGCAATATGTTTTTACATGTGTTCGTGTGCGGGTGTGTACGTGTGTGTGTGTGTTTGCTTGTGCAACGCGGTGTGGCAACCCCTTTTTCTGAAGTGTTGGGAAAAAAACAGTTGTTGTTTCAAATGGCGAACAGAAATTCGTTTTGTACCGATGTCTTGAGATGCTCACAACAATGACAATGACAATGACAATGATGATAATGCTGACGATGATTATGTGAGTGCTGATAATGATGTTGACTCCCCCCATTAGTAGAATAGCAGCAGTATTACAGCTGGAGTGTGAATCATTTCCGTTTGAATTTGGTTCATTGCATGATTTTCATATTAAACGCAAAGCGGAGATCGAAGCAAAACGTATTGCTCTACACTGCTAGAAAATAATGAGAACTTTTCGAGGGAAACCATTGAAAAGTCGATGAAATTAACATGAAGATTATCAATATAAATAAAAAATATAATAATAAATATCTTTTTTTTTCATATATAGTCATTTTTATTTTTTGTGAAAATAAGGAAATTTAGAACATGTGTTTAAAATAATTTTGTTTTTGAGTTGGATTATTTTAAATCTATTTCATGTAAAGTGAAAATTCAATTAATAAAATTTAAACATTTTTATACCAATAAATTAATTTTTAACTATTTTTTAAGTATACTTAGAAACAAGAAATCGCCACAGTCGGCCTTAAATTATTCTGTAATTGTTAACATTTTCAGCACAAATTCCTAAGCTTAAACTTTTTGTAATTTTTTTGTTTTAGAGATAGAGACATAGTTTTTAATGTAAATAATGTCAAAAAAAATTCTTTTTATGCTCTATATTATTATAGTTTTGAAGCGTTTTCTGCAGTGTAGTTATGCGATGATTCAGTAGTTAAGTCAGTGTATTAAAAATACTGTTTACAGTGACTAAATTGTGCTGCAAAATAGTCACCAAACACTTAAATAAAATGGTTTTATATACCCTTGCGCTTCCGACCACATAAAGTATATATATTCTTGATCAGCATCAACAGCCGAGTCGATATAGCCATGTCCGTCTGTCCGTCTGTTTCTATGCGAACGTGTCTCTCAGTTTTAAAGCTATCTTAATAAAACTGGGTACAGATGTGTATTCTCTCTGCACGCAGATTCATTGTAAAAATCGGACAGATCAGACCACTATATCATATAGCCCCCATAGGAACAATCTTTCGAAATGCATGCAAATGTATGAACATTTTCGGTGTCTATTGACCGATTTCAACCAAATTCACGCTATTCATTTCTAATTGTTCAAATTTCATCCAAATCGGACAACTATATCATATAGCTCCCATAGAAACAATCAGTTAAAATGCAAAAATTGCAAAATAACAATTTAGAAAAATATTAAATATTTAACTTTAAAAAACCGGTTTTAGCTGTTTTTTTTTATTTTTTATACTCTCTCTATAAGAGTATATTGGGTTTGTGCAAAAGTATGTAACAGGCCGAAGGAGGCGTGGCAGACCCCATAAAGTATATATATTCTTGATCAGCATCACAAGCCGAGTCGATATAGCCATGTCCGTCTGTCCGTCTGTCTGTCTGTCTGTCTGTCCGTCCGTATGAACAAACAGATTTCCGAGATGGTAAGAGCTACAAGTTCGAGCTTGGTGTCAATCGATCACATATTTAGTCAGGCAATACAAGAATCTTTTTGTTTTTCGATGCCACGCCCCATTCGCCCACAAAGAGCAAAAAACTAGACACACCTCGGAAAAAATCGGTGTTATCGGCGAATATCTCAGTAACTATGGCACCTAAGATCACCAATTTTGGTATGGAGCGTTCCTAGCGACAGTGTAAATGCATTGCCATTTAAAATTTTGGACTGCCACGCCCCTTTTCCCCACAATACATAAAAATAATTCTCAACTTTCGTTCCGTTTTTTAGGCGTTTGTTCATATAGTATAGCATTGTAATTGTATAATTCGAGTGTAGGCTAACTATATCAAACTATCCTAAAAAGACTCATTGAAATCGGACTATAAACAAGAAACCTAGAAGCGTTACAATATTGATAATTAAACGCAATATCACTACTGAGTGCAAGCGAGACAGAAACATGCAAGCGTGATCGAACGTTTTCTCTGCTTGTGTGGCGGCAGCGCCGCCCGCAGACTGGCTGCGCCGATATCTCGATACCGATTTTAATAATTTAATCGGGATTAAAATGCAGAGAGTATTATACGGTCGGGCGTGCTCGACTGTACTTTTCTTTCTTGTTTTTAATTTAATTATTACTTTGTTAAATAATTTTTTTAATATAATACTATAAATATTTTTCCAAAAGCTAATTATACCCGTTACTCGTAGAGTAAAAGGGTATATTGTAATCGTTGGAATGTATGTAACAGGCAGAAGGAGGCGTGGCAGACCCCATAAAGTATATATATTCTTGATCAGCATCAATAGCCGAGTCGATATAGCCATGTCCGTCTGTCCGTCTGTCCGTCTGTCCGTCCGTCCGTCCGTCCGTCCGTCCGTCCGTCCGTCCGTCCGTCCGTCCGTCTGTATGAACAAAAGGATCTCAGAGACTATAAGAGCTAGAAAAATGATAGTGGTCGCAAATGAAAGGTACAATACCCAAGCAGTACAAGTTTGTTTTTGTTTTTGACACGCCCACTTTAGGGCGTTTTATTTGCATATAAAGGTAAATGTACAGGTAAACGTAGAATGTTTTAGTACAGAAAACTTTTTTGTTAGCTATGCTATCTGAACCAAATTTACACGGAATGTACATATCTAGGAAGTACATGTACTGACCAAGTTTGATCCAAATCGGACAACTATATCGTATAGCTCCCATAGGGCCGATCGGTCGAAAATATGCTCTAAACATGAATTTCTATGGATATGTTCTGTGTTTGCCAAGCTATTATATCCATCACCATTGTTAATAACAAATTGAAACTGAGTAACGGGTATCCTAAAGTCGCGAGGCGACTATAGCATTCTTTCTTGTTTTATTTTAAAGTGCTTTCTAGCTTCCATAAAATTCTGTTTTAGCTGTTTTTTATTTTTATACCCGTTACTCGTAGAGTAAAAGGGTATATTGTAATCGTTGGAATGTATGTAACAGGCAGAAGGAGGCGTGGCAGACCCCATAAAGTATATATATTCTTGATCAGCATCAATAGCCGAGTCGATATAGCCATGTCCGTCTGTCCGTCCGTCCGTCCGTCCGTCTGTCCGTCTGTATGAACAAAAGGATCTCAGAGACTATAAGAGCTAGAAAAATGATAGTGGTCGCAAATGAAAGGTACAATACCCAAGCAGTACAAGTTTGTTTTTGTTTTTTGACACGCCCACTTTAGGGCGTTTTATTTGCATATAAAGGTAAATGTACAGGTAAACGTAGAATTTTTTAGTACAGAAAACTTTTTTGTTAGCTATGCTATCTGAACCAAATTTACACGGAATGTACATATCTAGGAAGTACATGTACTGACCAAGTTTGCTCCAAATCGGACAACTATATCGTATAGCTCCCATAGGGCCGATCGGTCGAAAATATGCTCTAAACATGAATTTTTATGGAAATGTTCTGTGTTTGCCAAGCTATTATATCCATCACCATTGTTAATAACAAATTGAAACTGAGTAACGGGTATCCTAAAGTCGCGAGGCGACTATAGCATTCTTTCTTGTTTTTAATTAAATTAATTTTCTAATATAATACCATAAATTTTTTTCCAAAAGCTAATTTTATTCAAAAGCGCTACATCTTCTAGCTTACAAGAACTTGCCTTTTTGCCATGCACAATTCTTTGTCTGCAAATTGTATTAATTTACGAGTGCCATATTTTCCAGCTTTTCCCAGCTTTATTTTCTTTTAACAGTATACAAAATAGAGCTCAAGTATGCTTTGAGCTCCTTTATTTAACTGACTCCTGAGCTGCGCTTCGCTGCCTTTGTTGTCGGTCGGTCGTCACTCCGTCTGTCTTGGTGTCTGTCTTGGTGTCTGTCTCTGCCGTCAGTCTGTCTCAATGGTCGCTCTTCTGGTTGATTGTGTTTTCTTTAACTTATTTTCAAGCGCAATTATTGACGTGTGCCCCCTTCAGCAATAATAACAATGACAGTGGCAGCAACAATGATGAAGCTGTCCCTTACTCTGTCTCTCTCCCCCTCGCTCCCTCTCTCTCACTCTCTTTCTCGCCCTGTTCGATATTTTAACGTTTGCACTACTTTAGCAACATTTATTTGAAAATGCTTTGCGCTCGAACGGCTCGAACAGCTTTATAATTGGCCTCGCACTGCGGAAACGGAAGCGCTCATCAAGCCTCTTGAACAACAACATTTACACACACACTCACACACACATGCTCCCTCACATACTTATTATACAAATGAGAATGAAATGAAACTGAAACTGGGCCGGTGTCAGAGTCGGCGTCGGGGTAGGGGTCGGGGTCGGGGTCATGGCTAAATAAAAGTATCAGAGCTGAAACTCAATTTGAAACAACAACAAAGCCAAATTGCTTTATATATACAATTTTAAACTCAAACACACACACTCACACACACCCACACACACACACACAACTAGTAAGACATGTGCATAAATGCAGCCATAAGCACAACAACAAACAACTAAAATATTTAAAATTTTCTATTGAAATAAACAAATTGAAAACGCGCAAAACTCTTGGAAAACAACTACAAGAAGCAGAAGTAGAAAAAAGTCAAAAGAAAAAGCTGAAAAACGGAAGTGCAAAGCGTTTCCGATTTGTTCTTTTATTTGTTTTTTTTTTTTTCGTTTTTTGGTTTTGATATTTAGTTAACAATCTGATGCGCGGCACAGTGGGCAAAGAGGCAACGAAAATTTCTAAAAAATGCAAGACATGTTAACATTCCAATGAAGATAACTTCATATAATTTAAAGAAAAAAAATGTTTAAATACAAATATAAATATTTATACATTTATATTTTTTTTTATTAAATCAGTTAAGTTTATGCTCCAAACTAAAAATGACACATTACAAACAGGAACATTTTATCGACAGCGAATTTATTTGAGCAATTTCAAGCATTAAAAATATTTAAATTTAAGATAAATATGATAAACGAAGTTTAGTTTTGTAGTATGTTTTGTTTATTATTGCTGGAAATTTATTGAAAATTTTTAAGCAGGTAAACTTTATCTTATTGTTAATTAAACTAAATTGATATTTTTAAGAAGCTAATTAAGATATATTTAATATTTATAATAAGTCTAAAGTAAAACTCTTTAAATTGTAATTTTAATCATATTCTTCATTGTAGTTGTATTGATTTATTTTTTACTAATATTGTTTAAATTTTCTATTAATTAATTTTTATTTTTTTTTTATATTAATTTTTATTTTAATTTTAATTATTATAATTATTATTATTATTACTATTATTATAATTATTATTATTATTTTTATTATTATTATTATTATTATTATTATTATTATTATTATTATTATTATTATTATTATTCAATCGGTATATAGTACAAATAACTCATGAAAATTTATCCACTTTCCAACCATTTCCGCCCACTGTGCCGCTGTGTGCTGCTCTTCAGCGGCGCTTGCACCGTCAGCTGTCAACGATGCTTGGAAGCCGCAAAACAACAACAACTGCGAACAACTGCAATCATAACACCACTAAAGAGGCAGAACATAAACAAAGACAGCAACTAACAAACGACGACTCCGAGTTGAAGAAGTCGCAGCAGCGATGGCTCATAAAATATATACCCAAAAAATGATCAAGAGCAACAACAACCACAAAACGCACCGCTAGAATTATGTAACTCGCCAATGATCGACGTGGAGTTACCCTGTTGATTAGCTATGATTATAATTAGCTACATAGTTTTAATAAATTATTTAAAATTTATTACTTTAGTTGAAAAGCCCAAAAATGCTAAAAATAAATCAGTTAATTTAAATTAAAATAAATCACCACTCCTGTTGTATATTTACTCTGTGTTAAATATTCCAAATTAATAATTGTATTGACAATTTTTTGCATTGAAATGAACACCAAAAATTCTATCAAAGATTTTAAAATATTAACAAAAATTCTAACGACTTCTAATTTTATGTAAAAATTTCCTAGCTGAAAACTTAAAGCATTTGAATTTTTGTAACAATATGCCCCACCACATCTGCCACTTTGCGGGGTATCCAATCGTTAAAATTCAAAATCGTGCACACAACCAATTTTCTACAAAGTTTTTTTTTTTTCCCCTCCTGAAGTGCAGCAATTAGAGCGCACGCTAACGATCTGCCTCTCACTTCTAGCTGTTCTCTGTCTCTTTCTGCATCTCTCTATATCGCTTCCTCTCACTGTGTGCTCTCTTTATCGGCTGATCGGTAGCGCCCACCCAGCTCAGAGGAAAAATTCCCGAGGCACATTTCCGTTTTGTGACAGCGCGCGGAAACAAATCCACGCAACGTTGTCATCAACAACTCAAGTCTCTGCTGCTCTCTCTCTCTCTCTCTCTCTCTCTCTCCCCCTTTCCCCCCTCCACTCGCACACCGTCTCTCTTGTGCTCCTCTGCCTCTCATCTGGCTTATCGTTTTGGCTCATTGGCATTTGAAGCGTCTCGTGTTTCCGCCCGACGTCGTCAATGTTGCTACTAAGTAAGTAATCCAAATTTTCTGCTCCCCTTCCCTCGTCTCCCCCACCAGCCTTCACACTTCTTTCCCATTCTCCTTAAAAATTTCTTTAAAATGTTTCGATCTGTTTGGTACACAGCACAAAAAATCACATCCGGAATTCCGGTCAAAGATTCTTCCTAAACGATGTCGGAAGCAGTCTAATCCTAGAAGTTCTTCGATGTGGCATGGCATTTTTTAACTAATTTTTTATTTAGTAAAAATATTTTCGAATCATTATTGATTTTATTATTTAATTTATTTTTATTTAAATTTTTAGAAATACAGTTGTCAAGAAATATTTTATTAAATTTTCTTCTTAGGAAACAACTCGTATAAATAAATGTTTTTAATTGCAAAAAATATCAAAATAAAAATTCGACAAATTACAGCTAAACAAGTAACAACTGTAATAACTATTTACTATTAATTAATTTTTAAATTTAATTAAACAATTTTTTTTTAATATTTTTAGTTAAAATACATTTTTATAATTTACTCTATTTTATGGTCATAAATATTAATTTTTCTTATACTTATAAATAAATTTGGTTAATACTCGCGACTTCAGTTAGTCTGCGTTAATAAATAGATAAATAAATAAGGCATTTTTATAAACTCAATTAAATTTAAAATTCCAGAAAATAAATTTAATAAATAAACTCGTTTGGAATTTTTATTTTCGGCAAAATATTTCCTGACATTATATTTTATATATTTTTATATTATATTTATTTTTTATTATTGTATATTTTTAAGCATGCTTCATACCTTCAGACATGTTTTTTTAATATACATATTATGTACTTTATATATATACATATTTATGAATTTTTTTTTTTTTTTGCAAAATTATTGTTTTGCAAAAAACACACAAAACATTTTAAAATGTTTTATTATTTTATTGTTGTGAATAAATATAATTATAAATAACATTTTTTGTCAAGCAATAGTCGAGCTATGTATAAATCGAGTTTCTTAAAAACTACAACAAAAAACTTAAACAAAATTAAAACCTAAGCGCCTCTTTCTTCGTTAAACTTATAAAATATTTTATGTTTAAGCTAATATTATTAAAAATAACAGTAAGAAATTAAAGATAAAATTGAAGCTTTATTTCTTTCCCAGTGCATGTACAGACTTACACGTGTGCTGCCCCAACTCCAACTCCAGCTCCAGTCACTCCCCTGCTCCCACCACTTCCACCTTAGCTGCCCCCGTCGTTGTGGCATTCTTCTGCGACTCATTCCCATTCATTCAATGCTTCATTGCTGTGGTAATTGCTTCCAAATGCTTAAATGCTTTCATTCTTCTGCTTGTTGTTGTTGTTGCTGTTGCTGTTGTTGTTGATGCCTCAGTTTCAATCTGTGGCAGTTGCCTCAGCTTGCTGCCACTCAGTTTCAGTTTCTTTCAAGTTGTTGTTGTTGTTGTTGTTGTTGATGCATGTCCAACATGTGTCGTCGTCATTGATTTGTCGTTGATGGGCGGCTTTTGTTGCCGACTCCGATTGCCATGGGAGTGACTGGGGAGTGGGCTGAGGGGGACAGTGATATAGGCAGGCAGATAGAGGTCTGGGGGGGCGGGGCAAAAGCAGCCGCTGCAGCACAACGATGGCCAAGAAACTATTGACGTTTGTCTGTCACAACGCAAGTTACCCCCTTCCCCTCTCTCTCTCTCTCCTCGATACCCCTACATTCGCAACAAGTCATCGTCATCGTCATCGTCATCGTCATCGACATCGGTATCGACATTGGAAGCGGTCTCTCCGGGGCGACTCTCGAGCGTTTTTGGGGGCGTTGCTCGTAAATTCAGCTCAACAATTTAGGCATGAAAACAATTTGCACACTGAAAACCTGACTGATGACTGGAACACTGAAAAAAATCAATGGATTTGCTAGAGCAATTAATGTGTAGCAAAGTTGTGGAGAAAATATAAAGCACAAGATCAGAAAAATAGGCGAAAATAAAAAATAATTAAATTTTTAATGAAAAATGCTAAGCGTTGCATTTATTATTATATATTAAGAAATTTGTTCTGTACTTTCACAAAAAAGTTTATTTGTTTTAAAATGTAGTTGTTACTGAATTTATATAATTTTTTTTAAAATACACAATGTAATTAAATTTTAATGTTAATGTCAATATAATATTAATAGTTATAATATTAAACGATTTTTTAAAATTCATTTTAATCTTATTTTTAAAGTATCTTATGATTTTAATCAATATTTAATTTATCGCTTAATATTGAGAAACTTGTTCTGTACTTTCACAAAAAGTTTATTTGTTTTAAAATGTAGGTAATTCTGAATTATATACATTTTAACATATATATAATATAATAAAATTTTAATTTTAATGTCAATATAATATAAATAGTTATAATATTAATCCCTTTTTTTTAAATTTAATTTTAATCTTATTTTTTAAATATCTTATGATTTTAATCATTATTAAATTTTTTCTGTACTTTCACAAAACAGTTAATTTGTTTTAAAATGTAGGTTATACTTAATTTATATAATTTTTTTTAAAATATACAATGTAATTAAATTTTAATGTTAATGTCAATATAATATTAATAGTTATAATATTAAACGTTGTTTTTTAAATTAATTTTAATTTTATTTTTAAAATATCTTATGATTCTAATTAATATTAAAGTTAATTTATTTTTTTTTTGTGTCGACTGCTCATAGTCTGACGATAAATAAGTAAATAAAAAAACTAAATAAATTAAAAAAAAAAAAAAAAAACTTGAAGTGAAAACTGAGAGCTTTTAAATATTTTATTTTATAATTAAAATCACATTTATTTTGTTAGATATTTTCTTTTATAATTATAATTTCCTTTTTTGATGTTTCAGTGGTCATTTTTAAAGCAGAAAATATTAGTTAGAAAAATCAAATTTTGTTTAAAAGGCTCACACTTTTTGGCCAGTGTAGATAACTCAATGGAGAGCTTTGGATAATTTTAAAGAGAACTTGCATTCTGTGCCACTCGAAGCATTTTAATTATGAGGCGGCAACTCTGCTTGCTGCTGTTATTGTTTTCCCTCTTGTTACTGTTGTTCTTGTTGTAGTTGTTGTTAATGTTCTTGTTATTATTATTGTTAGTGTTATTGTTATTGTGCAATTGTATGTGAGTGTGTGTTTGTTCTTTGTTCACCTTTCTTCCGTCTCTCCTTGCGTGGCTCATCTTCTTCTCATTTCATTACCTTTCTGTCGTGTTTGTGCTAATTTTTTTTTTTGCATGCACATTTTATTTAAATTTTTAACCTCATTCACAATCAACAATTTTATCAGCAGCCACAACAACAACCAAAGAGGCTGAACAGCAACAATAACAACATTTGCTTCAAGTTTCATTGTCAATAGTTCCTTGAAACGATTTTATTCTTTTTTTCACTTTTTTTTTTGCATTTTTTAAAGCGTGCTGCATCTGCTTTGTCACGGACTGTGTGAATCAGTCACTTCGGTAGAGATGCTCATCGTGATCGGTTGTTCTGAGCACTGTGAACGATCACGGTGATTTTTAGTGAACGAAAGTTGGTAGCAGTAGAGGAAAGGAATGTTAGAGAAATAGAGGAGCATGTGAATTAAATTATTTTAAAGAAAAAATTTTCTTTTCATATAACCCATTTATTTTTAATTTAATAAATTAATATTAATTTTTTTCTGCCAATTGGTTTGTTAATAAAGACTACAACTTCTGCAGATGGAGTGCTAAAGAAGTTAATACGACTCTCTATATTACTAAACAATAGGAAGAGCTAAAGTCGAGCCGACAGTAAATGACCTCTTACTCATTTAAGTCGCATTTAAACATACAAATTGCCAATGTTTGACTGATTTGTCCTATGGGAACAATAGGCTTTAATATAACTTGCTAAATATAGTTATATTCATGTTATATGCTTCGCTCAACTAATACTACATACCTATAATATAGTTAAATAGATTACTTATTCTTTACATGACTTTAACTAATTAACTTTAACTTTAACTTTACATAATTAATTTACTCTAAGTTAATTTAATTAAATTTTGTGCCTGAATAGTTTTACTTCTATGATTTAATTTACTGAGCCTTTGACTGTCCAAGTGTTTTTTTTAAAACATAAGCTCATGTCTATACAAAGTATAGATATGTATAATCTATACTTAAATTAAAAGTTCTAATGGCGGACAGCTTCCTTAACTGAACTAATTTTATAGTTTTTCAGCATTATTTTCATACAAAATACGTTCTTTTTGGCGGACATCTCCCTTGGACGAACAAAAATACTGGAACCATGGCTATCCGGACAAGGGAGCTTTCACTGTATTTCATATAACACACATAAACCACTAATAATACCTTTCTTTTCAATCAACATCATTAAAAGATATATATTGTTTAAAACTCTCAGTTAAATTATATTATTTACTTAGTGGTAAACTAGAGACTTCCTAAAGCTTCTTAGAAAATCTTAGCACACTTATTATTTAGCCTCCTACTAAATTAAAAATTTATGTAAAGTAATTTAATTTATGGCTAAGTAGCATGAAATATTTCTGCACTTTTTTCATTAACATTTCGCTTATTCTGATTAGCTGCTGTCTTCGCTGCTATGCAAGTAACTGGCTCATCACTTCATGTGAGTCGTAAAACACACGCACACACACACACAGACAGATGCACTCACATATGTAGATGTAAAATATTTGTTCTCTTTTGTTGTGCCAGTTGCATGCATTTTGTTTGGGGACAGAGTTCCCATTCCCATATAACACTTTCACAGCGTGCGATCGGCCATCGATGCTACCGACTCCCCCTCCCCTGACCTACGCTGCCCAGCCGCGTCTCCCTTTAGCTGCATAACTTCTTAACAGACTGGAATGGTGTAAGGTAGGGAGAGGAGAGGAGTGGAAGTAAGTTAGCTGCTGTCACTTTGGATGCTTCCGGCTGTTGTCGCTGTTGTTGCTATCGATGCTGCTGCTGTTGCATCTGCTGCCCACCAATCAAGAGCAAAAGCGTGGGTGTGTCACAAGGGGACGGTGAGTGTCTACGTGTGTGTGTGTGTGTATTTAAGGGGAATGCTAATTTATGCTTGTATATAATGTCACTTAAGCTGACGCTGCCGCTGTCGCTGTCGCTGCTGCTACAGCTACAGCTACTGTTGCTGTTATTTATAGAGCTCTAACAGACAGACCAGCATGCTGTTATATCCTTAACAGCGACTGCGAAAATACCAACGACACGAGCTAAATACGAAAGCACAAGCGCACGAGGGCACGAAGACAACGACCTGGTTTCACAAGGAGCTCACCGTCGCAGTCACCGTCGCCGTCATTGCCGCCTAGAGCTGCAATCGTAAGCAGCAAAGCGTTCGTCTCTCATCGTTACATTCGTTTCGTTCGTGTGTCCGTCGGCTTTCTTGTGTCGCGTTTATTTAGTACACATTTTAAGAGCGACAATGCGACGGCGTCTCTATTTTTAGCAGCAGTGGCAGCAGCAGCAGAAGCAGCAACAGCACGCGACGTCGCTGCTGGGAACAGTTTTGTTAACTGCGTCGTCAATTGCATTTCACATGCTGCGCGTGCCGTTTTCACTGTTAACGCCAGCGTCGCAGTCGCTGTCAGCGTCGCTGTACGCTGTACGCTGCTTTGACTGAAGCTGGCGCTGGTTTCGTTCGCTCGTGGAGACAGCGAAGCGCGTGAAACAAGTTTTAGTACGTGTTCCGCCGTGTTAGCAAACAGTCGTCGCCATCCACAAGTGAAACAACAACAAACGACACAACAAAATATACAAAACAGTGTTCGACACTGTGCTGCGAACTGCGAACTGCGAACTGTTAACTGCGATTTGCGATTTGCGATTTACGATTTGCGATTTGTGGCAGGCGAATATTATAACTACGGCTAAGAAACGTGTGCAAAGTGGGGGCAAAGAAACGTCAAAATAAACGCAGACATCGATACAGTTACAGTTAAAGTTACCCCGCCGCTAACACTAAACCCCCCCGGCCCCCGGCTCACTACGGCTACAACCACCGGCCAAACTAGCGCTTAATCACATCACAAAAATACACTAAACTTGGATTAATCAAAGTCTCAAACGCGTGCAAACAAACTACAAAAATCAACTGAATTTTTTTGTGTTTTATTTAAATACTTTTTTTTTTTTTGGCAAGTGTCAATTGCCTTGTTGTCGTAGGCTCAACAACCGCCCAACCCCACAAAGAAAAAAATTAACAAGTTAATTAAATCCAATAAAAATTAAATAAAAATCCAAAGCATTTTGTGCTAAAAATCAAAGCGAAGACAAAAATTTCTTTGAATTATTTTTTGTTCTTGTGAGTGCGCGTTCAAGTGTGTGTGTGCGTGTGTGTGAGTGTACTCGTGTGTGTGTGTGTTGCAGCTTCCTGTGCAACCGGTCCAAGGCTCAGGCGACAAGTAAGAAGCTGCCACAAGAGTGCTGCGTGCGGCATGTTGCACCTGCAAAACCAGCGAAACAACAAAAAAAAATTATAAAAAAAAAAATAAATAAAAATAAAAAAAAAAATCTGAAAAAGAAAAACTCGTTTTTCTACACGCTCTTTTTGTTTGAGTTCTGCGCGTTTTTTGTTTGTTGTTGTTGCGTGTTTTTTTTTTTTTTTGTATTTCGGGAAGCTGCTTAACTCGAACAGGCAACAACAACAACACAAGCAACCCAAGGCCGCCCAACAACAACAACAAGCACAAGTAGCAGAAACAGCGACAAATTTGTTGTGCGCTTTTCCTTCGCTGTCGACGCTGCTTTTCTTCTGCTCAACTGTGGACATTTTCTATATGGTAAGTCATTTATTTTTAAACCTGCCTCCAGTTGGGCTGCCTGGGGTATGGGCGTGGGGGGCGTGTCTAAATGCAGCTTTAACACACAAAAATGCAGTGCAAAATTGGTGGCGCTCGAAAGTATGCTACACTTTATTTGATTGCCTACATTTGTGTGGGAGTGTGTAGTGTGTGTGTGTGTGTGTGTGTGTGTAGGTGCACACGCGTGTGTGTGTGCGTGTGCGTGTGTTTGCAAATCATTTAGACGTCTGTTGATTGTCAGTGAGTGCACATCAGTCAGTCAATTAATCAATCAGTGACAACATTTACAACAATTAAAGGAATTTTCCATTTTCAATTTTCACTTGATTTGCAAATACAAATATGCACACTACACACACGCCCCCGCCCCTACCCCCACCCCCTACGCCCACTAACTCCGTTACCCAAACTGCAGCTGACAAAATGCATGCAATATTAATGATTTGATAAACCAAGCACAGTGGAGCCAAACCCATTGAATTGTTGTCGGGAACTCGGTAGTGCGTGTGTAAAGGCGTGTGTGAGTGCGTGTGTGTGTGCCTCTGTATGTGTGTTTATTAATTATTGTGCATTTGGAATTGGTGTTAATCTCAGTTGCATTCTAATTGGCCTTTGAGTCAAATTTACTCGTAATACGCTTATCAGCGGCTTATTAGACAAATTTGAGCTGCCCAAAATCCCAATTGGAATTGCGCAGCATTTGGTTGGTGTGGGAAGTGCTTTCAATTGCTCAAATCAAATTAGACTGTGTTCTTCAAGCGTATCAAAGGAAATGTAAAGAGTTGTTACAAACAATTCAATAAAAATATTTAAGTCATAAAAAGTTCTTAAATATTGGGAAATAGTGATTACTTTTAAACACATAAATAAATAAAAACAAATTTTTATTTTTTTTTTTTTTGTAGACATTTAAATTTATTTAAAGTTTCATTCTTCTGAATTTAAAAACTTCTACAAAAATGACTTAGAGATGCAAATAAATTATACATATCTTAAAACATGCCTATTTTTAAGTCCTGATAAAAACTACAGGGTGTGAAAAGAATCTGATTTAATGGCTTTTATTTAATTTAAAGCAAAAAGAATAAGCATTTCATTATATAAGCAGATTCGCACTTAATATATGTAGTTGCTCGAGTTATAGAAAATTTTTTTAATTTTATAAAGTCCGTTGAGGTTTTATACAAATTTCATTCTCTATTATGTTGACTAAAGAGTTGTAAATAAATTAATAAAATATTTTAAAACATTTTAAATATTTTGTGTTTAGTTTAAATATTTTTTCAAATTACTTTTTGAAGTTTTTAACTATGTATTAAAATGTTTAAAAATGATTATTAAATTATTATAAATACTTAATATTTAATTAATAAATATGTGGCAAATTAAAGACCAAATTTTAACTAGTACTAACTTTAGAATGACGAAAACATTAGTTAGTTAGTTTAAACACTTTATAAAGAACTTCTTCATAGCAAATTATTATTAAATTAGAACAACTTTGTTTTGATTATTAAATTTGTGGACAAATGATTTACAAATTATTATAAAAATTAAAATATTAAATAATAAACATAAAATGTATAAAGTATTATAAATAAATATTAAATAATTAATAAATAAATATAAAATTCCTCAATATGTTACAAATTAATGCCTCAAACTTAACCAAGACTAACTTTAGTTAGTTAACTTTAGTTTTGTACCTAAGTAAGTTGGAATCCCAAATCAAGTTAAAATTGTCGCACAGTGACTGAATATTCCACAACAATTTCCGTTCTAGTATTTTTTTGGTATTGGTGTCTAGTATTTTTTATGAATATTTTGTGCCAAATTGAAGTGCAGATTTTGCAGCTCGGCATTGAATTTAAACCACTTGGCAAATTGGCACACTTTGTGTGTGTGTGTGTGTGTGTGTGTTTGCAGACTGCATGTGAGAGTGTGTGTGTGTGTGTGTGTGTTTGTGCTTTGCTGTTGGCCAATTGTCAATGACAAAAGTTGTTTGTTGCTGCTTTTGTTGGCACACTAAAAACACTGCCAATCAAATTTGCGTGTCTGATATGACTTGCCATAGCTACCTATATACCATGCCCCCCTTTCCCCTTCCCTGCTCACTCAACTGTTGGCTTTCAACTATCCGCGTGCAGAATTTGGCTTAGACCACAACAAAGCAGCGTCAGAGCGGATAAAGAGATAGGGCGAGAGAGAGAGAGAGAGAGAGAGAGAGTGGAAAAGGGAGTGCTGCATGGAGATGAGGGCTGGAGCAGCATTGCCAGGGCAACTGCCAAAGTGCAAACCTCAAAACAGCAACAACAACAACAACGAGTACAGCAAACATTTTGTTTTGAAACGAAGACTAAAAAGGAACTGAAAATGCTTTTCAAGTGCGCTCTCAGCCAGCACACACTTGATAAACACACACACACACAAATACACCCCAAAAATATATAGTTAAGATTTAGTACAGTCAAGTTTTCTAAGCTACTAAAAAGCATTCAATTGCCTTTGGGCTCAAACGTACAAAAATACATAAAATTTTACTTTCGAGTGCTTTAAAAAAACACGGAAAAAAGTTGAAAATTTTTTTTGAAACATTTGCGCTTCATAAACGCAACAACTTTTGAGTAACGTAACGAAATGGCAACGGAAATGGAAGTGTTGTGTGTGTGAGTGGGTCTGGCAACGCTCGCTGAGCGCAAAATGGCGGAACGCGGCAGTCGAAACGAAAAAGTTTTCTAATCAAATTAACAAGAGAATTTGAATCTGTTGGTAACTAGACAACAACAATAAGTGCAAATTATCAAAGTCAATTATGTAGCCACATAAAGCAAGTGCCTAAAGAAGCAGCACACACACACACACACACACCCCTACGCACACACTTATACACTCCTACACTCATACACTCCTACACTCTTTATAGGCTAACAAAGTATAAATAATGCTCATCATTTGTTGCCTGCGTTTAATACATATTTTTTTCGCTTTTATTTTTTTTTTTCGGGGCAACGCAACGCGAATGGCAAAACTTTTGCCATAGCCCAAGCGATTTAAAGTGCGCTACACGCACACACACACACACACACACACACACACTAGACTGTGGAGCAAGCAGTCCTTTTTGTTGTTAGAAAGTCTCAACTTGTTTGGCTGTAGAAATGACTTCAAGTTACTTACGGCAACTGGCGGTAAATATTAACAGACTCGCACGCTGTTAGGTTAACAGTGCGCTAACAGTGGGGCTGCAGGCTGAGAGCTGAGTGCTAGTTGCTTGGCTCTAAACTGAAGTGTGGCTCAACTTACAGTATTTTTGGGGGCTTATAGGCAGCAGAAGTTTTTATTTTTATTTTATTAGTTTTTAAGACACAATTTTTAACAGTTCTTATTATTTTGTGGGGCTTTAAAAGTGTGCTAAAAATATAATTTTAATAAAAATTTGAATTTAACCTAAAAAAAACTTATTTGGCATAAATAAATTGATTTTTTATGACAGTAAAAAAATATAATTCTTTCGTAGATGATATTTAAGAAATTGTGCCTATGACAACACTTGGAAATTTAAATCAATTAGGACTTAAATAATGCAAAATAATAGATTTATACAATAATAAAAAAAGCCTTTCATTCAGGGAACTTATAAGATGATCCAGGCGTTGAAAACAATACTAATTGTAGACGGCATTAATACTTTATTTTCCACTTCTTTATTTCACAAGCTCTTTTTACGTCTCTTCTTTTTGGCGTCTATTCATTCCTTTCTTATGTGTCTTCTTAAAACTAGATCTGTCCTTCTTTCTCCTATTAGTAAGAGTAAGATCACTATATTATTTCTGTAGGCTCATAAAGGCACTGTCAATCCTAGCAATGGCACTGTTATTGGCTAACTAGTAGTGGTATGCCATAAGCCTACTAAATAAGCTTGGATTAACTTCAATTAGTCCTAACTCTAGTAAATAAAATAAATAAATAATATAAATAAAATAAATAAAATAAATAAAATAAAATAAAATAAATAAGTAATTAAATCAAGAAGAAATTTCTTTATGTAAGCAATTTTTATTTCTTGCCTGCCCAGAAATGGGTGCACATGCCCCATGGTATAAACGGCAGTTGTACAAACACAAATAGACACGCACAGACATGTACACACGGCGAGAGTGTAGTGACCTTGGTGAAGTTTCTGGTTGAGGACTCCATTTGTGATCTGTTTTTGGGTTTTTGCGCTGCTTTTTGCGCTTTGAGCCGAGCTGAGCATCGCCATTTGCTGCTGGCATCATATTTATTTATATAAATACAAACGCAAAAAGTTCCTGCATAAAACTGAATTACCGGAAATTGGCCAAAAAGCACCAACAACAGCAACCAAAACATAAACGAAGAGCCAAAAAAAAGTAGATGGCCGAAAAGTTTTTACCTACTTTTCTGTGTGTGTGTGTGTGTGTTCGGCTACCTCTTGTTTCGTCTGTCTCGCCCACACTGGGTACACATACATAAATATATATGTATATACATATTTATTTAGTATATATATTTTTTATTTAATGTTTTATTCGGGAAACTAAAGGCGCAGCGTGTGAAGCAAATAAAAGGCAAGAAACTAGCGCAAAAAACTTTTGTCAAAGCGAGCAGCCAAGCAGACAGAGACAGAGACAGCAGAAAGAGGGGGCAAGAGTGGGAGGGTGGTAGGAGAAAGAGTGAGCAATAGAAATAGCAATAGAATGGAAAAGCAGGCTCAACAATGCAGTCCTAACAAACGGCTAGAAAGAGGTAGAGAGACAGCGACAGAGACAGAGAGGGGGAGAGAAAGAGACGCCTACAATGGGAATTGCAAAAGCTGGCAGGCTCAGTGTCGCCCACTTGCTGCCAGGCCCCAAAAAATCAGGTAGCAGCACACAAAACGCTTACAAAAAAACAGCAAAGAAAGTGGGAGAAAGCACACGAAATGGAGGGCAGCAAAAAATGCTAAAATTTCTTAAATTTCTGCAGCAAATGTCAAGTAAATTCACGTAAATTTCAGCATTTTTCCACTCGCATAAATCAATGAATTAACAATTTCAAAATTACAGCAAGTTTGTTGCCAACTTTGCTTGCCCACAAAGGTCAGTTCTTAATGGTCGCGCGTCAAAGCCCACAAAGTCCCACAGATTTCGCCAGCATAATTATATTAGCTACAGCTTAAGTAGGAATATATGTGTTTTCTAAACTTTTAATGCAGAAATTCAAGTGCCTTTAAGCCAAGTAAACTTAAGCATTGGCTAAAATAACTAAGAAATTTCTAAATTTATATTTAGTATATGAATTAAAAATATGAGAAATTTAAGTGTCTTTAGGCCAAGTATATTAAATTTGCTTAGTTAGTTAAGGTGCAACGCAACAAACTTGAACGTGGGCTTAAATATTAAAGAAACTTATCAATCTTAAGTATATAAAATAAAAAGATTAAGAGGAATATTTTAAATACTTTGAAAAGATATTCAATGCCTTAAAATATTATAATATATTTTATATAAAATATTATATTATTTTTTATTGAAATTTATTGAAATTTAAAACACTTTCAAAATAATTTAAAAACTCCTACAGGAATTCTTTTGAACAATTTAAATTATTTTAGTTATTTTCAATATTTTTATTATTTTCATTGTTTTCAATATTTACAATATTTTTAGAAAATTTGTAAAATTAACAAGCAAACTTTTATTATGTTTAATTGAATAGATATATGGTAATAAAACTTTTTATAATTTATATTTATTTTTTTAAAGCGTACATAAATTATTTAATATCATTTTTTTATGAAAAATGCTTCAGAAAGTATTGAACACTCTATTTCCCCGAGTTAAAAAAAAAAAATATTATTTTTGCATTGGTAATGGCTTACAAAAAAATGTTTTGCTCTGCAAAAATTTTTGTATCGTTCAGATTCAGAATCTATAGTGGCAAACGTTGACTCCGCCTGAAACTTTGACCTCAAATAAAAAGCTTAAGAACACTCTTTCCTCCGAGTTTGATCCATTTTTTATAAGTTTACCAATGCAGCAATACACATACAATTTGTTTTTCAGCTACGACAATTAAATCAATTTTTTTTTTTTTTTTTTTATTTTGGTGCTTGGCACCTAGTTAAATAAAAGTAATTTTTTTCTTTGATTTTCACAAATTTTGACATTCTAATGGTTCTAACAGCCGCTTTTCATGCAGTTGTGAGCTGCAAAAGGTATCAAATAAAAGTTTGCTTTTTTTAAATAGATAAAGCAAGAATACTGAACAATATCGTTTTAAAAACTATATGGGGACATCAAATAAGATTGTCCGCCTGCAGGCGGTCTTGGGAAGTAGAGGGTGAAAGCTCAAAATAATTTTAAAGCTTCTACATGAATTTTATTGAACAATTTTAATTGTTTGAGCTATTTTCCATATATTAAAAAAATTTAATAAGAGTTGTAAAATTTACTAGGCAACTTTTATTATGTTGAATTGAATAGAAATATCGTGATACAAATTTGTAAAATTCATATATATTTTTTTAAGCGATTAGTAAATATTTATGTATTTATTTATGTATTAGAAATGCTTCAAAAAGTATACAAATCAGTTAAATTTGAATGTAAACATTTGATACCCTCTTAAAGCTGGCCAAACAATTTGTATCTCAATACAAGGAATTATTATTATTATTATTTTTTTTTCTGTTTTATTAGACATTTTCATTTATTTAAAGTTTCATTCTTCCGAACTTAAAAAATTGTGTTAGAATCACCTGGACATCGAAACCATTTTTGCTGTTATTGAATATTTTGAACACATTTTTTGGAAGTTATTTTATCGGTCCCAAGAAGTTGCCTCAGTTGACATTAGTTGACTTAAGTTTACTTTAGTTGACGCTGAGTCAACTTGCTGTTTAATGCTAATGAATTATGTTAAATTCAAATGAACTTATTTGTTTAGCAATTGAGCTTGTTAAGTCAAAAGTAGTTAAATTGTTTAACAGTTTTGCTGCTAACTATGCTCGCTCTCCCTCTACCCCTCTACCCCCCTCTCCCCCACTCTCCCTCTCTCACTCACTCTCTTATACGCTCTCTGGTTTTCTCTGTTGGCCGAAGTTTGTAGGAAACTCAAATTGAAGTCTTAAGCTGCGCACTTGAGGGGCCAAAAAAGTTGAACAGTGGCAAAGACTCCAAAGCCAAATCTGAAAAGCCACTTGCCACTTGCCACTTGCCCCATGCAACTGCAACTTCAAGTTGCAGACAATGGTTGACCAAAAACTTTATGTACACAAGTATATAGATATATGTACTATATATACCGATATACATACATGTGCCTGGACTTCATTGTAGGTATTTGAGTTGGAGTCGGAGTTGTAGTTGAGTTTTGTGGGTCAGAATCTTCGAGTTGTTGGCAACTTTTGCTGCATAGGCGCGTTAGCCACATAAACAATGTCAAACCAGCCAACAACAACAACAACAGCAACCTGGGCGACAAACTTTTCTAATCTAAAAGAGCACAAAGCCCAACACAGCTGCAGCAGGAGTGACACAGAAGCAAAGTGCGCAGAAAATTAGAAGTAAAATCAAAAGAAGATATCAGAAATATTCACTATATCTATGGATATTACAGGTATCAATATGATAGGTAGGGTAAAAGTCCCAAAAATTTTATTAATTTGCTTTCGATGGTGGAGTCATCGTCAGATTTTATTTAATTCGATGAGATCAGAGTCTGTAAGAGAAGGAACCAAAATCAGTCTTATCCATAAGTCTTAGTTATTCCTACTAAGCATTTCAACCGATTGTTCCTGTTGGAGCTATATGATATAGTAGTTCGATTTGGATGAAATTTGGTCAACAGTCGGAGAGCGATTAGAAATTGATTCTCCGTGAATTGAGTTGAAATCGGAGAATAGACACCGAAAATGTTCATACATTTCATTTAAATTCATGCATTTCAACCCTTTGTTCCTATGGGAGCATATGATCTGCGTGCAGAGAGAATACACATCTGTGCCAAGTTTCATTAAGATAGCTTTAAAACTGAGAGACTAGTTCGCATAGAAACATACGGACAGACGGACTTGGCTATATCGACTCGGCTGTTGCTGCTGATCCAGAATATGTATACTTTCTGTGGTCGGAAAGGCCTCCTTCAATGCGTTACAAACTTAGTGACAAAAACAATATGCCCTCTGCAAGGGTATACAAATTAAATAAATTTGTTAAATTTGGTATAAATCTTAAAAGTCACTTAAAAAATTCTAAAATTTTTACCTATTGTTAAAAAATATGTATTGCTTGCTTTCTGCATCAAAATCAATATTTAATAGACACCAAACAGCTATAAACCCAGCTCTATATACTTGACAATATACCTACATGCCCCTGCTAACGGGTATTAAAGGAAAGCAAACTTGGAACAGTAAAGTGTCTGACAAAATGTTCGGTACATTGAAAAGCCATAACAAATGAGTTCGAGACGGCGCTGCCACGCCCACTTGCCACTTAACGCTCAAGGCTGGGCAGTTGGTGAAGCCAATTGCAATGATAGTCCAGCAAGCTGAAAACTTTTTAAATACTTTAAGTAATGACAACAAGCAGATAAATAATATATGAAGCAGAGTGAGTAAAAAACTAGCTCCCCAAGGTAGAAAGTGCATTTTCTAATCAGAAGGTGGCATAAACACATGTCTCCGTGTGAAATAATTCAAGCCAAAAGTTTCTCAAAAAATTAGTCCAGAAGTTTGATTATTTCTTGAGTGAAATAACGTGCCAACAGACTGAACAGCATTAATTATACAAAAGTCTTATGTTGGGTAAAAAGTGGACTTATTTTTTAAGCAAAAGTATTTAATGTGCTCGAATTTAAAGAGCGTATTATGCTAAACACACCCACTGTGCACTGTGGGGCTAAAGAGTTAATATCGCTGATTCGAGGTGGCGCGGGCAGTGGCGGCTTTCAGCAGCTAGTGTTGATATATAACTACTTAATATGTATTTGCGTGTTGACCAACAAAGCAAATCAGCTGGGAGTGCAAAATGATAGCATACTTTTTGGGGCGTCTCGCTTACGCTGCGTGTGTGTGCTTAAAATATGCGCATGTGTGTGTGCGTGTGTTTGTGTAAGAAAGTGTTTTTCCTGAGTCGTGTCCAAGCACTTGTGATTGATTAGACTGCTAAGTGTTTGGATACATGTATATACTATATACTCTACTATACTCCTACATATATGTATGTTTGATAGATTGAAACTAAGTACACATGTGCTTAGATATGAGTTAATTGCAAGTATTCACTTTCCATTTGCCAGTTAAATGCTGAAACAAAAGTGAATTAGCTCACAAAATAATTCAACTAGCAGAGTTGTGTGTAAGACAATTACACACACATGCCTTCCCAGTAATTGCCATTAAAAGCAAGTTGTATTAAGATGGAATGATATAAACTAAAGTAAAGTTGGCAAATCATACCAAATATGTGTTAAAAAGGGTTCCAAGTAATCATTCATCAATCAACCAATTGGACTAGATATTTTAACAGGATAATAATTCTACATGGCATGGCTAATGGTTAAGTATATTCTTGAATTATTTGTGGGAAAAATAGTCTTAAAGATTAGGGTTATTTTATTGAAGTTGGCTAACTTCTTTTCAAAATATTTTAGGTTAGGTTAGGTTAAGCTGGATGTCCTTCAAGAGAGCAGTGCATAGTCCATTTGATGGCCCTTAGTAGTCCGTGCCTGGAGCATCTGTTACTTGTAGTCTAACAGGATGCGAGTCTAACTTGGCAAAGGCCAGAAGCTCTGCGGGCTCTCTTTTGGAGGCATCCTTGAGTTAAGTTAGTTTTATCTTTAGTAATCTTTAGTTTAATCTTAAGTTTTGTATCTTTTCTAAAATTATTTCCTACATTTTTATCCAAAAATTCCGATTGCTTATCCTTTTGAGATCAACAAACGGAGGTTGATTTTATATCAGCAGCAATGTCGTTACTATACGTTCTTTGAACATTTCTGCTCCCCTAGACAAGGAAGAGCACAGTAGCTCAGCTATCTAAGCTGCCGTCTTGTCACAAATAGAACTTTACAATCTGTAAGTTCGTATCCGGATGTGGACCTCTAACCCCCATTGCCACCCGTATCACTTATAACAAAAGCTATAATAATAATAACATTTTAATTCCAGTTGTGAAAATTAACAACAGTAAAAGCAAAGGAAAATAAAAATTTAAAAAAAAAAAAAAACATTTTTTTCTAAAAATGTTCAAAGCTTAAAGGTCTTCAATTATAAAACTTTAAGTTCCCTTTGACCAACCTCAAGACCTTACAAATAGGATCTTGACATAACAAATTAAATAAAATGTCTTCCCAAAACTTACCTATGATAGTTTCATTCTAAAATTCTTAACATCCCCAAAACTATGTAAATTTTTTTTTTTTTTTTTTTTTTTTTTTGTAAATTATTGTTGAATTTCAGAATACTAGCATGTGATCCAAATTTCTATAATAAAATAATAAAAAAAAAAAAATAAAAAAATTAATCTCCCTTTAGTTAATTTACAATGCCCGCTTAAAGTCTTCAACTTTTCTTAAAACACATTTACTTTAAAAACTGTTAAAAATGTTGCTTAAATTACGCCACACTTCCATCTTCATCAAAGTCTTTTAGCATTTCAAGCATTAAAGCGGCACTAATCAATTACACTGCTTGCTAAAATTTTGTTTGAAATATTTTAATTTTTTTTTTGCAATTTTGCGGCCATTAAACATTGCGCGCGTTTAAAGTCGCGTGCGAAACGCGCGCGAGTTGTTTCGCTTATTTTGCATTTATGATGGCGGCGATTTGAAGCTGTTGCTTGTGCTTGTGTTTAAGCAGCTTAGGCAGCACTCTCCAGCCAGCCGCCTACTTTGCCACGCCCACGGCCCTAACTTGCAAGACATAACAAAAAGCATAGCATAACTAAAGGCGCAATTTAAGTATTCCATAGTTTCCATTGCAGGCCGAATTTTTGCTTGAATTGTTGGGGCAGAGACAGGACCACCCGCCCTCCGTAGCTCCTCCCTCCACCTCGCCCCCTCCCAGCTGGCCGCACTATTTTACCGCCTTTATTTTATTCTCAATTTTCTCCTACTCTACTTAAACTTTGCGCTGCGCATTCGAATGACCTGCTCAATGTGTCACGCCCCCCTCGCCCACACAGACACTTATAGAGTTGTAGGCACACACACACACACACACACATACTACTTAATAATTCAATTCATAGGCTCAGTCACGGGCTGAGCGTCGCATTCACAGGCGCAGTCACGAATACCAAATTCCACGGCAGTACGTAGCCCCCACTCCCTCTTCCACTCTCCCTGCCCACAGTTATCATTGTCTCAGTCTCAATACCTTTTCATTCCGGCCTCATCTTCATCTTGACCAAGTCGTTTTGCCCATTTTACCTGAGTGGTGTAGGGGTGTAGTAGCCAAGGGAGCTCTGGGAACGGGGCACAGGGACACAGCGGGATGGGGTCACTAAGAAAACAAACAAAATGAGCGCAAAAAAAAAAAACTGAGCAAAATTTCTGTTGACTTTAATGTACATGCACATAAACATACATATAAATATATATACAAATACATATATAAATTTTTTGTTTTTTATTTTTTTTTGGTTTTTTTGTTTTTCCTTTGGTCTGCCTTCATTTGCATATAAAATTTTTATGTTGCGCCCGAAAGCGTTTATTTGCTTTGGCTTTGGCTTTGGCCAGCATTCAAGCCCCACAAGCTGCAGCCGCTATCAGGCTGCCACGCCTCCACCTCCGCCACCGCCCACCTGCCTCGCCAGTTGCCTTTTTTTTTTGGCGTTCATTGCGCAACGCATTCGCTTGGTTTGACGGACTTGCCACATTCATTTTGCGGTCATGTCTAATACAAATAAACGTGCCACACACACACTCACACACAGTCACAGCTGGACACACAGCTAGCAGTCACAGTCACAGTCACAGTCACAGTCGCAGTTTAGCCAACGTTTGATGTATCTCAATTTTGCTGGGCAGCCTCATGTTTTATTTCGCTCACATTATGGTAAATCATTTTATTTGATGCGAACAACGAAATGAAACAAAAACTAGCAGCAAACAGTGGCAGTGCTTTAACTGGACTGCAAAAGACCCTGTACGCGCGCTGTAGGCAATACAGTTAGCAGTTTATCCATGATCATTATACCCGTTACTCGTACAGTAAAAGGGTATATTGTAATCGTTGGAATGTATGTAACAGGGAGAAGGAGGCGTGGTAGACCCTATAAAGTATATATATTCTTGATCAGCATGAATAGCCGAGTCGATATAACCAAGCCAGTCTGTCTGTCCGTCCGTCTGTTTGAACAAAAGGATCTCAGAGACTATAAGAGCTAGAAAGCTGAAAGGGGTCGCAAATGAAAGGTACAAAGCAGCACAAGTTTGTTTCTGTTTTTGACACGCCCACTTTAGGGCGTTCTATATTCATATAAAGGTAACTGTACAGGTAAAACTAGAGTGTTTTAGTATAGAAAACTTTTATGTTAGCTATGCCATCTGAGCCAAATTTACACGGGTAGTACATGTCTAGGAAGTAGATGTACTGACCAAGTTTAACACAAATCGGACTACTATATCGCATAGCTCCCATAGGATCGATCGGTCGAAAATATGCTCTAAACTTGTATTTGTATGAAAATGTTCTGTTTGCCAAGTTATCTTATCAATCACCATTGCTAATAACATAATGAAACTGAGTAACGGGTATCCTAAAGTCGCGAGGCGACTATAGTTTTCTTTCTTGTTTTAGTATAGAAGAGTTTTCTATAAGAAATACTGTTTTAGAATGACATAGGCAACTGATACTAATCAAAACTGTGCTTGAAGCAGATATTATTAGTTACAAATTAGTTTTTAAACATATTTTTTATATGATATGCAAGTTTACGGTTTGATAACTCGAATAGTTCAGGACATTCGGAAATTTTAAATGATGACTGTAGCGGTTATAGTCGTTAAGTCCTAAGACCATATCAACACGACTGTTGTAACTCAACAGAAATAAATTTTCTTTATGAAATCTGTCCAGCCATCTATAGATATCTTTTCAACTTACCTTATACTACCCTTTACTCTTCTATTAACTACACGGCCCAATACCAAAGATAAGAAAAAACATAACGAAACGACACAAAACGAAGCGAAACAAATAAAAGAAAATCGTTAATGTGCCACAAATGAAACTCAAACTGCAAACAGATCCCGAAACTATTTTATCGTTATAGTTAAAGTTATTAAAGCGAAACAGTGTTGGAAGCTACAAAACTTTATTTAAAGTTTTTAAATACTAAATGTGTTAGATTTGTAGAACAAATTTTAATTAAAAAACGAGTGTAAAACTAGCTTAACTTAAACATAAACTAAACAGTTTGGAAAGCAGCTGAAAAAGGTCTCAAAATTATTTGAGTTTTAAATTTATATACTTCAGAAATCTCCCAACTATATAGAGTAAACTCCTCAAAGATTTAGAAGCACTGTCTTAGCCTAATTGTGGATTATGTGCATAAAGTTGTGCCATATGCGCTCAAAATGGCTGCTAACTAGGCCAAAAAGAAAGCTGCTAAAAAAGTTGAAAATATCGATACTTTTTGCTAGACTGGCAATTTTGTGAAAAATGATTTTTCGCGTCACTGTGTGTGGGGGTGTGTTGTGTGTGTGTTTTTAAAAGTTTATGGCAACTTTTCTTCGTCATTTCTATTTATTTTTAATGGATTGCAAACTCCCGAAGAATCTAATTAGCCAACGTTAGCTAAAAGCAAACACACACACACACACACACACACACACACACCACCACCACCACATTATTTGTAGCGATTTAATTGGCTTATCAAAAAAGTGTTGCATACTTTGTGGCGCGCTCTCATATTACATAGTTTGTATATTTTTTTCGCTGTTGCCGCTGCCGACCAGCAATTCAAATTGCATGTGCACACAGCTTAACTAAGCCGCAACCAGCCACGCCCACACACGCCCCAATAAGGCGTCAAAGTCGCTGTCGCAGCAGCGAATTGGTTTACAGCGTTCAACAAATTTAATTTGCGCAAAAATTGTTAAATGCCACCAACACACACATTTAAGCAAACCACATGCTCACACACACACACACTCACGCATACTTAGGCATGTTAATTTAGTTATGCTTAAGTATTAAAAAGAGATTTTTGAGCTCATTGAGTCAAAAAACTTTGCGAGGCCACAGCTTAAAAACTTTTGTACACACACTCCAAGAGGCAAAGCAGTGTGAGTGAGAAAGAGAAAGAGAGAGAAGGAAGGAGGAGTGAATGAGAGCGCGAGATGTTGAAGAAAACTATTTAGGAAATTTGTTTTAAGTTTGATTAAAATTATAACAAGCAGACGAGCAAAGAAACTTGAGCGAACTCCTTCAGCCAAATTAGTTGCCCATGTGCGCAGACAGACAGAAAGCGGCGGACTGCTTTAAGTTGACCCAGCGAGTATCTGGCACATATTCATTCATACACTCACTCACACACTCAGTCACTCACACACTCAGTCACTCACACACTCAGTCACACACTCAGTCAGTCATTCATTTCGTTCATTCGCTCGTCAGACTTTGTGGTTTGAGCTGTGTCTGCATTTAAATCAATTTAAGCATTTACAGTCAGTTGAACCTTTTGTGCCCCAACAGCACACAGCATGCACACACTCACACACCCACACACACACATGGTGGGCTCTGTGGGCTCGTGAGCATATTTTGAATGCCACATTTAATCTATGTATTATCCATGCGCCCAGTAAACTAAGCCCGAGCTCACTGTTTGGCTTAAAGGGCATCAGAAGCGCTTTAATTGTGGTTATTTCCCTTTGTTTCCCTGCCACTGCATCCCCGTTTATCGATGACAATCGATACATTCTGTATTCGAACTAAATTTAATATTTAAAGTTAGTTTAGTTGTAGCATTTTGTGGTAGATTTTTACATCCCAGCGACTTCTTTATAAAAACTCTGCAGTTTTATCGATAGTTTTGCTTTGTGATATCGATAAATTTTGTAAGGAAATCGTTGGAACTTTTCATAAACTTTTCTGCGGCTTTATCGATAGTTTTGCTTTGTGATATCGGTAAATTTTATAAGGAAATCGTTGGAACTTTTCATAAACTTTTCTGCTGCTTTATCGATACTTTATTTGTGATATCGATAAATTGTTTACGCAAATCGCTGGAACTTTTACCATAAAAGCTTCAGACTTAAATGTTTTGCATTGGACATTTTTTATCGATACTTATCGATTTATTTGTATTATATATCGACATTTAACTATATGTCAAGTTTCTACTTTATTTAAGTCATACCAGACATGTTGCTCAGCTTCTTTACCTATTTCTCTAAGCCACACAACTATCGATTACTATCGATAAATGTCACAAATAGCGCTTAAAGGAGCTACTGGTACATCTTAAGGCCTGTAATAAAAGAAAAGTTAATTAACCTTTACCTACCGATACTTTCTACCAAGCCGATTAATATCGTGCACACATCGTGAGTGGCCTAGTCACGCACACATCGCTGCTAACCAAACAAATTATGCAGCCATTTAAATATGCCATAAAATTATTTGAGTTCTGCATCAATTCTTTTTCTCCTTCGTGTTGCTCCCTTTCTCCGTCTGTCTCTCTGCCAAAAAGTTGGTCAGCAACTAAGCTATGTGTGTGTGTGTTTGGGTGTGTTTGTGTGTGAGTGTGTGTGTGTGTTTGTGTGTGAGTGTGTGTGTGTGTTTGTGTGTGTGAAAAAAGGGGCGTTGTTTTTTGTTTGTTTGCCGCTTTTAGTAGTTGTTTATAATAAATTCATATTCATTCGCAATCAGCGTCTGCCTTTTAGTTTTTCATGTTTTTTCACATTTTCTCCCCATTTCCACGCTTCCACTTTTTCCTCTTTTCCTTCTCCTTGAACTTTCGTTTTTTTGGTACCCTCTAGAAAAGTATTTTCCAACAAACACACATAGAAACACACACATATATTTGTATTTGTCAAAATATTAGCTGCTCGCATGCCCTGCAGCTACCACCGCCTGCAAAGCAGGTATGCTGCTTGAAGTGGGCGTACAGTGGAAGCTCTACTCGCGGACAGCTCCGTTAGGCGGACAGCTCGCTTAGCCGGATGCATTTTATAGTTTTTAGCTTGATTTTCAAACAAAATCCGTTCTCTTAGGCGGACATCTTCCTTGGGCGGACAATAAGGCTGAAACTGTGTCTGTCCGGTCAAGGGAGCCTTACTAGATATACGGTGATGTCATGACTGTTTTTCCCTTCACAGCCTTTACCTATCTGTCCCTTTTTAAAGGATTTTTTTTCAACGTATCAAACTTCTTTTATCTTCATTCTTCCGTTATCTCACGATCTGTCTCTATTTCATACTCTCTTTCTTTCTTTCTTACTCTTTTACTCACTATTTCGCTCTATAAACCTTTTATCTTTCCTTTCTACCTTTCTCCAATAAACTCTCTGTTTTGCTCTCTTCTTTCTACCCTTCTCTTTGTTTCTGTTTCACTCTAACATTTTTACCTTTCTTCTCCCTCCCACTCTCTTTAATATCTATCTATTTCAGTGTGCCTCCCTCTTTATAAGTCCCAATGTTTTTTCCCCTTTCTCTTGCTTTCTTTCTCCGTCTTCGCTCGACTTCTTCTCTATGTCTTTCCAACTCTTCTTATTCCCCGCTTTCCTTCCCATTTCCGAACATTAATTTTTTAATCTTAATCGCAAGTTGTAGAGCAGCCACAATTCTCAGGGCAATAAATTCTCAGTTTCTCTTTTCGCTTCTCCGCCCGCTGACCCCACCCACACACTCCCCACGCCCCTGGAGTAATTGTTTAGTGGCTGACAGTTGATGATGTTGTTGACTCTTTGGCAAGTCCTTGTTGTTGTGGGCCACGAAAATATGTTGTACATAAAATATACAAATTCATTAAAACAAACAACAACAAGCACAGGAGACAGTCGAGTTTATTTTCATGAAGCGGCGACAACAACTGCAACAAATATGCCAAATTAAAATATCAATAACAACAACAACAAGAAGATCAACAAAACAACAACAACAAGAAAAAACGGTTATCTTCGGCACGCCGAAGATTAAATACCCTTGCAGTTATGAATATTGCGTTCATTTGGTTTCAATCACCAATTATTTCTATGGTAGCTATATGATATAGTAGTTCGATTTGGATGAAATTTGATCAACAGATGGGGCACGATTAGAAATTGATTCTCCGTGAATTTCGTTGAAATCGGTCAATAGAAACCGAAAATGTTCATACATTTGCATGCATTTCGACCGATTGTTTCTATGGGAGCTATATGATATAGTGGTCCGATTTGGATGAAATTTAGTCAACAGTCGGATAACGATAAGAAATGCATATGGCGTGAATTTGGTTGAATTCGGTCAATAGACATACA
The DNA here is from genome assembly GCA_018152125.1 of Drosophila dunni. Taxonomy (NCBI): domain Eukaryota; kingdom Metazoa; phylum Arthropoda; class Insecta; order Diptera; family Drosophilidae; genus Drosophila; species Drosophila dunni. Next base: position 9,458,151 of record JAECXC010004147.1, on the reverse strand, counting down.
TTTGCATGCATTTCGACCGATTGTTCCCATGGGAGCTATATGATATAGTGGTCCGATTTGGATGTAATTTGGTCAACAGTCGAAGAACTATTATAAATGCATATAGCATGATTTTGATTGAAATCGGTCAATAGACACCGAAAATGTGCATACATTTCATTTAAATTCATGCATTTCGACCGATTGTTCCCATGGGAGCTATATGATATAGTGGTCCGATCTGTCCGATTTTCACAAATGATCTGCGTGCAGAGAGAATACACATCTGTGCCAAGTTTCATTAAGATAGCTTTAAAACTGAGAGACTAGTTCGCATAGAAACAGACGGACAGACGGATAGACGGACATGGCTACATCGACTCGTCTGTTGATGCTGATCAAGAATATATATACTTTCTGTGGTCGAAAGGCCTCCTTCAATGCGTTACAAACTTCGTGACGAAAACAATATGCCCTCTGCGAGGGTATACAAGCACACAGTTGACTGTGTTGACACATGTGTAGTTGTTGTTGTAGTTGCTCCTCCACTGACAAAAGCGAAACCAACAACAAGAACAAAATAATTAAAATGCAAATAAAATACGCATGATAATTCCTATAAATATAAATATAAGCACATATATCTGCATGCAAATATAAATAATTATGACAAAAAAGAAAAACAAAAAATATGTCAATGAAATAAATAAAAAAAGAAAAATCAAAAAAAAATTTAATTAAAGAACAAAAAATTGTAATAAATAAAAAGTGTTTAAAAAAAGCCAACTTGACGCATTTAAGCAAATAAATGTTTAACAATTTGTTGGCAGCACGCAGTGGCGTGGTCCATTTGGGGTAGGGGTGGCTGGGGGGCAGTGGTGGAGCCAGGGGTGTGGCTGCTGCACCGGAAATGCGCCATTGTGCACGGCTGGTCGCCTGCGTCCTGCCACGCGCACTCAAAGGGACAGTCGTGGCCTCCTATACTCCCCCTTCCACTCCCTACCTGCCACCATTTTGTTGCTGCCGCATAAGCGCACGCTTAATATTTTACACGGCCAGCAGCAATAAAAACTCTATTATTATAAATATTTAACAATTGTGACAATTGTTGTTGGTACGCGACACGCTTAACGCTCATTGTTCTTGTTATCCAGCTGCCCAGCTGCCCACTGCCACTCCCCTTTCTCCCTCTCTCTTTGTGTGTGTGTGCCACGCGTGTAACAACAGCAGCTGCAATTTTCACGCTGCACGCTCGTTGCGTTTTAAACGAGTTAATGTGACACTCTGGCACACACACACACACACACACACGCCTGCACAGTCAAGCCTTACTTAATACCTGATTACATTTTGTACTAATTTAAACAAGTTGTTAATTTTGCACTTCAACACATTCACAAAAGCCAAAATGTTTTTAACATTAGAAACATTAGTAGAAACAAAGTACTTGATTAAGTTACTCATATCTAAGAAACTTCAATAACCTCTTGTCTAGTTATTATTAAAAACAAATTAAGAATTAAATTAAAAAATAGGTATTCAAAACTTAAATTTATTTAACCGTAAATAAAACTATTTTAATGAATAATATTTAGTAGTGTAGCTTTGTGTTTTAAATATTTATTTAGTTCTTATTAATTCAGCAGCTTAGTTCTGACATTAAATGTTTTGCTTTCACTATTCACAATGTAGTTTTTAATCCATCACAAGCTTTATACATATTTCACCACTTTTCTTTCACGTCTTCATTTACAGCTTCTGCTCTTCCTCTACATTCGCTCTAAACTGATCCGTTTCCATTCTCCTCCTCTACTTCCTCATTATGCCTATACTCTTATACTTATACTTATATTCTAACAGCTGATTGTGTAATGCCCCTGGCCTACTAAAGTAGTGATTTATTTATATTAAATGACAAAATATATAAATATTTAAAATCATATTTTATAACAAAAAAAAAAAAAAAAAAAATTTTTTTAATAAAAAATATTTTAAAATTATAAAATTTAGTCGTGACAAACAAAATTTATTTTTATTAAACTGAAAAATTTATAAATGTGCCAAAATATATTTTATAATTTAATTTAAATAAATTTTGTTTGTCACTACTAAATATTATTATTTTAAATAATTTTTTTAACATTTTATATTTTTTTTTAAAAAGCGTAAACAACTTAAGAATATAGTTCTTCGATTTCAGCGAATCATTTTAATCAAAACTATAAATATAAAAGTGAAATATATTTTATAATTTAAAATAAAAAAATTTATATTTTTAAAACTTTTTTTATTTTTTTTTTAAGCGTTAACAATTTTAGAATATAGTTTTTCGATTTCAGCGTGTGTATTTTTTTTTTTTTTTTTTTTATAATAAACTTAGCTAATTTGCTAAACAATTAAATATCCAATAGCTTCAACTAGATTTTTCTACACATTACTCAAGAAAAAACATTAAAGTGTTTTCTAAATGCTCCTACATCTTAAACTCTCTGCTCTACGCAGATCAATATTTCATAGACACTCCAAATCAAAAATTCGCTGGCAATTTAGACAGTAATTAACTTTAAGTAGGACAAATTCTAACAAATTGCGTTGCTCCAATTGGAAAACAGATATGGTCGCAGTGGCATAGACTGACAAATTCCTGCTTAAAAATAGCGTTGGTTGAATGGCTAAACTACAAAAGCATTTTGACCAACAAGGCTCTAAAACGAAATTCCATTTTCATTATAATTTTGCTTTTCAGCTGGTGTGTGGGGGTGTGGGTGTGTGTGGGTGTGTGTGCGTTTCGAGGCAAAATTGAATTTAATGTGCGTGCATTAATTGCATACGGCTGGAAATTTGAGGCCCAACTTGGCGAGTTACCAATTGACAAATAGAGAGCTGGTACAAAGCATGCCTGTCGCCAGGCCCTACCTCTCCCCCCGTCCCTTGTCAGCAGCAACAAGCTGGCACCTATCGCGTTTGGACATGCAATATGCAAAATTATAGCTGATTATTTTCGTGCAGCTGATCGGAGTGCAACAAAATGCCAAAAGGCCGCGACAGGACAATTTTTTTTCAGCTAACTGAATTTTCTGTTGGCCAACAAAAGAAGGTGGGCGGAAAATGGCAGGGTAAAAGGAATGGAGAGGAGACGAATCAAATTGAAAACCCCATAAAACACTCAATTTATTTAAATTGCATGTGATTGACAATCGAACGTTGTCCTTTTGCTCTCATTGTAACAATAACAAATTTCGCTGGCTCAATTGCGTTTTCCTGCTGCTTTTCCCCCAAGTAATGGGAGTGTGGAGTGGCGGTGTAGGAGTCGTAGTAACAGTGGGTGTGGCATGCTGATTAGCCAAGCCGAGCACGTAACGCGTGGCAAAGCAAAAGGCGACAAAGGCGACAACAATAAAAAATTGAATATGAACGAGAATCAAAGCCAAACATCAATCTTGGCGCAAACAAGTCGAATAAGTGTATACACTAACAATAGGAAATTTATCTAAAAATGTGTTTTTAATTTAAAGCTTGATTTGTGGATTTCTAACTACCAATAAAAAGCTGCTTTTAATATTTTAGAGCTACAACTTTGATACATTTTTAAATATTTTATTAAATTTAATTTATCAAAAAGCTCTGCTTTAAACAATTAGCGCATAATTAAAGCTATTTTAGAAAATAACTTAACTGTTGTAATTTATATAGTTAGACCAGCGTTTAGCTTCTATTACTGACGCCATACATAAGATTTTATGCTGCTCAAAAAAGTATGCTACAGTTTTTGTAAAGTTCGGAGTGAAAGTGATTCAACACCAGAAAATGCAATTTTGTGAAATTTCAATTTAAATTAAAGACACTTGCAAGGTCAATATTAATCTCTTAACTAAAAACTTCAAGTTTCAGAGCAAAATAGTTCATTGGATAAAAGATATCTGAACTATACACCGAAAATTGTCAAGCCTTGAAACAAAAATAAGCAGGGAAACATTTTCTGAATATGTTTGAGCCAGAAAAAAATATTAAATATTTTTTTGAAGTATGAACTGATTTAACTAAATATTACTAATTAAATATATTAAACATTTGTTGTCACTAAACTTACTTTATAGAGCATTATATTACTAGATTTTCTCATTGAAAAATGTCTTTGATTTAAACTCTATCTATATAAATAAACATATTTACTGCTACCTTATTGACAGCTTAACAAGTTGTACCTTAAATGATTTTTAAATAAATTTATTTTAAGTTCTTAAAATTGAAATTTTTAAGGCACTCTTGTTGACAACTTTCCCATTGTTTTTCTTTGCTTACCAACAAATAGATCAGCACAGTGAATATGCTTTCAATGGCGCTGCACTGCAAGATTTTGAGGGTGGGGAATTGAAAGAGACAGCAACTGGGAGATGGGGTAGGAGAGGGGAACAGTGCGGAGCTGGCGATTGGGGATTGGGGGGCGTGTTGTCAGCATCATCATCCGCCCGAACAGCGCTAAAGCGCCTCGCATTTGTCATAAACATAACTCAGCAATTGCCCACGCCCCAATGCGCCCACGTACGCCCATCAATTGTCGTTTTTATCAGCGTTCCATGTCGCGTTCGTAATTTTTTGCTGTTTTTTTTTCGTTTTCGTTTTTTTTTGTGTCTTTCTGCCCCGCACCCGCTTTAGTGTCAGGGCCAAAAACGTAAACGCAAAGCGCAACGCGTGTTCCGGCGGACAAAGTACATAGAGAGACAGAGAGAGAGAGCGCGTACATTCGGTACTCACTGTAGTCTTTGTATTTTCCGTATAGTAAAATATTCTGTATTTCGTATTATTGACGTGCCATGCCCCACACCATTCACATTCACTCACCCAAGCCACTTCTCTTCAACGATAAAAGTCAGAGAGCCGTAGTCAGTGCTTAGTCAGCATGTCGTCGACGTCGCAGTCGCAGTCGCTGCTGGCGTTAACGTTGGCGCTGTTGCCATTGGCAGCATCGCATTAAAATTTTAAAATGCGTACGCAATTTTCGTTGTTGTTACATCTTTTATTTTTTTCATGCCCACTGTGCGTGTGTGTGTGTATGTGTGCGTGTATTTTTTTCCTTCTTTTGTTTCCTTTTTGCCGCTGCTTACGTATTACGCCTTCGCTTCACAGTTATTATTGTTGTTGTTGCTGCTGTTGGCGCAACAATTGCCAGGCGAATGGCCGGCGAAAAGCAATTGCATGCAAAGAGAGAGGCAGCAAGAGCAAGCAACGGAGAGAACAAGAGCGAACGACGCGTTGCCTAAAAATTTAAAGCTTTAAGAACGCCAAAGGAAGCAAGCAATGCTCGCAAGCTTGCCTGGGTAATTAAAGCTCTCTCCCGCTGCCTTTGCTCTCCCGCTGTCGCTGTCGCTGCTGCTGCGTTCATACGGTATTTGTTGTTATTGTTGACCATGAGACGAAGCAAAGTCGCTGCAAAGCTTCAAGTTAAATACCAAATGTTGAACACTGTTGCTTTTGTTTGTGTTGCTCTTCGTTTGCCTCCCGCTCACTCTCGCTTACGCTCACTTAATCTCACTCGCTGTGTTACGCTCTTGTTCTCTGCTGCTTGTGTGTGTCTGTGTGTGCGTGTAGGTGTGCATAAGTAAAAGTCAAACGATTTCGACTTCAAAGCGTTTGGCTCAGTTTTGTTTTTGTTTCATTTGTTATATTTGCCGCATTTAGTTATAAAGCCAAGACAACAGATCAGACAGCAAGTGTGTGCGAGTGTGTGTGTGTGTTGCTTTGGCAGCAAATGTCAAAAACAGACAATGATTATTTTGTTATTCTCAAACATATTTAAATCGGCAGCTGCTAATACAAGCACTTACTTATGTGCTTTTATATGGGTGTATTTATATATAATCAAAGCAGCTCACAAAACTTTGTGATGCTCATTAAAACTAAGCCTTAGGGACCTGCTCAAATCGTCGACTATTAGGTATGGACTTCAAGTTGTAGGTACTACTTACACAGCCAACAAACTCTTAAGTAAATCACACATCAAATCTGAATTTAGCTGGAATTTTACAAGTACTAAGATTTAATAAGAAATCAAAAAAAATTTAGAACTAACCTTCTGAGATCATTATTATAATTTTATTATTTTTTTATTAGATTTAAAGTTCTGTTCATAGTTAACAACTAATTTTGACCAGTGTAAAATGGGTTACGAATTTTCTTTCGAAGCACAGTCAAGTAAACCGATTAAGACCACAAAAGCCAACTCAAAGTCTTCACGCTCCATGAAGCTAACAAAAAAATTGCTTTTGAGCTTGAATCTTTTGCCAACTATATTCATTGTTGCCATTTTGCTGGCTTGCTTAATTCATAAAAGTAATTTCTTTACTCAATTTATGTGTTTAGTTGCTTTTTTTGTGGTACTCTAATACGGTTTGCCTGTGTAAAACAACAGTAATTGGGGGAGCCGAATGAAGGCAACAGAAAGCAGACAACGCATTTGTGTGGCAACGTTTGTGGCAAGTTGCATATTGCATTAACTGTTGGGGCATTCTATCGAGTGCATTCATAACTATTCATTTGCATTGCTTTATGGCTTGTTTCTTCTTGGGCTCGCATGCCATTTTTGGGTAAAACTGTCAACTGCAAAAATTGAGCGAGCATGAAAATTTCATTGCCTGCTTTTAGGCTGCCTTTCTAATTTACCCACCCCCCTCTGGCAGCGTATAGTCAAGCACTTTTAAAACGAATAATGCACACAGATTTGCCACAACATTTTAAGCAATGGCACAACACACACACATCTACACACACCCACACATTCCCATACACATATGCATATTATACAGCGAGTAGATGGCGCTAGCCTCAAAGGGTTGATAAAAGCCAGCAAACAAGCAAACACACACACACACGCACACTCATACACTCTACATGCAAACAAACAAACAAAGAAGAAGAGCCAACCGGAGCCATTGCCCGGTTTTTGCAGTTGCCCGTTCCGGCATAAATTTGTCGAGCAATCCAAAAAGCATGTGCCTGCCGCCTGGCTACTTTTGTTGTCCCTACCGCCCGCTGCCGCCCGCAATGCCCCTTCCCCTGCTACCTCCTCGCTGCCTCCTTGTACCCCGAAAAAGCCAACGAAGCTGCGAGAGGATGAGAGTGTGAGATAACAACTTCAAACGCTTTAAACAAGCTACCCACTGTAATATACCCGTTTCTAATGCTAGATTTCTTTGTTTAAAAATGTACTGCATACTTTTTGGCGTTTCGTTGCCCCTTACCACATTAAAACAGCCATACATTTAGACTTATAGATTAAAATAATCTAAACCTTTGCGATGTGATGATTTATTATAAGTAGTAGTGAAAGAGTAGCTCCTAAAAACTAGTGTTCTGCCTTCATTTCCTAGAGCTCTACATACCCCTACCCAGCGATTAACGGGTATGCAAAGCGAACGATGCCAAAATGCAGGCAGCCACAGAGAGCTAGAGAGGAAGCAGACGGAGATAGGCAGAGAGGAAGAGAGATAGCATGTTGGTCTATTTGTCAGCTCGTGAAACAATCATAACTTCCTTTGCCGCTTGGCTACTTTTTTGGCAACCCTGCTCTGTCTTACCACTGCTCGTGTTCCTGTCTCTCTCCACGTCTCCCTCCGCGTCTCCGTCCCCGTCTGTCGCCTTCGTCGTAAACACGCATGTAACACGCCAAGCAACGTATTGCGTGCTGCATACATTTGTTAGGCTATTTGGTCACGCCCACAGGCCACCAGCCGCCCACCGCCCACCACCCGATGCTTTTCCAGCTGCAGTGCTGTGAAAAATTCATTGAATCATGCGAGCAGACAGAGCAGAGAGCGCCCAGATACGAATAGCTACCAAAACAAGAACAACAAGAAGTGGGAGAAGCAGCGGAAGCAGCAGCATCGTCATCAAGAAGACAACAAACATTTTAGCTCACTGAATGGTAACCAACAAAACCCAACAGTGCCCAATCCAACCCAACAGTCCCCCCACCCACCCTAGTCCTGCTGGGGTGCGTGCCTTATGCATTACTTTGTCTGCTGAAATATTGCGTATACGCAACGCATTTGCGTGCTCGGACAGAATTCTCTGGGCGACAAGACGACAGAGGCGACAACAAAACTAACGACACTGGCACGCCGCTGCCTTATCAGCACTCCGCTCTGAGTGTGTGTGTGTGTGTGCGGGTGTGTGTGTGTGTGTGTTGAGGGTGTGTGCTAAAGCACTGGGACTGAGAATATGTACCACAAACAATTTTGATTTCCTTGGCTTGGTCTCAATTATTAATGAGCCACAGATACATAAAATTACTTTGCTCTGGACATGGCCATACAGCTGTGTGTGGGTGTGTGTGGGTGTGTATATTTGTGGTGTGCCACAAAGTAATGCCCATTCCAAACTTAATGCCAGCAAAAGTACAAACATGCCCAAAAAATATTATTAAAATCCCGCAAAAAAAAGAATAAATAAATAAAATAGTAAACATAAATTAGTTGAAAGTGTTTTTAATAGAGATTGTACCCTACATTTATGTTTAATAAATAGATTAAAGCGAGATTAGCTGAGCTAAGCAATATCAAGCAGTGGATTAACTTGAAGCTATAAATATTTTCTGGGCATGCAGCTGAGTCAAGACTTGACTTGTACAAAATTTCTTTAAATTCTAAAATCAAATTTCAAGCAATATAAGAAATTGAGGTCAAAAGAAAAGGTTCTAACTTTTTAAAAAAAATAATATTAAGATGATTTATAATGAGTTTATTTATTATTCATTTATTTATTGAAATTTATTTTTATTTAGTAGATTTATAGTGACTAATGTTGCGTGAAGTCCCAAACAAATTACCTTTAAGTCAATTAATAACTGAAAATTATAGAATACCAATTTTATATGTTTTGTATTTACTAAAACACCTGCTTCCATAAACTCATTAAAATATTCATGTATAATTATTTGAATTTTAATTTAAGAGTTTAAACTATTTTTTGGAAAACATGTGTTCGAATTTGCGGAGGAAAATAAATTATTTAACTGAGCTTTTTTTTTCATAGCTTAGAAAATATTTTAAGTAAAATATTTTCCCATTAAAAGATTAAAATGTGATTTTATTCTTAAGATTTTCGTTTTAATAGTTTAATGATATTTATTAAGATTTTAATTGGCATGATAATCAAAAATGATTAAACTCAAAGATTTGTTAATTATATTTTTTATGTTTTAATTTAAATTTCAAACACTTCAAAACAAGTTGCAAATTCAAGCAAATAACCAACAAAATTGGCCTACATGCAGTTTGTTTAATACTTTGCATTTGAATCGATTAAATAGACAATCTGTATGCAAAAATGTGTGCAATAATGAAATGCAAAAATGATAATAATAAAAAATGCAAAAAAAAATAATACAATGCAATGTTGTGACAACAATGCTCGCAATCAATCAAAATTGTTGTGCATAATTTGTGCTTTTGATTGCTTTTTATATTTCGCATTTATTTTTTGTTGTTTGTGTAATTTATTTTGGAGGAGTCTCTGTCTATTAGGCAGATATATTCGCGTTGAATGTGAACATAAAAATTAAAAAATTAATAATTCATTTGGCACAAAACTTTGGTGACGCCCAGCGGCCGTTTGTTTTGGCATTTATATTCATTAAAATATTTTTCATTGCCTTATTTTCCGCACGGCTTTCCTTTTTTATGTGCATGCATATTAACGGTATCTCTATCTCTCTGTCGCTGTCTCCGTCTCTCTCCGTCTGCCTCTAGCTTTCTCTTTCTATCGCGCTATCTGGTAGCGACGTGACATAATTAGCTGGGCGTAACTTGGTGGGCGTAAAATATTAATTTCCACTTAAATGAAAAATAATGTTTAATTTCAGTTAAATTTATGTGGCCGGAACAGCAAGGCGTATGCTGGACTAGAAGATGCCACGTATATTTAAAAAAAATTAAAGTCTAAATAAATTTAATAAAACTATTAAAATGAAAAAATCAAGAATAAAATAATATTAAAAACTTTTAAAATAAAAATGGGATTAATAGGGTTTAGTTGAATTATTTTCTCAACTTTAAGGCGATGGAAAAAAAATTAAAATATAAATTACTTCAGTAAAATAAAAACTTATTTTCCTCTCCAAATTCGAAAACATATTTTCCGAGGCAATCAAAATAATTACTGAAAAAATAAAGCCCACCAGACTATAAATTACTTAGTAGTGAAGCAAAGCAACCATTTACTTATTCAGAATAAATTAATAAAATGTTTAAAAAATATTTTAAATTATACATTTTGCATACTCTTACCTATTTGAAATGCCTACAGGGTATGCAATAATATAAAATAAAAAGAACAACAGCAAATGGGAAAACAAATAAATTTTTTCACATAAATCTCAAAGCGCTAATAACAATAATAATAATAATCATCAGCCGGAATGGCTGGAAGGCGGCGACAAACATTTATGATATTAGCCAAACCCACAAAATCTACTAACGAGGAAAATGGGGAAACGCGTGGGAGAGGGGAAGCACAGGGGAAAGAGGGGCGTGGGTGGGCAGAGGCAGGGTAAACAGGCGCTTAAGGACTACGAGCTGGAACGAATTTAGTCGTAATACACGGCTATCGTTGGGCGATTAAAATTTTGTTATTAATTAGATGCACGACGGCGCAATATTTCACTGGTTTCGGCACCAGCGAGAGTGCGTGCTGCTGTGTATGCCTAGGTGTGTGTGCGAGTGGGTGTGTGTGTGTGTGTGTGTGAGCTGTTAATGTGTTGGGATTTGTGCATTTTAGAAATGCATTTAAATCACTTACATTGACATTTTAATGATTGCAATTTGCGATACGCATATCAATGAAGGAATTCATTAGCGCGAATTTCATTAAAGTTATTATTGAACATTGAAACAGCATTGTTGAAGTCATGAAAATGAACGTAAATTAGTCTTAAATGACTGGACTGATTAAGTCAACGATTTGAAGCTTTTTAAAGAGCTTTTGATTACTTTAAGCTGATAAAAGGATTTCCTAAATATCGATGAAGTAGTCATAAAAAGTCTAATAGAAACTCCAATGAATTTTACGAACTCTGTATTAGGGTTACACAATATGTATTCATTTTAGACTACAACATTTTTAGGATAACTAAGCTTTCAGCAGCTTTTGAAGCTCTTTTACAAAGTCAATTGAAAACAAACTTTACATTATATAACAAGAGATCAAAAGAAGTTATTTGAAAGCTCATTAAGGTGCTTTTCATAACTCTAAGTTAAACTAAGCATTAATGTGCTTCAACAGTCCAAGAGATCAAAAGAAGTTATTTAAAAGCTCATTGATGTGCTTTCTATAACCCAGAGTTCAACTAAGCTTTTATGTGCTTCAATAGTCCATGTGATTAAAATAAGTTCTTTAAAAGCTCATTAATGTGCTTTTCATAACTCGCAGTTCAACTAAGCTAATATGTGATTCAATAGTCCAATAGATTAAAAAAACTCTTTAAAAGCTCATTAAAGTAATTTTTATAACTAAGAGTCCTACTAAGCTTTTATCTGCTTCAATAGTCCATGAGATTAAAATAAGCTATTTAAAAGCTCATTAATGTGCTTTTCATGGGTCAGAGTCCCACTGAGCTTTAATGTGCTTCAATAGTTCCCCTTTAGTTGCACAAATAAATCACTATTTTCGTAACTAAGGAATAAATCAAACTTTACGTGGCTTAAAGCTCTTGAAAGTGCTTTCAGTGCTCAAAGATAAAACCTACATTTATATGCCATAAATAAAACTCACTTTTCGCTGCACTTCCACTCAGTTCTCCACTCTCCTTTGAGTTTGCCGTTGGCTTCTTTTGGCTCTGTTTGCATTAACTTGTCGCCCCACTGGCTGGGTCAAGCCGCACGCCCACACGCCCACACGCCCACATGCAACCACATTTATCCCCACAGTGCACTGTGTGTGCACAACTAAAACATTCACGTAATTGCAATGTAAAAATCATTTCACACTTGCTTTCATTTTTTACCCAAAAAAAAGAAAGGATAGAGAAAAATCATGCTGTTTTCCACACTCTCCGTTTAACTATTTGCTTGTCATAATTATTTATTATACTTTTTGGCGAGAAAAGCAGAAAATTTTCGCTGTTTGTGCAGTTTTTGAATGCTTGTTGTTCATTAGTTTGTGCATACCCTCAGTGGGCTGAAGTACGGCCAAAGGGTATGCTAGACTGCTGGAGTAGCATTTGTTAAGCTCATCGAAAGTATATGAAAATAATTTTAGTATTAACAGAGTAAATCATAGATTATTTAAAAACATATTACAGGGTATTTTCATAGCGTATACAAATAAATTACTGCTGTCCGCGCTGCTGTTATTTCCATTCCGTATTTTCGCAATTGTCGATGGCAAATTAAATACATTTTTGGTTAACTCATGTGTGAGTGAGTTTCCCCGACTGTGTGTGTGTGTGTGTGTGTTGGTGTTGCTGTAGAGTTGTCAATTGCTTTGACAGTTATTTAAAGTTGGGTAGTTTTATTTTATGTTCATACGTTTGTTACTTGTCATTTCAACCAGCTAAAACAGTCGCAATTATAAACATTGATTTTAACCTGATGATTTTATTCATATTTCTCACAAACTTTCTCTCTCTCTCTCTCTTTTTTTGCAGGTGAGTGTACAAACAGTGGATGAACCCGTATGTATAAACACGCAAATTGAATGAAAATATGTTGCGAAAATAAAATTGTGCGCCAATTTCATGTGGTTGGAAGTGGAAAATGCTGCAGTTTGAATTTATTTTTTAAATGCATAACTTTTTATTATTTTAGCGTTTGGACTTGGTTTTAAAAACAGTTTAAATTATAATTTTAATATAAAATATTTTTTTTTAATTGGAAAATCTTTTGAAAATCAATTTAATTTGGTAATGTGTCGCTACCCTATCCCCCCTCGCCCTCTCTTCTGCTCTCTCCTACTCTCTCTCGCTCTCTACCACTCTGCTTTCCCCCTGCATTCTCTTTAATTTCCTAGCTGTTCCACTGCAAACGCAAATCATATTTATTATTATGAGTCAAATGCAGTGTGGGTGCAAATTTTAATTAAAATGCCACCCCCAGAGGCCACAATCTAATCGTGGGCATGGCTACAAAACCCAATTTAAAGGCGGTACGAAACCGTAGTCTGCAGAGTGTCAAATCAGCACCGAAATTCTATTCGAATCATCAGCTTGCTACATTTTCATTTTCTACTTTTCTTTTTTCTTTTTTTGTTGCACATTTCCTTTGCAACACTTGGGTTTTAATTTTTGTGTTTCTTTAGCTTTATTTTTTGCTGTGGCACATTCAAGCCAAGGGGCGTTCAGGTGGGAGTAGGGCGGTCAGGTGGACAGCTGGGTGGGATAAGTTCTCGTATTGAAGCACTTTCTGGCTTAATGCCTTCCTAATTGAAAGTTGCACAAAATAGCAGGTGAAAATGCGGATTGAGTAGGACCACAAAAAAAGGATGGAAGAAGGAAAACCGCATATAATATAAAGGGTAGCTGAAGAAACGAGCACAAAACGAAACAGCAGAAGATGAGGAAAATGAAGCAGCAGTAGATGGCACATAAAAACAAAGCGTACTCGTACAAAAGCTAAAGCAGCGAGAGAGAGAGAGAGAGAGAGAGAGAGAGAGCAGAGAGAAAGAGCAGGCAAAGGCATTCAAAGCCTATTGCGAGTTTACTTTCGTCCTTCGGTTCGTTCTATTGACCAGAAAAATGCCAAGGCAACAACAACTACAACAGCAACGAGTGCAACAAATGTACACACACTTTAACTTTTACGCTGTCTGCGCTCTCCCTCTCTCTTTTGAGCTCTCTCTGTCCCTCTCCCGCTCTCTTTATGCCCCTCTTCACATTCTTGTACTTTTATTCCTTGCCCACATTTACACACATGAGCAAGCTTTTGACCGCTGTAGACATGTGTATACGGTACAGTACCTAACAAACTAGGTACAAATTTGTACCTAACAAACTAGGTACATTTTGTATTAAATAGGTACATTGTGAAGCACATAGTTTAAAAGCAAACAATGTTCTTGCTTTAGCTATAATATATTTGACTATATTTGACTATATTTGACTATATTTGACTATATTTGACTATATTATAGCTAAAGCAAGAACATTATTTGCTTTTTAAACTAGGAGCTTGACAATGTCCTATTTTTATACAAAATGTACCACATTTGTTAGGAACTGCACATTTATATTATATATATTATAAATATTTACAACATTGAGCCAAACATTTTTAGCTAGAAAACTGGTAAAATATCAAAAAGCATGAAAAAAAAAATAATTTAAATTATTAAAAGAGGTCCTTAAATATTAAAATGTATTAGAACAGGCCTTTAAATATTAAAAATTAAATTTTTATTCCCTAAAAAAATAATACATAATACCAGAAATAGACTAAATGTATTAATTAATAGTACATACAAATTATAAAACTCAAGTTTTCTGAGTAATATCAAGAACCCCCTTTATAAGCCCCCAAAAAAACCTTTCGTGTCACTGAAAATAAAATCAATGAGTCAGCCCAAAAAAAAAAACCTTTTGTGTCACTGAAAATTAAAAAAATAAGTCATCGACTATATTATTAACTAAAATAATTAATATAAGTACTAACTTAATTTATATTAATTATTTTAGTTAATAATATAGTCGATGACTTATTTTTTTAATTTTCAGTGACACAAAAGGTTTTTTTTTTTCTTTGCGCTTTTTAAAGGGGGTTTATGAAGAAAGTTAAATTTTTTATTGGAACTGATAATTGAAAAGCTTTGAATAACAAAACATCAGAAATAAGGCAAGTAAATTATATTATATTAATTTAATAATATGACAATTAAATTACGAAATTAAAAGCATAAAAACTAAGAGTTAAATTAAGTTTAGCTATTAATATAAATATAGAAAGGTTAAAATTTTTGTGGTACATTTGCGAACATTTCTAAAGCAAACGGCAGCTAAGTGCTGAGGAAGAAGGAGTAAACGAGAGAGGAAAAGAGGGGGAGAGAGAGAGAAAGATAGAGAGGGAGGCACACAGATGAAGCAGAAAAGAAGAAGAAGAAGAAGTTTTTGTGCTCCTGGCTTAGTTTGAGTTTCAGCTTTAGTTTTTCTATATTTTTTTTGGCCTTTACATGAGCTTATCCAAGGCAAATGCATTGAGAAAGGGGAAAAACGTAGTGGAGGCAGATCATTCAGGTCAGACAAGAGTAAGACAGGGGAGGGAGAGTGAGAGTGAGAGGGAGAATGTGTGTGTGAGAGAAAGAGAGACAGACAACGACTGAAAGTGTCGAGTTTTTGTTGTTGGGCTTCAGCTCAAGGTTAAGTACGAATTAGCCTGGGCATTTAATTAAGTGGGCGTGCCAAATTTTGGGGCGCTCTAGCTGACTACTCTGCTGCCTACACTAACCCCACCCTTAAGCCCTCCCACCCCACTACCCCCCTGGGCTAAGGTTGATACGTTGAACAGGCGATGATAATCGAACAATGGCGCATAGCAAAACTATGGCAGCTACTAAATCGAAATTGATTGCGCCAACTGACCCCAAAAGCGCACACACACAGAGACACGCTGGCACACACACACACACCATGCCACACACACACAGAAATAAGCACACACAATGGCGAGTAAAGTTGCTTTAGCAGTGCTAGTATGAGAAAATTTAGCCACACGCATAGTCTTGTCAGGCACTTTGTTGTTTTAGCGGTTTCCGCCAGCGCCAGACTATAGCCAACAGATATTGCATGTATTTATTGCCTTTTGGCCGGGCTAAAACAAAGCAAAACATTCACATCAATTATTAAGCCGATTTTGCACGTGTAAAACGCGCTCAACGCATGCAGTGGTAACATTCATTGAAAAGAGACAAGAACTAAGCAAAAAGTACAACAAAACTAATTAGTTGTCAGCGACACTTCGCCCCAAGAAAGAGGGAAAGAGAGAGAAAGAGAGGGGAGACAGAGCGTAGTTAGACTGCTGGCTATCACCTGTCGCTGTCTCAGGTAAAAGTCTTTGAACTGTCAGTTTTTCGATTAGCGACAGAACAATCAGAACAATCATGAACTTAACTCGCAAAAACTGATTTCAGACGTTTAGACATTTGTGGCCCAAAGCCATTTTAGCCAGTGTGCAAATCTCAAAAGTGACAACAGCACACACATTTCATATTAACAAAATCTTTTAACTTAATTAAATAGCCAAAGTGTTGCCATGGGCTAATTTCATATTCTAATTGCCAAATCTATCCCTCTCTCACTCGCTCGCTCTCTGCATTTAATCAAAGTAAAAGCATTCTGGACAAATATTTAGTTATGTTAAGTTACAAAATTTATGCAAATTGTATTTTTAATACACTAAGTTACATAAATTTCAAATACATTTACAATTTGTTACTGTGAACTATGAAACAAATAAATTTGGTTCGCCAAAAGTTAGTTTGACTTTATGAAAACAATTAAAACTGCATAAAAAATACTTTTTTGTTTTTTAAGTTATTTTTATAATAATTTTTTAGACAATTATTGAGCACTAAACAAAAAGATTAAGAAAAAAAGTAGTAACAGCATTTAAATTTTAAAAATGACATAAATATAAAAATATGAATAATAATAATTAATATGTCATATAATAATATGCATATTATTTCATTTAAATTAATATTCAAAATATATGTAATTTATTTATTTTTTTATATCACATATTTTTTTTAATATTTTTCTATACTTTTTATACTTACATAATGGCTTAAACTTTACTCGACAACTAAATGATATTTTGTTTGGGAGAACATGTGTTAATTTAACAAAGAATAATAATATTTTACTTAGAATGTCTGCAACAATTGTTAGTTAATTCCAAGTGCTTATTTACAATATTTAAAAAAATATTTTTCTTTTCATCTTTCCATTTATTTATTTAATTTTTTATTTATTTACAGTAATTAAATTTTTTTTTTTCATTTATCTTTCTTGATTTTTGAACAATTTATTTATTTAATTTTGATTTATTTACAATATTTAAAAAATATTTTTCTATTCATCTTTCCATTTATTTATTTAATTCGAAAATTATTTTCAATATTTAAAAAATATTTTTCTATTCATCTTTCTATTTATTTATTTAATTTTGATTTATTTACAATATTTAAAAAATATTTGTACATATATAATTCTTGACTTTTGAACTATTACAAAAAAATGTTTAAAATTTATTTAATTATATTTATTTTATATAAAAAAAATACTTTCTTCAGATAAGTAAACATGCTAAATTTTAAGAAATTTTTAGCTTTTTATTGACTCTACTGAAGCTCCACTGCAATACATTTAATCAGTAAAAATCTTTAATAGTTTCCTCATCATTTATCTATCTTTATTTTCAACTATAACGTAAGTTTTTAGAATTTACTTAACTTTATATATTTTATTAATATTTAAATATATTTTGTTAAAATATTCTTTCAGCTTTTATTGACCAACAGTCCACTTTACTGATGCTCCACTGTACTACATTTAATCAGTGAAAATCATTAATGGTTCGCTCATCAGCAAATTGTTCATTGATTGTTTTTTGACAATCATTGCGAGTGTCTAATGTATTCACGAGTTGTACTTAATCGATTCAATGCGCTGAGCATTCATTACTGTAGGGAAAGAGGGAGACAGATAGAGGGAGGTAGGGGAGAAGGGAGAGAGTGAAAGAGAGAAGTGATTTTCTTTTCGTTTTAGCAGCGTTTTTGCTATCGTATCATTGACTTTTCCGGACACTTTCAACACTTTCCGTTCTACTTCTTTGACTGTTAATTAAGCAATTTACTGTTGACACATGCCACGAGTTTTAGTTGTTTTTGTTGTGCTTGTAATTATTGTTGTTGTTGTTGTTGTTGCTGTTGTTGTTCCTGTTGGCAATCAACAAAGCTAAGCTCATTATTGGACTGTCTGTCCAACTGTCTGCCCGCCTGTCAGTCGTTTGTCCTGCGACGAGTTGACAGAAACTTTTCAATTGTCATAATTATTCAAAATGTCAATGAGACTTTAGACCAAAATGTTCGCTAATTGCGCGTAAATACTTTCACTGGACCTGAGGGGGGACGTAAATTCTAAATGGACGTTGCCAACAGACGGTGTTAGACAGTGGGCGTGTCTGACTGCGTTTAACCTTTTAGCTTGCTAATTTTTTTTGCGTCCAGCACAGCCACACAATCAAAGAGCAAGAAAATTCTGCGAGTTGTTGCCATGCGGCATGTGGCATGTGGCAGCGCACAGAGACAGCGACAGCGACAGTCCCTGGAAATAGCACAGAAATAAATAGAAATGGGGAAAAATGGGAAAAAGGGCTATTTTTGTCACACTAAATATTTGATACCCTTGGAATGCACTGCGATGAGCAGTCGTCTAATTATGTCGATGGCAGAGTTGGTACTCAGTTGGGGCTTTAGTTTCTATACAAACTAAGTGATGAAATATGCTATAAATTTGTCAGCTAGAGCTATATGATATAGTAGCATAATCTGATCAACATTTAGTCAGTTTATAAAGCCTATTAAATTGAGTTTGCTATATAAGTTTGATAGGTATAGCTTCATAGGCACCAAAGTACTTTATACTAAAATTGGAAGTTTCATCCTTCAGTTCCTATAGCAGCTATATTATATAGTAAACCGATCCACACAAGCTGCAGCTCAAATAAGACGAGCTTTAACGAAGTTCCCTCGAGAAAGCTTCCCAGCAGAGCGACATGGCTATATCGACACGGCTGTTGATGCTGTTCATGAATATATATAGTATATATAATATATTTGAATTTTATTACGGTGTTTGTAATGCATTAAAGGAGTTAAAAGTGGAATATATAAGTTATCTACCTAATATTTTCCACTGTTACCTCCTTAAATACACTACCAACACCGTAACAAACTTAAAATACCCAACCTTAGTGTATAGAAAAGGAAAAATGTGACCAAAAGTGCCTAAAAGTGCGTCTGCCATTGATTAATGGGCTCCAAACGTTGCGACTGCCAATCGTCGAAGACCAGCGACAGCTTCACGTGCTCTATCTCTTTGTGCTCCCCATTTCAGTCCCACTTCCTGCCCCTCCACCTCCTGCCATACCCCGCCCCTTTGTTGGCATTTTCCTGTGACTGCGACAATGAGACAAAAAGCCAAAGCCAAAGCCAAAAGCGGCAGCGCCTGTCGCAGATTTCCTTTGCCTCTGTCTGAATTATTTGCGCTTGTTTTCTTTTTTCCACACAAAAAGAGGCAGGAAATACCCTAGAGTAGGTCTAAGCTGCTAAGGGGTATGTTGCTTAGCACTAAGAAATAAGCTCTGTATTCAAAATTACTCTAGAGTTGTTGACTAACACAAGACTACTCTGTAAAATTTCACTTTTTATTCTTAACATACATTTTTAGGAGTTTAAGAGCTTGAAAACTATTTATAGGTACAGTGGAATCTGGTTATAACGACTCCGCTTAAAGCGTCCATCCGGTCATTGCGACGAAAATTCGATGACTTATTTGGTCCCCATACAAGCTTTTTTTCTTTGCTCGTTTCGGTTAAAGCGTCTACCGGGTATAGCGACGTTAAATCGTCGGTACCTTGAGTGTCGTTATAACCGGATTCCACTGTATTTATATTAAATATATAAATTATAAATTTATATTAATTGTGCCCGAATATTTCCATTTTTACTGTCTAATGGTTAAACATACCCTGTAAAATATATGTATGCATATAAATTTATTATATTAAAATTAATATATATTTCGTATAAGATCTTTTTTGCTAAATTGGCATTAGTTTTATGCAAGTCAGCTAATTACTGGGTATGTTAAATTAGTGCTCGCCAAACTAAGATCTTCAATTTGTTACAAATTTAGCTTTAAAAACTTGTAGGTTAGAATATTAGCTATACGGGGTATGTTAAAGTCCATCATGCTCCGTCGCCTGTAGTGCTGAAATATGCAAGAGCAATGTCTGTGTGGAATCCGCGGGGAGACTGCGGCATACTTTTGGGGCTGCAGCCAAAGGTAGCTGCCAATTTATTTTGCATTTTCCTTGACGCTTTTGCTCTTAGCCCGCTTCTGCTCTTCCCCTCTCTCTCACCCTCTTTTTCGCCTTGCTTCTTATCGCCAATAAGCGTGTGTGTGTGTGTGTGTGTCTTTTATGGTGCTCCATTTTGTCGCTGCATAAATCGCATTGATACGTTTAAAAGTTTTGCTTTGTTCGTTGGCCTCCGGGCCACGTTTTATGGCCAAAAGGCAGCTGCGTCTCCAACTGAGACAACACGTGATGTGCCCAAAAATGCGCCAGCTGGGGCGTGGCTCCGCATCAGCCACATGCAGCCAAGACGTGCCCGCAGCAGCAGCAGCAGCATAAACTTGATGCAGCAGCACCAGTAGTAGTAGTCGTCGTACCTCCTCCAGCTGCAGTGGCTGCATCAAGCGACTGCTCAGCCTTAATGACATATTGAAGTCTCTCGCCAAATGCATGTGAGAGAGTGTGTGACACACACACAAACGAGTTCATGCATGTTCATGCATGTACTACACTGCAAGAAATTCAAATATTTTGAGCTAAAATCAAGCATTAGTAGACCAATTCCAAAAAGTCTTTTAGAGGGTGTGGAATACTTGGAAAGAGCTCGAAGAAATACTTTCCAAGTGGTTTTTTCCAGTGTACATACTGAAAGCATATCCTGGCTGTGTGTCAAAGCAACGAATGTTCAGTTTTAGCTTCATCGAAGTTGCGTCACAAGATGTTCAAAGACCTTTTCGTTTGGCTCCAACGAAATGCCGTTAACTGCATATGTAATCTCCTCTGAGGTTGGCTAAAGGGACAAGCGGAAAGTGGATTGAAGGCAGTCTTGAAGAGCAAAGAAGAGAGGGTGGGTGGGTGGTGGGAAAAGGTGGCAATCACAGTGGGACAACGAATGAACGCACGGCGGAAGGAAGTGCGATAAATATTCGAGTTACAGCACAGAGAGAAGTCAGGCGAGAAGTGCTGCGGAGTTTAAGCGAGAAGTGGAGCGAGAACTTACAGCAAACAGCGAAATGGAGTGCAAAGTTAGAGGCAAAGCGAAAAGATCACCTTACCCAAGAAGGAAAAGGAAGAGAAGAAAAGTGTAAGAAGAAGTGAAGAGGAAGTGAAGAAGAAGTGAAGCAAGAGGTTTAAAGACCAAGTGTGAAAATGATTAAAATGATTAAACAAATAAAAAAAACGTCCAAACTGAGTAGTTAGATTATGAGTCTGAGACTAATATGGTAGTTGAGTGAGAAGAGAGAAGCAAAGAAGAAGTCCAGTGAGGACTTTAGCAAACAGGATGGAGAAATGGGCGTAAGAAGCTTAGCTTAACTTACCAACTGAAGCTCAGTCAGAAGTACAGGGGAAATCAATGCGAGAAGACTAAGAAGAAGCACAGTGAGAAGCACAGAAAGAAGCACAGAAAGAAGCACAGAAAGAAGCACAGAAAGAAGTAGAAAATGAAGCACAGAAAGAAGCACAGAAAGAAGCACAGAAAGAAGCACAGAAAGAAGCACAGATAGAAGTACAGAAAGAAGCACAGACAGAGGCATAGAAAGAAGCACGGAAAGAAGCACAGAAAGAAGCAGAAAATGAAGCACAGTGAGAAGCACTAAGAGAAGCACAGAGAGAAGTGAGAAGCTCAGTGAAAAGTAGCTCTAGAAGCATAACGACTAACATAAGTTTCTGCTGCTCTAATGTTACACACACACATACACACACACACCTATCTTTCCACACTTACTTTATCACTTTAATGCAGCACTTTTAGGCACTTTCCAACACTCTAAGCCGCTGGCGCTTCTCGCTCATTTCCAAGCATTATACTTTATTTATGCCCTGTACGCATTATTAAAGCAATGCGCTTTTATCCTTATCTACTTCCTGTTTATGTCACTAGACACTGGAACTACATTTAACTTCTCGCTGTAACCGCTCACTCCCCCTCGCCCCCCCCCCTCCCTCCCTCTAACCTGCTGTCTTTTGGCCCAAGTCAATCCGTATTACGATTGAGTGCCAAAATCGCATAATTCAACTTGCTGCGCTCAGCACTTGTTATATAAATATCTAAGTGTGTGTGTGGGGGTGTGGGGGGGGTGTGCGTGTGTGTGTGTGTGTACTTTTGTTGGTATTTTATTTTTATGACTCACGCACTTTTGCGGCTTCCGGCTGGCCATCAAAATGGAGCCATCAACACCTGCTTTCGCAGAGTCGCTTCGTCGGTCCAGTGCTGTATAACGCACCAAAAAATATACATTTCCAGCGTTTTAACAATTTTTTTCTCTGCGTGTGTGTGTAAGTGTGTGTGTGTGTGTGTTTGTAGCTTTTCGTTGAATGTTTCGAAGTTCGCTTTGAGTTATGGCTGCAGTCGCAAAACTCAATTTGAATAAATTGCTGCAAACAAAACAAAGCACACACACACACACAGACACACTCGCGAGTGGATAAAGCTGAAGAAGTGGGTGTACAAGGCAACTGAAGAAAGAGAAAGCGAAACGAGCGTAGAAACAAAGAGCAGCCCATAAAGCCGAGCAAGTCTATCGAGGCCGCCAAAAAAAAAGAAGCGAAAAGCGAAAAAAATGTAAACTTTACTGGCGCGCCTTTTAAACGAAATTTACAGCAGGCAATACAAAAGTTTTTCACAATTTTTCCGAAAGGGAAAGATGGCGCTGAATGGGGGTACGAGTAGGGGTACGGCTGGGGATACGGGTAGAGAGGGCTGTAAGAAAAGTTGTCGGCATGGCAACTGAAATCCTGCATGTGTGAAGAATCAAGACGCATAAATTGCCAGCTGGCCCAGCAGTTGCCTTTCCTTACGGCTTTTAAGCTTATTTACTGCTTATATATTTTTAACACGCCCCCAGCCGCCCACCCCACTCCTGCCGACAACAACAACAATTGCGATTACATATTTATTTTTTTATATTTTTTTCGACAGCACTTCCGGCCCCAACATGACAAATGGCTGCAAATCGTCTTCCTTTCGCGGCCAACGCGTTGACAACAAAATGCGTTCCATCTTTTTTTGCCAGAGAGTGTGGTGGTGGAGGGGGGAAGATATAATGGAGTTTGGGGTGGGGGGTAGTGGGCATGAAAAGTGTGTTGGGAGTGGGAGAAAGTATGTTTTTTATCGACATTTTTCATTATTTATTTATTTTGCACTTCTTGGCAAAGCATTCATATCTGCAAAGTCCTCGCAAATAAACAACACTACACTCTGTTTGGCTCAAGACAAAAGAGCAAGCATAACACAAGATTGATACAGAATTAATTGTGTATATAAATTTATATGTATTTATGTATATGTTAATTGTATGTTTGTACAAAACTTTGAGCTTGTTTTTAGGTTTTTAACGCAAGATTGATTTGTTTTAAAGTCGAGTTTTTAAAGCTGTTTTAAAGACGTTTTATGAAGTAAACGCCTAGTAGCACAAGTGTGTTTACTCTTTGTTCCAAGTGAACGTTATGTTAATGTTAATGTTAATGTTAATGTTAATGTTAATGTTAATGTTAATGTTAATGTTAATGTTAATGTTAATGTTAATGTTAATGTTAATGTTAATGTTAATGTTAATGTTAATGTTAATGTTAATGTTAATGTTAATGTTAATGTTAATGTTAATGTTAATGTTAATGTTAATGTTAATGTTAATGTTAATCTTAATGTTAATGTTAAAGTTAATGTTAATGTTAATGTTAATGTTAATTTTAATGTTAATTTTAATTTCAATGTTAATTTTACTGTTAAAAAGCAGGAAATATAGGGTTTTGGTGCGTTATACAGCACTGGGCCGACAAGGCGACTCAGCGAAAGAACTTCTTTATATAATTAAAAACTCTTGTACTTGAAATTAATTTGGGTTGAAATGTTGCCCAATTCTTCGTTTAAAATTCCCTTCTCCCCTTCAAGACGTCATAAAAAATCTAAAAAATTACAATTAGCTCACTGTCTATCTGATTTAAAATATTAAGCGAAATAATCATTTCATATAAAGTCAATGTTAAATAAGTGCGCTGAAGAGTCTATGAATAAAGAAGAAAGGCTACAGTCGAGCGAGCCTACTGTAAAAGACCCCATACTCCTTCTTGTGCGCATTTTTCTTAATTTTCGACGGATTTGTCCTATGGGGGCTATGGACTAAAGTTGTCCGATCCGGATCAAACTTGGTGAGGATGGTTATAGTGATACCATACATATAATATGTAAGTTTGGTTGTAGTAGCTCAACTAACACTACATGTCCTCATACAAATTTCCTAATTTTCGACCGATTTGTCCTATTGGAGTATGGGTCCTCTACTATCTTTCAGAGTAAGGGGTCTAAGAATTAGATCTTTGACACAGGCGCTATGAAATGTCACTCTAAACTAATTCACACAAGTTTTCTACACTAAAAACTCGATGCTTTCAATTAAGAAACTGCCATTTAAAAACCTTATCACACCAACAGCTAACTTACTTTTATTTTCTCTACACTCTAAACTACTTTCACTTCACATAAACGATGTCAAACTATTCAATAGCAAAATATAACTTATTGATTAATTTGTAGCACCCCAATAATTGTGCAACAACTCAGCCAAAATATTTAAAATGCCTTTCGGACAGCGAACAAACATTTGCCACACTTTGATTACAAGTACTTTCAATTACTTAAAGTATTTACCAACACTGCGCAACACGTTTACAGCCGAGTGGAAATGCAATAAAAAACGAGCGGGGAAACTGAAAAATATGTGGGGACATAGTTTCAGCTTTTATCACTTCAATAATAACTGCTTCAAGTGCTGCACAAATTTTTTTTACCCGAAAATAAAATTATTTATCGTCACACGCCATCATTTAAAATGTTTTTTTACTTATTTCTTGATGGTACGGTATTTTCATTTCATTTGGTTTGTTTTTCATTTATTTGTATTTTTTTTTTTACTTGTATTTGAAACCGTTAAAAACTTTCGCTGGCCAAGTTGGAAAATTATTGTTGCCAACTTAATTGTCGCAATTAAGTTACGAGCCTGTCGGAGGCCAAAGTCGGGCCTGAAAACAGGCTCGGACACGTTGCTGAATGGCAGTCACACACACACACACAAAGGCGACTTTAGCTGGGCCACAGGGCCACGCCCCCTTTTTCATTGTGTGTGTGGCACTTGACGTCTTGCGTTTGTTCTATAAATGTTTTAAACATTTTAATTAGTTTTAATGAACGCTTCGTCGTCGTTGAAGTCGTCAAAAAATGCGTTTGAAGTGCTTGCGAGGCGACAGCGCGCGCTCTCACTCACTCACACACTCTCCCTCTCTCTCTCTCTCTCCCTTTCGCACTGCCTGTCTCTTGCACTCGAGTGCTGGACAGCTACGTGTGTCCTGTGACAATGAATTCATGAAAAGGTCGTCATTGCGTCCTTTTTGTGAGAGAATTGCCAGCTGCTGCTGCGGCCTGCTAAATGTGTTTCCTTTCTCGTGGCACACACCTCTAACCCCTGCCTCCTCTCACCTCAGCGGCAGCGGTGTCTAAAACGTCACCGCATTGCCACATAATACACACGGTTCTGCGGCCAACCGGGCGTATGCGTAATGTTTAGTTGTTAGCGGTCGCTTGTGGCTGTTGTTGCCTTTGGGTCGCTGCGGTCGCGCAAGTTTCCGTCTGAACTTAACGGTTCACTAACAAAGCCCCTCTGGCCCCCTCCCATCGCCTCCTTTTAACCATTTGTCGGTCCTTTTGGTCCGATTTTACTTGTCGGTCGCGTGTCGTCAGTGCATTGTTTTTATGTACTCATGCCACATGTGTATGCGGGTGTGCGTGTGTGAGTGTGAGTGTGAGTGTGCGTGTGCCTGTGTATGGCACCCTCTGATTGTGTCTTGTGGCTTTAAACGCAACTGGCCACAAATAAATACACACACACACACACACACACACACATTTATTTATACATGTGTACGTTTGTTTATATTATACAAATTCCAATTGCCAATTAGAATATCTTGGCATCAGTTTATTCGCCTTGATTTTGATCGTCCTTCAAGCAGTCCTAGATATGATGTTAATATTGCCGTTCAACTACCAACTCGTTTGGCATGCTCTGACCTTCATTAAAGCCAAGTCAATGCAAAAAGGAATAAAACCTCAAAGCTCTTGGAAATTGCCTCAAGTGTCACTTACTTATCAGATATTGCCTTTTAAAGCGCCCCTCTTTAAGCCTTACCTTAAGTTAAGGGCTTAAGGGTGGACTTAAACTTACATTTGGTATGGCGTGGGCAGCTGGCAGCTGGCAGCTGAGTCGATTGAGGCTGAGGGAAATTGGCATTAAACACAAATTAAACGGTTAGAAACTCTTTAATGGTGGAAAAATGTACATCGAAATAAATTTTAAATGGCAACTAAATAAAAAAAATATATTAATTGTTTATTTAAGAAACTGTGCGGGAAGTATTTATTCTATTAGTAGCCATACTAAGCCATAAACTACTTTTAAAATGCTTTAAAAAAATTAATTTTGCCATGAAGCTTTAAAATGTTCACCAAGCAGCAGTTGTACCACTAATTTAAAATTCTATTTAAAATAAGGAAATCAAATAAATTGCAGTTAAAATATTGAAATCAAATAAAATTTCAAAATACTCTATTATAATACTACAGAATAATTTATACACCTCATTCTCTCTCTCTCTCTCTCTCTCTCTATCTCTCTCTTTCCCTTCTTAAAGCTTCACTCTACAGCCAACTCCGATAAATCTCTGATTTCCAGGGGCAGTAAGTTTGGAATCTCTGCCATTCATGCGGCCCCTTAAATTAGAGATATTTTGTAATAGTTTAAACCTAAATTTGTATTGATCAACTTGGGTTTTTCTGGGTTTTTCCCAATCCTTGTAACAAATGATGGTTCAATTAATTTGCTTTTTTATTACCAGATTAATTAATTAATTGATCAATTATTTTTATTTTATTTTTTTATTTATAAATTATTTGTATTTATTTTAATTTTATTTTTTTTAATTGATCAATTTATTTTATTTATTTTTATTTTATTTTTTTAATTGATCAATTTATTTTATTTATTTTTATTTTATTTTTTTAAATAATCAATTTATTTTTATTTTATTTTTAATATTCCCAGATTAATTAATTAATTGGTCAACTATTTTTATTTTACTTTATTCAACTTGTCAATTTGTTTTATTTATTTTTAATTTTTTTTTTTTATTACTTTCAGTTAAAATCATTGTTTATAATTTACTTTTTATTATAATCATTATTATTAATTTTACTTCTACATATGAGTTTATTATTACATAGGTTAATACACACGATTGCTTTTAGTTTGCCTTAATAAATTAAAAGTAAATTTCCTTTTTTTTCTTAATAAATTAAAAACTCTTTAAAGTCCACCTAGGAAACCCACAACATTCGAAAATTTAATTTTTAATTTGCGAGTGTATATTTCCATTTTATATAGAAGCCATAATGTTTTTTTTTATGTTTCGCTTTAAGCGATTTTTCCTATTGATTTCTTATTCCGTTTTCCGTGCAGTTTGGCTCGCTGGCTGGCATTTAATGTGCTGTTTGATGAAAGTTTTCCGGGGCAGCAAGCAGAGTGGAAGGAAGAGTGCCACTGGCATAATATTTCAATAATTTATTGATTAGTTATCTTTGGCGAGCGCGCGGCTTCAATCAATTTAAATGCATTTTGTCCTTACTCATGAGTGGACGTCGTGTCGCTGCAAGGACAACAGCAAACGATGTCGAGCAGAGGCGAGTCGATTCGATTCGAGTCGATTTCGATGTTATTGGAAATGCAGTAAATAATACAGAAAGCCTTGTACATAGGCTAGTACATAAGACTCGATACACAAAAATATGCACTGACAGAAAAGAAGGGGACTTTGAAGTAAAATTAAATTCTTAAAGTTGGAAGTGAGTCGATGGCCTTCGTAGCTAGCTCTCTTTACCCGTTAGTTATTATATTATTTTGTACAATAATTAATAATAAATAAATAAAAAATAAATAAAGTGGGAAGTAGTAGAATAGTTGACAAGGAGTGTTAATTAATTTTTTGACTTTATTAAAAAATTTATATAATGTAATTAAATAATAAATAATTTATTTATTTATTATAAAATAAATAAAAATAACATAAATAAATTAAATAAAAATTAATTTTTGACAATATTGACAAAATGTAATTAAATAATAAATTATTTATTCATTTAAATTTTATTTCTTTTATAATAAATAAATAAATAATTTATTATTTAATTACATTATAGAAATTTTTTAATATAAATTATTTATTTATTTAAATTTTATTTCTTTTATAATAAATAAATAAATAATTTATTATTTAATTACATTATAGAAATTTTTAAATATAGTCAAAAATTATTTTTTATTTAATTTATTTATATTATTTTGATTTATTTAATAATAAATTATTTATTTATTTATTATAAAAAGAAATAAAAATTAAATATATAAATAATTTATTATTTATTAAAGTTGTTCCTACTTTCTTCTTACTTACTGCTTCTTCTTACACTGCTTCTGATAAATTTTGGCAATTCTTTTAGGCAGTTTAATGACATTTTTTCTCTCAGTGTAGTTATGCATAAAGGGGAGTGGGAAGCGAGAGTGTGTAGAGTTGAAGGGGTCTTGGGGTTAAAGCCTGGGATAGTCTGGTAAGTCCGGGCTATGTAGCCTGATACGCTCTCACTCTCCGCATGCCCTCTCTCTCTCTCGATACAATCTCTTTCTCTCTCTCCATGCGGGCTTATGCAAATGTCGCCTCGCGATATGCAAACACAAAGAAAAGAAGACAAAAAAAAAAAAAGTTCCAAGAGAAAATGGAAAATGGTGTGCACTTGAAAAGCAGCCAAATCGATGGAAGGCACACACACTCACACACACAGCCTCGAGTCAAACAAGAGCAGGCAATACTAACGGTAGCTAACCGTATCAGCAGCCTAAGGCTGATCGATTTATACCCGATACTTGCACCTGTTTTGAGGCACTGCAAAACTACACAAAGAAAGGTCTTTGAAGGAAACTTTTTATAAAATTTCACTAAAAATGTTTAAAGTTTAAGTGTTTAAATTTATGCAATTTAAAGGCAATGAAAAATTAGTTTAAAAAACTATGGAAACTTTTTATTTTATCATGCTAAAAATGGTTAAAGTTTAAAGATGTAAAGTCAAATAAAAAATAGTTTAAATATTCTGATTAAAATCAAACAACTTTTGCCTGAATTATTCTCTATGAATGATCAATAGTTCCCATTATAAAATACTTCTTACAATGCCTTACTTACTACTACAAGATAAAACTGAAATGATTTGAAAAGACTCCATAAATTTACATAATCCTCAACCCAAAACTCAGATCAATTCTACAACTTTCGCTTAACAATTGAGCACTCCATAAAAAACCCCTTAAATTGTGGTATTAAAGCTCAATCGTTTTGCTATAATTACTGCCCTCAAAGTAGTAAAACAGTAAATCAGATAGCGGTGAAAATAATCGGAGGTTTTTCTTTTTTAAATTATCGTGTAGCTGTAAAACTGACAATTTGACACCTGGTCAAGGTGTATGTAGCTGTTATTAACTCTATGAAAATGTTTACCTATTAACCAAATACAAAATGTGCTCGCTAGACTCGGCCAGCAAATTGATAATGTTGTTAGACAAAAGGAACAACAACAAACAGTACAAAAAATGAAGTAGAATAACAATTATTATGGCAACAATAACAGCAAGTTGAACAACAACAGCAACACGAACTTTTTTAACAACAATGGCAAAAACTTTGGCAACAAGAACAACAACAATTGAATCATTGTTAAAATTGAAGCGTTTGGTAAATAGTTGAAAAGTTTAGCACAATTTAGTGCACATTGTTGCCATTTGTTACAATTGTTGTTGTCATTTTGTTGCTGTTGTTGCTGTTGTTGTTGCTGCCCGGCGCTTTTTGTTATTGCTGCAAAATTGACTTAACTGCAACAGCGGCAACAACAACAGCAACAACTGGAGTAATAACAACCACAACAACATTGCATGCATTAGAAATGCTTTCCGTAGCACCGAACCTACACCAAGCCACGCCCCCTAGCCCCCTTAGCCTCCCTAGCTCCTGCTTGGATATCTGCTACCCTCGACAGTAAATGGACTTGGTAAACGTTTTGCAATAGACGTCCTACTATAACCCCTTTGATTACCCGCCCCACCACCAACTGCCCCTACGCGCTACCCCTTTTACCACCCCCTTCCGCCCCCCAATTTATTCTTGTTGCTGTTGTGCTTTAGTTGGCAACTTTGTGCCCGTTATTGATCCAAACATACACACACACACACACACACACACCGCAGTAGCTACAACATATGGGCGTGTGTGTCGGTGTGTGCACATAGGTGTAGACTAGGCTGATAGGCGTGGCACACCAGCCTTTGAGTTGTGTGTTTGTGCGAGTTGTAAGGGCATGCCTAATATGGGTCTTTATTTAATTTAATGCTATTTTGTGTTGCTTTATAGCAGCCAAAGGTAACAGCAACAACAGCAACAACAACAACTGCAGCTAATGCAACAGCAGCATAACAATACACGTAGGAAAAGTCGAAGTTTATTGAAAGCTCGATTTATTGAAATCATCAAACTATAAGTTGAATAAATCTTAAATATTTTCAACAACAATATTTCTTAGAAAACTACTAAAATAAAAGATTTCAGTATTTTTTTAGAGCTCCGAATTTTTGTCTGCTTTGAAATCAATGCGAGAAGTAAATCAACAACAACTTGAGCAGTTCCTCAAAGGAGTCAAAAACCGACTCACTTTGAGAGCTTCAAGCACGCTCTCTTAGTTTCTGTCTATATCCCTCATTCTCTTCATCGACCTCTCTCTCTACATATCGCTTGCTCTCTCTATCGTGCTCTCTCTGTCTTGGTCTCTCTATCTTGCTCTCTCTTTCTCTATCTTGCTCTCTCTATCGTGCTCTCTCTATCTTGCTCTCTCAATTGTGCTCTCTCTCTATCGTGCTCTCTCTATCTTGCTCTCTCTATCTTGGTCTCTCTATCTTGCTTTCTCTACCGTGATCTTTCTATCATGCTCTCTCTATCGTGCTCTCTCTATCTTGCTCTCTCTATTGTGCTCTCTCTCTATCGTGCTCTCTCTGTCTTGCTCTCTCTATCTTGCTCTCTCTATCTTGCTCTCTCTATCTTGCTCTCTCTATCTTGCTCTCTCTATCTTGCTCTCTCTATTGTGCTCTCTCTCTATCGTGCTCTCTCTATCGTGCTCTCTCTATCTTGCTCTTTCTATCTTCCTCTATCTATCTTGCTATTCTCACACACCAACCTTCTTCATCTTCTTCTAATACCTTCTGGTCCCAATCGTCTAGTTTCTCGTACTCAAACCACATTAGTTCCAACTCTTCTTTGCTACCGCATTCGCAAACGTTTCTTTACAATTTTTTACTTACCATTTCCACTCTATTCTATATAATATTATGTGCTTTTAATAGCACATTTCAAGTTCTCCTGTCTCTTTTCATTATGTCCCTGTTTTTGTAATTTTCTCTCTCCCCACATTCTGTTTTTGTAATTCTGCTTTCCTCCTTCTTCTTAAACGTTTGTCAAATTTCTTTGCGCTGAGCTTAAATGCTTTCTGTTTACTTTTGTTTTTGCCTTTTACGTTTAGTGTTGTTATTTTTGCCTTTCCTTTTCGACAACTTTCTTAAACGTTTCGCACACAAATCAGTTGCTTAGTGCAGCAGCAGTTCGTCGGCCATAACTTATGTGTTATTGATGTGCCACAAAGGTGGACAAATGAGTTAAAAATTTCCTCAAACGCGACTCGCAACAAACATTTTAAATTGCAATGCAATAAAGCAAAAAGAAATGCAAAAATATCAACAAAAAGAACTGAAAACAAAGCAACAATAAAAAATAAAGTTGGGTGGAAGTAATGCAGGAAAACAAACGGACTGTAAAAGACCCTGTATGCGTGTTGGAGTAATGTAATTTAAGGAGTTCTTAGATGTTTTCTAGAACAACAGAGTTATAACTTAAAAAAGTCCCATCAATTATATATCTAATAGGGCGACTTCTATATGATTTGGTTTGCTAATCTAAAGCAAAGTTGGGTAGGATACAGCTAAAGATACCACACATATAATGTGTCAGTTTGGTTTAAATAGTTCCATTAGTATTGAAGTTATTCTTGTTTGAAGGCACTTTCAGTATTCTAAGACTTTAGTGAATCGACTGTCTGGCCACGCCTGCTGCTGCCCTTAACACCCATAAACCCTTTTACATTTCTTGGGTACAGGGTCTAAAATGAGTGAACAAAATGGGGAACAAAAAGTGCAGAAACTTTAAACGTTTTAAAAATGTGCATTGAGGCGACTAAAGTGATGGCTTCAAGTGGGTTGAGTTCTGAGTTTAAGTTGAGAATGGTGGAAGAGTTGCATGTAATGTTGCAAGTGTGTGTGTGTGTGTGTGTGTGTGTCTATTCATGTGCAACAAGGCGCCAGCTGCCAGTCAGAGGCAGGACGAAGGCGGACATGTGTTTTCCCCTCACTTTTGCCAACTGCCTGTGAAACCCAACACATGTGAAGCAGTGCCTCTCACTCACACACACACACACACGCGCTGCTTCGCTCGCTGTCTCTGTCTACTGCGCTGCATAATAAACAATTTCTTTTTTAAACACATACAGAGACACAACAGCAGCAGCAGCGACAGCGACAGCGACAGCGACAGCGACTGTGACTGCGACAGGGAAAGATTCAAAAGAGCTGGAAGCATATGAATGAGGACGCGCAGTCAGCGTTCAATGAATGAATCATTCACGCAGAAATGAATAAAAAAAGCGAGTAAAACGCGTCGAGTGTGTACGTGTACGTGTGTGTGTGTGTATTCGTCCTGGTTAAAAATGTATTTTATCATTGTGAATGTGAATGTGAATCACTGAATGAATAATTTTTTATCTCAGCCAACTAATGAATACATGAATCAAACGTGTGAATACTTTTGCTGATCACGCAACGAATCAGTGAATAAATATTGCCAAAAGCGAATGAAAACGAGTAGTTAAGTGAATACTTGCAAGACTTTGAGTACTTTTCCAAATCAGTGAATGAGTCCAAACTAAGTGAGTCATACTTTTGAATATTCACTGAATGAGTGCTCAAATATCAGCACTTTATTGCCTTATTTGATTAGGAATGAAATTGAACTTGCTTTGGAAATAAATATTGACGGCGAATGAATGCTAGTTCATGTGAGTATGTGAATGGGAATAAATATTGGTAGTGAATAAAAATGAATGAAAATAAAAATGTCAATGAATAATCTTTAAAAATGCTATTTTAGATTAGTTAATATATTTTAACTCAGTTTACAGTCGAGCGCGCCGACTTTAAAAGACCGCGTACTCCATCTAGTGCGCATTTTCCTTAATTTGATACCGATTTGCCCTATGGAAGCTATAGTATAAAGTTGTCCAATCCGGATCAAACTTGTTGATGATAGCTATAATGATACTATAGATATAATATGTGAGTTTTGTTGCGGTAGCTTAACTAATACTACATGTCTTCATACATTTGTCCTTTCTGCGACGGATTTGTACTATTGAAGATACATTTGTCCGATCTGGATCAAACTTGGTGGGGATAGGTATAATGGTACCATACATGTACTGTGGTCACAATAGCTTAAGTCGTTTTCAAGTTAGGGTTTTTTCACTTTTGTGGGGACGTTGAAATAAACTTGATCTGCTCGCGTAGGAGACGGACTTTCATTCCAAATTTGGTGACTCTAGCTCTTATAGTCTCTGAGAGCTAGGAGCTCTTACGTACGGACGGACGGACACACGGACATTGCTATATCGGCTCGGTTGTAAATGCTGATCAAGAATATATATACTTTAGGGGGTTGGCCAGGCATCTAACTGTCTGTTACGCACATTTTGCTTCTGACAAACTTATATTTCATACTTTTTTTAGACCCCTTACTCTAAGAAAGAGTAGTAAGGTAGTAGCATGAAATATTCCATTATCCAAATAAATGCACTTACGAGTCTTAAATGAATACAACAAATGATTACAAATACTAGTTTGAGACTTGAGAGCTGATGACTAAGTAGGTACAAGACTCCAGCTTAAGCCACCGTCTCCAAAACTGGCTTCCAAACCAAAGCTACTGACTCCAAGAGGCTTCAAAATCTTCTAGGCTTCAAATAAATATTCAAACTCGTTATTAATATACAAAAACTTGACTGAAATTATAACAACTACAAATTGCACGAAATAATAGACTCAGGAACCTTTACAGAACTTAATGTGTGCGTGAGTGTGCGTGTGAGTGAATGAATACGAGTGTGAGTGAGTGTGAATGTGAATGAATTAGAGAGTGAGTGCTGGCGTGTTCTTTTGCGGCGTTCCTACATTGTATTCAATTTTGCAGACGGCTTTTTAGTTTCCTTTTAGTTTTTTTTTTGCATATATGACGTTGCTGCCTAAACAACAGGCACTACCCACTGCCCCCCTCTTGGCGCCTAACCACGCCTCTGCCGCCTCATTATATGGCACCTGACGCTCTCTGCTTTGCCCGCGCGCAATTAAATCGATAATAACGCGACCGGCGAAGCCTCAGACTGAAGCCTAAGCCTGAAGCCCCTCGAATGTCCCCAAAAGCCCCAAGCCGGTCCTTTAGTCCCTACCACCCCCCCTCCCCTTGGCGCCTTTGAGCCCCTCGAAATACGCGCTGTTTTCCTACTGAATTCCCCCTCGAGGACCACAAAGTCTGCCTAATTGCGGATGACATGAAATTGTTTGCGCTATAACAATAAACCAAGGCGGCGTCGACTGCGACGTCGGCGTTGGCGTCAACTGCGGCGCAGCTACATGTATATGACTAGGCCCTGTAGTGAACAAATGGGGAGAGTATATCAAGCTAGAAAATAACACAAATTTCTTTATTTTAGTCTAACTAAAGACATTTCTGCACTGACTTTAAAGCTTACTCGATCCTACTACAGGGTCTCCTAAAGTCTATATCACTGAACCACTGTCTATGCTACCAGCTATAGCTAACAGCAGCAAAAGCTGAGCTCAACTGCGCTAAGCTGTTGGCCTTTCCTGACCCAAAGTGCGAGCTGACAAATATTTGCTGTAGATGGCGCTTAGGTGCAAGGTTTATGTTTGCAAATGCATTCGATAAGCATCAGTTTGAGGTGAGCTAATAACAATTGCGATGAACCCACATGATAGAGACCCAGCAATCGGGTTTTAAATCAACCTACATCTTATGCCAATAAAGTCCAAGCTGAATCTGGTATTAAAATACTTAACTCAAATACCATCGGTTTAATTTGTGGTATTTTTTAAAGACAACAATTGCTCGCTAGGTAATTATGCAATTATGTTTGTGTTTTCAAATATTATTTTAATTTTCTGTTTACTACTTAAAAAATACTCGACTTACACATACCGTGTATTTAAATGTGCATGATTAGGCTTATATTTTAGGACTTTCTATACTTATAGTTGTAAAATTCGAGTGGTAGATAAAAAATAGTTTAGTTTAGAAAAGTATTAGACTGACACATACCCTATACTGACTCATTGCAAACTTATAGCGGTACACTCTTAACCAAAATTATTAACCAACACTGCTTGCCACTTGAAGCTAACGAATAGCTACACTGTTAAACTAAAACTGATCGACTAACACATACCCTGTAATAAAATATACATTATTTTTCTTGGATTTTATTACTTTTTTCACTTAAAATGTGAAATCCGAGTGGTAGACAAAAAAAAAGTTTGGTTTAGAAAAGTATTAGACTGGCACATACCCTGTACTGACTCATTTCAAACTCGTAACTGTACACACATGAACAAAGGTTTTAACAAACACTGTTAGTTACTTGTTTTTTATAAAACTGAAACTGATCGACTAACACATACCCTGGAAAAAGGTTTGAAGTACTTTAAATGGGTTATACGACTGATTTATGCCCTGTACTATACCTGCTACTCCCTCTGCTTGCTAGCCGATTCCATTTTTACATAAAAGCAAATGATCACGACCCAAGTATACCCTGTAATTACCTTTTTTTCTACAATTGTGGCCACTTAATAACGCTTAAACAAGTGTACATTTAAATATACTCTTTAAGTAGCAACATGTGGCAATCACGACTCAAAAATACCCTGTAATTTCTTAGGTTACACTTAAAAATACCCTGTAATTATTGACTTAAAACGCATTCTGGCTACTCTTACACTTTGAGCTCACATAAAAGTAATGAACTTATTTGGTTTAATTGTTTGGCCGACCCACCAAACTGTCGTGACTAACAAATACCCTGTGTTTAGCGTTTTTTGCCACATATTTTGGCAGCGTTTGAACTAATAATTGAATGTAATTAGTGGCGTTTCTTCAGACGCTGCTGCGAGTGGTGGGGGTGGGAGAGAGGGATGGGAGGGGAAATGTATGTACTTGAGTGCTCCAAACAGCAGCTTCCTTTTTGCGCCCTTTATCTTCATTTCCTTGCATTCCATTTGGCTGCCCCCACCCTTTACCCCATCAACACTTTAGCCCCCCCAACTCCAGCAGAGCAACTTAGTCCCTTGCCGCTTTTCCGTGGCTCTTTCCGTGCTCAAGATTATTGTGAGGGAAACGGAAAAGCCGTTAGCATTTGCTGCGTTTTGTTTTGTTTATTGTAATTGCAGACACTGTCAACATTGTTGTTGTTGTTGTAGCTAGGAGGTAACTGATGTTGTTGTTGTTGTTGTAGGCAACGCACGTGCGGAAAATGCCGCCGCAAAAGGCAAATGCGGCAACGGAAAAACTGAAACACATGGCACGAAAACGCTAATGACACACAAACACAAACAAACACGCACGTGTGTGTGTGTGTGTGAGAGGGTGTGCGTGTGTGAGGGTGTACTCACATGCTCTGCTGGGGGCCTTTGCTGCTTGTCATGTGTTTATTATCCTTTGGCAGCGGAAGTTTACAACAAAAGTTGAAGGCACAAAAAACCGCAGCACGTGGAGCAGCCAAAGATGCTGCCACGCCCACTTCTAGCCTCCAGTTTCTGTGACTGCTTGTTGCACTGTATAAACAATTAGAAAATCGCATAAACGGCCCATTAAATGTTTTTTTCTCCTCTCCCCTCCTTTCACACACTCCTTTCCCCCCTCCCTTCCCAGCCACATAAAAACTCTAATCAAATTTACGTAGATTTCGTTTGTTTAGCTGTTGTGAGCCATAAATTAGAGCTGCGACTGCCACATGACGCCGCCAAGGCGTTGGTGGGCGGAGGGGGCGTGCCAAGGGCGGTCGTGTATGCGCTGAGAGTGTGGGCGTGACCCAATAAATTCATCAAGCAACTCGCAGCGTCTGCTGTGAAATTAGCAAAAAAAAAAGCGTCGAACTCTTTGGCTGCTACGTACGGTAGTAGCTACCCTCAGGTCTATTCAAAATTGTTAGTAAATAGGGGAGCAGAGGGTATGCTGGTGTTGTGCGAACCTAGCAGCATTTAAATTGGGCGGCAAAGCGATGCAAATTGGGGGAGGTGGAGCAAAGTGGCGTTTTTAAAGGGTATGCTGCAGTCAGTGTGCTCCCAGTTCTTTAAAATATAAGTTAGCATGAGTGTTAACTAAGTCTTTCTCGAACTGCACTAAAAAGTGCACCCTGTTTGCTCCAAAAACCGTTGAGTTATGCTCAAAACCGTTCTCATATCAGTCAGTTATCATACTACAGGGTATCTGCTAGTCGTGAACACGTCTCTTTGTAGCTTTCCCCCTACGACTGCCTTAATATTGAGGGCGTTGCCACGCCCCATCCTGTCGTTCACATCCAAGGGGTCCTTTAATTGAATATTAATAACAAAATCCCGGCGAAAAGGATCAACTAACCAAAGGTTCTCCAGAGTTAATGTATGCGCATATGTGTGGCCCTATGTGTGTGTGTGTGGGGTGGGTGTACGTGTGTGTGGGTCCCCCTCGATGTCTGTTTCCTTTGTATTTGTGCACACGCGCAGCATAGACTGGCAAGGTCCTGCCACTAAAGTATGTCCTGACATGTCAAATGTTAATATAATTATTCGCAACACAATTCAACGCGATTCAACATGACTCAACCCGATTCGACTTGATTCAACTGGTCTCAATGCAATTCAATTCGCTCACACATGACCTAAAATTACCAGCTTTAATTCGATTGTGAAATTTGATTAACTTCTAATCGGAAACAGCTACGAACTTGCACTTTTAGCAACTCCTGAGAAATAACTTCCGTTTAGCAGCGAAACTCGGTAACTTTCGATATTAAAGTGAGCCATAAACTCCACTAAGATTTATGGCAGCTCAACAACTGAAGTGTTCTACTTTTAAGGTTATGTTGAGCTCTTTTAAGGTTAGCTTTCAATTTAATTTCTAAGAATTTTACTTAAGCGAAGTTTGCAGAAATTTTAATATATGTAAATAAAAACTCAATATGACGATAAATAAACACAGTTCATGGGAAAATAAACATTTTCTGATATATACAAGATTCAGTAGAAATAATAAATTATTTTTGCATTATAAAAACACTTTTCGAAATTTTAAAAATAATTTACGACAGCAATATATATTTTATTACTTTAAGCTGTGAAGTGCATATAATTTTGTATTAGTATTATCATTATTATTATTATTATTATTATTATTATTATTATTATTATTATTATTATTATTATTATTATTATTATTATTATTATTATTATTATTATTATTATTATTATTATTATTATTATTATTATTATTATTATTATTATTATTATTATTATTATTATAATTATTATTATTATTGTTATTATTATTATTATTATTATTATTATTGTTATTATTATCATTATCATTATCATTATCATTATTATTATGTTTATTATTATTATTATTATTATTATTATTATTATTATCATTATCATTATCATTTTCATTATCATTATCATTATTATTATTATTATTATTATTATTATTTTTATCATCATTTTTATTATTATTGTTATTATTATTATTATTATTATTATTATTATTATTATTATTATTATTATTATTATTATTATTATTATTATTATTATTATTATTATTATTATTATTATTATTATTATTATTATTATTATTATTATTATTATTATTATTATTATTATTATTATTTTTATCATCATTTTTATTATTATTGTTATTATTATTATTATTATTATTATTATTATTATTATTATTATTATTATTATTATTATTATTATTATTATTATTATTATTATTATTATTATTATTATTATTATTATTATTATTATTATTATTATTATTATTATTTTTATCATCATTTTTATTATTATTGTTATTATTATTATTATTATTATTATTATTATTATTATTATTATTATTATTATTTTTTGCATACTTGTAGAGCTCCATAAATTATGTTTCACGAAAGGAATATTAATAGTTATTAACTGCAAATAGTCACAAAAAAAAGTGCTAATGGAAATGGGAGAAGGCAAGCCATGGTGGGATAGAGCGACGGAAACCCATTGAGACAGGAGTGGTTCAGGGTGGTTCAGTTAACTAACCAAAAGACCTAAAACAGCTAAAAGCAAAAGTTATGCGCGTAACTCTCTGCGTGTGTGTGTGTGTGTGTGTATTACTGTGAGTGTATAAAATCATGTCGAGTCATTTCCTGTACAACTTTAGCCTCTCATACACACACACACACACACACAGAGCAGCGAAGCTTGGAGAGCCACTAAAAACAGTCAAAACCAACAAAAAAAGGAAAATAAAATAAAAACCAGCAGAAACAGCAACAACAAGCAAGAAAGAATTATGAAAGAGGCGAAAAAAAGCGAAGAGGGATATAAAAAATAAAAAAAAGTATTTTATATATATATATTTAAGTATATATTAAAGTGGCATGAGCCCGAGTCAGACAAGTTTCCTAGGCATTGCTTTTAATGGTCATAAAAATTTTATTATAATTTTTAATAATTTAGACGAGCACATTGCGTTGTGGGAAAGGGGCCAGCAGGTGAATGGAAAGGGGGGCAGTGAAGGAGTGGGATAGCAAGATTGGACTCCAAGACCAGTTTCTGTGTCCAGCACGCACACACACAAGCACACACACACACACACACACACACACACACACACACACACACACACACACACACACACACACACACACACACACACACACACACACACACACACACACACACACACACACACACACAGCTACACGCACATACATGCGCGCGCGAAAGTGCAAATGCCGTAAATCATGGCGCAGGTAAACAAACAGCAAAAACAGAGAGAGAAATGGTTGTAAGGGCTACAGTGAAGTGCACCTGACTCTAAGACACCCTGTGATTACTTGCTGCTCTAGATGCATTTTTAAAGCTCTGCAAAAGAAGCTATTAAGAACTTTAGGAACTGGCCTCAAATTGCAGCTCATAAACAAATTTGAGTTGGAAATAGCTAAAGTTTTTATGGCCACAAAATATTTGTGCACAAGTTTTGATAGCTGGCATATAAAATAAAATAAAAAATATTTAATTTTAATTATAAATATTTTGATAGCTTTCATTCAGCACATTACAAAAATATTCACTTTAAGTTCAGACCACTTTTCAAATCAATTAACTTAGTTTCTGAGTTACTTTTATCAAAAAAAAATAAACTTTATAAAGCCCCTAACCATCTGAGCAGACCATACACACTCCCTCTGCACAGGGTACCCATAAAAAAAGGCACCAAACAGAAGTAGAAGCAGAAACGAGCAACGAAACTGAAACTGAAAATGAAATGAAATGAAATGAAGGCAAGGACCACACTCGCTGTGTGTCCAAAAGAGACAAGCTCCAAGACGGGTCAAAGGGGGTCAAGGGAGGTTGGCAGCGTGTCATGGAGCATAGAGCACTGTAGAGTCAGGTCAGCTGGTGTATAAGCGATGTCCTTCAGAGCATTTGAGCCGCGACTCTGTCGACTCTTGGCGATAACTTGATGAAATCGTTAACATTACCGTTAGACGTGCCACGTTAACGCCACTGCAACAGTGCAACATATGCTACCAACATAGGTGTGCTCACAGGTGTATGTATGTGCGCTTAAAAGAGACAGCACGATAGCTATAAAAAGCTAACCAAATCAAGCTATGAAAAATGATACAGCTATGAAGTGTAACTAGTTTTAACCGCTTTCTGAAGTCCCCGTGCGCCACTGCACTGCAGTTGCTGTTATTTAAGCCATTTTATAACTTTATTAGGGTAAACGATATTCGATTGATTGTTTGTACCACGTAAAGGGAGGGAAATAATTTGGTTGACAGGTTTAAAGTATGAAATTTGATGCTTTCAAATGATTTAAAACTGGAATCACACTTAGACCAATGGAATCTTGTTGATATTGTTACAGACTACTCTTTAATTTGTTAAAATTAACTTGTAGTTAATTTTTCTTGCCAAGAAATAAATATGTTATTTATAAATATTCAACTTGATATGAATTTTCAACAATTTTTCTAAATAATCTAACACAAAGCGCCAAAGCCCCACCAAAAATCAATTTGTTAATTTCTGTGCGCTGCCTAAAAGTATGCTTTAGTTTAAGTGGTAAGGGAAACTGCTTAGCTAAAAACTGCTTGCACAATGCGCTGCTTACATTAAGTAAAGCTCTTACAAATGCACACAAAATGCATGTGCGTGTGTGTGTTTAATATCTTTTGTTGTTTTGATTGACATTAAAAACATGTGTGTGTATGTGTGTGTGTGAGTGTGTGGGGAAAGTAAAAAAAACAAAACGCTTGCAGCAGTTGCAAAAGCCACAAATGCCAAGGCCAAGCCACAAAAAGGGTTTGGGGTGGGGGGTGGAAATGGTTGGCACGTTGAGCTGATGAATCGGACAAATGCGAGTTGGTGTGTGTGTGACTCTGAGTGTGTGTGTGTGAGTGTGTGTGTGTGTGTTTGCGAACAGCAACAAGCGCGAATATGTTTCAATTTCACAGCTGCAGCAGAAGTGAATGTGTTCCACCATTTACAGTTACCAGTTACAGTCGCAGTTACATTTGTTGGTTGCCTGCAGTTGATTGCTTGACACACTCTCACACACACACTCTCTCACACACACACACTAGTACATAAATCGAGCTAAGCCCTGTGCTGTGATTTTTAGCCATTTTTTGCTGTTGTTGTCGTTTGCTTGCATCTGTGTCTGTATTTGTGTGTTTGCTTTTCCGCTGCTTTTCACAATTTTCGCGCTTTTCTCTTTCAGTTGGTTAAACTTGACCCACAAAATACGCGCCTGCCACCAATTTAGGAGTATATGCAACAAACTGTGGCAGCTGCTCTTGAATTTAACATGCCACAATTCGCGTGTGTGTGTGTGTGTGAGCAACTAAATAAACAGACAACAGAAGTAGAGTGAGACGGCATATTGGCAAAAGGGCAAAAGGAAGTGGGTTGGGTGGTGGAATGTGTGTGACATTTAAATGTTTGAATGGTGGAGCACTGCTTGAGTACTGTGCTGCTTGTCGCGCTGCATAGGAAGCAGTGCAGCGTATAACAGTAAGCAGTGCTCTGCCTGTCTGTGGTGCGTGCCTCGGCTAAGCACATTTGGACACACACCTCAAGCAGTTGCTGAATTCAAACAGCAATAAAAGTAGTGTTACTAATGGAACAGTATTAAAATGAAAGATCCTACTGAAAATGGCTCAGTACATCACTAACTGAAATTACAGATACTTTATATAAATAATTATTAGATATGCTATATAATAAATCAACTAAGGCGAAAAGTATTATACATTAATTTCTATGTATATGGTGCGTGCCTCGACTAAGCACATTTGGACACACACCTCCAGCAGTTGCTGAATTCAAACAGTCAGCAATAAGACTGCATGAAAACAAGCATAACGTCTGAAAATGACCCTGTACTTCACGAACCTTAACCATTTAATATTGTTTAAATTAAATAAAAAACTAATTTATTTCATTTACTTTTACTTGCAGCACGACTAACAGCCTCCCAAACAAAGATGTTGCCATATCGTCAGCAGCTGTTGCCACTGGCGATGGCCTTGCTGCTCCTTCTGCCCGCGGCGAGTTGGGCCAAATCGAAGAACAAAAACAAATCGAATCAGAATTCACACTACAGTGACAGCAGTGGCAGCAACAATGGCGGTGGAGGCAACAACGAGGACACCAAGGTCAAGGGTCACGGCGATGGTGGACAACACTTTGCCATGGAGCCACA
The DNA here is from genome assembly GCA_018152125.1 of Drosophila dunni. NCBI lineage: Eukaryota > Metazoa > Arthropoda > Insecta > Diptera > Drosophilidae > Drosophila > Drosophila dunni. Next base: position 9,414,841 of record JAECXC010004147.1, on the reverse strand, counting down.
GGATCAAACGGCCGTTGTGGGCTCACGCGTAACGTTGCCCTGTAGAGTAATGCAAAAAGTGGGTGCTCTGCAGTGGACCAAAGATGATTTCGGACTCGGTCAACATCGCAATTTAAGCGGTTTCGAACGCTACTCGATGGTGGGCAGCGATGAGGAAGGCGATTTCTCGCTGGACATTTATCCGCTGATGCTCGACGACGATGCCAAATACCAGTGTCAGGTAGGACCCGGTCCCCAAGGCGAACAGGGCATACGCTCGAGATTTGCCAACCTGACGGTGCTGGTACCACCCGAAGCACCAAAGATACTACAGGGCGACTATCTGGTGACCACAGAGGATCGCGAAATCGAACTCGAATGCGTGTCGGTTGGCGGCAAACCCGCATCGGAAATCACCTGGATCGATGGGTTGGGAAATGTTTTGACCGCCGAAAGTTTCTTTGAGCCGTTGGCAGATTCCCGACGTGTTACCACCAAATCGGTGCTAAAACTGGCACCCAAAAAGAAATATCACAACACGACCATCACGTGTCAGGCTCAAAACACCGCCGATCGTACGTATCGCTCGGCCAAGGTGCTGCTCGAGGTCAAGTATGCGCCTAAGGTTACGGTGTCGGTGGTGGGCGGTGCGCTGGCCGGTGGACGTATTCCCGAGGGCGCAGACGTCATACTCAGCTGTCAGGCGGACGCGAATCCGCACGAGGTCAGCTATCGTTGGTTCATCAACGATGAACTCATGACGGGCGATTATACTACCAAAATGGTGAGTTGAGTTTGGTCAGTAAAGGGTTTGTGAATTAAATGTCTTATTCCTTTCCTTTCCTTTCCTTAGGTTATTCACAATGTCACACGTCAGTACCACGATGCGATTGTCAAGTGCGAGGTGGTCAATGCCGTGGGCAAGAGCGAGGAGAGCGAAACCCTCGACATCAGCTGTAAGTAGAGAGCAATTAATTTTATTTGGGAATGGCCTAACTTCATTGACCTTTCGCTCCATTTTCCAGTTGGACCCGTTTTCCGGCAACGTCCGTCGAGCAAGGAGGCGGATTTGGGCGCCACTGTAACTATGCGCTGTGAAGTAGCTGGAAATCCAACACCCGAAATCGAATGGATCAACGAGAACTCCGATCAGGTAAGCTAAGAAACCCACTGTACTGTGGTAAAAACAGATAAGCATTTCAACCAATTGTTCCTATGGGAGCTATATGATATAGTAGTCCGATTTGAATAAAATTTGGTCAATTTGCTACATTTTCCTTAAGTTTATGCCATAAAATCGGTTTTTCCTCCCATAGTACCCACGCTAACTAACCTACTCCCTTCTTTCACAGGTTGTGGGACGCACACCCGAGCTGAAGCTCAAGGTGAGCAGCGAGACCGCCGGCAGGTACTTCTGCAAGGCGGTCGTTAACGGTTTTCCAGAGATCGGAGCGGAGGCCACGGTCTACGTGAAACGTGCGCCGATCATAACCTCACACAAGTTACAATTTGGCGCGGTCGGTAGTAGAGCAAAGATCGATTGTCTGGCCTTCAGTATACCCAAAGCGGAGCATATACTTTGGTCCTTTGAGGGCAAACTGATCAACATGAGCAGTGCCGATCCGGATATATATATTTTCGAGGAGCACCACTTGCCCGAGGGCGTGAGAGCGGCACTTATCATCAAGGAGAGCCGTTGCACGGACTACGGAAAGTACAACTGTACGGTGATTAATTCTTACGGCTCCGATTCGTTGGTGATTACGCTGGTGCCGGAACCGGGCAATATACCCGTACTGCTGGTCGTCATGGGTTCGATGGCCACGGTGGCAATAATACTGATGATCGTGATGATTGTCTATGTCTATCGGCGACGTCGTAGCCGTAAGAAGCCAATGCCCGCGGATGTGATACCGGAAGCCTCACGCGGCGGTGACAAACTCAACGAACTGAAGAGCGAACTGAGAGCCAAGGCCTATGATGTGGAATACTCCGAGGCGGGCAACGATGGGCTGGCCATTAATCTAACTCAAACCCCCATGCCCGATGTGCAGATGAAGGGCGCTACGTTGGGTGTACCGCTTGCGGGGCCCGTGAAATTCGATGAACGCTTCTCGGGCGACTATGGCGAGCCGTACACTCGACAGTGTCACATCAAGAATCTGAAGAATCAACAGGAGCAGGCCTACAAGGAGAGCACTAGCAACGGTTACGCCCCCTATTTTGAGTACGCCCTCGATTATAGTCCACCCGGGGATGGCAAGGGCAAGTCGAATGTCGGTGGCATCAATTCGGCCACTTTGCCACATTATGTGGCAAATGCCACGCCCACTTCGGCAGCTGGGGGCGCTGCTACGTCTACTCCACTGGGCAGCGGTGCCAGTTTGCCGCGGAATCAGCGGCATGAACTGCATCAGCAGCAGCCACAGACGTCGCAGGCCAACGGTTTTCTGGGTAAGTTCAGTGTCAAAAGAACTAGTTCATTGAGGGAACTTTACTGGGAATGATGGTAAGGAGTGGAAAAATTATAAGGGAGTTTACTTGCAAATTTTAAAACTAACTGGCACTAGTTCCGAAAGTGAACTTGTTAAAAGAACTAGTTCATATCATTGTTTTGTTGGTAGAATTACTACAAAAGGCTGTACATATTGTTGAGTAGTGCTTTGTAAATTTCAAAACTAGTTCCACACTAGTTCCGAAGCTGAACATGTCAAAAGAACTAGTTCTATGCTTTGCTTTCTGGGTAGAAATATTACAAAAGGCTGTATACATTTTTCAATAGTGCTTTTGCAAATTTAAAGACTAGTTCCACACTTGTTCCGTAAATGAACATGTCAAAAGAACTAGTTCATTGCCATGATTTTAATAAAATTGTTAGTAATAGTTAGAAAACCTGTTAAGGGGTGTACTCACACAATTCAGAGCTAACTCCGCACTAGTTACAAAGATGAACTGGCAAAAAGAACAAGTTCCGTTGATCAAAAATGAGTGGAGTTTTCAGTGATAATTTGAAAAGGTTAAATTAAACTAGATCAGCATAGAAAGTTCACAACGAACTAGTTTAAAAAAATGTGTTAAAAGAACTAGTTCATTCGAACAATGACAGTCCAGGAGCTACGGCAAGTAAATGGAGTTAAACTATTCATTCCAAAAAATAATAACAAATTGAACTAGTTCTTAAAGCACATCTTTTGAACAATCGATAACAAATCGATAACTTAACTCATCTCACTCTCTCTTTCCCACTTTCAGGCCAACCACTGCTGCAGAACGGCATCGACAGTCGCTTCAGCGCCATCTATGGCAATCCCTATCTACGCACAAATTCATCCATTTTGCCACCGCTACCGCCGCCCAGCACCGCCAATCCGGCGGCCACACCCGCCCCACCGCCCTACCACGCCACACGGCATGCCAACAGCAATGGCGGCTTGAAGCACTTCGGTGCCGTCGGCGGTCATGGCGGCATCGGAGGCTACGGGGCTAGCGGTAATATTGGAGTGGCCGGCATTGGAACCGGCATTGGAACCGGAGCGACTGGCAGTAGTGTCAGCGGTGGACCGGGCAGTGTTAGTGGTAGTAGCTCCAATTTAACCGCTAGTAGTAATACACTGGCGGCCACGCCACTAACGCAACCCACGCTCTGTGGTCCGCTGGGCGGTGTGGTGGGCGTGGCCGGAGCGCAGCAGAGTGCACAAAGTCCCTCCGGGCAGTTCATACTGCCCAACAATGGCAAGGGCGGTACACAGAAGGGACCGCTGGCAACGCATGTTTAAGCGGCAAATGGAACTGGAGTCGGAACCGGTACGGGAACTGGAACCGGAACCGGAACCGGAACTAGTACTACAACTAACTGCTATTAGCGAGCGTAGCGCGTATATTTATTCAACTTGTATTCGTATTTGTCTAGACCCTAGAAAACTAAGCGCAGTTCTAATGTGTGTGTAATTTTTTTTTTTTTTTTTTTTTTTTTGTGAACAGAATTCGATCGTACATATATATAAAAACAAAAAAAAACCGTATTGTGATTTATAGCGTTAATTATTTTATGGCAAACTCGATAGCGAAAAGTAAATTTAAAAAAAAAAAACTTATCAAGCGAAAGAAGTCAGAATTTGAAAGTCAGAAAGTAAGGCAAAGAATTAAATATATAAATATAATATATATAAATGTATATCTAGTGCAAATTTTAAGATTTAAGAGTATATCGAGTGGGTTCGGGTTTTTATCGAGCGCTGAACAAATGCAATGTATATCAATTATCGAAAACGTATCGAAGTGCGAAACTTTAAAAGTTCATTTTAACCGCGAGTTGAAAGCAAAACCACAAATTATAAAATGACATAAAATTTGCAAACTATTCACAAAAACACAACATAACAAAAAAGAAATTGAAAGTATATACATATAGAAATTTAAAGATAAACATAAGTAAATTAATGAGCAAATTATGATATTGCCTGTAGTTAGTTCCAAAGCAAAAACGCATCCGCAACATTTTCTAAGCCAAAATTTATTACAATTTTTAGACTTACATTTCAAATGCAAAGAAACGGACTAAAATAATGCTAAACACAAAGAAAAAACTAAACACTTCAACGATGATTGCGGCCAGAGCCGCTTTTCGCATGCAATTCGGTCAATTTACAAAAAATGAACTGGTTCCAATTACAAATTTAGTCTACCAATGTGCAACAAAGTAGGAAACTTTTACTCCGAAGTGAACTAATTTAGTGGTTCCATATAACAATGCAAAATTTGCTTTCTTTTATGCAGTCACTCCGAAATGAACTAGTTTATAAGTTCAAACTCCAGATGTTCATTCTTATCAAAACAAAACTATTGGTTTTTCCATATCAATCAATTCAGTACTAAAATGAACTGGTTCCAATTACAAATTTAGTCTACCAATGTGCAACAAGGATGAAAACGTTAACAATACTACTTTTGGTAGTTTAATGCAGTCACTCCAAAATGAACTAGTTCAGTGGTTCCATGTCACAATGCAAATTTACTTACATTTGAGCCAAAATGAACTAGTTCAGTTCATTAATTCAAAGTCAAGATATTTATTCTAATCGAAGCAAAACTGTTTTTCGATGTCGATAATATTTGTACTGAAATGAACTAGTTCAATTACAAATTTAGTCAACCAACGTTTACAATACTACCTTTGGCAGTTCAAAGCAGTCACTCCGAACTGAACTAGTTCAGTGGTTCCATGTCACAATGTAGTCACGCCCAAATGAACCAGTTCAGTTCATTAACTCAAAGTCAAGATGTTCATTCTAATGAAAACAAAACTATTGGTTTTTTCGATATCAATAATTTCAATTCTTAAATGAACTAGTTCAAGTACAAACGTAGTCTAAATTCAATTTCAATACTGTTCGATTACAAATTTGTTGTGAACTAGTTCAATTACAAATTCAGTCTACCAACGTTTACAATACTACCTTTGGCACTTCAATGCAGTCACTCCGAAATGAACTAGTTCAGTGGTTCCATGTCACAATGCAGCCTCTCCAAAATGAACTAGTTCAGTTTATTAGTTCAACACCAACATATTTATTCTAATTGAAACAAAACTATTCGTTTTCGATCTAGTTTAGTTGAGTACCAAAATGAACTTGTTCATTTTGCTGGTTCCATGTTAAAAAGTTTGCTGTGACCCACAAAGCAAATGCAATTATTTGGTATCAGTATTAATACTGTTATGTAGTGGCTCCGAAATGAACCAGTTCATTTTAATACCTCCGCAACTAGAAATAAAACAATTAGATAAAAAACTGAATATTATACCAACTTTTTCCCCAATAAAGATTCACAACTTTCCATTACCAAAATCAGATTATAGGGTATTACAGGGTACATGCCTACCACTTAAACTTGACCGAATTGCAATCAAAGTGAAACGATTTGATTTGAAAAATCTAAGAACCTAAAAAACAAAAGTTAATGTATATGTAAAATGACGTAATATTATATGTAAACATATATACAATATATATACTATATGTATTATGTGTATGTATGTTTATGGATCGTATATATATAACGCATATGTGTATGTAAGCCCTCGGGTTGACCGCTTAACATAATTTACTAAATAGTTGTAAAATATAAAAAAAAATATTTAAATATAATTCGATATATAAACTAGTAAATAAATATATAACTATATGAGCGCATGTGTATTACACTGAAATTTTTTTTGTCTGCATAGAAAACACTTGAAATAAATTTAGTATAAGAATTAAAACATTTTAAACGTAAACTAGAAAACAAAAAAAGCTTAGCGAAATTTGTAAAACACATTTGAGAGATCTACCAAAAAACTGGAAAAAAAAAAAAATATTAAAGAAACCAAAAAAAAAAAACAGAAATGATTGTAAAATTATAAAGCGTAAAAAAACTATGGAAAAAAAAACAAAATGAAAGAAAAAACGAAATGCTGCCTTATAATTCCTTGTGAAATTTGTTGGGTTCTTAAATTACTTAAGTGTTTAAGCCAATACTAATTACAATTTTTTTTTTTTTTTAATATTTATATATATATATATATATATTACAACATAGAGAAATATTATAATACGAATCTAGTGAAAGAAAGTCGCTTTAAACGTTTTTTGTTTAAACTTTTTAACTAGACGACGATGCTATTTGATTTTTGTTGTGCTATTTGCAGAGCTTCTACGTGAGTTCATTAAAATACAAAAAAATACAAACGTAAAAAAAAACAGCAAAATAAAAAAAAATACGAAAAGTAAATTTAAAAAAAAAAAGCAAATTAAATAAACGAGACTTTTTGGGTAAAATATCAAGCGATTCAATTAAACGTTCAATTAAGCGCAAAGAAAATGATTGATTAAAAAAATAAAAGAAAATTTACGAAATAAAAAAAAAGTCAAATGAAAAAAAAAAATCGAAGAAAAATCCTATTAAGCCAAGTAAAATATGATAATTATACATTATGAATATGAATGTGAAAAGCAGCAGAAAGTAAGCATAAAGCAAATAGCAAATGAAGAAAATGAGTATGAAAATGAAAATGCGAACGATTACGGCAAAAGAACTAAGCAAAGTGTGAAATTTCGTGTAATATGAACATTAATTCAATTAAAAACTAAGTCAACAAACTCAAATTAGTTGAAATAAAAACATAAAATGGAATAAAACTACAACTGTGTTCTTTCTTTATGGGCCTAAAGGGATATCTGCTAGTCGACTACTATGACAAATTAGTTAAAATAAAATAAACATTAACATGCATATTGCGTTAATTGGGTTCCAATCCCTAATTATTTCTATGGTAGCTATATGATATAGTAGTCCGATTTGGATGAAATTTGGTCAACAGATGGGAAACTATTAGAAATGAAATATTGCGTGAATTTAGTTGAAAACGGTCAATAGACATTGAAAATGTTCATTCTAAGCATTTCAACCGATTTTCCTAAGGCAGCTATATTATATAGTAGGCCGATCTGGCAGATTTTAGCATATGCACTGCCTGCAGAGAGAATACAGATATGTACCAAGTTTGATCAATATATGTAGCTTTAAAACTTAAAGACTATTTCTCAAAGAAACAGACTCCGTCTGCGGCTATATCTACTAGGCTGTTGATGCTGATCAAGAATATATATACATTATGGTGTCGGAAACCCCTTCTTCAATGCGTTTAACTTCATGACACAAACATAATTCCCTATGAAAGGGTATAATAAGAGCACGGTATCTACTCGTATGCTATATCCACTTAGTTAAAATAAGTACACAAAATTAAGTTAGGTTTCAAGAGTGGGGTATCTTCTAGTCGATTACTTGATTTTTGTTTTGTTAAGACTTGAAATGATTACAGGGTACGCACAGGGTACACACATACATACATATATTACCAACTTAAAAGCATCAACCAACAACATAATCACAACTTGGCCAGCTCAGTTATGCCCACTTTTCACCAAGAAAACAACCTAAACCTAAAACTTAATATAAAATTAAATTAATATCATAATAAGTATGACAGCTCACAAGACAAAACTCCAATTCTTCACTATAAAAACGCATATTTTAGTAAATTTGAAGCTAAAACGGCATTTCCTGTATTGCTGTCGTTTTTTATCGCTCATCCAGTTAAATGAGTTATGAATCACATAGTTTTTCTTCACAAACTAATTTCACCACAAATTTTTGACTCAACTCCATAATAGTAACTAAAACCACTTAATTCTTTGAACCTTATCATAATTACAAATTCAAATATTTGGAACAATTCAAGGAACAAACTAAGATACCATAGATCGAGGAATTTAAAGATTTTATAGGTAAAACACTTTAATAAAAATTAATTTGTTAAAGAAGTCTATAGAAAAATGTGAAAAGAAATAATTTTTAAATTATTGATGAAAGCCAGCAGAAAACTCAATTCTTTAAATCATGTATTAAGCAAATCAATTTGGATTATAAATATAGAAACTATAACAGCTTGGATAACCCTATTAGGTTCCTAAAAATTGTTTCTCACTTCGAGTTTGAGCAAGAAACGTACCCAATATTTTATCATAAAACAGTCTCAGGGTATTATGCTGTCACGCATGCTCGACGGTAGCCTTTCTTACTACTGAACAAAATGGATCTGACGTAAAAAGCTAAACTGCCAACACTGATCAGAGAATCGGTCGCAACGAGCTCAGTAGTTCAATTGAACATGCTCGGAACCAAGCGACACAACTCTAGATTGCCACAGCCAGAGCCAGAGCAGAGCAAACCATCGCACTGTCCGGACAATAAAGAAAGAAAAAACAAGTATTTAATTTTTGCAGCCATTTTGAAATTGAAAAGAAATAACGACACAGCAGCAGCAGCAGCAGTAACAACAACAAGAATGCAACGACAGAGACGCAGGCGCAGCAGTAGCTGAGAGCGGCCACATTAATGAGCGTGATCAGCGCTCTCCAAGGAGCACCACGAAAAAAAGAAGTAAAGAGCGGAGTTTGCACACTTAGTCAAACAGGTTCACAATAGTTCGTGTTTCCAATTCCCTTTACTTAATAAAATCCAACAATTTTTTTTACAATTATGTTTTTAATAAATGTAAATAGCATAATAGGGTCATCTAATTAATATTAATTCTAGCTGCATAAACTTTAAGCGAAATATAAAATGTTGCACACATTGCCTCAACTTGTGTCAACTGACATTGGCGAGTGAATAAGCAGCTCTGTGGCTCTCTCACTTATGAACGCGACGCGTTCGTTTGGGCGTCCGGTTTACAATGGATCTCGGCTCACTGTGGCTAGTTTGATGAGAGCGCGCGAGAGAGCATAAACGAAAGAGAGCCATCGAGAGCGTAAGCATAAGAGAGAGCGTGTGGAGAGAGCCAGCCAGCCGGTTATCGTCGTCTTTGTCGTTGTCTTTTTCGAGGGTTCAGCAAAGCGGCGCTCGTGAGCGCGGCTCAAAGTGTTGCGAGTCGTGAAACGAAACGGATATCGAGGCGGACAGTCTGCAGCATTTAGAAAATTGCAATTGCATGGGATATTTTTTTTTTTTTTGAGTGCCTCCTCTCCTCAATTTGTGCGCGTGTATATGTGAAGTGCAAAAGCAAAACGCAAAGTTTTTAACTCGCACTGCAAGGCAAAGAAACGCAAAACAACAACAACATCAACGACAGCAACATCGAGAGCAAATTCGTAGAGGCAACAACAATATGGCGTTTAATGCCGCCGCATGCGAAAATTGCTGCAGCATGCGATTGCGGCGCGGCGAATAATGCATAAGAATCGCTATTGAGTTTTCGGTATCTCGGTATCATTGTTATCGTCATCGTCATCGAGATCAAAACCAACATCGAAATATTCTTTTTTTATATTTTTTTTACCATCCACACCGTGTCCTCTCTGTGCGTGTGTGTGTGTTTGTGTGTGTCTGTGCATGTGCAAACAAATTCATATCAAAGGAAAATTCAAAAATAATATAAGCACAGAGAGAAACAACAACAACAACAGCGCGACTCCTAAACGCGTTTGTGTGTGTGTTTGTGTTAGTGTGTTTTGTGTGTGAAAGGAAGCAACGCTTTGTCTTTGTCTTTTCTTCACCTTCGTCGCTTTGAATATTCAACCGCTTCAGTCGTTGCGGTTGCGCGTGGAAAATGTCGCCGTTGTCAGCGTCGACGTCGGCGTCGCTGCATAAAACAAACGGCGCAGCGCGGCACTTAATTGTTCTATTCGCCTGGCTGCAAAATACATAAATAAATTGCATAAATCAATTAGAAAAGCAAAGGAAAGAAAGAAGAAAAATAAAAACAAATAATATAAATAAGAAACCAAAAGTCAAAGTGAGACAACAACAAACTAAACAACACACTAAAGATACTACACATACAACAACAACAACTACAACACCAAAACGACTAGCAAAAAAAAAGAATTCAAAAGCATAAAACGCAAATCTTAAACTGGATTACAATGCAGTTGCAGCGCAGCAGACGTCGCTGTCGCGCACACACAATTTGGATTAACGAAATGCTAGCGGGCGTCGCGCTGCTGCTGCCGCTGCTGGCGCTAGCTAATTTCAGCAGTGCCCAAGCGACGGGTAAGTGTAATAACAATACAAGTAACAAACACGAAAAATAACTAAAAATAGCTAAAAATAAAGCATAAAACACAAATCCAAATAAAACATAATTTGGGTTTGATTTTTGCATGCATTTTGTTTTCCTTATATTTTTTGATTGAGTCTGCATTTTTCGTACGTTTTGGAGTTTCGTTCGTTCTGTTCGTTTCCCTTTCTATTTGTCTCTTGATATTTCCTTTTGACTCGCTGTTCGTTGCTTTTGCGCTCCTGCTTGCCTGCCTGCCTGCCTGGCAGGGCAGAGAGCACGGACAGGTGGTCGCTCGTTCACTCGCTCTCTTCTGCTGCTGGCTGCGCACGCTCTCTCGTTGCTCGCCGCTCTTTGCTCAGATTTCTGTGTACTTCATTTTCAGTCTTTTATTTTTTTTTGCTTACCGTCGGCAGCCTTTCGTTTCGTTTCATACCATTTTGTCCCATTGTACAATGTACATACAAGTACTATACATACACATAAACATATGTATGACAGTTGACACTGTTATACTTAACGCTTGCATATTATTTCTTTTTGTCAACTTCCTGAGACTACTCTTTGCTTTGGGGGACTCTTTGTTGACTGCCCAATAATAGTAATTAGTCCCACTTGTCAAAGTTTTGTAGCTTCACTCTATTTGCCCAAGCAGAACTCAACTCAAGTTGAGCTCTAAAGTCTGGCATAATAATATGCAGCCGACAAGAAAACTCAATATTTGCATATTGGAACTCTATCTCTCCCTTTGCCCCTCTCTCTACGTTTCTCTGTGCTTTGGGGCACGGCTCTTGTCTAATCATTGTGTCAACAGAAATGTCTTCTTCTTGTGTGTGTACTTAGGTGTAGGTGTTGTTGTAGTTACTTTTGCCCTAACTTATGTCAACTTTCCAGGAATTATGTTTAAAAAAAATACCTTACTTTTCACTGGAATACTTTCGGTATAAAAAAAGAAGGTAGTTTTTTTTTATCAGCTATTTCATGTTTTATGGACTTTGTCAGTCAGGCGATCCTGTTGAGTTTAAAAGTGCGGAGTTGTCATGTCGCAAGCAGAAGTAGAGTTGAAATTACATTTAATTTTTGGTGCTATGAATTAATAAAACTATAGAAAAGAGTATTTATATAGTATTTAATTGAACTAAAAGATTCTTAAAAACATAAAGCCAATAAGTCAAATTAGTTAGATAATGACTAAAATAATAATAATTTTATAACGTAATAAAATTTAAAAGATTTTGTAAAACTAAAATAAAGTTAACTTGAATTAAAACTCATCGTAGAAAATTCGTTGCGAAAATCTCCAAAAATTGCAACTAAATTACCCAACAAACAAATTTATATAAATATAGAAAACTTGGAATTCAATAGAATAAAAATAAAAAAGCTTATAAAACAGAGAGTATAAAATTAAGTAAAATTTTTAACTTCAAAGCAGTCGATATTAATTGTTTGATTGACAGTGGAAATAATTTCCAGTGTAGCTTGCAAAAGCTGACAGCTCTGTTTATTGATCAATAGCACGCACGACAACTCTGTCAATTAAAGTTAGTTTTTTATTTTAGCTTGATTTGTGTAATTTTTAGCCATTTCCGCGACTCTTTGACTCTTAGCTCCATTTCCTCCGACTCTTTGAACATTTTGCATATCGAATTCGATCGCCATTAAGTCAGTCATTAAATGCCGCGACAAATTAGCGGCACTTGAATTGGTAACAAACACACGGAGGTGGGGAAACAACTTGGCAGGAAGAAGCTAAACTTGGCTAAAACAAAAAACAGTTTTCAACTTTCCCATTTTTTTTGTTAGTTACATTGACATTTAAAGCGATCATTTGCTAAGTAATAAAAAAAAAGTTTAATAACATTTGCATGCACTTTAATAATTTACGCCACGCCCACCAAACCCTGAACGCCCACATCCCCGCGCCTTGGGATCATTCAACTTTCGCTTTGTGGCGTTCAGTGCTGAGATTCAAAAATTGTTGCAGCTGACAAATTGTGTTGCAAGAAGCTAAGGTAGCGCCCCCTTCTCACGCTCTACTGCTCTCTTTCTTCTTCTCTCTCCTTTTGACGCTGCGTGGAGCCTGTAACGGTTTTTTGCTCGTGTGATGTTGCAGCAACAACCACCACCACCACCAGCAGCAGCAGCAAAAGGAAAAGCGACAGCTGCCACTTAAGTGTACACATATAGAGCGAGCGAAGCAGATAACAGAGGGAGAGAGAGCGAGAGAGGCAGCAGGGACATGTTCCTGCAACTGCAAGCAACCCCTAAGCATATTGCACAGGCGCGTCCTTTTTACTGTTTGCTTCGCAGATCAAATTACGATTAAAACAGCGACAGCGACTGTGTGTGTGTGTGTGTGTGTGTGTGTGTGTGTGTGTGTGTGTGTGTGTGTGTGTGTGTGTGTGTGTGTGTGTGTGTGTGTGTGTGTGTGTACCTCACTACCTAGGCAGGCAGAGCCAAAAGATACGAGTCGCAACGAAACGAAACGAACCGAAGCTGAAAACAAGTTCTCGTCGTCATTTCAATGTCGCGCATGCTCTCTCGCTCTCCCAAGAGAGCGCTGCTCTCTCTTTGCCTGTGCGTTGACTGCTAAAGTATTTCCTGTCTGCTGCTGCTTCTCTTCTCCTGCTCTCCTTCTCCCTTTTGCTGCCATTTCCTTCGCCCTGCTTTATCCTTATGCTCCTGAGCGCTCACCCTAAAAACATTTCTTGACTCTGTTTTACTGTTTTCTACAAAATTATTGCAAGTCACGCACAAGCTGTGACTGCATTAGAAATTCCTGCTTAATTATCCCTTAATTCCCAATATGGGAATTATTCGACTGTTCCATAAATAACTTTAGTTGAACCCACACGGCATACGGAATACCATCAATTATGCATAGCACCAATGAGTGCAAAGTTGGTCTCAAGCAGCGTCACATGTCGGTAATGGAACGACATTCCAGTTTCAATACAGAAATTTTGCATAAATTATTGTAATTTACTTAAAGCATTACTATCGCTTGTTTGGACTATGGATTACATCAGATTTGGATCAGTTGAGACACTGCATATTTACTTTCTAAAACGTTGAATACTAAAAGTGGCAACTCCCTTGTTCTGATCACTTCAATTGCATATAAAATGTTATCGAGTTTTATATAAAAGACCTACGAGCTGAAAAATTATAACAAAAAAAGTTAAATTAATTTTTGAAGCTACTTTAAGCAACAGTAAAGAATCTGATGGAATCAAAAGAGTAAAAAAATGCTGAGAATTAATGTAAGCGTAACCTCTAGAGAGACAGACAGAAGAAATGAAGTAAGAAGTAAGACAGCAATAAGTGCTTTAAGCCTTTCTTTTGGTTCACACAATTAGTCTGGATATAATTAAGTGTCTTCCGGCGATAACCGATAACTCACACACACACACTGACACACACATGAAGGCAAACAGGAGCAATGTCAACTTGTGTGAAAGTTGTTGACCAATTGAACACTGTTGGACTGTCCGTCCGTGTCTCTGTCCTTCTGTCACCTGGCTTGAATATCATCATTGTTGTGTCTTCACTGTGTCCCTTCTTTTTTTTTGGGTGTCTTTTTTACGGGACACTTATCGCCCATTTGCCGTCACATTTATTAATTAATCGATGCCGCCTTTTACTAAACTTTCTCAGCACTTAACCGATTGGTAACTTAAAACTTAATTAAAATAAAGCTTAAAAAAAAAAATAAATAAAAAAAGTTTGCTTACTTTGTGATGCGTTAAATCTGGAAAGAAAATACCAACAAGAACACGCAGTTGAAAGCAATGTAAAGTAAACCAAAAACTGCAGCAGTTGGCCAAAACGACAAAAGGGTGAAGTAGGGGAAAAAAACCCGTTTAAAGGCCCGTTTGCATTTCGATTATAATGCGCTGTTACTTGATACCACCTAAAGATCATCATCATGATCAGCCTGCTGAGGTTCCAGAGCAGTTCCGTTTAGCCAAGAAATCCTGTTTCATTTTTGTGTTTTCAACGTTTAGCAAAATTGAAACAGAAATTTGTAGCTCTTTCGATTATTTTTTCGATTATTCTTTTTGGTCTGCAAACAGGTAGAATTTTGCTTTGGTCCGGAAATCAGAGACAGAAATGTTGTAAGTTGTTGTTGTTGTTTGTTGCACGCTGCTTTTCCCATAGACAAAATGTCTTGAGAGTCTGGAGTCTAAAAGAGTCGATTGGACATATTGGACATTGCATAAACATGACTCGCTGTCATTGTTCCCATCATCAACAACATCACATCACAACATCACTGCAGCATCATCTCAGCTTCATCATCATCATCATCATGATCAAAGTTGGCATTGCCATAGATTGAGCTTGGTCCAAACAACTTTCCAAGGCGGCGCTGCTGCTGCTGCTGTTTCTGCTGTTTTTCTTTTTCTTTCATTTTGTTCGCTGGGAAAATGCCTCAAATGGTTAGACAAAACTGTTTGTCTATCAGTTGATGCAAGTTAGGGAGCTGGCAAGGGGAGGCATTAGGGGGAGTGGCTCTCTGGAGCTAGCAAATTATCGATAAACGCATAGTTAACAAAGTAGTTTATAGATATTTTAAAGGGTATGTGCTAGTCAATGCTTTCATAATTTCAATAGTCTTATTTAGTAGAAATTTTGTATATTTTAATAGATCTGCAACATAAAAATTTATTTTATTTTTAATAAATACTGCATTATTTTATGCTCCATATTAATTATTTATTAATTGTTTGGCTTAAATATATATTTTTTCAATTAAACCCATAACATAGTGTTGAAGTTGGAGTCTTTTTTGGAACTTTTACTTAAGTTGGGCTAATCTAATAAAATAAAAAATATTTATTATCCCAAGAAGAACCGCTTAAAACTATTTTATTTCAAAATAAAGTCATTCTGCTTGTTAATTAAATACAGTAGTTTAAAAATTTATGTATTTAAAGAGTTAATAAATATTTTTAAAAATTCTTTGAACGACTAAAAAAATAAAATAATTTTTTTATGTGCATAAAAATTAATTTTCAGTAGTGTAAAATTGTATAAACAATTTTTTTTAATAATTTAAAGCATTTTCAAGTATCAGTTAAATTTGATGGCTTACTAAAATTAAATTTTTAAATTTTCGTCTTATTTTGTAAACATTTTTCTACTTTTGTTAAATTGGTAAACTTCAACTTTACGCTTTAAACATTAAGCTGCATCGATCTTAATCATTTCACATGTATGCCATCTCAATTTGGCTTAAACTAATTATGAAAGCAGCTAGCCAGCAAATCATTTCAGCTACCACTTAAGTTTTCGGTTTTTTTCGGGTTTTACTGTAATTAAATCTCCACAAAAATTGAAAAGAGAAGAAAAAAGGAGAAAAAAATCAACGATTAGGCCAAGAAGTTGCAGTCTGTTTATTGACTTTTAATGATGGCCAGGCGAATTAGTGCGCACACACAGAAATACACACACACACACACATAGCTATGTTGCTGTCTTTTTCTTTTGAGCTGCTCCCTTTTACCCTTTCCACTTGGCACTGCTCCTAAACAACTTGGCCAACGACTTCGTCTGTTACTTCTTGCCTGTTTAATGAGTTTTCTTTATGGCCAGGGCGCAGCACACACATACAGCTAGCTCTGCCACACACACAGATACACACACACACAGTGAAGTATCTGCTGCCTGATACGCACTGACCGAACAAGTTTTTAGTATTTTTCTTGGTTTTTTTTTTATTTTTCTTTTCTTCCTCTTCTACACATTTTCTGTTGTTCCTCGTCTTCGTTTTGTATTCTGCTTTGTGCTTCTTATTCTTTAAAACCACTTCATGGCCTGGGCCCGGCTTTGACTGTGGCTGTGGCTTCGACTTGGGCTTGGGTCCAAAAAGGCTGACAACCTCGGCTGGCGATGGACGACGGTGACGACGACGACGGCGACGAGAACAAATAAACGAACGGGGCAGAAAAAAAGAGCTCTCTTCCTCTGCCACTTCCACTGCGCGGTGTCGATCGCAGCCTCAGCGCAGCACTCACAAATACAGTCGTCTTTGGCTATGACGAACAAATTGAAATTTCTCTTTACAAATTTTTATCTCAAACGCATTTTTTTGGGCTTTAGATTTAACTGCATGCAAAGCCGTGTTAAATTGTTAAAAGCATTGAGGTTCATCATATGCTGGCTCTACTGTATTACCCAAAGTGTCTTGTCTTGTTTTGTCTTTTGTTGGGTTGTGTTTGGTGTTGTGTTGTCTCTTAGCCAGGCCCGATTCGAATGCACGCGATGTGCGACTGAGACAAATAGCCATTTTTATGTGCCCTGTAGCTACCTCGCTCACACACACACACCAACTCAAACACACACACGTTTAGATAGAGAAAATTCACTTTGAGTGCCAACTCATTCAGCTGGACATAGAACTTCTTTCTAAGTCTTAAACTTACAACAAAATGTGGCAAGTTTACAAACAGCACATGTGTGTTGTCCGTGTGTGTGTGTGTGTATGGGTGGGTTGCTGTGTTTGTGTGTGTGCAATGAGAAATGACAATCATCATTATGTACACTTGAGCGACGGCGATCAAACGGATCGCATATTGCCTTTAAAAGACTCGTCTCCTTCTTGGTCTTCTTCTTCTGCTTCTTTCAAATCTTCGTCTTCGCCTTCGTCTTCCTCTGCTGCTTCTTCTTATTTCGCTTCGTCTTGTTTTTCTTCTTCTTCGTACGTCTGAAGTTGAAACCGAAATCGACGACGCATCTTGACTTCACAACGGGTGTGAGAATCCATCTGTTCTGTAAGTAGATCAGCCCAAGATCAGCAACGCACACACAGATACACACACACACTAACACGCACACACATGTTTCGATAAAGAATGCCTGGCGTAGATATAAAGTTGAGGCATAGATAAAATATACAGTTGATGTCTTTAATTACAAATGTTTATTTAGAGATCTCCAGAGAGATCGCGCCAAACATGGAGAATTATTTGAGAATTGTCAGCTTCTTGACGAGAACATAAAAGTCGATACATTTGTAAACAATGCAGTATATAAAACAATACAATAAAAACTTGTATCTTTTAGTTAATAAAAATTTTAATTTAGTATGATTTTCCATACATTTTTCTTAAAACCAATGACTGAGTTTTCTAAATGTATCTTAAACTTAAAATAGATTTGATTATAAAACTTTATGGTTGATTGATTATTAATTTTTTTATACAAATACTGAATGTTTAAGTCTAAATAGAAAACAATGAATAATTTTAACTTATGTATCTCAGATTTAACCAGAAAAGATATTCACACGATTTTATGTATCTTGTATAGTTTAATATCTTATATTTTATTAATATTTCAAGACACTTTTTATAGCTAAAGCCCCTTAACTAACTGATTTCCCAAATGTATCTCAAGCTCTAGTGCTAACTTTTATATCGACTATAAGTTTTAAAGCTACAAATACAGAAACACACATAACTAATGATTGCATACAGAAACGATCGACGCATTGACAAACAGAAAAAAAGGCAGAAATGTATCTACAGCTGAAGAGATTGATCAGTATGTTGCACAGTCATATATATGCCTGCCATATATGGCCAGATCGAACATTCATTTATAACAATCACTTTGAAGCATCTCCAAAACTAATTAATGCAGCCGTTAATGATTATTGTTAACTTTTTGAGTAACTTGAATGTGTTTTGTTGTAGTTTTTCACATTTGTGTGTTTCTTTTTCATTTGGTAGTCATTAAAATTGAATGCAAAAGATACAGATACATTTGAGTGTGTGGTAGGAAATGCAAGACACAGTTACATTTCTGATGCATCAAGGGTGTGTGCGAGTGTGTGTGTGGAATGTCAAATGAACGGCTTAAACAAGCTACCAGTTAGTAGCTGCCCTTAAGATCACTTAGCAACTCGCTATCTCTATCTCTTAGGCGGTCTCTGGTGTCGCTGGTGTTTGCCCACTATGACAGCCAGGTGGCGCCAGTGCATTTGTCACACAAAAGTAACTGACGCTGCGCTTGTTGCACAGAGTATCTTATGATATATACATGTGTATATATATATACATAATCCCTTTAAAGTCGCAGCTAATCTAAACATTCACACGCTGTCGAATGTTTTAGAGCAGCTTTCAAGTTGTTGTTGTTGTTGTTGTCTGCCGGAAGTGTTAAATGCTTCGCTTTATTTAAAGTACACACAGCGAGAGAGACAGAGAGAGAGAGGGAGAGAGAGAGCGCACTGTGGTACGAGTGAGAGGCAGCATATCACTCATATGCCACATTATTAATATGGTTTTAAAACTTCATGCAACTTTATGTACTAAAGCAACCCTTTTTATGCTACGTAAGAGTGCGTGTGTCTGTGTGTGTGTTTTTGTGCGTGTGTTGTGTGTGTGCGCCTGCGCAGCCATTTGCTTCTTTGGCGCGCATTTGCCAAAGAGACAAAACTCACAAAACTCATGAGGGTGTCTTCTCTTTTCTCTTGTTCCCACGTTGCTCGCAGCGTCATATTGCCCTCTCTATCACTCACTCAGTCTACTGCCTCATCGAGGGTTGCTATTGCTCTTCCCTGGGGGTTGGGGGTGTTGATGATGCCAGGCCATGCAAAGTGTCGCATGTGTTTTCAAGTGCAACTTCAATTACCAACTAATAAAAAACCTTTCGATGAACTTTACCAACTTTTGCAGCTGGCCCATTTAAAACGTTTGTATTATCATTTATATTACTGCCGTTGTTGTTGTTGTTGTTCTGCTGCTGCTTCTGCTTGTTATTGTTGCGGTTATCATGCGCTCAATTACGTAGCGTTTTCAGGGAGGGCTGCTCGCCTTAGGGTAGGTCCAAATGAAAACAGGCTATAAATGACAACATATGCTCGCGGGTTAATGATTTCTGATCAGTGGTTGAAGGCAGTTTGAGTTTTTCTAAGTATTTATACATTTGATGAAAGTTTTACCAAAATAAGTTTTAATTTTTGACTATTAAGATGAGATATGATAAGATTAGATGAATTTTAATATTATGGAAACTAGCTCAGGGTATAAAAGAGTCGCACATACTTGGTTGAGGGTTTCTTTTGAGAACAAAAAAAAATATATTTATTTAAAGCTGAACTATGCTGACTTTTGTTTTACAATTTTAAGTGGGAATATATAAAAAATCTTAAAAAATGATGCCCTAAAATCTTAAGGAAGATTTAAAGTGTATGCTTTAAGGATCACGCAGTGAAATACTTGAAAATATCACTACTAAAGCTATTAATAGTTGCTTAAAACATTGCAGCTTTTGTAACAAAATAAATTATAAATAAATTCTTAATACTGATTATATTTGCTAAACATTCCCATGCTTCTGTTGGTGCAACTTATCAATTTGTAACCCAAAAATGTATTAGAAAGAACGAAAGATAAAATGGTAGACTGGGAAATAAAGGGAAAACCACAAAAACCACAACATCCTACTGATTTTGGCTGTGCCACCCAAAAAAAAAACAAACGTTGATCCAATTACCAAGTGTATCTCGAATTCTCAGCCAGCTGACAGCTAGAGACGAGACGATTACCGAACAGCAAACTCCAAACACCAAACAAGAAACACTAGCAAACACTGCGAGTCTCCAATTCTTCAAGTCAGCGATTCTCTTGCACTCAGCTGCTGTCTGTAGCTGATTCTTGAAACGTCTCGTGACTTGAGACTTGGGCGTCTCAGCTATCGTTGACTGTGGCCTATTAATCTATCAGAGCTGAAGACTAAGCGGCGTCGAGATCGGGGGGCCCAATAGATATGGCCGCAGACCGCAAAAATTCCATGATGCACACAATGTAACCTAAAAAACTAAAAAACTAAAAAAAAAACTAGAAATAAAATAAAATGGAAAAACCTTAGGCAAACCGAACCAAAATCTAAAACCAAACCGAACCGAACCGACGCGTTGTTTGTCGGTTCCCACACTCGTTTAACGACTACAGAGAAACAGAAAGAGACAGCGAGAGAGGGAAAGAGGGAGAGCGGGAGATCGCGCGGCACTTGGAGCTACTTTTTCATTAACACTTTACAATCTTTCCGCATTTTGTTGCCTTCTGCTGTTATTACAACGTTCACGTTTACTGGACGCCTCTGCAACAAAATGTCTTTTGTTGTTGTTGTTGTGTTTTTTACTTATTTTTTTCTTGTTCGTTTTCTATTTGCCATTACACATTATTTATGGGGCGACTATTTATTTTTATTTAGCTTTTCATTGTTGTGGCTGCCACCTCCACGCGTTCGACCACCGCCACCGTCACCGCCCCCACAATAATTTGTCAGCACTTGTGGCTGCCACAGCGTCGCAAGGCCTGTGAAACAATTTGAACAGAACTTACACTCCCCGTGCCTCCTCTGCGTATTGGCATTTATCAGTCACAGACCTAAAAACAGACAGCAGATATCAGCAGCGAATTCTGCGTTGCATGCAACATTTTGCGACGCAATTTGCATGCCAAAGTCAACGTTTTTTATTTATTTATTTTGTTTTTTTATCAATTACAGTGCAGCTGAGCGCTTAATTAAGTTTTTATATGCGCTAAAAAACAGTTAACGTATGTAGCTAAAAAGCAGTTCATGCAGATCAGTAGACCAGTGAGCGTTGGCTTTAAGATCAATAAACGTAAATTAAAACTTTAATTGTTCAGTCAGTAGCAGTTAGAGCTATGAAACTACAGCCAAAGATCAGCAAAAGCCCATTAGATCACAGCTGGAAGAACTCCTTAAAACAATGAGCTCGCTTTCTCCAAGATCAGCTGAGCTACCTACCAAAATTACTCCTTCGAATAGAGGCCAAAAAAGTGTAATAAGAAAAGTGACTGATCTGATAAAGATCAACTAAAGTTACTGCCAATAAAATGGCAGCAGTAAATTATCTTTCCACTGAAGAACATCATAAAAATCCCAACTGATTTGCAAATCTACATAGAAGTGTTCCCAAGATTTGATTTGCGAAACATGATGAAATTGTGTGAAAAGCATGCTTCAGATAATAATGGCTTAACTGACATTTTAAGCATGCTGAAACATGCACATTACTGTCGACTCTTGTGTGAGAAGCCTGAGAACATTAAAGCGTATCGAAAAGTTTCGGTAGTGGAATTTATGACGCGTTTTTCTTCATCCAAAAACGATAAGTCAAAAAAAGCAAAAAGAAAAAAAAAAATGAAAAAATAAATAAATAAAGAAAAGAGATTACAGTGTGTACTTATTTTGTATGATCGTATGTGCCACACGAGGCTGGTTTCCTATTCAATTCACATACAATGTTATTGTTATTGTTATAGTTTTTTATTGCTGCCGCTGTTGCTGTTGTTGCTGTTGTTGCTGTTATAGCAGATAAAACCGAATGTAAAACGAAAGGAGACTATAGACATTTTGCATGACGGCGACGAGCTTAAAATGCATTTCATATATAGGAAGAATTCGGTTTTTCTTACAAAAAAATTTGTTTTTAATAAATAACAGTCGCGCGAATACCCTGTAACTCAAAGTAAAGCCTGTAAAGCATAGAGTGCTCATTAAAAAAATCAAAATAAATTTTTAAATTCAGGTTAAAAAAAAATGTTTTAGAAATTTAAAATAATTTTTTAAAAATTAAATAAAATTAAAATCAACTTTATGCTAATTTAGGAAGAGCTATTAAAATATAAAATGCAGGAAAAATGTTTCCAGTGATTAAAAAAAAATATATTTAAAATTTTATTAATAAAATCAACATTTATTAATGCAATTAAAAAATATTTTTTTTTTATATTTAAATATAAAATTCAATAAAAATGTTTCTATTGATAAAAAAAAAATATTTTAAATTTTATTAATAAAATCAACATTTATTGATGCAATTAAAAAATTAATTTTTAAAAATCATCAAATTTTTATAAAAGTATTAAAATCAATAAAAAGTTTCTATTGATTAAAAAAATATTTTAAATTTTATTAATAAAATCAACATTTATTAATGCAATTAAAAAATTAATTTTTAAAAATCATCAAATTTTTATAAAAGTATAAAAATCAATAAAAATGTTTCTATTGATTAAACAAATATTTTTAAATTCAAAAATAAATTTAGTATGCCTTAAAAACAAAAACAAATTAATAAAATACCTTAAAATATAAAGTAGAAAATTTTAAATAAATTATTAGATGGAGTATCATTGTATCCAGTGGATATAACTGTGAACTTCTTCAATTTCTGCTACGCCCTCTTTCACTTTACTCGCCACTCAACACCTCTCACTTGCAGTTGTGTTACCGACTGACATTTGTTTATTTTTATACTTTTTTTTTGTATAATCGGTTATTGCTTTTGTTTATAAATGAATTGTTATTTTATTGTTTTATTTGTGCGCCAAATATTTTTTGTATTTTTTTTAATTTTATACACAAATATCTATAAGCGAGTTATGTATGTTTATGTATATATGAGTCTTGTATATAAAACTTACTTATATTTTGCGGTGGAGAAAAGCGTGAGAAATTTTTGGCCGTGGTTTGTTGTCGATTGTTGTTGTTGCTGCTGTTGTTGTTGTTGCTATTTTACTTGTCGCTGTTGACGTTGTATCTGTTGTTGTTTTTAGTTTTTGCCTTTGTTTTAGTTTCAGTTTCGTTGCTTTTGCTGTTGCTGTTGCTTATTATGCTGATAGCGTTTTTGGGTGGCTTTTGTTTGTTGTTTGCTATGCTGTGTTTGTGTATACACATGGGTGTATGTGCCTGTGTGTGTGTGTAAGCAATGCGAAAAATTTTAATTCGATAAGCGCCATTTATAACGGCCAGTGACATTTGTGTGCACCTACTGCCTCCCTCACGTTAGGCCCCCAAAGGCAGTAGTTACAAAATTTTAATTTAAAACAATAGTTTTTTTAAATACATGACATAAATTAAAGAAAAGTTTTAACAATTTATGCAATTAAAAATAAACAATGTAACTGAATTTACAGGAAAGAAAAGTCGAGCTAAAAAAATTATTTCTATTATTTTTTAAGCATTATTTGACCACAAAAAGTATTTATTTGAAAAAAAAAAAATGTATTTAAAAAAAAAGTTATAAAAAAAACTGACATAATTTTTTTTTTTTTTCAAAATTTAGTGCAAACTTTTAAAACATAGTTTTTAAAATATATTAAAAAAAATCTGCAGAAGAAAATATTTTTTTATATTGAAATAACAATAAATTTTACTTTTGAATTGTATTTAAACAAAAAAGTATGTTTTTTTAAATATACAGAAGAATATATTTTTTATATGGAAATAACAAATAGATTTATTTTTTTTAATTTTATTTAAATATTTTTTTTTTTTTTTGACTTAAAATATTTGTTTAATTCCTCATATTAAACTGTTTTATAAGTTTTTCATATAGACATAACTGCAATAATTCAAGTTAATAAAAATTAAAATGCTTGACTCGAGTTACAATTACAATTTATGACTAGTTAGTTATAGTTTAACAACGCTTTAAACAACTTGACTAATTAACAGCTCATTTGTCTCAACGAGCACGTAGACGGTGGCCAGGGGGGCACTGGAGCGGAGGGAGTGGCATATGGCGGGTGATCTTCATGTTACACTTGCTTGCACCGCTAAACGTCCGACTAAACGGCAGACACAACACAACATGAGCATACATACCTTAAAAGATTTTCATTATGCGGTAAATCACACGCAATAAAACGAAAAAGAAAAAAATATAGTGGAAAATTGAAAAAAGAATAAGCAAGTGTAGGAGCGAAAGAGGGTGGGAGGGAGAGTGAGAGGGAGAGGGGGAGAAACACCAGCTAAAAGCGTTCACGCTCTGTTGGTGAAGCGTTGAAACGCCAAAGCGCGCTGTTAATTTATTTAAGCCCAAAATCGCTGACCACGCCCACAAGCGGCAAACTAGCTAAAATCACAAAGCATTGCGGGGAGTGGGGGTGGGTCAAAAAAACAACTAGACAAGTTGACAGTTGAAAAAAAAAACAGTGGAGCTATGGAAATTTGCTGCAGCTGACAGAAAATGAATCACAGACAAAATGAAAAAATAGCTACAAAATTTAATTGAAAATAAAAGTAAAAAAAAATAATATTTAAAACAATTTTGAGGTTTTTAAAATATTTTTTCAAGCCCAAAAAAATTTTATAAAACTTACTAAAAGCTTCATATAAAACTTTTTTGAAAGCAATTCATTTACAGCTCGTGTCTTTGCCACAAAATTCAGACTTAACAAATTATTATTGCTAAATTTGAAAGATTTTTGCCCAGATATAAAAACCTTAAACTTAAGCATACTTAATATGCAGAGTGTTTGTTCTTTCGTGGAATCGCTAAATAAATAAAAAAAAAAATAATAATAAAAAACCAAGTTGAACCGCACCTTTAACAATGCAAATAAACATTTTGTATGTTTTATTTTGCTTTTTGTAAGTGGACGACTTTTTTATTGTTGTTGCTTTATGCGCTGCACTAATTGAGGTCAATTAGTTTACACACACACACAGTGAGAGGGAGTGAGCGACAGGGACAGCAACACGCAGCTGGCGACAACAAAATGTTGCAAAAAATAAAAAAAAACAGAACCAGGGAAAAAATTAAGACAATCAAATAATGTACGGCAACATGTTGCTCTTGTTGTAAGTTGTTGTTGTTGTTGCTACTCTGGTTGTTGCAGTTGTCTTTGTCGCATGTTGCTTTTTGTGCTGGTTTCGCATAAATTTCGCAATATTATGCATACGCCGCGTATGACTCAAGCGCAGCTTGTGTCACGCTGTCCACACATTTGTAAGTGTGTGTGTGAGTGTGTGCTGGTTGCTATAGGGTAAGATTTATGCCCATCGATCATTTAAATGTTGAATTTATGTCCACACACATATATGCGATAATTTCGCAGTTGCAGTTTTTGCTGATTTCAAATTCAGCACACAGTGAACGCTCATTGAAGAAAACACAAGAAAGCGGAGGGGGCGAAAGGGAAGACACTGCAGAAAGTGTCGTAGCCCAAAAGTATCTACACACGCGATTTATTATTTGCGAAGACAAAGCTATTTATTTATTGTGCTTGCCAATCAAAACTTATTGTCGCCTCTCAGTCTGCGCTACCCCCGCAGCACACCACTCAACCCCCGTCCCTGTCTCTCTGTGTGTGTGTGTGTGTGTCTCCAGTGTAGTATGTGGTCAGGGCAGGAAATCGCCACACGCCCAATTAGCAAACAGTGGGACTGCTTTGGCGCGCGGCGCGTTTGTTTAATTTGTGTGCCATTTTTTACAATGAAAAAAAAAATAAGAATATTCCGAGTTTTGTTCATATTGCTACCTCTCGCTTGACTCCGCTGCTATTAGCGACTCTTTTCGCCATAAATTGCACAATTTGAGTACATACTCTCTCTCTCCTCCACTCTCTCTGTTTCTTTCATACATGAAAAAATGCTTTTGGCGCCCCTTTATCTGCAGCACTGTACAGTTCAAGTGCACTGAACTTTATTTATTGCGGTTGTGGTTGTTTTTAGAGGTTGTTCTGTCGCCAAGTGGTGCTCATCAGCTCAGCTTTGACATGCCGCTGTGAGCCCGCCAAGTCGACACTCAAACAGTTTAGTTAGTTCTGATAAACCTTTGAAAATTCTCAAAAACTAACTTAGTTATTAAAACCCTAATTTAGCTTTTTTAAAAAATTTTCTTTTAGGTAAAAAAAATTTTTTTTTTTTTTTACTTTTTAAATTATTTATTTATTTTTTATCTTTTTTGTTTGGCACAATTTGGTGCTTAAATTTATGCAGCTCACTTTGAACTCGACGAACTGCTGCCAAATTGATAAACAATACTAATTGAATACAATCTTTGAACTTTAAATTGCAATTGAATTTATTAAAAAGTCAATATTTTACACTAAACGAAATCAATAAAAAATGGTATAATGTGGAAAATGCATTTATGGGCTCACATAAATATTTGGACATGTTAAAAATAAAATTTACATATATTTTAATAGGAAAAATAATAACTTGTAAAATAAACTTGGGGTGGCTTTAAATATTCAAATTAAGCATCATATTAATATTCATTAAAAGCACTAAATTTATTGAAAATACTAAAATTAAAATATTTATATACTATTTATGTAAATTTAAAACAAGTTTAGCTTTATTTGTTTTTATTTTTATATTAAATTTGAAACTAATAAATTTATTAAAATATGTAAACTAATGAAAATCGGCTATCACTTGATATATAAATATATATGTGTATCTATAAAAGTTAATGTCTTAAAAAATGATTTTAATCAACTCTAATTTCTTCCCTCTCCCTTTACAGAAACGAGCTCCTCCCTGGCGGTCTCCTGCACCACATTAGGCTGCAAGAATGGCGGCACATGCATCACACAGACCAATGGCAAATCCTACTGCTCGTAAGTACCAATACATATACATAACTCAAATTCCAGCTAGAGAATTACAAATGAAGTGTGTAAACTAGACGCAGCTGGGAATATGTGAATTAGGAAACCAGTTTATGGAACGGAAGGAAGCAATCATTAATTGGTCTCCAGTGAGCTTACAACATTTCGACGCTCGACTCTCATCGCTTTTATTTTTGTCGCTGTCAATTTATGCAAATTGATTCAAGGGGGGAGATAGGGGAGTGTGGTTTGTAAGTGGCAGGGCAAATATTTGCCATAAACTGGAATTGATTTACTCAATTATTAGCATAAGTTTTTCTTGTGCTTTCGGGCGGCTACCAAAGAAATGACAGCAAGACAATTTGCATATGTCAATCAATGCTCAGTGGCAAATATGATATTCAAGGACACAATCTATATATACACATATATTTATATACAATTTGAACCCAAAAATCAGCGCTGTTGGTTAGCTTGAAATTTGTCTAGACAGACAGCAAAAAAAAAAGGATTGAAAACGAGAACTCAAATTGCATTTTCATTCAATTCCAGTCGAGACAATAGCGCCCGCACAATTCTTTGAAGTCTTCTCATCTTTTAAAAAGATTCCCCCTTCCCAAACACAAACGAATCTTGTTATTGAATGTATCGATGACGAACGACTCTGGTTCGTGCCTTGGGCAGAGTTAGCTGATTTTTCAGTCAACTCGGTTTCTTAACGTTTTTTTTTTTTTGTGGTCAGATTTTTCCCGTGCGGCTTTTCACAGTTTGTTGTAGTTTCGGTTGATTTTTTATTGCATTTTCGGCTGGTCTCTTTGTCATAAATCAAATGCACAAATGGCACGTACGCAACACATAACTTGCTCTGAGTTATGATATAGATGCGATGAGCATACAACGAGCAGTACTTTGTACTGCTTCTTTTTCATGATTTCTGTGACAAGACACTGTCAAAATTTTACGAGCCGGCCGTAAGTATGGCTATTTTGAACGTGGCATAATTAAATGCTTTCGGGGCGTGCATTTGTTTTAGCCTCTTAAACTTCTTTTTTTTCTGGGTTTTACTCACTTTTTTGGGTAGTTTAAAGCGGGGCAAGATCGTTAGAATGATCACATTGCTGCATTGCCAAACAACTGCAAATTATTTCTTGGAATTTTCCACTCTTTTTGTCTCTGTCGCTCTTTGTTTAAACCAATTGCAGCCGTGATCAATGTGATCTGGGCATGATCAGTGTGATCTGAAGCACGATCGGGGACGCTTTCATTTAATGCATTAAAGCTTTTGTGATCGAAATTGATCTTTAGCCCAGACATTGATGCTTTTGCTCTCTGACACATATATGTGTAGGTACACTGTTAGAAAAGGGGTTGTTTTGTTTAGTTTATTTTAGAAAACTTAAGATCAGTTTGAATTTTGGGCACTAGATGTTTTTGTTAGAGTATTTTTTTTAGGCCAAGAGTGTTTTATTTTAAAGTATGTCTAAAAAAATAGATGATTTATGATGATGTTTTATTTAGAGCTTTGTTTTATTTTTTGTTAGGCTAAAAGTTTTTATTTTGTAGCACGTCTAATTTGAAGCTCATTTAGAATTTCTTAAATTTTTATCGTCACTTTTTTAAGCCCACTTATAAGGTTAGTTTGCTCTTCTCCTGGTCGTTTCTTTCGCCGATCGTGAGTGATCTGTGGTAGAGTCAACTACCAATCAACGGTAGTCAGTTGACACACACAAACACACACTGCAACGACTTTAGTTGCTATCACTATCTTTAGCAGGCAATTACATAAAAGCGCTTTAGCTTTTAGCCTAAAAATGCGACCGCTTTTTTTTCGCTGTGATTGCTGTTGTTGTTGTTGTTGTTGTGGTGGCTTTTACGACATTTTCTCTGGACTAACTGCTGCGATCGTTTTGCTGATGATCAAGCCACAGTGGCTGTCTCTGTCTTTTAGTCTATATTGTCTCTTGAATGTGCGCGCCATGGCTGCCCCCGTTGCCTCTGATCATCAATGGCACGATCAAGCCTTGCGGTCCTCCATTACATTCAGTCTTAACATATGTAAGTGATCTCGCTCTCTCTCTCTCTCGCTCCCTCTCTGTCCCTCTTTTGTCTGCGCTGCTTAGCTAAAATGTGCGATAACATCGCTTGAACTTTGTCAGCCGCAAAAAGACTCGGAAATACTAACTGTAGTCGAGTCGATCGCGCGTAGCTTTTCTCAAATGATCTATACACCACAGTGCTCTCTGCTGGCGATGCTGTTGGTTGGCTTACAAACATTTTGTCTTGATTTCGAATTGGTGCACAGCTTAGCCGATTATTTTGCAAATTTGCAAAATTTCACGAGTCAGAAAAAAGCCAAAAAAAAAAAGCAATTCGATGCGATCTTTGCAGAGCATAAAAATCTCCTCCCTCGAGTCTCCACATGAATTTGGCTTGAATGCTTGTTGTTTGTTTTGTTTAATTGACTTGATTGCCAGCGTTTGATGGCCACAATGCAGGACACGATGTCGGCCGTTTATGTCAGCCAAAAACTCGACTTTGCTTTTGACTTGATTGTCTGTCTGTGTGTCTCTCCCTGCTCTCTCCCATTTTGGCCATGTCAAATGTCATGTTTGCGTCCATTTTTCTTTCAGTTTTCTTTGTGCTCTGCTCTGTACTCTGCATATCGCCCACTGGACCCACTGTACCCACTGGGCCCACAACAATTTGCAATTATGCACTTAAATGAGGGCCAGAACAATGACTTTGATTCACCACAATCAAACTGTTCGATCAATAAAACTTTACACTGCTCCCATATAACGGTTAACACAGTTGAAATTGTTGGTAAAAGCTTCGCTTGCTTTTGTCATAAATTGTTTCTTTTGCCTTTAATTTTTTACGATTTTATTGTTTTGCCCGCCATCCCAGAAATATAAATAAAAGAAATACGTATTTCTACTTGCGGTTTATGACATGTTAATGAGCAGCTGAAACGCCACAACAGCGTCTCCCACAAAAAGAAAGAAAAATGTAGAAAAAAAAATTGACATGCGGCACATTGAAAAGTTTACTTTGAAGTGCGAGCGATCAACAATCTACAGATCACCCAAAAAAAATATACAGAAACAAAAAAAAGGAGAAAAAAAGTTGAGTTAAAGTCGATGCTGCGTGATGATGAGTTTTGATGTTCATGCTCGATGATGAGTCATCTAACTGGCAGCCCACAGATACACGCTATACAAATATTTGGCAACAGTAACTTGTGTTTATCGTAATGCGAGAGCACGTTCAGGAAGGCACAAAAAAACTGCCAAAAATTTCTATACCGTTAAATTTTTATACCGTTATGTATTTGTCAATTTTCTTTTTACGATTAAAATATAGACGTTTTTTTTGTATCTTTGAGCTGTCCTAAGAATCTGTATCTTTAGTTGCTTCAAGCCAAACTGTAGCTTTATTTAAGTCTCCTCAGTTTATCCGCTTTAAACTGTGCTAAATTTGAAAATTGTGCCTAAAAATAATTTTAAAATTAACTAATTATTTTAGCATATTTTAAAAAATTTTTCTAAATTTATTGAATTACAAAAAAAATAAATTATTTTCAATTTGTTTACAAGTCACTGGAAAACAGTGACAGTTCACTGCAAAGTCACTGAATTGCTGACCCGAATCAGAAGACAAGGCGCAACAGAATTTTGTACATTTATTTTCGTAGTAGTTGCTGTTGTTGTTGATATTAAGCCCTTGGCAAGTTCGTTGCCTAAGTCTTTTGTTTGTGGACACGCCGTGTGTATGGACGTCAGTTCATTGTTTCACGTATGTGTGTGTGTGTGTCTGTTTAATGCCCATGTTGTATATTTCCATTTAATTTCATTTCCCCACACGGCCAGCAAAGAAGTAGAAGAAGCAGAAGCAGCAGAAGTAAAAGAAAAAGAAGTAGAAAGAGGAAGGCAAAGAGAGATGAGAAACAACTTTGGTTTTTATTTCAACTCTCGGCTCACACGCTTTGCACTTGAAATGTTCTTTTTGGCTTTCCTTTCTTTGGCCTTTTGTCTGTGTTTTCAGCTCTTTCATTTCTTACCTGAGCTATTGGGCCGGCTTCTTAGTTTTAGCCTTGCTCTTAGCTGCTGGCTGCTAGCTGCTTACCTGCTGCCTCAAAAAACAACAACAACAAAACAAGTGAAAAATTTCAAGCTCTCTGTGCAATTACTTTAATTAACTCATCATTAAGCACGACAGCAAACAGTCGGGTGCCCCCAACCACATGGGTGTGTCTACACATACATTTCTATGTGTGTGTGTGTGTGTTTATTTCTAATACAGGGCTGCGTCCGAAAGGAAATGACAATGAAAATGCCCAGACTCAAGACACCACATCATGTCAAAAGCAAAAATGCCGCGCTAATCTCTTAAGCGTCTCAGTCAGCAACTTTTTTTTTATGGTCCAGTTACAGTTAGCAGACACTGTCAGCAGCATCCAAAAGCGTTGATGACACATTTTATGAGCGTCAGCTGGCGGCCATTTTGTGTAAGATCACTGTCGCTATATAGCTATAGCTACTATAGCTTTGGCGCATCCTTCGATTTTATCGCTGCCCCAGGGCCTGAGACTGGGACTCCGACTCAGACAACGGCTGAGCTTCAGTTTCAGTTTTCAGTCTTTTTTTTCGCTCATTTCTCCCCTCGGAAGATGGCAATCCCCGTAGGCAAACTTGTTTGCAACCTGCTTTGATTGCTTTTCTGTGTTGCTGCTGATTTGTGTGTGATACAGTCGTGTCTGGCTAAAGTGGATTACTGTTGTACTAACTATATCAAGGTTAGTAGTGCGCGGGGTAGCACAGGGAAGGGCAAAAATATATTTTTAAATTATATTTGTTTAGAGAACTTTTATTTTATGTATTTCATTTGTTTAGCAAACAGTTCAACTGTGCACCATATGCAGTCTCCACTGTAGTGGCAGCCACAGCCACACTCCACCTTTCTTGCTGCAGCTCAGCTGCCCATTTTGAACTGTGATCGTTCCCCATCTGAGCGTAGCGAATGTTTATTGTGCATTCCGCTTGCATTTTACATTCTTGCCTTATACAGCCACAGCAATGGCCATAAATTGTTGCCACACACACACACACACACACACACACACACACATGCACAGAAGGTTGAATCTGAACCTGAACCTGAATCGCAATCGCGAACCCTTTTGCTCTTCATTTTGCGCGCCCTTTTTTTTCAGTTTTTGCTGATTTTGATTTTTGTTGTGCAACCAAGGCGTTGGCGTACAAAATTCCTTTAGCCAAGTCTTTTTTTTCCTCTGTGCCTTTCCATTCCATTCCTTTTTAAATTTTTTCTTATTTTTTTCGCCTGCTTTATTTCATCTCTGAAGTTGCCTGATTCCATTTCATTTTTGCGTTGCATCCGTCGCTCGTCGCTCTCGTCAAAAAATTAAAACGTTTTATTGAAACTCAATTAAAGTTGGGCATTCTCACGACTCACGCGACGAGGACAACAAGACTTGCAACTGCAACAATTCCAGCAACAACAACAACAACCACAATTGCCACACCAAAATTTTAATTATGTCTCTCAGTCAGCGACTGGCATCGAAATCACTTTTTTTTCTTGTATCTGTATCTTTTAAGCGACTTTAGCTGCGAGTAGCGCTGCCATCGCATCACATTACATAAATCTAGCATTGTTTTGGGCCATGTCATAACTCCCTTCAGACGATGATGACAGCTGTCATCTTTCCCATACCCCATGCGCTCTCGTGCTTCATTGCACTGCCAATTAGTATTGTTAAACTACTAAGACAAAACACACGCTTCGATTTGAATAAAATGTGTTACACTGTAATTAATTAAATGTTGCAATCTAAGCAACTTTGTATGCAAATTTTAATGAGCAATAAATGTATTAAAAATGTGCATTAAATTAAATGTATTCGAGTGCATGAGTTCAAGTAGGTTATCAGCTATCAATAGCTCGGTTTTTAAGGAAACAATTCTTGGAAGCCAGGTGATAACAGAATTAAGCTTACAGTGGAATCCGGTTATAACGACTCCGCTTAAAGCGTCCGTCCGGTTATTGGAACGAAAATTCTATGACTTGTTTGGTCCCCATACAAGCTTTTTTTTCTTTGCTCGTTTCGGTTAAAGCGTCTACCGGGTATAACGACGTAAAATCGTCGCTCCCTTGAGTGTCGATATAACCGGATTCCACTGTATACTTAAGACAGCAAATTTTAAATAAACAAACCTCTAGTGTTTTTATAATACGGGGTCTAAAAATGCCAGCAAATTCGATGAAGCTAAAATATTTGTAGTAAACAAAGTATTGCCTCCGCTTTTTGATTAAATAAGCAAGAAATTACAAATAAATTAAATTTCCTGCAAGTTTAAAGTGTGTAAATTATAATTGAGCAGATATCGAACGGTATCAATCACAGGGTTAAAATCGCTGGCAACAAAGTTGCGCAACATGTCAAAATGTTGACAACTGATTGCCGACTGGATTGGGGGACAGACGGATGGACGAATGGTTGGATGGATAAATGGATGCATGACTAGATGGATGAATGCATTGTAAATAAAGGTCGCTGTGCTGCATATTTACCTGTACAACATTTGACGAGCCGGTGTTCCACACACACACACACAGTAAAATATGCATTTTTCTTGCGTTTCTCGTTTTTCTTTTTGTACCTGAGCCACACACACACAACACACAACAAAAGGCAAACGAAATGAAATGAAAACGCACAGCTGAAAATGTGGCATGGCAAGTAACTCATACGTGGCACGTTAGAGATGGATGAATAGATGGATGGATAGCTGCTTAGACAGACAACAAAAAAACAAGCGGAAAGAAATTTGGTGTAAAATTTGTTGTCGAGCCGCGGGGTCACGCATTTGTCGGTCGAAATTTCCAACAAAAAAAAATAGTAATAAATAAATAAAGTAGTAGAAAAAAACGAGTCTGAGCTAAAGTTGAAGTTGAAGCTGATCTGAGCTGAGTTGAGCTCTTGGTTCAGCTGCTAAGCAAATACCGAGTACACAAATACATAAATGCCTGCGGTGAAATGTAGAGGCAGTTAGACAGTTAGCCAGTTAGAGACAGAGACAGAGATAGAGATAGCGATAGAGATAGCGATAGTGTGTTGGACTGCCAAAAGGGAGGTGGTGACTCAAAATGGCACATTGACATAGTACGACAACAACAAGCAGAACAACAACATCCACAAAGTCGTCGACAACTCTGTTTTCTGTCTTATTTTGCTTTCCTCTGTCTGCATGTGTTGCACCTGCCCAGGTTTAAGGTACAATGTCCGTCGCGACGTCTCTGCCCATTGTTGGCTTTTCACGTGAAAAACATGGCCAACAACAGTGCCACGTTGGTAATGTGAGATGTGTCCGCTGTTTACCGAAAAATAAAAGAAAATCAAAGAAAATGTAGTAGGAAAACTGAAAAGTTTTGCTCAAGAATCGTCGTGGCTTTGATTAACTTATGGCATGACAATCATTTGCATACGATTGAGATGCTTGAGGTTTAGTCAAGTGCAGATCAGTTCAAGAAAAGCCTTTGAAAGCTGCAACACTTTGAGTTAAAAAAGCGGAAACTACAAAGTTTTCCAAAGTTAAGACTAAAAACTTCTAGAAAAAAGTTACGCAACATGTATTTTTTAGTAGATAGTCTTTAAAAGAAGATAGTCGCTAGTTTTTAAAGTAGATAGATTCAAAAAAAAATTATAGAAGCTGTAAGCATTGGTGTAATCAATGCAGCAAGTATTGGAAATTTAAATTGTATACTCCTGATTTAAATAAATCAATTTTAATTACACAATTTTCAGCAAAATATCATTAATTAAGTGCAATTTTGTTGCGAACTTTGCACATTTATTTAAATACAAAATATCCCAGTTTAAATAATAAACAAGCATTTAAATACAAAAATATTATATAGGAAGTATTAGTGTAATTAAAATAAAATAAGTAAATCAATTTTAATTGTACAATTTTCAACAAAATATCATTAATTAAGGGCAATTTTGTTGCTTATCAATACAAAGCGAACTTTGCACATTTATTTAAATACAAAACATCCCAATAAGCTTAAGTACAACAATGTGGCTCTTTCATGCGATACGATAACCTTTGGCTGCATTAACCTAATGCAAAAGATTTGTTTTTCTGCACATGAAAGAGATTGCCTTGTTATATGCCTTGATATTGATGAAAGATCAGAAGTTCGAGTGCACAAACAGACTACGCACTTGTTAGTCGAGCAAAGGAGGGGAAAGAGCTCATCAATTGGGTTGAGATTGTGATGATTATCAGATCAAAGATCCCTTGGGGCTGAAGCGACATTTTAGTTTTGGCCAAATAAATGAAAATTATGCTTTAATTGGGCGCTTTTGTCAATGTTGTTGTCGTTGAGATGCAAGCCAAGTTAAGACAAAACGAGCCGAGCCTTTAATTGCAGACATTGACAGCGATGTTAACTGGGCGATAAGCAGTTTTTTCTTCCCCCCCTCCCCTTCTTCGACTCCTCTTTTTTTGGCTGAGCAGAGCTCCCCAGGCTCCAGCTCGCTGTCTCTGTTACTCTCCTTGCTTCCCTCTCTTTCTCGCTGTTTGTGTCTGCCTTGGCGATCTTGATATGTTTGTTAGCTAAGCAGAAATACGGCAGAAATATCTTAGCCAGCGTGTGAATTGCATTGCTCTGCAGAAATTAGATATCCAAACAGCATTACGAGTAGCTAGGCGTTGTTTCCACAACAACAACAACAATAACGGTGGCAACAGGGGAAGCCTTAGACGACAACATCTACTACTCTAAAAAGATGAGTGATCATCGGTTAAAGACATTAAATCATGCACTCACCGCGTACAGTGCACATTTGATATAGAAATATATATATATATCTGTATATTTTTATAGCTAAAACTACTCCCAGTTGCTGCCACAATTTCAGATGCTGCTGCTGCTGTGGTTACTCGCTCGTGAGAAGTGCAAAAAATAGCAATGAGAAGAAGCCAAGTTGATGCTAAATTGAAGCCAAGTTGAAGTTAAAGCTTTATAAAGTTATGATTATAAGTATTTCCATCTCTTTCACACTTTGATTGACCGCAAATTGAAATCGCCAGCGAGACAGACAAACTGGCAGACAGACAGCTAAACTATCGGACAGATAGTTAGATACACAGATCAAATAGATATTTTCTCACACAAGGTGAACTCGGTTTTCATTTCATTTGATTGCATAGATAGAGATAGCTAGCAGGCAGTGAAAGAGATGGGTATAGGTGAATAAAGATTGTGTAGAAAAGGTAGGAAAGCTAAACTGAACTTGGAAAGAATCGGGGGTATCGTTTAGGTATACGGGAAAAAAGGAAGCGTTAAAAGGCACCACTTGTGAGCTGTATAAAACTAGAATTTAATATACAAATTATGATAAATAAAGCAAATACTAAATAAAATACATTAGAATTCACCACAAATGGGATAGAAACAAACATTAATTCAACACACAAAGAAAACTCAACATAGTTTGATATATATTTATGAGGAATAGTTGTAAAATAAAAGGCACAAATTTCACCACTTTGAGGTGAGCAA
Organism: Drosophila dunni; assembly: GCA_018152125.1. NCBI lineage: Eukaryota > Metazoa > Arthropoda > Insecta > Diptera > Drosophilidae > Drosophila > Drosophila dunni. The sequence goes on along the minus strand of JAECXC010004147.1, from coordinate 9,378,277 downwards.
GTATAAGCTTTATATTCATTAAAAAGATAGCCGAAAAACTCACCACAGCACAACTCAACACTTTTGGGAAGCATTGGAAAATCTACCCATAACTAACAATATTCACCACGGCATTCCTTACAAAACTCACCAAATCGATTTCAAGACTACTCACCACGTTTGGGAAGAAAACAAGCTTATTTCTCACCACATTCACCACAGCAGCTAACTCAGCGCATTCCTTAGACAGCCCTGAGCCGCTGCCGCTGCCGCCGCCACTCACAGCGTGACTCACGCTATTCTCACGCGGTCATCTCTATGGCTTAAACACACCCTGTCCAAGCCGTTGCCGTTGGATGCTTTGGTTTATTTGCCAATGCGAGTCACGTTTTCATTTATTTTTTCTTCTTTTTTTTGTTTTTCTCCGTCTCCTTTTATGTTGTGTTTTTTTTTTTTTTCTCTGCTGTGTTTACTTCAATTTTTCTCTCTTGCGTTTCATTTGAAACACACACACAGAGACACACACACTATGCGAGTAGCTGGTAACTAAACTGGGCACAATACTTCTCAGACTCAGTTTGGCTTAGTTCAATTGCACTCTGAGTTCGCCGAGTGTATAATTTATATTACATTAAATTGTTTTTTTCTTCCCCACTGCAACACAGTGTGTGTGAGCAGTATGCTGACACCTCATTTGAATGGGGAGTTGGGCTGTCTGCTTATCAGCCAGATCGGCCATTGGCCACTTTGGTTTCTTTACAGTTTTGTTGCCACTAGACTACTAGCTAGATCCCGCTAAAAAACAGCAGCCAAACATCGATTTCTTAACAACAACAACAGCATGTTGCTAACTGTTTTGCCTACCGCCATTTAATTTTCCCAATGGCTTCGATTACGATCAACAATCGGCAGCATTCACAAACACACACACACACACGGACTCACACAGCAATAGCTGAAAAGTGAGGTTAGGCAGGGCATTTAGTGAGGTTATGTGTGTTACAAATTAATGCTAAATCTAAAGCATTTTCACACACTTGTAACGGTAAGTGGCAAAGCCAAAGAAAAGCCGTTTCAATCCAGTATTTGTAGCGCTGTCTCTGTCTCTCTCTCCCTCTCTCTGTCTCTCGCTCTTCTATTCAACTAGCCATTGGCTAAAGAAGCTGCGCCTTAATGATTATTCATTGCTGCTGCTTCTTCTTTCTCCACTTGTGTTGCTTCGTCTTCTTCTTCTTCTTCGGCTTGCAATGCGTGTAATTTTCTCATTGCTTTGGCTTTGACTTTGGCTTCGATGAAAATTTAATATGCAATCAAGATCGCGCACAAATTACCGTACATAAAAATTGTTTTCTCAAGGGAAAACAACAATGTGCAAGTTGTCGTTCGACTTAAACTCCAAGTCGGGAGTCATCATCATCAGCAGCAGCAGCAGCAGCAACCGACAACAGCAACATCATCATCATCTACGACAACAGCAACAACAACAACGACGGCAAAATCAACGTCATCGTCATCGGCAATCGAAGTGCATCAACGTTGAATTCGATGGCTGCAATTACTTTGCTAATTTCTTGTTGTTGCAATGTTAGTTTGGTCTATTGTTGTTGCTTTAGTTGTTTGTTGTTTGAGCAACATGTGCAATACTTATGGCTTTTTAATGAGTCGCAAAACGTATTAATTGAGCGTGTGCAAAGTGTGTGCAGCACTTAGCTTTTGTGTGGCGTTTGTCGGTGTCAAGGGTAGTAAAAAGCAGCGATTAATAAAATGCCTAAAGAATTACAATTTATCGATAACTAACGTACGCAGCAAAAACTGTAAATTTGATCGAATTTCAAAGCTCTAATCGTTTACCAACATTAACAAGCTACAGTAACTTAAATTTCTTTATTAAACATATGTTCCTTAAGGCAAATCGATTGTAAACCAAATTTATCGATAACATAAGGCAGTGAAAAAGTTAAGCAAAGTGTATTTATATTCCTCAGTTCAGCCTTAAGATGCCTACAACCTACAAATACAAACCAATTTCACAATCTTTGCCATACTCCACAATCGCTTTGCAATCGATCGATAGTTTCGATAGTTGCAACATTTATTTGTAGCCTAGTGTTAAGTAGCGTGTTTTTTCATCCTCTTTCTGGTTTTTTTTGTGCCAAACTGTATAGCTGTGAAAGTCATTTGGTAGCTGTCCGAAACGGAAATGAGGCAAGTTTGTCAGTTTGTCAGACGCTTTAACACTTTGAACGCTTATCGATAGACACAAATCTGCCGCCGATTGCACTGACTGCAGTCGCTACTTTAGCTACTTTATAAACTAGATGTTGTGTGTAGTAAAGTATATGCGTTGCAGTTATCTATTGAACGCGATCGAACGGCAATCTCATGCAAATGTATCTCACAGATGCATCTCTCTAACCAGATATTTGTATTTATTATAACATTTTTTTTTGTTTCGTCTGTTTCTCTTTGCAGTTGCGATACACGTTACGTTGGCGATTACTGTGAACATCGGAATCCCTGTCTGACGGGACATGGACGTTGCCAGAATGGCGGCACCTGTCAGGTGGCCTTTCGGAATGGTCGACCGGGTATCTCGTGCCAGTGTCCGCTCGGTTTTGAGGAGTCGCTCTGCGAGATTGCCGTCGCGAATGCCTGCGATCAGGCGCGTTGCTTCAATGGCGGCACTTGCCAACTGAAAACGCTGCAAGAATACAGTTGCATCTGTGCCAATGGCTATACGGGTAAGTTAATAGAAGTTTTACGCATACAGGGTGTGCCTTTTGTAGTTATATCTTAGTTGAATTTGAAGATAGAATATCTTGAATAACACCTAAGTTCTGTGTACTTTAAAAGTTTTAAATTGATGTAATGAAATGAATAAGTCCCCAAAATAGCACCCTGTATATAGATTTCATTAACACGGACTAAGCTAATATAAGTTTGATTCGATACTTTCGCGCGATCACAGAATTAATAAATAATTTTAACTATTTTTTATCTTCCCATCTATTTGTAACTTAGAAAAGACACCCTGTATTCTATTTATTGCTGAGGATTCTTTGAATAAATTGTCACCTTTCGATTAAATTTTGTAGACAGACAAGAAATAAAAAATGTTTAATATATGTTCTATATAAAAGTACAGAGAGCACCCTGTATATATATTTTCCTGCACTATTTTATCCTAATTATATAACTATCTTATTTTGTGCTATCACAAAAGCTACAGCAAATGTTCTGTATATTATTCAGCCTCTAACCTATTCAAGTAGAACAAAGTGAGCACCCTGTATACCGCTCTAAACCCCACTGTTTAATCAAATTTCTTAATCAAATATCTATTGCTTGGCTTCTTGTTTTAGGCGATCACTGCCAGACACAGAATCTGTGCGCTAGTTCGCCATGTCGCAACGGCGGCACCTGTTCCGCTTTGGCCGGCAGCAGTAGCTTCAGCTGCAATTGCCCACCTGGATTCACCGGTCACACCTGTTCCGAGGATGTCGAGGAATGCCAATCGAATCCCTGCCAATATGGCGGCACCTGTGTCAACACGCATGGCTCTTATCAGTAAGTATTTAGCTTGAATTAATTACATTTACACAGTTAGTATTTTAAAGATACTTAATTCGAGATGACAGCCCAGATTAATCCTAAGTAAGGTAGAAAATGATGGAAAATTGTGGTAAAATTAATTGGAAAACTTGGGCAATGGAAGATCTCGAAAGCCAACTTCTTTTAACTAACTCCTTCCTCTGAATCATTGGATTACTCATCAAATTATTTCCCAGCTAGTGTCATTAAATACTAAATCGTATTTAGTGCATATTTCACAGCATGACAAGTGCAAATTTGGTTGCTTGTTCGACAAAAGATTAGACAGTCAAACCGATTGATGAGTTGGGCTTAACAAAAAAAAAACAAGGAAAAAATACCGATTTTAGAGGGGTAGAAGAGGGAAACGATGTTGTAGAAAACAAATCGTTCGATTTGCATATTTAACTAATTTATCCAAAAATTGTTTGCGGCTGTGCGCCAAATTAATGACAATTTAAAACTAATAATTTATAAAATCGAATTCGGTTTCCATTGTTGTTGGCAACTGAATCGTTTTGGGCCAAGTTGGTGTATTAGCATATGAAATCGATTAAGATGGTTTATGGTTGTTTTTTTTTTCTCCTCCTTCTAGCTGTGCCAATACTGATCAACAAATTGGCAATTGACCAAGTTACCAAACGGGCGGACAACGCAACGTTTCCACTCTAATTAAAATATACAAAAAAGCAGAAAAAAACCAAAAAAAAAAGAAAACTATTGAAATAAATCAGACAACTGGTCAGTCAATAGACACAGTGAGCTCTGGCTACCCCACTGTACACCACTGTACGCCCCTTTGGTCCATCATTTAACTGAAATTTCCGGCGCTTTGTGTCGTCTTTGAACCAAAAACTGGTCGGGCCAAAAGTAAATTAAATTATTTCGTTGGCATCATTTGCATTTTTAATTTGAAACACACAAATTACCAGCTCTAAACTATAGTGACTAGGGCTTAAAAGAGCTGGGGAAATTATACAAGTCTTTTGTATAAGCTTAAACGGCAACTTCTAACAGATATAATGGATCCAAAATGTGAGCTGATAAGTGCGATGTGAACATGTGTTTTATTGACTGCATTGAATATGTTGTTGTGTCGGTGTTACCCTGTATTTTTCGCCATTTGTTTTCTTTTGGACATCGAACATCGTTCGATAATTAGCATTTTGTTAGATATTTGTACGTTTACTAATTGATAATTTGTTGAATTTGTTGCTGAATCACCTTCACGAGCTTTCTACGCTCATAAATTGCAGCAAAAGTTCTGGATTTCTGACTCTGTCAGTTCTATAAATTAATCGATAATTACCTTAAAGTGACTTCGCTCATGGATCACTCAATGTGTAATTGATTTTTAATAAATTGTAATTATTTCTTTTAATTACTTTATTGCTTACTTTATACGATTTCATTTGAATACAAAACTTTCAGTTTCGCTTAATCGATACATTCTTAACCGATTATTAACATAAATTATCTAAACTGATCGATCATTTGCATAAAGTGTGATAAATATATAAGATATAAATATTTAACAACTCGTTGAGTTATTTGCTCTGCTTTCCATATAAATTGCAATCAAAAAATACAAATATATCAAGTACTCGTAAATTCGATCGATTTAATGTCCAATTTTCGAGCTGATCATCAATTGGATTATTGTTCTTCGGGTTTTTGTCAATGGGAACAACACATACTTAGTTTGGCTTTAATGTCTGCCACCGTTGGCAATATTCGATAAATTCGCATTAATTTCCCATTCGTTAAAAGATTTCATTGTGTTTATGCGTAAATAAAACGTTATTCAAATTCGTTTGCCAAATAAAATTGTTAATTTAGTGGACAGCGTTTAGAAGACTAGGAGAAGAAGATTAAGAGTATATATTTATATACACAAAACATATCCGATATCCAAGCTTAGTCATGCCTAATGGCGTATGAATATGAATGAATGTCGCTTTGAATGCAGATGAATAGAATCGAACAATACATAAAGTTCTCAACTTGTCAGTTTGATCAAATTTATGACTCCAAACAGTATGAATAGCTCAATGAATATCGATAGGTTACAATGAATACACATTTTGATACATTTACAATGGGCACAGGATTTATTATGTTTTCTGTTGTTATAGGTTAATTTCTGCGAGTGTAGTTTAAGGTGGACTCTGTCAGCCACTGTTTAATGGGTGTAAAGGTTTATGAATAAAGGCACTAAATCAGGCTGTAGTTATCTAAAGATTATAAAATTAGTTTAGGACCAAATGCAGAAATATTTTACAGTTTTGTAAACGGATTCAAAAGCTCAAAACTTTGCTATAAAATTACCTTCTTCTAAAGCGAAGTTAGTTAAAATATTAAAACTGAATTCTTAAAAATATAAAATATTTAAAACTGAGCTCTTAAAAATATTTGAAACTGATCTCTTAAAAATAAAAAATGTTTTAAACCGAGTATAAAATATTTCAAACTGATCTCTTAAAATATAAAATATTTCAAACTGATCTCTTAAATCAAGTAAATATAGAAAACATCAGTGATGATATCTTGCTCTGTACTTATGAATAATATTTAGTAGTCTTTGCTGGCTGTTATAAAACTGCTTCTAAAGTTGAGTAAAAAATATATCAAATATTTCAAACTGATCTCTTAAGTCAACTATATAAAGAAAAACATCAGTGATGATATCTTTCTCTGTACTTGTGAATATTATTTAGTAGTCGTTGCTGGCTTAACGATTAACACACACGCGATGAGTGCAATCATTTCATTCAGTTTTCAGTTATTCATGAAGCTAATGAATCAACGATCAGTCTCAGCCCTATACCTTTGCGGTGGGTCGCTGATCTTCAGTCGCTTCCCCACTTTTCTTTTCTTTTCTTTCCCCCTCTTTCATGTTGGCCATTTGTGTATTTCACATGTCAATCAAAAATCAATTTTGAATTTCGTTCGTTAGTTTTTTTTTTTTTATTTTTATTTTGCCCAAAGCGAAGGTGAAGCAATTTTCAATGTGTAATTTGGTCCGCACGAAGCAGAGAGAGAAGGAGGGACAGAGGGAGAGTGAGAAGGGGAGTTAGCTGGCTTAACGTTTTTGGGAGTTGGCTCGGTTCATTGGCCAGTTTACAGGTCCCTAAAGACAATTGCGGCACTCGAGGCCTGTTGCCTATTTAAGAGTTTTTTTTCCCTCCTCTTCTTGCTCGTCTACTTCACATTTTTTCTTACATTTAATTGTTTAATTTAATTAAATGCGTTTAATGGTCTTAATTAGCGGCTGTCTACACTCAAGAATGAACGGGGGGGAAAAACTGCCTTTTATGGCACAGTGGGCACTGTGTGCACGGTGTGCACAGTGGGACCAAAACCAAACCCGTTTACAGTTCTCAAGAATTTTCGTGCAGCAAATTAAGTTTTCTTTATAATAAACATAAACAATTAAAGGAATTGTCTACCCAACAAAATAAAAAAAAAGTTCAAGAAGTGCTGAAAAGAGACAACAAGAGAAATAGGTAACAAAAACTAGCTACCAACATTGTTTAGGCCCTCTTTGTGTACCCAGCCCCAAAAAGAACCGGTTAAAGCCAGCAATTGTAACAGTCTTGGCCAGCAAGACAAAGCAGAGAGCAATAGAAAGAGAGAGGGAGTGAGCGAGAGAGGGAGAGCTCCAGCCAAACTAAGTAAAGATCAGGCTTTTCGACTAGACCCCAAAAAAAAGTAACAAAAATGAAGCAGGGAAGGAAAAAAGAGCAGCTGCTGTGCCAGATGAGCACATGCCACATTCATCCATCATCATTGCAGCAAACGGAAGTTGCACGTTGCAATTAACTAGACGAGCTACTAGACTAGGCTTTAGTCGCTACTAAATTTAGTTTTTGTTGCTACTGCCAACAAATTACCATTTGTCCATCAACAGTTTTGTGCATTTCTCATGTGATTCTCATTTCTCACCACTCATTGCAGATGCATGTGTCCCGCTGGCTACACTGGCAAACATTGCGACACCAAGTATAAGCCCTGCTCCCCCTCACCCTGCCAAAATGGCGGCACTTGTCGCGCCAATGGACTCACCTACGACTGCAAATGTCCACGTGGTAAGTAAATCAATCAAGAAGTTTTCTAAGTTTAAATTTAAGTACACAGCGAAAAACTCAAGAACTTTAAACTCAGAATTGTCCTTAGTTTAATCTACATAGGTTAGTAGAAACTTCCAAAGTGTAGAGTTATTTCTTTATTATTTGAAATGACAATATCTAAAATAGTTAAAGCTTTTGTTTATCATTATCATTGAGCGTCATATACAGTGAAAGCTCTCTTGACCGGACAGCCACGGTTCGAGTATATTTGTCCGCCTAAGAGAACGTATTTTATAGGAAAATCATGCTTAAAAACTATAAAATTCGTCCGTTTAAGGGAGCTGTCCGCCTGATAGAGCTGTCCGCGTGTAGAGCTTTTACTGTACTTTATTTCAATTCTCCTTAACCTTTAAAATATTACATTTAGAGGTTAGCTTTACAATCGATAGCCAGCGCTTGTTATCGAAGTGAATTTGAGGCTCCTAAAATATTTTATTATAAACTTTATTTACTTAAAGTTATGTACAATTTAAAACGTTTCCTCTTGAGTTTAGTTACCACACTCGATAACTCGAGTTTGTTATCGAAGTCAGTGTCAGTGGTTAAGTGACATATCCCGCTGACACCACGCCCCCAAAAACCCACTCCGCTCCCTGCACGCCCTACCGCAATTCATGTCAATTGTCGTGCATTAAATATGAGCATGTAAATTGCCCACATTTACATAGATATGTGTGTGTGTGTGTGCTTGGCGTGCGTGTGTGTGTTTGTGTGTGCAATTTAATTCGCTCAATTGAAGAGAAGACTCACATTATTGCATTGCAGTGGTACAGTGGGAAATGAAACGGTTTACTTAGTAAATTGCAATGACAGTGGGACAGACAGACAGACAGACAGACGGACATGCAACTGGTCACTTAAAAGGCAAAGTTTGAGAGGCACTGCAAAAAGTCATGTTTGAAAGGCGGTGGGCGGGTCACTCAAAAGGGGTTAGCTCTAATTTGAAATTGCAAGCAATCAAAAATTCTAATGAGCCGCGGAGCGTGTGAAAGTGTGACCAAAGCAAAGGAATTTGCAAGTAGAGGGGCACATGAATGAGTGTGTTGGTGTGTTGTTGTGTGTGTGTTTGTGTGTGGCAATGTTATAACGCCTTTTGTATGCCTTTAGCCAGTGTTGGGCAACTCCAACAGATGTAACAACAGCAACAAATAATAAACAAGTCGAAACTAACAAAACAAAACAAAACACGACACGACACGACATGAAGCGCCCTGTGGGCATCACGATGAGAGCGCGGGAGATGCCAATGGGAATCTCGTTGTTGCTGTTGTGCAAAAGGGGCGGAGTTGCACTCATTATGCAAAACGGGCGTCACAAAACCGCAGTGGCCACAACAACAACAAAAAAACTTGCAACTTGTTTCCCAGTCACAGCGTAGCCCCAACTGCCGCCACTTCCCCTCCGCCCAGCACTCAATGCGTTGCAGTTTTCCGCTTTCCTTGCCGACAAACTTCAATCATGTCGTTTGCCCGTCGAAGGCATCAAAAAATCGAGCTTTAATTTTTAGCCTTTTTTTTGAGAAAGAAAATTACAAATAAATCAGCAACGGGGCAGCGAATGTTGCACGTTGCACGTTGGGATGCTTAAGCGCAGTTACGCCCTAAGGAGGTCATGCACAAGCCAACAAAGCCAGAGAGTAGAAAGAGACAACGAGAGGGAGAGAGAGATGGGCAGCCGCAACTGAGATGCGTTTGCTTTTTTCGGGGTAAAAGTTGCAAGTTGCAAACTGATGAATGATGCATAAGGCCAGTAGGAGCGCAGCAGTTAGAAGAGGGAGCTGGGGGATGGGTAGCGGACAGTTGGGTTGTTAAGCTAGCAAACGGGTTTGACTTCGCGTGGGCAGCGGCAGCGACTACGACTCCGACTGCGGCATCGTCAACAATTGTTGCAAATTCAAAGTTGAGAGATTTCGCTTGCTCTTGGCTCGTGGCGAGTCATGACTCAGAAGCATTGAGAAATTGAGGAATTGAGCGAACTGAGTGTTCGATAACAGTCATTGGCATTAATCGATAACTTGCATTGTGGCTGCAGCTGCATGTTGTAGTCAGTGCTGTCAAGACTTCTAAAAGAAGCTAGAACTTTGGCGAAAATTTTAAGATAAAAATTTTAGACTGTAAAAATCAGTAGAAAGTTTTTAGCCAAATTTATTTCAAGCTGAGGAGATTAAAGCTTAAATAACAAGATAGTTGTTGATAAATAAATGTTTAATTTAAATACAAATTTTTAAATATAAATTGAAAAAAAAAAAACTTTAAGAAAGATGCAGCTGAAGACTATTAAAGTTTTTAGCTATCAAATGCTACACACTTTTTGACAATAACTTCCAGCTAAGTCTTTTAAATATAGTATATAAAGAAATTTTAAGTTTCATATAGCTAAAAATTCTTTAAGCCAATTTTTTGTAACTGATTATGTAGCTATATTTATTGCAGGCGTAATCAATTAAAATTTGGGTCATTACAAGCTTTTGCTTTCGCCACTTTTACCCACACTGACGCGCCAATTGCTATTTTGCAATTTTTTCCCACTTTAATTAGAAATACTCCAGAATTGGCGTGTTAAAAGCTGAGTTGTCAGCACTGGCTGCACTAAAGCTTATGTTCGCTCTCTTTCCCACTCGCTGTGGGAAAGGAATTTATTTTAGTTTCGCTTTTAATTACTTGCCAACATGTGACTAGAAACATTGGCAGCACTGGCAACATTGTTGCTAAGCCTCTGCAGTGTTGTTGTTGTTGTCACAGGTCGTCGATTGACCCAACGGACCAACAACTCATGCAAATTGTTGCAAGTCAATTGACTTAAATGGGCACAAAACACACACACTCACACGTGTGTGTGTGTCGGGAAAATGAAAACTTGGAAAATTGCATAGTAGTTTTGAAGTGCATAATTTTTGTATCTGTTTTTTTTTTTTGTTCTTCGCATGTGAACGTTTAATTAAATGCACATGAGGTTTGAGAGTCACTGGAGCAAACTGTTGTTGGCCAGAGTTCAAAGTGCCACTAAGTGACTGGGTAACGTCAACGAATGGGGCATGCAACAAGAGTGTAAGAAACATGTGTGCAACAGATTAACAGATGCCACTGTTGTTGTTGCTGTTGCCCTGCCTTGGTTTATTTTTAAAAGTATGCATTGAAAATGCCACTCTCCAATCTGCAGCACACACACACACACACACACACACACACACACAGTGCAGTCAACAAGTTGCAGTTGCCCAAACCAACAAACACACACACTCTCACACAAACACATAATCATAATACATAATAATAAAAAAAAATGCCCACTAAAAAAACTGAACACCACAACAACAACAAAATCGATCAGCCCCAACAACAATGACAATAACTGGGCTGGCACAACAAGCATAAGCTGTCTGTGTGTTTACTGCCCGTGTACATGTGTGTGTGTGTGTGTGTTTTGGGCCCTTCTTTTAAGACCAAAACGAAGCGAAACCCGAACGAAGTCACAGGCAAAAGCCATTAAACAAAATACTGTGGGCGACCGCAGAGAGTAAGCACCAAAAAAGAGCGCATACATAGATAGCACAAGACAGAGAGAGAGAGAGCAACAGACACTTTAAGAGGGGGAGGTGGAGGGGGGCAGAGCGACATAAAGTGCGATTTAATTCCTCGAATGAAGCAAGCAAGCACAAAGTAAAGCGCAATGAACAAAGTCGAAGTCCGAACATAAAAAAGAAAACTCGATCGAAGCAAAGCCCGATGTCAAGCCGAAGACGAAGCGAACCGAAGCAAAGCGAGCCGAAACCGAATACCCAAGCCGAGCGTTGAGGCGTGCCGACCGAAAGTCGCTGTCGACGTCGCTGTCACCGTCGCAATCCACAGCATAAGCAACATTTATGGTTGCTACTCGCTTGCTCGCTCTCTCTCTCTCTCTCTCGTGCTGTCACTCTCTTTGTTTGGTTTGGTTTGGTTTTGGTAGAAGGGGGAAATGAGCGCGCTCGTGGACGACGCTCGTTGCGCTCGTTTACTTGGCGCGCATTCAGATAGCTGCCTGGCCAGATATGAGACCGTGGGAAAGAACAACCAAAGACGTGTTGTACACATACACGCAAACAAGCACACACACACACAGACACAGTCATACACATACAACACGTACATACTTATACACATGCGCATGCGAGCGCGTCTGTTTTATTTCTTCTTCTTTACATTTTGTTTGCTCATTCGCTTCGCATGCGCAGCGGCGCGACGGCTTTATTGTTGTTTTTCTTGCTGCTGCTGTTTGTTGTCTGTATGTTTGCAAGAATGTGTGCATGTGTGTGTGAGTGTGTGTGCACGTTTGTATGTTGCTTGCCGCAGGCGCAACCTATTCAGAGAGTAAAAAAGAGAGCCGGCTGTTTTGTGTTCTTGGTTTTACCTGTCTATGTGCGCTCTCTTTGTCTCTTTGCTCTCTCGCTTGCTCATGCTGTGTGTACTCCATCTGGCTGCCAAAACATGTGCAACACAGCTGCATGCGCCGCCTAATACACACACACACGCACGCACATGTTTACGTGCTGTTGTGTGAGTATTTATGTAGACATATTTTAAGCGTTGTCTGCGCTTTGTGCGCCTTCTTCGCATTGCCTGGCAACCACTTTTTCATACCAAGCCCTGGCCAGTGGTTGTTGTTCTTGTTGTTGCTGTTGTTATTATTGTTGTTGTAAACGTTTTCGTTTATTGAAGCATTTTATGATGCTGTGTTGTTGTCCATAAATCTGTTTATGCACTTCATTGAGCACACACACACAGTCGCACTCACACACTTACCAACGCTTACACATGTTCGCACTCCCACACATCCCCATAGAACAGTGTGACCCTTTTTTACAACACATTATTCAAATTTTAGTTTTTATTTTTTCTATTTCTCGATGCTAACCTCAAAATCAATTAAAACATGCCATCAAATTATCTGTTTTGTTTTCTACCAACGTTTCCTGGTTTATTAGCCACTTTTAATCGTTTCTTTTTAATACAGTCAAGCTTCTCTTTAACGCACAGTGCCATCAAAACATAAACATTGTTATCTCTGCGAAAAAAAAAGAAACTTTTCTTTTGGTTATTTGTTTATTTTATTTGTTTAGGGTTTTATAGCCTAAGTTATACATTGTGTTTATGGTTCGATTTTATAAACATACATTCTGAATAATTTGATTGGAATCGTATAAGTTTATCTTATACATGGCTCTCTGAATACATTGCTTGTAAATAAAATATGAGCTAAACTTTTCAGTCGATCTTATTCTTCTGAGCGATACTTTATAATACTCTATATGAATGTCTTTTGATAAGTACAGGGTGTACAATAAACGTATTTATGGCTTTTATTAAAAAGATATTTCAAGTACAGGGTCTTTATTAGCCGTCTTTCTTAGAGGATTTTATTCCATTAGTTCACTCATCCGATCAATCAATTCAATTAAATGTTTTTAGCAAGTTACAGGGTCTTTAGCAGTCACACCTACCTTACTTAAGGCAAGCAACTAATTCAAAATTCCTTGTTCGATTTCTTTCCAGGCTTCGATGGCAAGAACTGTGAGCAGAACATCGACGATTGTCCTGGAAATCTGTGCCAAAATGGCGGCACCTGTGTGGACGGCATTAACGACTATCGCTGCAACTGCCCGCCCAATTTTACGGGACGCTACTGTGACGTGGACGTCGACGAGTGTGCCCAACGTCCGTCGGTGTGCCAGAACGGAGCGACATGCACCAACACGCACGGATCGTACAGTTGCATCTGTGTGAACGGTTGGGCTGGCAGCGACTGTAGCGAAAATACCGATGATTGTGTGCAGGCGGCGTGTTTCTACGGTGCCACCTGTATCGATGGCGTTGGCAGCTTCTACTGCAGATGCACACCCGGTAAGACAGGACTGTTGTGTCATCTGGACGATGCTTGTACCTCGAATCCCTGTCATGCTGATGCCATTTGCGATACAAGTCCCATAAATGGATCCTATGCTTGTTCCTGTGCCACGGGCTTTAAGGGTGTGGATTGTTCGGAGGATATGGATGAATGTGATCAGGGATCACCGTGTGAACACAATGGCATCTGTGTGAATACACCCGGTTCGTTCATGTGCAACTGTTCGCAGGGATTCACTGGGCCACGCTGTGAGACGAACATCAATGAATGCGAATCGCATCCGTGTCAGAACGAGGGCAGTTGCCTCGATGATCCCGGCACTTTTCGATGCGTTTGTATGCCTGGTTTCACGGGCACACAGTGTGAAATCGATATCGATGAGTGTCAGTCGAATCCGTGTCTGAATGACGGCACCTGTCACGACAAAATCAATGGCTTCAAGTGCAGCTGTGCGCTGGGCTTCACCGGTGCACGTTGTCAGATCAATATCGATGATTGCCAGTCCCAGCCGTGTCGGAATACGGGCATTTGTCATGACTCGATTGCTGGCTATAGCTGCGAGTGTCCGCCGGGCTATACGGGTGCCAGTTGTGAGATCAACATCAATGATTGCGATTCGAGTCCGTGTCATCGCGGCAAGTGCATCGATGGCGACAATAGCTTCAACTGCTTGTGTGATCCCGGCTTTACAGGATATCTGTGCCAGAAACAAATCAACGAATGTGAATCAAATCCATGTCAATTCGATGGACACTGCGTGGATCGTGTGGGCAGCTACATTTGCCAATGTCAACCCGGCACGAGTGGCAAGAACTGTGAGATCAATGTGAACGAGTGTCACAGCAATCCCTGTAACAATGGAGCCACCTGTATCGATGGCATCAATAGCTACACGTGCCGCTGTGTGCCTGGTTTCACCGGACAGCACTGTGAAATCAATGTGAACGAGTGTGCAAGTAATCCGTGCGCCAACAATGGTGTCTGCATGGATCTGGTCAATGGCTATAAATGCGAATGTCCTCGCGGTTTCTACGATGCGAGGTGTTTGAGTGATGTGGATGAGTGCGCATCGAGTCCGTGTGTCAACGATGGACGCTGCGAGGATGGCATCAATGAATTCATCTGCCATTGTCCACCTGGGTATGCGGGCAAACGCTGTGAACAGGACATCGATGAGTGTGCGAGTAATCCGTGTCAACACGGCGGTAGCTGTTTCGATAAACTCAACGCCTTCAGTTGCCAGTGCATGCCCGGCTATACGGGACACAAGTGTGAGACGAATATCGATGATTGTCTGAGTAATCCGTGTGCCAATGGCGGCACCTGCATCGACAAGGTCAACGGGTACAAGTGTGTGTGCAAAGTGCCCTTCACCGGACTCAACTGTGAGAGCCAATTGGATCCGTGTGCCAGTAATCGTTGCCGCAATGAGGCCAAGTGTACGCCAAGTCCGAACTTTTTGGATTTCAGCTGTACCTGTAAACTGGGCTACACGGGACGCTACTGTGACGAGGACATCGATGAGTGCGCCTTCAGTTCTCCCTGTCGCAATGGTGCAAATTGTGAGAACGTACCCGGTTCTTATCGCTGCCACTGTACCAAGGGCTACGAGGGACGCGACTGTGCCGTGAATACCGATGATTGCGCTTCATTTCCGTGCCAGAATGGCGGCACTTGTCTGGACGGCATTGGCGATTACTCCTGTCTCTGTGTGGATGGCTTCGATGGCAAACACTGTGAGACGGACATCAATGAGTGCCTCAGTTTACCGTGTCAAAATGGTGCCACCTGTCGGCAGTATGTAAACAGCTATACGTGCACTTGTCCACTGGGTTTCAGCGGCATGAATTGTCAGACGAATGATGAGGATTGCACGGAAAGTTCATGTCTGAACGGTGGCAGTTGTGTCGATGGCATCAATGGCTACAATTGCAGTTGCCTGGCCGGTTACAGTGGTGCCAATTGTCAGTACAAGGTCAACAAATGCGACTCCTCGCCCTGTCACAATGGTGGCACGTGTCACGAGCAACGCGATGAATACACCTGCCACTGTCCCAGTGGTTTCACCGGTAAACAATGCGCCGATTACGTCGATTGGTGTGCCCAATCACCGTGTGAAAACGGCGCCAGTTGTAGCCAATTGAAGCATCAATTCAGCTGCAAATGTGCCTCGGGTTGGACGGGAAAACTATGCGATGTGCAGACCATCAGTTGCCAGGATGCAGCACAGCGGCGTGGCGTGAGCGTTAAGCAGTTGTGCAACAACGGTACGTGCAAGAATCATGGCAACAGTCATGTCTGCTACTGTAGTCAGGGCTATACGGGCAGCTACTGTCAGAAGGATATCGATGAATGTGCCTCGCAACCCTGTCAGAATGGCGGTACTTGTCGGGATCTCGTCGGTGCCTACGAGTGCAGTTGTCGTCACGGCTTCCAGGGACAGAACTGTGAACTGAACATCGATGATTGTGCCCCAAATCCCTGTCAAAATGGTGGCACTTGTCATGATCTGGTGCAGAACTTTAGCTGCAGTTGTCCACCCGGGACTTTGGGCATTATTTGTGAACTGAATCACGATGATTGTGAGCCCGGTGCGTGTCATAATAACGGCAGTTGTATCGATCGTGTCGGTGGCTTTGAGTGCAAATGTCCGTCAGGATTTGTGGGCGCACGCTGTGAGGGTGACATCAATGAGTGTCTAAGTAATCCCTGCTCGAATGCCGGTACCTTGGATTGCGTGCAATTGGTGAACAACTATCACTGCAACTGCCGCCCCGGTTATATGGGACGCCACTGTGAGCATAAGGTCAATTTCTGCGCTCAATCGCCGTGTCAAAATGGCGGCGTCTGCAGCACCAAACAGAGTGGACACCACTGTGTCTGTGCGGACGGCTATTACGGCAAGAACTGTGAGTTCAGTGGACAGGACTGTGATTCGAATCCTTGTCGTGCGGGCACGTGTCAGATCGATGACATCGGTGGCTATCGCTGTGAGTGTCGTCGCGGCACTGCGGGCGAGCACTGTGAACTGGACACACTGGATGAGTGTC
This sequence comes from Drosophila dunni, assembly GCA_018152125.1. Taxonomy (NCBI): domain Eukaryota; kingdom Metazoa; phylum Arthropoda; class Insecta; order Diptera; family Drosophilidae; genus Drosophila; species Drosophila dunni. The sequence continues at coordinate 9,361,647 of JAECXC010004147.1, read as the reverse complement.
AGCCGAATCCGTGTCTACAGGGTGCCGCTTGTGATAATCTACTGGGTGACTACGCTTGTTTGTGTCCCAGAAAATGGACCGGTAAACGTTGTGAAATCTATGACGCCAACTATGCCGGTTGGCCGGGTAGTAACACTGGCAGTGGTACAGCCAATGGCAACTCTAATTATGGCAATCATACACACGCTGCTGATTTGGAGCAACAGCGTGCACTGTGTGAAAAACTCGGCTGTCCGGACAAACAGAGCAACGGAGAGTGTAACAAGGAGTGCAATACGTACGCGTGTAACTTTGATGGCAACGACTGTTCGCTGGGCATCAATCCGTGGGCCAATTGCACGGCCAAACAGTGCTGGCGTGTGTTCATGGACGGTCAGTGCAATGAGGAGTGCAACAATGCTGCGTGCCTCTACGATGGACGCGACTGTGAGCAGAAGCTGAAGCGTTGCGCAGCCATCTACGATGCCTACTGTCAGAAGTACTACGGAGACGGTTCCTGTGATTACGGCTGCAACAATGCCGAGTGCAGTTGGGATGGCTTGGACTGCGAGCAGTCGGAGCAGACACCACAACTCGCCGAGGGTGCCATGTCATTGGTTATGCTCATGGACATACAAACGTTCCGGGCACAGCAAGTGCAGTTCTTGCGTGAAATGAGTCATGTGTTGCGCACCACTGTGCGTGTGAAGAAGGACGCCAATGGCAATGACATGGTGTCCATTTGGAAGGGCTCCACACGCATGCCCGATCTGCAGGACACCGACTTCGGGCGTAAGCACAAGATCCTCTACACCCAACGGGATGGACAGATGGGCATACAAATCTATCTGGAGATTGATAATCGCAAGTGCACAGAGTGCTTCAATCGTGCCACGGAAGCAGCGGAGTTCTTAGCTGCCTCAGCGGCCAAGCATACGCTAGGCTATCCCATCTACAGGGTCATGGGTGTGCAGGATCCCAGTGACGACGATGGCAGCGAGTCGCCAGCAAATATTAAATACGTCATCGCTGGCATCATACTGGTCATTCTGGCGCTGGCCTTTGCCGGCATGGTCGTGAGCACGCAGCGGAAGCGAGCTCATGGTGTTACCTGGTTCCCGGAGGGCTTTCGTGCACCCGCCGCTGCGGTTATGTCGCGGCGACGACGTGATCCGCATGGCCAGGAGATGCGTAACCTCAACAAACAGGTGGGACTGGCACAGGCTCAGGCACATCAGCTGCCCGGCATGGGTGTGGGAGTGGGCGGTGGCAGTCACTGGTCCGACGATGAATCCGATATGCCCCAACCGAAGCGACAACGTGGCGATCAGCTGACCAGTGGTTTGACCGGACTGGGTGGACTTGGCGGCGTGGGCGGACTCGGCGGCGTGGGCGGCATGGGCGGTGGCGGCAGCGTTGCGGGACTTACCAGCGTGGGTTATGCTAGTGATCACACCATGGTCAGTGAGTACGAGGAAGCGGATCAGCGTGTGTGGTCACAGGCCCATCTGGATGTAGCGGATGTCAGGGCTATAATGACGCCACCAGCGCATCAAGATGGCGGCAAACATGATGTCGATGCACGCGGTCCTTGTGGCTTGACGCCGCTGATGATTGCAGCGGTGCGTGGCGGAGGGTTGGACAGCGGCGAGGATGTGGAAAACACCGAGGACAGCACAGCGCAAGTGATCTCCGATCTGCTGGCCCAAGGAGCCGAACTGAATGCCACAATGGACAAGACCGGTGAGACCTCACTGCATTTGGCTGCGCGCTATGCACGCGCCGATGCGGCCAAACGTTTGCTGGACGCCGGTGCGGATGCAAATTGTCAGGATAATACCGGCAGGACACCCTTGCACGCCGCTGTGGCTGCCGATGCCATGGGCGTGTTCCAGATACTGTTGCGCAATCGTGCAACGAATTTGAATGCACGCATGCATGATGGCACCACACCGCTGATACTCGCCGCCCGTCTGGCTATTGAGGGCATGGTCGAGGATCTGATCACGGCCGATGCGGACATCAATGCGGCTGATAATTCGGGTAAAACCGCTTTACACTGGGCCGCTGCGGTGAACAACACAGAGGCGGTGAATATACTGCTCATGCATCATGCGAATCGTGATGCACAGGACGACAAGGATGAGACGCCACTGTTTCTGGCTGCACGCGAGGGCAGCTACGAGGCCTGCAAAGCATTGCTCGATAATTTCGCCAATCGCGAGATCACCGATCACATGGATCGTCTGCCCCGTGACGTTGCCAGCGAACGTTTACATCACGATATTGTGCGTCTGCTGGACGAACATGTGCCGCGTTCACCGCAAATGCTGAGCATGACACCGCAGGCCATGATCGGCTCACCGCCACCGGGCCAGCAACCGCAGTTGATCACACAACCGACTGTGATTGCAGCCGGCGGTGCTGCGGGCAAACAGAGCAGTCAGGCGGCCAAACAGAAGGCCGCCAAAAAGGCTAAACTTATCGAGAGCAGTCCGGACAATGGACTCGACTTGGCTACAGGCGGCGGTGGTGTTGGTGGCAGTTTGCGACGCAAGGCGAGCTCAAAAAAGGCCAACAACCAGAACAATAATAACAACAACAGCAACAATAACAACAACAGCAGCAGTGCGGCCTCAAAAAAGGCCATGAACGGCTTAAATGCGGGTCAGCAGCAACAGCTCTTGGCCGCGGCAATTAACAACTGCGGTGATTTGGACTCACCGCCACCAGCTGCCACAGCCGTTGTAGCAGCCGGAGCAGCGACGACAGCTACGACGGGCGCACAGACCGTAGGGAATGGGAATCTGGTGAATCTGGCGAGTCCGTATGACACCAGTTCCATGTACTCGAATGCCATGGCAGCGCCGCCCAACAACAATGGGGCCAAGCAGCCGCCCAGCTACGAGGATTGCATCAAGGTGAGCTTACTATTCATTTAAAGCGTTTAAAGTATAAAAAAAGAACTGTTATACTGTTATACACAGTTGGCTGTTATACGCGGCAGACTGTTATGCATGTAGCTTGGTCTATCAGCTGTTGTGATTCGTATATTCCACTGAATGCACACAACTGTTATACTGTTATACACAGTAGGCTGTTATACGCGGCATACTGTTATACACCTAGCTTGACCTATCAATAGTTCTGATTCGTATCTTACACAGAATGTCATAAGCTTTATACTGTTATAAGCGTTATACTGTTATACACATACCTTAATTATTCATTTCAATTCTCTTCCTCCCCAGAATGCACAATCCCTACAGTCGCTGCAAGCGAACAGTCTGGACATGATCAAGCTGGACACGTACGGCTACTCGATGGGTTCGCCATTTCAGCAGGAAATGATGAACGGTCAGGCGATGGGTCTCAGCGGGGGACGTAGCACAAACACACTGTGCGGTCTGGGCGGTGGTATGCCCAATGGGGGCCACGAGCAGGGACTCAGTCCACCCTATTCGAATCAATCACCACCGCATTCGGTGCAAAGCAGTTTGGCGCTTTCACCGCACGCCTACCTGGGTAAGTCCACATTAATTTATAAATTTCCTCTACTGTTATACTAATTTGAGCTGTTATACTGTTGTAGGTTCCCCATCGCCAGCCAAATCGCGTCCCAGTTTGCCCACATCACCGACGCACATACAGGCCATGCGACATGCCACACAGCAGAAGCAATTTGGCAGCAATCTGAACAGTCTGCTCGGTGGTGGCAACGGTTCCCTCGGTCCACAGAGCTCACCCGTCAGTTTGGGCATCATATCGCCCACGGGCAGCGATATGGGCATTATGCTGGCGCCACAGTCCTCCAACAATGCTAAAAGCAGTGCAATAATGCAAACGTTGTCACCACAGTTGCAACAGCAGCAACAGCAACAACAGCAGCAGCAGCAGCAACAACAGCAGCAACAACAGCAGCAGCAACAGTTGCAGCAGCAACAGCAGCAGCAACAACAACAGCAGCAGCAGCAACAACAACAGCAGCAACAGCAACAAGCAATTGGAGGCCTTGAATTCGGTTCAGCCGGTTTGGACTTGAATGGATTTTGTGGATCTCCGGGTAGGTTTACACTGCTCTCTAGAGCTTCTAGAAAGAGGCTCACCTACTTGTTTTCTTGAAACTTTAACTAACGAATTGTTTCTTCGCCTTGCAGAGTCATTTCACTCGGGTCAAATGAATCCGCCTTCAATACAAAGTTCAATGTCGGGTTCATCGCCATCGACGAACATGCTGTCGCCCTCATCGCAGCACAATCAGGCCTTCTATCAGTACCTAACACCGCCTAGCCAACATTCGGGCGGACATACGCCCCAGCATCTCGTACAGACGCTGGACAGCTATCCGACGCCATCACCGGAATCCCCGGGACATTGGTCCTCATCGTCGCCACGCAGCAATTCAGATTGGTCCGAGGGTGTACAATCGCCGGCGGCCAACAATTTGTACATCTCTGGCGGACATCAGGCCAATAAAGGATCTGAGGCCATTTATATCTGACAGAAGCGCAATTAGGCCACTTTAGAGAGCAGTAAACAAGAGAGAAATGAGAGAATGAGCACTCAAAGAGCGCACATTTAGTTGGCCCAAAAGTGGGCTAACAAAAGCTAATGACCAGCACACAAACAAGCGACGAAATCGAATCCCAATCAATGCCCAACAAAACAAAAAGCTCCTAAACAATCTTTAAACAATAATTCGCATTTTTTTTTTTGTCTAGAACTTAAGCTTTAATTTAAAAAAACAAAAAAGCAAGTAAAACAAACGTAATAATTGTAGTAATTTAAAAATGTTTAATCTTAAAACTTTGTTGTACAGTGCGCGTTGAAATCGTATATACACCTAAGCTATATACGTGCATAGGTTTTTAAGTAGTTAGTGAACCGTTTTGCCCTAAAAACACACAGAAATTAACAATAATATTAATTAATAATACTTTGTGCGCGCTAAAGTTGAAAACAAATGAATTTTTTGAACGTATTTTACGTTTCATCGCTTCCAGTAAAATATAAAAAATAAAAGACGAGAATGAATTTCAGTTTTTAAAGAAATGAAAAAACGCACATTTATAATTAGCGCAAATTATTTTTATTATTAACATTATTATTATAATTCTAATTATTAAATATTGTAATTGTCGGCCAACGTTTTTTTGTGTAGCGCCTTAAACGTAAGCTTAATTAAATTCAATTAATTAACATTTATAATTAGCGCAACGACTACGTTTTATCGTCTATTATTAAGTTTTACAAACAGCAAAAAAACAATTAAAAATAATAAAAAAACAAATGAGAATTCATTAAACTATGATAACGAAATATATTTAGCTGTTAGTTTTGCAACTGAAGTGCTTATAAACAAAATTGTTAGCTATACTATACATTCTGAACACACACGATAAAAACTATATCAAATTTTTTTTTACTATTATATTAAATTTTAATTTACATGTTTTATGTAATCTCTACATATAAATCTATTAAGTTAAGCATAAATTGTAAAAAGATTCTCATAATTGTTTGCATTAAGTTGAAAAAACAAAAAAAAAAAAACGAAAGACAAAAAGACAACAAATTACAACATTTTCCGTGCAGAAACAAACAATTTTTTTTAGTTAGGCATTTAACTACAATTTAAGTTTTTCAACTGAAAGCGATAAATATACATATATCTACATTTATCTTTAAATATATTTTATGTATTTTTCAAAAAATATGCAACAAATTTTTGTATCCGCAATTTTGTCATTTCTTTTTTTTCTCTTTTAAATTTCACTTTTATTTTTTTATTTTCATCTTTTGTCTTTTGTCTGTTTTTTTTTTTTTTCGTAGTTTCTTTCTTAATTTTAATGTGTAAATTGTACAATTTTTTGTTGTCCTAACTTAAAACAGCGAATGAAACATGCAAATGCAAATTTTTTTGACATAATAAATATAAAATAATTATTTTAAAATCAAATTCGAAAAGAGTTTTTATTTTTTCTTCAAGTGGATTAGGAAATGAGTTCTTTATTGGAATCTTTAATTTTAATTGAAGAAATTTCGGTATCAGTGCAGTAGAACAATACTGTATGTTCCTAATACCCTTGTAGAGGGTATAATATTTTTGTCCACAAGTTTGTAATGCGTTGCGACCACATCAAGGGCATATAAACTTGATCAGTACTAACAGCCGAGTCTGGCTGTCCCTCTGTTTTTATGCGAACTAGTCTCGCAGTCTATTTTGGAACATCTGTAAATTCTCTCTACGCGCAGTTCATATATTAAAATCGATCAGATCAGATTACTATATCCTCTAGCTCCCATACGAATAATGGTTTTCTTAACTATAGCCGCAAAAGTCTGCCATTTAATACCGAATCCCATGTGCAAATCAAATTTTATCCAGATCAGTCCACTATATTATATAGCTGTCATGGGAACAAAATGTTTAGTATGAAAATATCTACTGTCTATTGAGCGATTTCAACCAAACTCAACGCAATGTACACTTGCTATCATTCCCTATATTCTGACCAAATTTAATCCAAATCGAACTACTATATCATTGAGCAGCCATAGGAACTGTTGTTGGATTGAGGCTATTCAATCTTCTGAAAGCCGAAGTAGACAGTTTTATTTTGTTATTTTGTAAACTTAGCACGATCCTTTAACCTTAGTACTCCACATCACATGAGATTTTCAGCTTAGCAGTTTAGCATTTATTCAGCTTAGCTCTTCGATCGTTCAAATAGAGTAGCTTTCATCATCCAACGTGAATCACTCTTATTTTAAAGAAAAGTGATTTTAAGATAACTTTAAAAAACTTTTCTTAATAATTATTAATTACTTAAAATTGCATTTGTACTGAAGCAGTGAAATGAGTATTTATGTCACAAGAGGGGACTCTCGAAGTGGCGAAATAAATGTGGTTGATCAATTATTTATTTTATATTTTATTTTCAATTTTTTCTAGCATTTCAGAGATTTTTTAAAATTAATTTCTATATATATTTTATATTTGATGTTTTCTGCCAGATCATTTGTATATTAGAAGTTATTTGAGCATAACCTGTTGCCTTCCTCAAGCTCACTTAAGGAAATTATTAAATGCCTACATTATATAGCAGAAATCGGTGGAAAATAAGTTAGCAAAAATTATGTTATTTAAGGGGGGTTTCTGCTGTGTAGACCTGAAAAACGACTCTTTTTATACTCTCTGCAAGAGTATATTGGGTTTGTGCAAAGTATGTAACAGGCAGAAGGAGGCGTGGCAGACCCCATAAAGTATATATATTCTTGATCAGCGTCACAAGCCGAGTCGATATAGCCATGTCCGTCTGTCCGTCTGTCCGTCTGTCTGTCTGTCCGTCTGTCCGTATGAACAAACAGATTTCAGAGATGGTAAGAGCTACAAGTTCGAGCTTGGTGTCAATCGATCACATATTTAGTCAGTCAATACAAGAATCTTTTTTTTTTTTGATGCCACGCCCCATTCGCCCACAAGGAGCAAAAAACTAGACACACCTCGGAAAAAAATCGGTGTTTCCGGAGAATATTTCAGTAACTATGGCACCTAGGATCACCAATTTTGGTATGGAGCGTTCCTATCGACAGATTAAATGCATTTCCATTTAAAATTTTGGACTGCCACGCCCCTTTTTCCCACAATACATAAACAACTTTCATTCCGTTTTTAGGCATTGGTTCATATAGTACAGCATTGTAATTGCATAATTCTAGTGGAGGCTAACTATTTCAAACTATTCCTGAAAGGTGCATTAAAATCGGTCTATAAACAAGAAAACTAGAAGCGTTACAATATTGATAATTGAACGCAATATCACTAATGAGTGCGAGCGAGACAGAAACGTTTTCGCTGTCTGTGTGGCGGCAGCGCAGCCCGCAGTCGTTGGCGGCGCCAAATACACACATACATATGTAAGAACACATATAATGTCAAACGTATGTGTATTCGCATACAAACAAACCGATGTATGTGTGATTATGCTTAGATTGTTTTTGTTTTAAAGTGTTTTAATGCAAGTAATAGATATTGTAATATCTTGATACCGATTTTAATAATTTAACCGGGAAAAAAATGCAGAGAGTATTATACGGTTGGGCGTGCTCGACTGTACTTTTCTTTCTTGTTTTCAGAATTTTTTTGGCGAAACTATAATAGATAAGGAGTTGAAAATTTTGTATCTAGTTAATCATAGCTTTTTATTTTTTTTAAAAATATTTTTTAATCACAAAACAAAAAAGGGGTTGGAAGGGGGCGTTCCAAAATGGCGGCGCATCGGTCATTGTATGCCTCGCTTATGGAAGTCCTCCCGTGCTGTAGGATAAGCTTAAACAGACAAACTATACATTTTATCAATCTGTAAACTTACACGCATAATTTAGACCTCTACTTTAAAAAAAACTTGAAAATTCCCAAAAGTTATTAACATTTGAACATTAAAGTCAAATTTTTGAAGTTTTTCGACTTAGTAATTATTTTTTGTAGACCACAATTTTTTAAATTTTTTGATGATCAAGGTCTAAATTATGCACACACTATCTGTGAACATGTGTAAAAAGTTTCGTTCGAGCGCGGGATTTCTTATAGGGGATATCTTCAGCAATTGAAAAGATATGGTCTTAAAATTTTGTACACGTATTCTTGAAACACATTTCTATCCGAAAATCCAAAAAAAAAAATTCGATTTTTTGAAACCAACAAAGCAGAAACCTCCCTTAATTCTAATAGTTGATTGTGATGTCTTCCGAAAAGTACAGTGTATTTATAGTCGGCTAGTTCCACTGAGGCCTTTCTAAGGTCTTATCCAATTTGGCATATGTTTACGTTCGTTTATAAGGAGGCAAATCAAGTTAGTTTTAAACCCCACTCTTTAAATATCAAACAAACTTACACTTTGTGAATGAGTTGGAATTTTTCAGCACAATTTCATAGAAAAATCTATTTAAAATTTTAAAAACTTGAAAAATATCTTAACAAAATCGTACTTTGATTTTACAAGTTTTTAAATCAGCTTACAATCCATCAAAACATGTTCTTGTATAGAGGTTTTAATTATTTAAAATTAAATTTTAACCGGCTACAAAATGAATTTTTTATTGTATTTTAATTGTAAAGTGTTAAAACTAAAATAATAAATATTTAGCAGTTTTTATAAACTTAAAATAAAAAGTGTCCCTGAATGCGAATTGAATTTGCGCACCGAAAATGTTTTGATTTATTTACAAGCCAAAAACTTAGCTGGAAAGAGCTGAAAGCGACTGGCAAAAAACTTGAGAATCTTTTGGCTTATGAATGAGACGATTCTGGGAAGAAAGTGCAACGCAAGCGAAGACGAAGCGAAGAATTCCCTGAGCTAGTTTGGAGAATGCGATGAGAAGGTCAATAAAACCCGATGACGATTAAACTTGAACTTCTGAGGGTCAGCGCTGCGGCGTTGGCCGCAAACAAGCCAAAAACCGCTGACATGGCGTTAAATGCAGCATAAAACGAGCCAGAGCCAAGCAAAAGCAGATCACAAGTGCAGAGTGAAAGTAACTAGACAGAGACATGGGTAAGTTGGACACAACATGAACTTAACTTGGCTAAAAGCTAAGAGCAACCAACTATGATTTTAGCTGGTTTAAGGAGTACACAAGTGTTGGCTGTTTTCGCGCTGCTTTTGGCCGTAATCGTGCAGCTGGAGGCGAGTAAAATAGCGTACAAAAAGCCGCTCTTTGGCAAGACGAGTTACATCAAGGAGAAACGCTTCAGACTGCGCACCACGAGCAGCCCGACGATAGCAACCACCGAGGCGGATTGGCCAGCTCCAGTGGAGTTCATTATCAACAGCTCGCCGAGAGCAGTGACAGAGCTGGGCAGCAGTATCAGGAGTACTACCAGCAGCAGCGTCTCCACTGACAGCTTGGAGCTGGACAGCACCACGAGCAGCAGCAGCAACTCCAGCTCCAGTTCCTCCAGCACCACCAGCACCGAGTCCAGTTTGGACAACACGCTGCCCACGCCACCCACACCCACTTCTACACCAGCGGCTGCGGCTGCGGCTGCGGCTGCCACGCCTGTGCCCTGCACCTGCGGCGTCTTTCTCTCCTCGCAGATACAGAACGGTCTGCCCGAGACGCCGCTGATACACAATGAAATGGATCGCATGTTTGCCTGCAATGCCATTGGACGCAAGCAGTGTCAGACCAAGTGCCTGGAGATGGTAAGTAACCAGTACAGTGGGCCTGTAAAACAAAAAGCAAACTTTAGGCGCAGCACTAACAAACTCTTGTAACGATACCCTTTGCAGATCGTGCAGCACCTGCCCAACTCGGCGAACATTGTTTGCGCCACCTTGGGACACAATTGCCACAAGGAGCGCGCGTATCTTTTCATCAAGAACTGTCAGAATCACTGGGTGAACACGAATCTGCAGGCGGGGCGTGAGTACTGCTGCAAGGAGGGTGTGCCCTATCGTTGTCCACTTATAGGCTAAGCTAATTTAACTGAAAACAAAATGAAAATAAAACAAAACAACATTTAAATGCAATGTAAACAAAAACACAGCAGTGGAGTTATCGATTATTGTGCAGTCTTGTTTGGTATTTATAAAATACTGCGCCAGCCAAGGGTGGGCAATTGTGACGTCACAAGGTACGCAAAACAAAGCGGCACAATAAAGGTTGGGCTTATTACAAAAATTTGTATAAAATGAGAAACTATAGTAAAGAAAAAATAATAATTTACAGCCAAGCAGCCTTCATAGCAGTAAAACAATTTACAACAAAGCAAACATAAAAATCAAGGCTGCGACATAACCTTCATTAACGCACCATGAAGTTTGCAGTAAAATTAAACTTAAAGCAAACAAAGTTACTTAGGCTTATCAAGCACAAAAATATATGTCTACATAAAAAACACTATAATTAAATCAAAATTAAATACACTTTTTATAAAATTGTTAGTTTAAAGCGCTAGCGAACAACTGCTCATCAGCTGTGTAGTTAGTGATTTCTTGCCTTCGCAAGTCTGGTCACATTGCCTCGCAGCAGAATTGACAAAAAACCAATAAGAATTGCTGTCAAGGTGAGTTTGCAATAAAATAACAATTAATAAGTGGTGAAATAACTTGTGGCATTTATTTTGTAACAATAGCTAGCAAGATGGTGTGTGTGCCGTGCTTTATAATACCGCTGTTGCTCTACATTTGGCACAAGTTCGTGCAGCCAATACTGCTGCGCTACTGGAATCCCTGGGAGAAAAAGGATGCACAAGGGAATGTGATCAAAACGGAGCCCGAGTTTCCCTTCGAGTGCAAGGGCGGCGTGTGTCCCTATGTGCCCGGCGGCAAGAAGAAAACGGCAGATGGCGCTGCAGAAACTGAGAGCACAACAACAACAACAACAACGACGGCAACGAGTGCGACTGAGACAACAACTGCCGACGATACCAAAAAAGAAAATTAGTTAAAGATTCGCGCTTAGTTTATGTGTTAGTTAGTCGCTATTTGTATACTTTTTTTTTTGCACGCACAGTGTAGGCATTCCAGGGAGGGGTAATTAAATCATGTAAAATTCAGCAACAAATTACGCTTAACGTTAACGCAAATGTTAAATCAAAGAAATGACTGTAATTCGCATGTATTTAAATTATTAAAAACAACGGGACAATTGTAAGCACTAAAATGTTTTATTAACCCCGTATTTGATAAATAAGCACTTTTAACCCATGTAAGACGCTGTTTATCCCTTATGTGAGCCGCTTTTTGTTTGTTTGACTTATTCACATATTTTTTTTAATGAACTAATTTTTGTTTAATAATTTTAAAAAATGTTTTTAATTTACCCCTGAATTAAATTACATATCTTAAGACAAGAGGAAAAAAAAACGTTTCTTTTGGCCCGACAAATGAGCTGTTGGAGATCCTTTCCTCTTGTACCTCCTTTCGAATACAGTGAAGACTCCCACTGCGATCACCTACCATCAAGCTAAAAAGGTTTCACAGGTGTCTGCCTTTATAAGAGGAATTCAGTTCTGTTGCATTGTCATAAGAAATGTCCCTTTGAGGGTAGAAGAGTACAGTGCAAGCTCCCTTGGCCGGACAGGCACGGTTCCAGTATTTTTGTCCGTCCAAGGGAAATGTCTGCCTAAGAAAACGGACAACAAAATCATGCTAAATAACTACATATAAACTTCGTCCACCTAAGGGAGCTGTCCGCGAGTAGAGCTATCACTGTGTATCCCTATGAGGAGTGTCCGTTGACAGAGATTTCACAGTATTCAGTACTTTGAATCATTAAACGTCTATGTCAAATTTTGGTATTTCGTTGATTTCTTAACCGATTGCTCCTACAGAAAATATATAGTATACTGTAGAGTTATCTTTTTGGTTTGTACACTTTAAAAATGGCTGGCAATAAGATTGGGTACACTTGTACATTTTTTTGTACCCACAATTTCATTTGATTTTAAATGATTACCTTATTTTAAATTCAATGTATCGATTATAGAATTAACTAAAGTTCCAGCTATAAATTAAAAAATTCAAAAAAATCAATTATTTAATTATTTTAAGCATTTAAATTGTTTTTTTTCCCAAATTATTTGAACAGAATTAGTTTATAGTATAAACTTTAAAACTTTATAAACTTTTATACACTATCGAAACTGAAAGACAACTTACTCAATAGTGTCATCACTAACGTGTATAATAGAGAAGGGTGTTGGCTGTTCAAATATCGATATTTCAAAAATTTGAAGCTAAGCTTTGAAATATTTAATAAATATTTTTTATGCACCAAAATATTTCCCAATAAAGCTATAAAATGTGTTGGAATAAGTAAATTTAAAAGTTAATTAAATAAGTTAACAATTAAGAAAGTTTTCAAATAAAATAACAATAAATAAAACTTATTTTATACTCCACTGAAATCAATTGACTGGAATTTATTAATGTGCAAATATCGGTCGCAATGTTATCGGTTAAACTCACGCACCGCCTTACAAACGATAGTGACAAGTTATCGATATAAGCACGCTACGTTTGCCATCGCTAAGCACGTAGCTGATAAACACCGGTAAGTCGGCGTTTCTTTATTATGTTTTCTAGTTATTTTTATTTTTCATATTTTTTTTGGCTAAGTGGCTCGCTAACTATCGCAGTTTGTAGACGATAAGCGGACCCATAAAACGCTCATGATTAGACGGTAGACGGCAACAGTTGGAGTTGAGTACTAGTAACGGGCACAAGCGGAGCAAAAGCAGCACAACAAAATGCCGGAATACGTGCCATTGACGGGCTACGAACAGCTGATGGATGCACTCAAGCTGCATGCGAACAAGAGTTGCCTCATTTACATATATTTCTTTGGAGAGAAGGACAGCAATGGCCGTAGTTGGTGTCCCGACTGCGTGGCGGGTGAGTGGGTGTGGTGCAATAATTAACAGGGTGACGCATGCACTTATACTGAACTGCAAGCAACCTTTTACCTGCATATGCTGGTAAAAGTCACCCTTTATTAAACTCACCATGAACAAGTGCAAATACTAAATATTTATTTTCGCCACAGTTGAACAGACCGTGGATACAGCATTCCGTGAATATGCCCATACAAATTCACTGATCTATATGGTGGATGTTGGCAATCGTGAGACTTGGAAGGATGAGACGAAAAATAAATTCCGGCAGAGTCCATTTAATTTAACTCAAATTCCATCACTGGTGCGTTGGAAGGGCGCAGAGCGCTTAGAAGGCGATCAGCTGCTCAAACAGACGTTGCTAGAGCTTTTCTTCGAAGAGGCAAAGCTGCAAAGCACCATCGATAATACGGTACCATGTAAATAACTGTGCAATGGAGTATCAGCGAGAGCAAGTGAGAGAGTGACTGAGAGAGCGCTTAAGAGTTGTGTATGTTTACATGGAGAGCAAAAATAAACAAGCATTTGAGTTTAACTCAAAAATGGCAACTCGACTCAATTGCATGTTTGGACTCCACTCAATTTTTGGGGGGCTTGTTTAACAGCAGCCATCAACAGCAACAGCGGCAGAAGCAGAGCCAGAGCCAGCGTCAACAGCAGCACCGTTAGCAGCTGCCGCAACCTGGTGGCTGTCTCAAAAACGTTGCCGTTTTTATTAGCACGCACGTCGTCGGGCAGGACGAATCGTATGGCGCGTCGACAAAGCCAGCAGCAGCAGCAGCACAAGCAGCAGCAGCAGCGCCAGCAGCAGCAACGATAAAAACAATAAAAGCGCTGCGGTGCGGCCCGTTGCTCGGTTTTTGGTTTCGGTTTTAGTTTCAGTTTCGGTTCCATTTCGTTTCGTTTTCGTACGCGCGAGACGTTCTGGGCAGAGGCATATTGTTGCTTTTACTACTAATATTTTTTTTGCGCTCCTCCCGCGTATGCGTATATATGTGTGCGTGTGTGCATGCGTGTACCCGCTGCGTGCGTGTGTGTTACATGTGCGTGCTTATGCATGCATGTGTGCGTGTGTGAGTGCGTGCGTTCGCTTAACAAACAAATAATGTGCATAAAAACAAGCAACAGCCATTAAATATTAGCCAAATCAAATGTAGGTAAAACACATACACAAACATACGCGCACACACACAGACCTGGGTAACGGTGTGTTAGTGGGAGGTAAAGTGGAGCGGCGACGCTTAAACCCTTCACAGGCACAGCGTGTGGAGAGCGGAAGAGCGCGAGAGTGAGGGAAGGAACGTAAGAGAAGTTTTCTGCGCTCTGTTGTTGTTTTTTTTTTGGGCAGCTGCTTTGATTGAATCAAATTGTTTCAGGTGGACAGCGGAGAGGGGGGCAGAAGTAAAGAGAAGAGGGAGAGAGCGTGTGGAGTATGAGAGATGTAAAAGCGTAGTGAACGGCAGACTTACTGCCGGCAATAACTGTTGCGCTTTGTCTGCTCCCCATCTCCTTCTGCGACGTTGCTGTCTCAGTGCAAATCCTTCAGTTTCCTTATTCGCTTTATTCAATTTTCTTCGCTTTCAATTCAATTTCAATTCAATTTGTTGTTGCTCGTGTGTTGTTGTTTTTGTTGTTCAATCTGCAAATAAATAACGCTCTTCAATTTGGCGGTGTGGTGCTAATAAATATTTGCACGTTGTCAAAAAAATAATAATAAAGTAGCAATTGACAAAAAAAGAAAAAATAAATAAAAAAACAGAATTGAAAACAAATTTAATAAAATTATTTAAATCAACAAGCCAACGAACGGCTGACTGAAGTTACCCTTGAGCAAGTGCTATAATGATATAGTTCATGTGGATCATGCGGAAATGAATACATTCATTTTTTTATTAAGTGTAAAAAATATAAAGTGAGCAAGCAATAATTTCAAAATTAAATAAAAATTGAGTTATCTTTAAAAAAGACATTCAAAACTATTAAAAAAGAAAAAAAGAGGTTATAAAACAAAATTTTAATTATGCGCTTAAAATAATTAATAATAAATTGGAAAAGTTAAGTTATTGGGGATAAATAATGTAATAATAAAGTAATGCTAATACCATTTAATATCTAAATGCACAGCAAATTGAGTTTAAATATTTTAGTAAGATAAAAGTGAAGTATATAAATAAATCAGAAGCTTTCGTTTTAAAAGTATAAAATTAACTACAATTTTGCTACAATTGATAAATAAAAACCCAAAAATAAAATTATTAATTATTTTATTTAAATAATTATTTTAAGTAAAATAAATTCTAAATGAATATTTAACTTTTGATGTTTAAAAAAATATAATTTCAATCAATTAAACAAAAGTTTCTGATTAAAAAAAGGTATTACAATGTTTTGTTAATAGTGATTTGGGAATTAAACGGAAAAACGGTTAAAAAAAAAACGTTCTAGTTAAGCAAACTTTTTTGTGACTATCTATCAGAAATGAAGTTATTAATTATTTTTCAAAAATGCAAATATATACCATATACAAAAATGTAAAAACTAATATTTTTACTGTGCAAAAAAAGTTTTTCAAGGCCCTGTTGACAGAATATTTCGTAATATTATTTTTTTTTTTAATTTAAAAGACTTGTTTAAATCAAGTAAGAAAATCCACAGTCGAGCGACTCGACTCTTAAAGACACTGTACTCCTTTTCCATACAAATATACAATTT
The DNA here is from genome assembly GCA_018152125.1 of Drosophila dunni. Classification (NCBI taxonomy): domain Eukaryota; kingdom Metazoa; phylum Arthropoda; class Insecta; order Diptera; family Drosophilidae; genus Drosophila; species Drosophila dunni. The sequence goes on along the minus strand of JAECXC010004147.1, from coordinate 9,345,554 downwards.
TTAAGCGATTTGTCCTATGGGAGGAATAGTTGGTTGATTTAGATTAAACTTGATGAGGATAGCAATGGTACCATATACAAAATGTGTGAGTTTGGTTGCAATCGCCCCACTTACACTACATGTCTTCACACAATTGACTTATTTCGGAACTTTTTGTCCAATGGAAGCTATAAGATATATAGTTCACCGATCCAGATTAAACTTGGTAAGAAAAGTTATAATGGTAGCATACATATATTGGGTGAATTTGGTCACGATAGCTCTAGTTGTTTCAAAGTTATGTTGATTTGAGTTAAAGGTTTTTGTGAGGTGACCATATTAACTTGAACTACCTAACGTCAGGACGGACTTTCATTCCAAGTTTGGTGTTTCTAGCTCTTGTAGCTTAAAAGATACGGACAGATGGACCTTGCTATATGGACTCGGCTGTTGGTGCTGATCAAGTTTATATATACTTCATGGGTCGGCCACGCCTTGTTCTGCATGTTACGCAAATTTCACTTCTGACAAACCTTATAGACCCCTCTACTATATTTTAGAGTGCGGGGTCTATAAGCTTACAAAAATTTCCTAAAATCGACTTAAATAAAAAAATATTTTAAAAATCAAAGTAATATTTTAAAAATTTCTCATAATAATGTTATTTAACTATAGGACTGTTGAGCTGAATAAGTACAGGGTATATTTAAGTCAACTCACAGCTTATTAACTTGCGCTATAGATTGAAGATCATACGATCAGATTATTAATCGAATCACCTTGATGCCAGATTTTGGACCATAATTTGCACGCCTTTTACGCAGGCACACCCACACACACACACACACACACACACAGACACATACACAGATTTATATATATAATAATTATATGCAGAGATATAGACAGATGTGATTATAGTTGGACTTGCTGTCAACATTGCTTTCGCATTCCAATTTTTAGCCCCTGACATCTTTTTGGCTCATTTCGAAATTCAAATATCGAGAAATATCAAGAGAAATCTATTTCTCTATTTTCATTTTATTTTTTGCCAATTCTTTAGTTTCTATATAATTGCTGTTGTAGTTTTGTTTTTGTTGTCGCTTGTTTCATTTATTTATTAATTTTTTTTTCTTGCGCTTTCGCCGTCGTATGTCAATTAAAAACTAAAAATTCTTAATGAGCCACGTAGCAGGTCGAAAGGGGGACGGGGCGTTGCTGGGGGATGGGGCCGATTCGGGTGGAGGTACGTCAGTACGTACGACGCTGTGGGGTCTGGTCAAAAAAAGAATATAGAAATATTGTGTCCCAAAAGCAGCAGCGAAATGTCATTAAAAGAGCCAATAAAAATTTGAAAAACGAAGAATAAATTAAATTAAAGATTTCACGAATAGCAGCAAAATAATATCGCATACAGATGGCGATATACTTATAAACATAACCATTTAATCTTCTTTAACCCCTCTAGTACCCCCCTGCAACCCCTCATCTAACCTCCTTTCCCCCTTTCACTGCATCGCCTGTAATACACTGTCCCCACGAGCCAATCCCACTCAACGCCCCCAAGAGCTTCAATCAGCCGGAAATTTTTGTGCATTTATCGATAGACTTAGTTTTCGATTAGCTTACAAGGGGTTGCTTTGGTTGGCCCTTAGGTGTTAGTGGGCGTGGCAGTGTATAGTAGTCGCATGTATGCAGACTGAATCAGTACAACTTTCTGTAAAGTTGTCAGTAAATTAATTAAAGTCTTAAAGGCTATCAAATGGAGCTACTTTTAGCTGAACTATTAGCGCTAGAGACTATAAATTTGGCTGTAAAACTTTTTGCATGTTATACGCTGTTAAAAAAGCTGAAGAAAAGGCTTTATTTTCAAAGTGTTAGCCTTTTATTCTAGTAACCTTTCCAACCTTTCTAACCTTATTTATCCCATGGATAAATATTGAAAAAACGCCCCAAAAATCCAAAAAAAAATCACAAACAGTCACTTTTGTTAAAAAAAACTTTAATTTCTTTCTTATTCTTCTAAAACTCATGAGCATGCTATGTTAACAGCGCAAGTTATAGCTCCTTAAAGTTTAAGTGCTATCCAATCGCCTTAAAGTATGCAACACTTTTCTTAAATACAACTGTGCTCACTTCTTACAACAAATATTTTAATTTTACACGTAGTAGCAAATATTGGCTACTATTTGAGGCAAATATTAGCTTATTTTAGTGTTTTTAATGGGTATCTTATAGTCGTGACTGGATTAGGGTATCTTAGATTCATTGGAAATTGGATTTGCTAGAGATCGTTCGAAATTCTTGACTCGTTGTTGTTGCTGTTTTTAAATCACTCAACGGCACGTTGATTAGCATAGCACAGACACACACACACAGTCATACACACACACACACACACACGAACACACATACTGCCATACACACACCAACACTCGCGCAGTTGCAGCGCGATTTATAGTGCCACCTAAAATCATAATTTATTAATAATTTTTATACAATCACACACACACACACACACACGCTCAGCAGGTGTGGGTGTCGCAGTGTGTGTGACTGTGTGTGTATCTGTATCTTAAGATATATATCTTGTTTATATATATCTTTTTGATTTATTTAATTGACGAATTTAGTTCAAAACCAACAATAATGATGAGCATTGAAAATTGTGTGCATATATCATCAATATGTGACCACTGCACTATGGGTCAAACGCCCGATTTTTAGGAATTAAGTCTAATTTTCAAGTTGATTAAATTTACATAATTTTGATCACAATCCATTAGCAATACCACATATGTAAATGTTACATACCCAGAATTTTAACAGGCGCGCATTCTGTAAAGATAACACCTCCTTAACAGAGCTGTTAAACATAACGCGCGCATGTTAACGTTTGTAAGCAATCGATACGTACATTTAAAGCAAGTTTTGACCCAAATATAAAGGAAATTTTGTTAAAATGTTTAATGGATAGCAAAGGATGAGGTTTTAACTTTGAGTTAATGTTTTTGTTCTATCTAAATTCTGCGTGCTATGTGGAGTTTTAAGTAAACTAAAAACTAACCTCAAACCAAGATTTTGTGTTATAAATTCATCTTTGAGAGAAGATAACTTATGTTTGTAGCATTTTGTAGCAATGCAACTATATACATTTTGTAGAGTAATCAATTACGAATTCAGACCTAAAAGCTCAATGTGCACTTTTGTGCACTTTTTGCACAATTTAAGTTTTTAGCAACTAACCTCGTTGTATGCAATGCAATTTTCTATGAAGTTTGGCGTCAACAAGGGAGCTTGCAAAGCAAGCAAGACGCCGTTTCCAATATTTCCAAAGCTTGCAATGGCCAAATATTAAGTTTTATAGCAACATTGTATAAGAAAACGACAAATTTATATTGTTTTGACTTAAATTTTGCCTAAAATCTTAAAAAATTGCGTTTTTTTGCAAAAAAGGTGATTTGAGCAACTCTTCTATGAATGCTATATGATATAGTCAACCGATTTTGACCATTTTTTCACAGGGTCTTCAGAACATGAAAACTCATCTAATACGTAGATTTGGTGTTAATAGCATGAAAAACAAAAAAGTTATGGTAGCTAACAATATGAAGAAGGGGCGGTGCCACGCCCATTTTTTTCCAAGAATCGCTTCTTGATGTCAAAGGTCAAATACAAAAAACCAAATTAAAATATCTTGTTTGGTTCTTGAGATATTAATTAATTCCTAAAAATCGGGCGTTTGACCCATAGTGCACTGTGCGAGTGTGTGTGTGTGTATGTGTGTGTTTGAGTATGTGTGTGCAACATTAATGAGTGTGTAAATAAGAAAAAAATCACCTCAAATAGCTGAGCTTTATCCAAAATTATCGAGAAATTTGACAATTTGTTAACGATCACAACACGTTGAAGTTTGAGAGTGTACGAACGAGAGAGGGGAATAAAGAGATAGAGAGAAAAGGTGGAGGGGAGCTGGAGATATTGAGTAGGTAGAAAGAGAGAGCAAGAATACAATATTGGGCTGGAGGAAGTAAGAGTTAAATATTTTTAAAGGCAAAAACTAATTTTAAGCTTTAAAGCTTGGTTATACCAACGTCAAATCACTAACTGAACTTAAGTTAACTTAATTTTAGAACCCAGTTATAAATAATTTCTAATGTGTCATATTTGTTGACATTGATCAATCCTGCGGCGATATTTCGATAAACACATTATCGATAATAGACAGTGTCGCAGCGCTTATCGATGCGGTCCTTTTCCATTCAACAAGTTTCTTATCACAAACTGCAAAAAAATACTCGGTTTTGTTTTTTTTCCGTTGTTCGCTGGGCGGTTTGCTCAGTTGATAAGCGTACGAACAAACAAACAAACAACAACAACAAAGAAGAGCAACAACAACAAGTACAAGCCAAATAAACAAATGAAGCCGAAGCTGCAGTCGACGTCAACAGCGGACGTTTGCTGTGTCGCTAATGACGACACATGCGGTTGGCGCAAAAGGGAAGACGATTGCTGCAGCAGAGTGGGAGAGTGGGAGCAAGTGGAAGTGGGGGAATGAGAGTGTAGAGTGGGTGAGTGGAACAGAGCGGGAGAGTGTGGAATGCGAATGGGGAATGTGGAATGGGTAACGCCGATATTTGAAAATCGTTAACGTTTTGCAGCGACGCGTCGCTGATGCGGACGTTAACGTCGACGCTGTCGTTCTTTTTGTCTCTGTGTCTAGTTACAGTTCGCAGTTGAATTGCGACGGCGACGCGACAGCGACGCATAGTACGGTATGAGCACGTTGCGCCATGAAGCGGTAATGCGGCGTGTGTAAGTGAGAGTGAGAAGTGTGCTGTGGGGAGTGCGACGCTGCAGCGTTTGTTCCGTTTCGTTCTGTTTTGTTCCGTTTTGATTCGTTTCGTTTGTTGCGACGTCAGCGCTGTAGTTGTTGTTGTTGTTACTGTGACAACGTTGACAACAACTTCGCTGTCGCCGTTGACGTCGCGGTCGCTTCACTTTAATTGTAATTATAATAACAAACGAGCGCAAGAACAACAACAAAAAGCATAAACGCGACGAGCATCGATCAAATTTGTTGACGATCATTGATTGCCGCTAAAAAAAAAATAGCAACGCGCACAGCAACAGTCAAAGCAGCGACAACAACAACAACGGACCACACGTCTGTAGGTGTGTGTGTACGTGTGAGCTTTTGTGCGCGTGTGTTTGTTTTTCTGTTTGTGTTTGTGCAGAACACACAAACATACAAATGCACTCAATATCAGAGCGTGATCAACATCATCACGAACTAGCAACAACAACAGCAACAACTACAAAAACATATTGATCACAATCGAGCGGCATCTGCGGAACAGCAGCATTCCATAGAGAGGGTAGCATCGTTTTGTTAATAACTTCGACTGCGTCGAAAATTTGCTTGAAAAAACGGTTGAAGAATTTAGAATTTTTGAAACTTTTATATTTAGTTGCAGATTAAAAAAAAAGTTACATATGTATATTTAAATATTTTAAAGCAACAAAAAATTTGTTAATAGGCTTAAACTTCAAATAATTCAAAAAAAAAATTCAAAATTTTTTTTTTTACCAGTTTTGGTTTTTTTCAATTTTTTTTCATCGTCATGGGATTTTAGAAGCTTATGTTTTTGCTAAGTTTTAAGTTCTTTTTAAGAATTTTGCAATTTGTTATTAAATCTGTGTTTAAAGTTCACCCGTTACATAAAAAGAAATTGATAGCACTGGGTTCGAAAAAGAAGTACAGAGCAATACAGTTTATGGATTATATTAAAAGTGTTTAATTAACCAATTTTGAACCTATAAAATGAAACAGATTCCCAATACATTTTTTGTCTAGCTTTTAATATTTCATAAATATTAAATTGAAATAAAAGTATTTCCACTTAGACTTCATTAAAAGTACTTAATATTTTGACTAAATTTTTTTATTGTGCCCCTTGGCACTTGTGATTAAAACCTAATCATAGACACGAAATTCTTTATATTATTAGTAATAAAATAGTACCTACATTTAGCTGGCAGTCAACTTAAAACTCACTTATCAACATAAATAACTATTTTTTGATACTTATTTAATTTATTTCCGGTCAGTACAATTATTTTATGATAAGATGCGTTGTACCCCCAAAAAACTAGAGATTAGTTTGTGAGCAAGATAACGCAACTAAGCAAACTACCAAATTGATTGTGTCCAAACTTGTAGACGATTCAAGGAAATAAGTTGAAAATTTATTTTTAGCAGGGTATTAAAAAGTCGTGTGTACAGCACTGAAATGACCAAACACAAACGAAGCGCTGATCGTTTTATTTCGTGCTGCTTCAACACTTCGTGTCGTTTTGGTTCGTATCGGTTCGTTTCTGCTCGGATCGGTTATGTTTTCACATTTTCATTTCAAATTTAATTTTTTGCGTGTGTGATTAAACTCGTGGCGGTGTCTGTGTGTGTAGAGCACACACACATGCTGTTGTTGTGATTCTGATTCTGTTTCTGATTCAGATTCTACCGTCCGTTTCCATTGGGTTTTCTATTTCCAATTCAGTTTCCATTTCGATCGGTCCGCAACAGACGGCGACCAACATCAGTTTCGATTCAGTCCAATTTGACGCGTTCTGCTCGATCGATTCTCGATAGATCAATTCTCCCCACCCCTTTTCGATTTACCCGATTCGCTTTCGAAACCAACACAGAAAAAAGAAAAATAAATAATAAATAAATAAACTCGCGCGCGATTCGTCAATGATCGTTGATTGATGTCGATTGCGATTAGCGATTACCCCATTTATCGACACTCTGTGTGCGTGTGTGTACATGTCTGTGCATGTCTCTGCATGTTTGTGTGCGTGTGTGTGTCCCAGTCAGTGGCTGATAAGCGCGCATAAATTACGTTAAGTAAACGCTGATTGAAAAATTTCGTGCTAACGCGCGTCTCACCTAATAAATAAATATAATTTTTTACTTTTTTTTTGTTCCTGTGTTGTGTAAAAAATAAATAAATAAATAAATAAAAAAAAAAAACAAACAAAGCAGAAAAACGTAAAAAAGTTATCAGAAATCAATGCGATAAGCGGTTAAAGCGGGCATCGTAGCAGCAGCAGCAGCAGCGCAACAGCAGCAGCGGCAGAAGTTTACGGTAGCAGCGCCGCAGCTGATTAATAACAACATTTTGAGGTGAGTTAAAGCTTTGAGTTCAGCTCAATCGCACTCAGTTCGTGAGCTCAGCTGACTTGAGTTGAGTTTAACTGGGTTGAGTTCGTTGTATTGAGCGTAGAGCGTTGAGTTGTTGTTCCCTGGCGCCTGCGTCGAAAAAAATTCGGTTTGTCGATGACGTCGCCGCTTAGGCAGCAGGCTGGCTGGCAAAAGCGCAAAACAAGGAGTGAAAACGTTGAGAGCAAGCAGGAAGAGACGACAGAGAGAGAGAGCAACGAAGAGCAACAAAAAAAATATACGTGAAAGAGAACTAGAGAGCGCGCGGGTGTAACGCAATTGGGATTCGTTGTGTTTTTTTTGCGCTATTCACTTTATGAAAGAGAACGAATCGAGCGCAAGAACAGCAACAACTACAACTACATTGACAACTACAGTTACAGCAGCAGTAGCTGTAGCAGCAGCAGCAGTCAGCAGTCAGCAGGCAAAAACAAACAACAACAAAGCGTCTGACAGCAGTAGCGGCGACAGCAGCAGCAGCAGCAGCAGTGCCGGCAGCGACGTCAACGCTTCAAAGCATCCACGCTGAAAATCAGTGCAGGCAACCGCAGCGTCGTCCTAGGCCATGTGCGGCTAACGGTTGTTTTGTTGCCTTGACTGCAAAAAAGTTTTCGAAAATAATCAAAAAAGAAAAAAACCAAAGCAATTTAGAAAAAAATACTAAAACAGCAACAACAACAATCAAAAATTCTAAAATCTATTTAAGATTTTTTTTTTTGTTGTGTTTTTTTTTATGGTTGTGTGTGTGTGTGTGTGTTGGTGTGTGCGTAAAATATGTGAGAAAAACGCTGCTTTAAATTAACCATAATAATAATCAAAATAAAAAAAAATTATAATAAAAAGAGCAAGAGAAATAAAATATGTAAATTTACGCGCGTGTGAGCCAAAAAATTGCAAATAATAATTATAAACGCACACATACAAACATAGAAGAGTATAATTTATATACGTACATATATTTAAATAAAAGCGGTGTGCAAAAATTTATGCGAGCACGCAACAAAAACAACAGCAGCAGCGGCAGCGGCAGCGCCAACGGCAGCCACGTTTGTTGTTATTGTGCGCTTTAATAATGATGATGATGATGATGCACTGCAGTAAAAACAACAACAACGACAACAACAACTACAACGACGACTACAACAGGAGCTAAGAGCGGCTGTTAAGAGCAAAAGGTAAGTGACCTCCACACCAACACCAACACCAATACTAATACCAATGCCAATGAAAACAAAAAACTTCCAAACAAGCAGAGCAATTAATGTTTTCTTGTTGTTGCTTTGCTGGCGTTTTCTTCTTCATCTTCGTCTTCTTCTTCATCATCGTCTTGCTCCTTTTGCTTCCTTATTTTCTTTGAGCGGCAAACAAAAATTCCATTGCATACGCACAGGGGCCGGCAGCTGTTCTTCCTGCCCAGCAGCGGCAACAGCAGCAACAACAACAACAACACATTAGCAACCTATAGAAATACAAAAATTTTGTCGGCAAACATTTTATTGAATTTTATTGTTGTTGTTGCTGCTGCTGCTGGCAAAAGAGAGCAGAGCGCATGCGTTGAGCCAAAAGCTCAAAGCTCAAACTCCAACTATGGCGTCACTCTGAATTCAAGAGAGCGCGCTCATCAGAGAGCGTAAACGTGAGAGGCTTTGAGCAAGCACACAACTGACTCACAGCATGCGAGTCACCGTTAGTGCGAGTCACTGTTGAAGTCACAATTATAGTCACTGTTAAGCACAGTTATTGATTCGTTAAATGATTTGCAGGGAAGAAAAGGATTAAATATTTAAAATAACCAAATTTGGGGACAATATTTCTTTCTTTCTATGATTTGAAATAATGGATATATACACAATAAACAAATAAATAAATAAATACAATTTTAGCGAAAACAATTTAATAACTAATAAATATTTAGTAGATATAATTTTTTTATACTCTCTGCAAGAGTATATTGGGTTTGTGCAAAGTATGTAACAGGCAGAAGGAGGCGTGGCAGACCCCATAAAGTATATATATTCTTGATCAGCGTCACAAGCCGAGTCGATATAGCCATGTCCGTCTGTCCGTCTGTCCGTCTGTCTGTCTGTCCGTCTGTCCGTATGAACAAACAGATTTCAGAGATGGTAAGAGCTACAAGTTCGAGCTTGGTGTCAATCGATCACATATTTAGTCAGTCAATACAAGAATCTTTTTTTTTTTCGATGCCACGCCCCATTCGCCCACAATGAGCAAGAAACTAGACACACCTCGGAAAAATCGGTGTTTCCGGAGAATATTTCAGTAACTATGGCACCTAGGATCACCAATTTTGGTGTGGAGGTTCCTAGCGACAGCGTTAATGCATTGGCATTTGAAATTTTAGACTGCCACGCCCCTTTTTCCCACAATACTTAAACAACTTTCGTTCCGTTTTTAGGCATTGGTTCATATAGTACAGCATTGTAATTGCATAATTCGAGTGGAGGCTAACTATTTCAAACTATTCCTGAAAGGTGCATTAAAATCGGACTATAAACAAGAAAACTAGAAGCGGTACAATATTGATAATTGAACGCAATATCACTAATGAGTGCGAGCGAGACAGAACGTTTTCGCTGTCTGTGTGGCGGCAGCGCAGCCCGCAGTCGCTGGCAGCACTAAATACACGCATACATACATACATATATGCATCATATAATGTCAAACGTATGTGTATTCGCATACAAACAAACAGATGTATGTGTGATTATGCTGAGATTGTTTTTGTTTCAAAGTGTTTTAATGCAAGTAATATATTGATACCGATTTTAATAATTTAACCGGGAAAAAAATGCAGAGAGTATTATACGGTTGGGCGTGCTCGACTGTACTTTTATTTCTTGTTTATGTAGGGATATTCTTAGATCTTAAACTAATTTCAATTACATAAAGAATAATTGAATTTAAATAAAAAATATTTTATGTAAAATATTTAATAACTGATTAACCCGTGATTTGAATGTAATTGAAGTCACAGTTTCTGCGAGTTGCTCAACTCCGTCGCTCATTACACACGTGCTGTTGAGCTTCAGTCTATGCCGACTGAGAACAGCGCTAATTACGCTCAATAGCTCAGCTGGCTTGAGTGAGAAATTTGAGTGGAAATGATTGAGTGCTTTTTGTGCAGACAATTGCGTGCTTGGTTGTTGCTGCTGCTGCGGCGGTGGCGTCTTCTGCTGATGTTACTGCTGCTGTTACTGCTGCTGTGACCGCTGCTGCTTCTTTGACTTCTATCAACCTGCAGCCAAAAAAAAAATCCCAATATATCTGAAGGCTATTCTATTCAGTAACACACACACGCACACCCCCATACACACGCATACCCATATACAATTGGAGCATCTATTTGTGCCGCGTCTTCGTGTATTTTCATAGGTTTTATTTTGTTGGTTTCTTCTTCCTTTTTGCTCGTCCTCTTTATGGCCGCATTTTACGATGCCTTTGCCAGTCATTGTCGTTTTGCTTTCCACTTTCATTCTTAGCTTGCCTTTTTATGCCACAATTTCTTTTTTTTTTTTGCTGTCTTCCGCCAAAAATCTTGCGCCACTCGGCAGCGTTTTACCCCCTTTTCTCTCCCGTGCCCTTTCTCTTTCCCTCAACTACACGCTCTCTCTGTCTCACTCTCTGCAACAACAACAAATTGGAGCCATTAATTGTAATCAAGTCAGTTACCTGAAATGCTTAAATCAAATTCTAACACGTTTATGCATGCGTCCTTTTTTCGTGATAATGTTATCAGATTCACACACACGCAACACACAGATACACATACACCCACATTTGTTCTTATCAAATCACTTTAGATCGCTGCCCAGCAAAATAAAAAGGGTCAAAAAGTGTTGCGACAGAAAAAGAGATTCGGATTGAATTAAGATGGGAAAACAGGTCTAAAAATAAAGTGATATATTGGAAAATTCTTATTTACATGGGAAATGTACAAATTACAGATTTATCTGTTTCATTAGCTGCATATAGTGTATATAGTTTGGGAATTATTAGGTATTCAAAGGCAACTCCATTGTGAAAGGTTCTTTTAATAGTTACTCAAACTTGTATGCTGAAGAAATCTTAAGCTTTAAACTGGCTTGAACCTTAATACTACGACAAATAAAATTTAATGTTGATATATAAAAGTTTCAGTATTTTGATATTGCTACAAATCGCAACTTAATATATCTTCTAATCTTGATTAATTTATTGCCATACTTCCAAGAGATAGTTTTGAAAAATGTTCATAAAAAATGATGTATAAAATTCTGAAAATTATTGTAGTACTTTTGAGAATTTTTGACTTTTTCCCTACTATAAATTCGCACCTTAAAAATTATTATATTTTGATTCAGTTTTTTAGAGCAATAATAATTTTCATTGCCTTATTTAAAGGTTACTATTGATACTTAGTATTAAAGCAAATATATAGATACGTTTTTTAGCCATTTTAAATATAAAACACATATTTAAATAAACATATTTTAGTTAAGCATAAATGAAAACTCCCTGACAATCTGTAGTTTGTTAATCTAATATTTAGATGAAATTCAGATGGGTTTTCCAAGCAGATTCAGTAAGTTGTTGGCACGCATATAATTCATATGCAGACACAGTTTTTGGACTCACTGTACACACTACGTACACACACTGACAAGAATTGCTTTCTGGAGCTTCAGATTACAACTGGCAGGCAGAAAGAGCTAGAAACACGACAAAGTTCAAGATGTAGCTAAAAAACTTTTGCAAATACACTAAAGATGTGGCATATTGGTGATTAGAGGCAGTATGTAACATACTGTTTAATTTTTGTTTAAGGGCTATGCATTGAAAGGGTATTTTAGAGGGTATTCAATTTAATTTATTTGCACTTATTTTGAATAATTTAAAAGTTTAAATAATTTAAAAAATTAAAAAAAATTTATTTGTATGTTTTTAGATCTGTTCAAAGTATTTTAATGGATAATAAAGCTTTCTATATCATAATATTTTTAAGTATGCCACATTTTGTTTATTTGAAAATATTTTGAAGGTTATTATAAATATTTATATTATAAATATATATGTTATATAAATTTATATTCATTTTGAACAATTTTTTAAATAATTTGTAAAACTATTTAAATTTAATTAATGTATATTAATGCAAAATAAAGTTTTCTATATTTTAATATTTTTAAAGATATAACATTTTGTATTTGAAAATATTTTGACGGTTATTATAATTATTTATATATTATAAATTTAATTTATTTTTAAGTTTACTCAAATCGCTTTAATTCAAACATGTAAAAATCACGTTGAAGTTTTATTTTAACTTATTTTTAGAATTTTTGGGCATTTAAATTTTTTAAATTAAATTTACTTAACGCACTTTAAAGGGTATTAAATTTTCTTTACTCCACAGCAAGAAACGCAAGATTTTGTTCGTTGCTGTTTTTGATATTTTTGTTTTAACAAAGTTATTATTGCTTTAATTTCGTGAGTCAGTTGTGTTTGGAATACCGGGAAAAGTTTGTTGTCAGGGGTCGTCGTGATTTGTCTCTTACAGTTTCCTTCCTTGGTTGTTTCCTTTTCTACTTTTTTTTTTTTTTAAACTTTTTTTATACTTGTTGTCTTGGCTCTTATTGTGCATTTATATATATATTTTGTTGTTAGCTCTTGTTTTGCTTTAAATTAAAAAGTTGCCGCGATTCCTTCCAAAAAAAAATGAAAGTTGCCATTTTGCATTAGAGACGTCAAGGCAACAGCAACAACAACGAGGAATACACTCTAGAAACAACAACATATGTTGGAAAATCTGTGAAATACACGATTCTCACTCCTTTTGTGTATCTTCTTCTGCCACTTCCACTTCGTCTTCCCCTCCACCTTCCTCCTCATTTTCATCTTCATCTTTTGGCTCCCTTTTCTTTGGCGTTCCTTTTGCCACGCCTCCCACGCCCTTTTTATTTATTTCAGTTGTGAGTTGTTTTTGCCTCTCAAGTTTAATATGTTCCCCAAGGGCCTCATTAGTGGCGCCCCCTGCCGACAACTGCCACCTAATATAAAACATTTGCTTTGCACTATTTGACGTTGTTGTCGTCGTCGTACCTCTCTACCACCCCCTCTCTTTGCCCCCCTTTTCATCTCCTTTCGCTTTATTCTTTTCTCTTTTTTTTTGGGATATGATTTCTGTTTTGCTGGCCAAAATAAAAGTTGGCCAAAATTGAGATTAAGGTTTTACTAACTTTAAGTGGATGGTCTAATGAGCGTTATTATGATGGGTATTATTTATTTAGACGTTGAGCGGCGCACAAAAACTGAAAACGAGGCAATCAAATAAATTAAATATTATTGCAAAACTTGGACAGCAAAAAAAGTTTATTTTACAAATAATTATAGCAAAGTTAGCAAAACACTGTTATTTTTATTCAGCAGTTGAGCTAAAAACAAACCAAATATACTTTTGCGGAGACCTAGCGTCAATACTTGAAAGTGCTGTCGGTTTAAGACCCTGTACTTACCCTGTAAAAACACTTTAAAGACATTCAAAAACGGAACCTCATTAAATTTGATTAGAATCAAACTATAGCAGTGAAAGCTCTACTCGCGGACATCTCCCACAGGCGGACAGCTCCCTTGGCCGGACAGCCACGGTACGCCCAAGGCAGATGTCCGCCTAAGAGAACGGATTTTGTATGAAAATCATGCTAAAAAACTCTTAAATTCGTGCGGCTAAGGGAGATGTCCGCTTGAGGGAGCTGTCCGCGAGTAGAGCTTTCACTGCTATAGTTTGATTCTAATGATTCTAATGGCTGCTATGCATAAAGAAAATTGAATCTTCAGCGAGTACAGAGTCTTTTAAGTTTAGCTCACTCTACTGTAGCCCTTCTTGCGAGCTAAACAGTCTCCAAAAATTAATTCCCCCTAAAATCAATCATTAACTTTAAGGTCAAAGTTTGTGGATAATTGACAAAATGCAAATCTCGAATCACAGATTTTACACGTTTTCCAAGACACACACACACGCACACGCACACACACCTACACCTACAGCGCCCCCAGTGCTGGGCCGCTCACGCCCCTCGAAAGCTGTTGTGCACGTCTCGTGCTGCGACAAAGCAAACAAACAACAACAGCAACAAACAAACAGTAACAACAACAAACAACGACAACAACAACGACGACTACGTAAAACGCAAAGTTTGCGAGTGACCTAAAGTAATATTAATGGGCATGGCAGTTCATTGTTTAAATTACCGCCTCTTTTATACACTCCCCCTATCACACACACACACACACCCAACTCCCTGGCAGCGGTGCCCCTGCCACGCCTCAAACTGCTGTCTGTGTTGCTTGCTTATTAGAACAGAATGCCGGACAGCCTATACAAACATCAACAGCCAAGAGCCAAGAGCCAGCAACAGCAACAACAACAACAATTATAAGCTGTCTGAATGGAACAGCACTCAACAATTATTTGCATACTGCAGAGTGAGACAGCAACACACACACACACACACAGACACCCCTGCACACACCCATACACGCACTGCGTGCGTTTGTGTGAAAAACGCGTGAAAATGCTGAAAATGTGGCTCCCTTTCCTAATAAAAATAACTTATGGCACTAGAGTTAGCTACGGCTAGACGGAGTAGATACCCTGTTTTTTAGCAAGCTCTTTAAATATTTCTCTAACAAAATATACTGAGCTTAAAGCTCCCTGTGGGGCTTTATGATATTTACTGATCTCCAAACAATTTGCTATATAAAAATACAAGTATTAATATACAGCTCAAAGCTTATGACAGTGGCACAGCAAGTAAAGTCAGCTTTTTAGACACGTTAGGCTACAATTTAAGTAGAGCTTTAAGCTTTGCATGTCCTGCAGAGCTTTAGCTTATTAAATGATCTAGAGTCAACTGAATTTATGGTTTAATTAACTATATTTAAGCTTTGCATATCCTGCAGAACTTTTGCATAGTAGATGATCTGGATTTAACCAAAGTTATGGTTTATTAAACTAAACTTACATGTACCTATATGTAAGCTTTCAAGTATTGTTAAGCTGTATTGTGTAGAGAGCTTTAAGCTTTGCAAACCCTACAGAGCTTTAGAATATTAAATGATCTAGACTCAATTGAAGTTATGGTGTAGTAAACTATATTTAAGCTTTCCAGTATTGCCATGCAGAGCTCAAAGCTCTAGCTCTAGCTGGCCAAAATACATAATTTTTTAAGAAAAGATTGTTTGTTTAATAAATTGATTTTATTCCATTATTTATTTGCTTATTTATTAAATATTGACTGATCTTTAAGATCTTTAAATATTATATTTTTCTAAGCTTATGTTCTATTTAAATATAATATTTTGTAACATCTTAAAGAGCAGTCATTTTTTTATACAATATATGCTTATTTTGTTCATTTTTCTATAACAAAGTTCAACTTTACTGAACTACTAAAATGTTAACTATAAAATTTCAATTTTTTAGCAACAAGTTTTCTTGAAACGACTTAAGATCATAACAGACACATTAAATATCTTGAGCTTTAGCATACCCCATCTAGAACACATGCATTTTTACATAGGGTATTAAAGCCAAGCGAAGAAACAGCAGAACAAACTTCTTATTATTATTATGGAAACGCCGTTCCAGTGTCAAAATGCCAGAAGTAGCGCATACGTGTCCTAAACCACTTGAAGGACAGATGGGAAGGGAGGAGACAGAGGAGTGGATGAGTGGAAGGAGGCTACTCCGCTCTGTTGCTGAAATTGCTGAAGCTAAAACCACAGTTCTCAGGCCAGAAGGCACTTGCGAGCTGTTTGTCCAGGCTTCGACTGGCATTTTAAGTGATTTAATGTTTGGCTTTTGCTGCTGCCGAATTGATGGCAGTGATGCCAGAGGGGCAGCCAGGAGGCGTGGCACAGGGAGTAGGTGGGGTGGGTTAGAGGTAGATGTACGGCTGGCAAGGCACCGTGCCCGAAATTACTGGAGAATGCTGCGCATATTCAGCATAATTCTATTCAGAAACAAACTTGCAACAGCTTATTGTGAAAGAGAGCGCAGGAGTGAAAAAGAAGGCAAGAGAGAGGTGGGAGAAGCAGAGAAAGGAAGAGACACAGAGAGAGGGGGATAGTGAAGGATATGGCGAGGTGCTCTCGAGAGTGGGATAGTAATGTGCTTTGGAAATTTATGCCACAGGTGTTGCCTACACTGTCAGCAAAATGTAGTGCAACAAGTTACAAAAAAATATTTAATTGTATATTAAGTTTTAATTTAAAATTATTATTTTTTATTACAATAAATCCAAAAATATTTAAAATGACAACATAAGATTTAGATACCCTTTAAACACCCATTAGATACCCTGGTCAAGGGTACACTGAAGGAACTCCCAAATGTAAGATTAAATAAAATTTTTAAACAATAAATTTAAGTACTAATTTTTGTGCTTTAACCTTAAGTATGCACAATTTTAGTAAACACTGTTCTTCATTTAAGAAGCTGCAGTATTTTTGAACAGTGTACGCCACAGTTGCGTTCGCAGTCGCTGTCGCAGTCACTGCTGACGTAAACGTCGACGTCAGCGTTACTTGTTAGTCGCAATTGTAACCCGCTTATGACCGTATAACTTAATTCCAACAATGCGGCAGCATCTTGTCGTCTGCGACTCATATCTCTGGCCAACATGGCGTATGCGTATCAAATTGCTCAACACACACACACACAAGTACCTATAGATATATACATGTATATATGTATGTGTAAGCGCCTTATGTTATTGACCAACATTTATGGTTAACTAATTTGTAGCTGAGACCAATTGAGCTGATTTATGATAGTTTGCGGCTATTTCCACTTGGATTTACTAATTGGCCAACTGATGAGGAGCTTAGGAATTTTGGGTCTGATTCGGTAGAACTCTATTGATTTTCACTAGGAGGTTCATTAAAATGTTTGACTACTGTTTGAGTATAACTAACTATTTTTAACTGATTAATTTGGACTACTGTATAACTAACTATGTTAAATAGCAGCCTGTTTACAGCGCTGTTAGTATTTTAACAGATTATGTTGGACTACTGTATGAGTATAGCTAACTATGTTAAGTAACTGCCTGTTTACAGCGCTGTTAGTATTTTAACAGATTAAGTTGGACTACTGCATGAACATTTTCAAATTATGTTAAGTAGCAGCCAGTTTACAGCGCTGTAAGTATTTTACCAGATTAAGTTGGACTACTGTATGAGCATTTTTTAACTATGTTAGGTAGCGCCTGTTTACAGCACTGTAGGTATGTTAACAGACTATGTAAACGAACATTTTGAGGAGTCAACTTTTTATATATTTATTTAAACACTTTCTGCTGCTGTTAGCAGTTTGACAGTGAGCTGATCAATCAATTCTGTTAGCTAACATACAGTTTACAGAGCAGTTTTAAGAATGCTAACAGCAAAACTAAGTTAAAAAGGAGTCAGTCACAGCTCTGTTAAGACTTTAACAGCTTATGAGCGTGAAGTTTTTAAGCACAGCTGTTAACTTAAAGACATTTCATTTCTGTTACTAACAGCTAACAGAGCTGACCTTCTTTGCTGTTAACTTTAAATTAACAAGCTGTTAATATTTAAATTGAGCATCTATTTGAAACTAATTACAGTTAATTAAAGGACAACATATCATTTCTAACAGCTAACAGAGCTGACCTTCTTTGCTGTTAACTTTAAATTAACAAGCTGTTAATATTAAAATTGAACATCTATTTGAAATTAATTAGATGTTTAAGTGCTTATATGTTGCCCTGTATAAAATTAAATATTCTGTTAACATTTAGTAGGTTAACAGAGCCACAAACAAAGTTTGTCTGTTCAGTAAATAGCAAACATTTTATTCAAAAACTATTTATTATTCCGGTTTAATATGAATGCTTAATTACACACTGATGAAATGCAAATTAGAAATTTATTAAATATTAAATTCAATTATTAGTCGACATCAAATCTATTCAATTATTTTGGAGCAAACAATGATTTAACTGGCATTTAGCTACTGGAATGAGAGTTTAGTAACCAAAAGTCGTCAAAGTAAAATTAACAAATTGATCAAAATTTGCGGTTTAAATGCATGAGTAAATAATTATGAATTTATGTTGTTTTCAGTTTATTCAAATTCGCATAAAGTTCACATTTCAATGGCAATTTGTTTACAAATTTCACCAAAATTTCTATTTACTCTAGCGAATTGAAAGTGCTCTCCATGTGGAGTGGAAGGAAGTATGGAGTTGAAGTGGAACTGAGAATAGAAATTCGCATAGTTTGAATTTGGTTAAGGGCGACACTTGATGCCATTTAGCTTTTGTCTGTGATGCAATTGAGGATGCTTCTAAAACTAAAGAGGATTTTGGGATATAGAAAAGCTACCAGCTACTGTCTAATGAAATGGGTGTAACAGTTGAATAATTAAGGCCAAAATGGGCACAAATTAAACCAAACTAAACTTCTTTGACAAGATTTCTTAGCATAGCATCTCTTAAACTCACTTTAAGGTAAATATCTTGAGTATAAACAGAGATAAACTGTGATAAGCTCCAGCTAAAGCTGCCTGCAGGGCGTCTTACTGTCGAGCAGACCAGTTAGCTGTTGCATGGCACTTGGCAAGTTACGTGCACAGACACAGGACCTCAATTCAATTCTGTGCACTTAAAACGTGAATCCGACTGGGAGCTGAATAGAGAAGCCGTTGCCCAGGCTCGATAACAAAGTTATTGGAGCTGCTGGCCACGTCATTTGAAGCGGCCAACAGCAAAATCGAGAGCAGCAACAACAGCAACAACAACAACAACAACGAAAACAATGATGACAAATAGTAATTGTTGTTGTGGTTGGAGTCATATCGCACGCACTGGCCACGCCTACAGACGCCCAGGCAATGTTGTGACTGCTTCGTGTCCTTAACGTTAGCATTGAGGGCATTCCCCATACCCAGTAGCTGTACTATGGGCACAAAAGGAACTTCTTTTGCCGACGAATGTTTGGCATTCATTTCCTTAAAAATTTAAAAATACAGTGAAAGTTCTACTCGCGGACAGCTCCTTTAGGCGGACAGACAGACGGTTAGCTAGACGAATTTTATAGTTTTTTTATCACGGTTTTCTAATAAAATCCGTTCTCTTAGGCGGACATCTCCCTTGGGCGGACAAAAATACTGGCACCGTGGCTGTCCGGCCAAGGGAGCTTTCACTGCACTCTTATACCCTCATAGGGATATTTCTAATGACAAGGCAACAGAACTTAATTCCTCTTATAAAGGCAGACACCTGTGATACCTTGTTAGCTTGATGGTATATATTGAAGGTGGCAAGTCTTCACAGTATTCCAAAGGCAGAATTAGACGTGTACTGGCTACAAGGGTCTCCAACAGCTCATTAGTCGGACATTTCCCTTGGACGAACACAAATACTGCAATTTATCTATATACATATATAATATTTAATTTAAATAAATTTTTTTAATTTCCTGAAAAATTTTAAAATATTGTCTTTTTGAATAATTTTTTTAATTTCCTAAATTAATTGCAAAAATTTCCTTAAAAATTTAAACCTATGTTAAATTTATAATTTTAAGTAAATTAATTTCCTTAATTAATAAAATTAATGAACTTAAAAACTTAAACATAAATTAAAATAAATATATATTTAAAGTGAGAAAATGTATTAATTTCCTTTATTAATTATTTATTTCTTAAAAGTTCAAACATATATTAAATTTAAATAAATTATCTAATAAACCACTAAAAAACACAATTTCAATCAAGTATTGAATTTAATTAAATAGGCTGAGTTTGAAGCATAAATTAGACATTTTATCCATAATAGAAATAAATTAAATTTCAATAAAAATTAAATGTTTAGTTAACAACTAGCTAAAAGAATTAAATTGTTATTATTTAATACATTTAAGTTTTCAACTGGAATTAAACATTCCCCTAATGGTTAAACATAAATAGAATATTGGTCGAACAAGGGATTTACTAGTTAAATTTTAATGCTGTAGCAAAACACAACTTTTGTGTGCTTCTGGAATGATTTTAAAGTTATTTAAAATATGGAATTATTTTTCAGTAATAAACAAAACCATAAAACAATAAAATTATTTTTATGTCCACTTATTGAGCGTTTTGTTCCATAGTTAAACGCTGTCGTTGTTGCCTTTACCGTTGTTGGCAACAAGAAGCGTTGTTGGCTTTCGCCACTTTTGGCTTTTGTGCTGACATCGTCTAATTTCAATTTATTTAGCTTCCAATGACAACGCACAAAACGCTGAGTGCATTTTGGAGTCGGTGTTTGTGTGTGTGTGTGTGTTTTGCCCTGGACTCGGAGGTGGAGTGCCAGTCCCAGTCGGTGGAGTAGCAGTCTGAGTTTTAGGGGCTAATTTCGATGTTGATGTCGATGTCTGTCGCCTGCCGACTTTTCCTCGCTGCTGAGCGGGCACTTTTCAAACATAAAGGGAAAATGGAAAATTTGCAAAAGTGGCGCAGAGTGGGTCGCTTGAGTTTTGGGCGAGTGTCTTCAAGTCAGCAATTCTTGTTAAAAAAAAAAAAAAAAAAACAAAACTGAAAAAATAAAGAAAAACTTGACATTCCACTTGCCCTGGCAAAATCAACAAGTGAAAATGCAAATGTGATTATTTATTAAGCGCTTTAAATAATTCTGACTTTGCCTTTCGTCTTTTATTTTCGTTCTTGTCTTTGTCCCCCCCAGTTTCGCTTTTCCTGCCCCTTCTGCGTCCCACTGTCTATCTGGCTGTCTGCCTTGATTTACCTGTTTGGAGGGCAACAGGTTACAGGTTACAGGTAAACAATTCCAAATGGAAACTTGAAAATGGAAATGGGAATGTGAATGGGAATGGGCATGGAAATTCATAGCACTGTGAGCCAATTGAAAATTCAACAGCAAAATGCAAAATGTTTTGTAATTGCCCCACGCCGACGGCTTTTGTCAGAGTTTTCACCTTTTCATCGTCCCCTTTTCACGCAGCTGACCGCTGCTTTTCCTTTGCGCTCCTTTCGTTGCCCGAGTTTTCTTCGGCTTGATTAAACGTCAATAGGATTAAAGCATTTTGCCATTGTTCGTCTTGGCTGCTGTGCATAATTTGGCTTCCACGGAAGCTCCAAAAATATAAATTAAAACAGAAGCGATGAGTAGAAGCGAGTAAGCAAGGCAGCAAAATACGCAGTACAGTACGGTAGTAGTAGTACAGTCAGAGCGATTATTCTTCACTTACAGTTGCTGACTGCTATGCGCGTTTGGCTTGCTGTAAAGCTGGCTGCTATGAGCGTGCACCTTCGAGCTCTTGCCCATACCCATCGATAACTTTTTTGATTGTTAACCGATTTTTATGAAACTTACAAACTTACATACAGTGTAGTTTAATTTTATTATTTCCAAGCCTAGTTATGCTTTAAGGAGTCCATAACCCAACTTGTATGCTTCTAGCTCTGATCAACTCTGAGATCTCTTTGATCTTCCAGGCGGCTTCTCTTTTAAAGTTGATTTTGCAGTTATACAAAGTAATAGTGTCTGCTTTGCTTTTGACTGACTGTTTCAATACCCGTTCAGTTTTAAGAATTCCTTATTCCAAATTTTATGCTTCTAGCTCTGATCAACTCTGAGATCCATTCGTTCTTTTAGAACGAAGTCTTCTCAGTATATTTTAAAATTGATTTACTAGAGTCTGTTTTGCTTTTACCTGCCTGTTCGCCTTCTTCTAATAATATCAGACTCTCAACACAGGGTATAATTAGAAAATTAAATACATGTATACTGTTGGAACAATAAACTTGCAATGCCCTATAAAAATGTTAAGTTAGCTAGAGGGAAAAATGAGGGAAAACCTTAAATAAAAATTTAATATTGGAATTAAACATTTCCCTAATTTAATAATTAAAACACTTAATTCAATACTTAAAATGCTTAAACATTTTTAAAAGTAATCCGAAACCTACCAATGGATGATTAAGTAGTTTCAAGTAACAAAAAATTTTATTTAAAAGAATTCGATTTGTTTTGTTATTTAAATTAACTTAAATTTTAAAATTTTCGTACTAGAAAAAAATTATTGTAAAAAGTATCTAACCTGAAACCTTTTTTGAGTATTTAAGATTTTATAAATAGCTACAATTATTCAACAGAATTTATTTCAAGTGCAGTCTATTAAGACTTGCCCAAATGTGTAAGCTAGTGGGAATACCCCAAATGTGTGGCGTATTTAATGAGTGAGTTTTTTTTTTCGGTGCGTCTTTTGCTTCAACATGCAAATTAATTTAAAACAATTTCTTTTGCTGCTTTCTGACAAACTAATACACGTCTTTCAAACTGCTGACGTTGTGGCACACGCCCCTCCCACCTGCCCACCGCCCCTCCAGGGGCTGTACCGTCGGAGGGCGTTGTGTTGCGCTTGCGCTGCGGCCAAATAAGCATCATTAGGCGTTTAGCAGGTGTCTCAGGTAAATGAGCTTGCCTTGCCACCTCTAAAGCGTTCTCACAAAACTGACAGACACAACTAAATACTTCTGCTATCCCACTCGCTCTACCCCACTTCCCCCTGCCAGCTCTCCCTCTCTCTCTATCTCTCCCTCTTGCCCATTTGCCCACACACTGGCATTGTCTGCATGAGAAATGGTCTTTCAAAAATTTCAATGTTACTATGGGTATGTTTGTACAGTGGGCAAAAAACGATTTATTTGAGAGGGTTTCTGTTTTGTACTTAGAGTTGAACTAAGAACTTAATGTGCGTAAATTTTGAAAATTTTATTTTTAAATTAAAAGTTTTAAAAAGGATTTTTTTTTCAGGAAAAAATAATAGAAATTATTTTCACAGTCACAGATATGTCACACTTGTGTTTTAAAGTTTTTTTTTTGTAAAACGAAACGAAAAGAAATTTTATTTCTGTCTATTCAAAAAAATAAAAAAAAATTTTTTTGGTGGAACAAAGGCGTGTTTAAAAAATTAAAAAATGGTTTTATTACTCTAATTAAAATTTAAAGAAATATTAAAATCTCAAACTCAATGTACACATATTTTTAAGGCGGTCTTTTAGTCTAAAAAAAAAAAAAATCGAACTTTATTTTTCATAATTTGAAAGATTAAGTTTTCAAAAAATATGTCCCCAAAAGGATTTTTTTAAATTCAAATTATTTTCAAAGTTACAGCTGTTTTAGTGACGTGGCTGCTATGAACAATTGAGCGGATGTAAAACTTTAAGTGCGTTTTTCTCCAAACTACTTTATTCTATACCGTCCCACGATATCTCAAGTTCCCATTGACCGATTTATTTAAAACTTGGCATGAATATTCTTAAAACACAACTCTAAGGCATAAACCAACAAAAGCTGGACATTTCAATTTTTAAAATGTTTAAAAATTCGAAAAAGATGAAAAACTAGTGAAAAAAAATAATAGACCCCTCTACTCTTCTTTAGAGTACGGGGTCTAAGAATCGTGAACACGCCGTCAAAAAACACGCCAAATTCGGCACTCTTGACTAGAAGACTAAAAGTAATATATAACAGTTTAAATATATATATATTCATATATATGCTTGCTTTATTAAGCTCTTTGCCCACTGTGAATTGTACCCAAAAAATGTGCGACAGCTGCAGCCGCCGGGCGAATTCATTTAGATGCCACCTACCTCAAATGTGGCGCCCTCAAGGTGGGATAAAGGCTGATAGCGGGAAGAGCGGGAAGGGGGTGTTAGGCTGGAGCGGTCGACTGGGGGCGGCTGGGGGGCTCTGTGGTGAAAAGGGATACGCTTTTAGAAAAGCAAAAGCGTGTCGAGCCAAAAAATGTGGCAAGGTGTTTGTAACGCAAATGAAGCAGAAAGCAAAGAGTGAATGGCAAATACGTAAGAAAGTATTGCTAAGGCATACACACACGCACACACACACACTCACACACAGAAACACTCATGGGGACACTCATATGTGTGTGTGTGCACACACTGAAGAGTTTTGGGCTTTTTGGTCCTTTGTGTGTTGCCTTTTGCTACTGCGTCACTTCAAGTGGCGTATTGGCAGCCCTGTCCTCGCTGTCCGCTGCACGCAGCATAATGAAGGATAATGAAGATGGATCGCATATCAAGGCACAAAAAAAAAATGGAGTGAAATAAAAATGCTTTGGTCTACTCGAACGCTAAATGGAGCCTACGAGTGTTAAGCATATCCAATTTCATGCCTAAAACCTGCACACATTTTTTATCAGCATTTTAATTTGATACACAAAAGATTTGTTGGAAATGTTTGCACAGTCACCCGATAAGCTGAGTGTGGAAGGAAGGCTTAATATTTTTATTTTATATAAAACTTTTTTTAAAGTTTCTTTTTAAAACTGAAAGCTCACTTCAATTAGTTTCTAAATTCCAAGTGAGTTGTCTAATTTAGCATTTAATTGGCCAAGATAATTTGGCCATTAACGTTGCTGATTGTCGCCGTGCCTCAGATAGCCATTTATTATGTGTTAAGTTAATTGGCATTAGTTTAATTGCCAATAATAAGCTGCTTGATCTGCTGGTCAACACTGTTTTGTGCGTTGTCCACACTAGTACATGATGGGCTCATGTTATGGGGTTATCAATTTCCAAATGAAATTACATTAAATTGAATTAACTAATTACATTGATGAGTGTCGATACTGTCGGCACTAGTAAACGTAGGGTGGACCATGAAAATATGTCAATAATTGTGGGAGGAGGAAAATATAGGGGAGTGGGGTGAGTGGGGAGGGGTTGGTATGCATAATGCACTTATTAAGTAAATAATAGATGATTAAATTCGATTTCTAGTCACTGTGCGCAGTAATATTACAATGAGTTTAACAAAAGCAGCCTGAAAGCTTCTGCTTGATTTTCCAACTAAGACGCTTGACAGCCACATTAATGCGCTTAGCTACGTTAGCAATTACACTGAGAAAAACAAAGGCACAACTAAAATAAATTAATAAATTAATACATTTTCGATTGCTTCAAGACTTATTTCATCAATGGCAGCATGAATTTCGGACTTGAGGTCGTAAATCGTTTCTGGATGGTTGAGGTAACACTAATTTTTAGCCGCTCCACAAAGATAATAGTCCACTGTTATTAAATCGCAGCTTCTTGGTGGCCAATTCGAATTTCATTAAGTTTGAGTAGAAGACTCACCAATTTAAAAATAGTTTTTAAATATTTTTCAACTTTCTTCAAGCGTATAGCGTCCCATTTTGTAAATGACAAAGTTTTAAGTACATAAATATTTATCAATTTTCGAATGACATTTGACATTTCCAAAGTCGAATAATCGATAGTTAAAATTCCAAACACTAGGTGGACCACCCTGTATGATATAGTAAGACTTTCATCTATCTTACCTACGACCAGATTATTGTGTTATTTTCTTAAAGCACTTATAAAAACATTATCAACATTTTAATCTTAATTAATATATCTTATTTAAACTATTATTTCAAAACAAAAATATTATTTTTCCTATTTTAATTTTTTTCTTTCAAATTTTAATGCCTAATATAAGTAGAGGTTTTTTTTAATTATTAGCTGATTTCAAAAATTTTCCAGCATTAAATTAGTGTAGTTTACGCCAGCTACCTCTAATAGCAATTAGTTGGCCCCAGTTTGTAGCAGTGTAAGCTTTTGAGTACTTTGTGCTTTGTGCAAAGCGCGTTATAAATATTGCGCACTTTGCTTTCCAGCTGAAGCGCGATGACTGAATGGATGGATGAATGACTGAATGAATGAATAACTGAATGAATAACTAAATGAATGACTGACTGAATGAATGAATGCTAGACTGCATAGGCGAGCAGGGAAAACATATTGTGGGTCTTTGATTCTGGCGCTTTAGCATCAATCCAAGACATTTCATTCAGGCAACTCACTTTCCCGCTGTCTCTCATTCATTCACTCTTATGCTTCTCATATCTTCATATCTTCATGATTTGTCCTTGCATGACGAAAGACGCCGTAAGCCTGGCATTGCCATGGCAATTTATTCCGCAACAGTTGGGCAAATTTCATAAGGACCTGACCTCACAATAAGCCCAAGCGCACAGGCTAAGTCAATCTAGCCAAACCAATCTCATTCCCATTCCCATTCCCATACCCATACCAAATCCCAATCCTATTCCCCTGCCCACTCCCCATTTACCCCTCCCACCTTCCTTCCTATATATTCTGAACATTTCGTATTTGGTTATATTGAATCTGTGTTCAATTTTGTGTGATGTGGACACAAAGAGCCCGCAGGCGATTCGTTTAGCTTTTTACTGATTCAGATGTGGCACACATACTATATTGATAGAATTTCTCACACACACACACATATATGTATATATGTATATCCAACTTTATACACATGTGTTGCTGTTGAATTTATCTGTAGTCGTGTTTTTGTATCTATGTGGCACTTGCTGTCTCTGCAATTTACAACAATTTAATTTGCACATGACTTGAACTAAGCCGCTTCTAAGCTACCAAAATGCATTTTTCCTGACCTCTAATCACCTCCCCCGGCCATACCTGTCCACCTGCTCAAACCAATTAGCAAGTCAATGTGCCAGCAAAGGTGTCAACTGTTGGCAGAATATTCTATACGTAAATTTTGTTGGCTATATACATTTTTATTTATTTTTTTTTTTCATTCTATATTTGGATTTCATTTTCACATGCTCGGACTAAACTGCAAATCCCAAGCAAAGCACTTTAATTGCATTTTAGCAACACGAAGTGTCTGTAAATTTGCATTTGGAATAAAGTTAAGGTGATTTCTGCTAGTGAAAGTAATTGTTAATTTTATTTAAGGTCAAAAGTCAGACAGTTTTTTTTTTGGTTTTTTTATTTGCTGATAAAGTGGCTCAGTTATCGGCAGAATAATCGATGCAACTATGTAGTAACTGAAAAATCAGTAAGTTGTACCTCTTTTTATATCTCCGCTGCTAATCAGAATATATATTAAATTATTCATAATTACCACTGTGATAGAAAGATACTTTCATTATTCGATAAATTGCAAAGAGTCTTAATTGTATTTATTTAAATCAATGCTAAGAAAGGCTATAGTCGAGCGAGCCGACTGTACTCCTTCAAATAACACTACATGTCTTCATGCAAATTTTCTATTTTTTTTCGATATGTCCTAAGGGAGCTATGGGCTATAGTTGTCCGATCCCGATCAGTGATTGGTGAGGATAGCTATAATGGTACTGTGTGAATTTGGTCACTAAAGCTTTAGTTTCGAAGTTGGCAACAATTTAAAACAATTTCAACCTGCCTGACATATGACGGACCCCTCATTCCAAGTTTGGTGGCTCCAGCTCTTGCGGCTTGAAAGATCCACGTGTTCGTCTGGACAGCGGACAGACAGACAGACGGGCAGACAGACAGACGGACAGACAGACAGACAGACGGACGGACAGACGGACATGGCTATATCGACTCGGCTGTTGATGCTGATCAAGAATATATATACTTTATGGGGTCGGCCACGTCTCCTTCTGCCTGTTACGCACATTTCGCTTCTGACAAACTTAATAGACCCCTCTACTCATTTTTAGAGTAAGGGGTCAAAAAATGTACATGAAATAATGTAAAATTATTTAAAAAATATGAAATCTGATTTTTAAGCAACACTTTTTTTTTGCTTTTTAGTTCCAATCTTTTTTAAACAACTCAAGAAATCAAAAAACGTGTCTGTTGATTTTTCGGTGCTAAATTAAATTGCCGTGTGAATTGTACTCAATTCACTTAAATGTGCGATATTTTAAGAATCATTTAAAAACACTTATAATTGCGAGCACCATTCCGAAGTAGTTTGGCATAGAATTACAGACCATTCGAAAGCAATAAAGACAATAATTGCGTTATGAAAAGGCGCACAACGCGCACTGTTAAAGCAACGTTAGAAAGAGACGGGGAGTGCTAAGAGCGAGACAGCAAGAGAATTTAGTTATGTGTTGAGTGAGAAACAAATGGATCGTAAATTTATCAGCTATGTGGTAGATAATTTTGACCAATTTCATTGGAGTCTGCTGTGAGAAAATCAATTGGTTTTGATCCCGCCCACAATAAATTTCGAACAGCAACACAAACAAGTCCATCGGGACGCCGGCAATTTTGCAACAAAAAAAAAAAGTTGTGTGTTCATTAAAAAATACGGCAAAAAAAAATATAGCGGCCTCAAGTTAATTAAAAAATTCTTGGGACATGCAACAAGTTGACGGCTGGCCATGACGCACGAGAAATCGCTGAATTGTAGAATTGTAGAATTGTGGCATCGTTCTGCCCGTCGCATCTATTGATAGAATTTATGATTGCCATTGAAAATGTTGAAATTATGAAAGCCTTTGTATGTGCTCGTGAACATTCATATGTGTTCACGGCGATGGCCTTTCTATCATTTTCATTTTCAGCTATTTTCCTACCAAAAAAAAAAAAGAGTTTTTTTTTTTTGATTTTTGTCAGGCGAAATAAATTTATTGAAAACACGTTGCCAGCCGCCAATAAATGAAACATAAATTCAAAATACAGCACTGGCGACATAGTTACACAAATGTGCATATATAGCTATGTATGTATAGGTTGAGTATAAATATATATATATATATATATATAGATATTTGCTGTAGCTGTGTGCATGATAAATAGGCATACTTACGATTGCATGGAAAGAAATTCAATAGTTGGAGCACCCTCAAAAACTCTGACTTTATATACAGTGGAATCCGGTTATAACGACACTCAAGGAACCGACGATTTTACGTCGTTATACCCGGTAGACGCTTTAACCGAAACGAGCAAAGAAAAAAAAGCTTGGATGGGGACCAAACAAGTCATCGAATTTTCGTCGCAATGATCGGATGGACGCTTCAAGCGGAGTCGTTATAACCGGATTCCACTGTATACATTTTTTAAAAATAATATTTAAATTTTAAAAATATTCATATTTCAATATAAGCTATAATTCCATTCCCCAATTGCCTTTTATTGTCTTAAACAGCAAAAAACTTTTTTGTATACGATTTCTTTTTTTTCTGCAGTGTAGATACATTTGCATCTTATGGTTTTCTCTCTGGTAGCCCTTAAACATTTTCTCAATTGCATCGTTAAGGCGTTCCCATGTGTAACATAACGTTTTGAGGTCATGTGGCGCTTAGTTCCGTAAATACCCACCGCATAACCGTAAACGTAACCCGTTGCCGTCTTCACAACCCCCCACACACCCCATATCCATTTCCATACCGATTTCGATTGGCCGTAACCGTAGTTAAACCTAAATGCCGTATAGTTTTTGCGTCTGTTTAAAGTCGCCGTTGGCAAACTGAACGTAAATGCAATTGAAAAGCCATTTAAGAGCGCTTCAATGGAGCCCAAGATGTAGAATATGTTGACTGCCGAGATGGGGCATGACCCTTTAGCAGAATAGACCACAGCCAAGTTTCAGGCACCCCATACAAACTTACTGTCTGTGAATGCATTGAAAGCGGTGGTTAAAGGAGCCGCTCAATTCGTTGCCAAGAAATTTTCACACACAGCTGTTGTTGTGCCGCCCCTTCCCCACTCCCCCCCCCCTTTCCAGCACTTGCCAACTAAAATCAAGTAGATGAATTTACCATAACAAAAGTGCATATAATTCCATTGTTCATTATAAACATGCAACACAATTGTATACAAAGTTCTTTGCTTGCAAAAATACAAACGGCAAACTGTGTGATATAAATAGATTTTTTTTCCAATACAAGTATTGTATAAATAAACTTTTACTTCCATTGTTGAGACTACAAAATTATGATTTAAATTGAATATATTTATTTGTCAAAAGTTTGCTTCAAAATGCGTAGATAACTCAAACCGTCAGAGCTTTTTGGGGGTGCTCCTGAGAGTCAAAAAACTAATTAAAGTAGATCAAAGAGTTAGACTTAAGCCAATTAAATAAAGTATTTTTAAATACATAGAAATGGGCAAACAAAATTTTACAAAGATTTTTTTATAATTAAATAAGTTTGGTGGACTTCTGATGGTCAACAAGCTGATTGTTCAGGCATTATAATTAATGCTTAAGCAATTATGTATTTCGAACAATATAATTTGCCACTCAATATTCTGATTATTGTTTGATATTTTGACAAGTACAAGCAACTATAATGAAGTAGACTTGAGGTTAACTTGATTGTGTTGAACGCCACTTTAATGAACTGAAAACACTTGAAATAACAGCGAACCTTTTATGATTATTGATATTGGAGTGCACTCTAATCAATTAAGTTAAGCAAATTTCCTTATTGCACATTTGCCTTTAGCTGCATTGTCTGCAGTTTGTCATTATTTCAATTTGTAATTGAGTCAAAATGACAAACGTTGTCCATAAAGCCACTCCACTCTATCACTTGATGGCCTCTTGAGGTTAGCTCCTCCATTCACAGCGCAACAGGCAATGCGGCGACTGTGGACGAGGCTTTTGTGAAAGGTTCAATGCTTATTTAAGGGGGATGATGGTTGGGGATGCCATAAGATCTTGGGCGTTAGGGGGTGGTAAAGAGGAGGTCAAGAGGCAATTGCATTTAATTGCAAGACCCAATGTAATTAGTCAAATGCCAAATAGCAACTACATCAAGTGCTGTACAACAATCGCAATAAGTAAAATTAACCAAAAGCAACACGCAAACACTTCAAGTGCTCTCATAATGTAGCCAATGTAACGTGACATCATTGGATAATCGAAAATAACAGTTTTCAAACAAAGATTTTGATCAAAAGTGTGAGTAATATAAGGGTCTTAGGAAGTGGTGAACATAATGTGATAGGGGAAGGCAGCTGTAAATTTCCATTAATTATTTTATACTCGCCATTAAAGATTCTAACAATAATAATAATAATAATAATAATAATAATAATAATAATAATAATAATAATAATAATAATAATAATAATAATAATAATAATAATAATACTAATAATAATAACAATAATAATAATAATAATAATAATAATAATAATAATAATAATAATAATAATAATAATAATAATAATAATAATGATAATAATAACAATAATAATAATAATAATAATAATAATAACAAAAAAAAAAATTATTTTATTTTCTGCCTGTCCTTTCTATGTCAGATATATGAAGCCCATCAAAAATATGTTTCATAAGCTTTATAGACTCCCTTACATAGAGCACTATGTATCAAGCACACTTGTGTCCTTCAAACGTGAGCTTGATTAAAGACTGCGACTTAGTAGCTGATCTTCTTAACAGTATATATATATAATACATATAGATATGTATATTATCTGCACTGCTTTCTGTTAAATTGTCTGGGTCAGCTAAAGTTTGCTGGCCAAAAATACGCACACACACACATGCTCCCACTAAGCGTTACACGCACCACTTATCCATCCGTTAGACATCGCATATTCAATAATAATCTCTCGCCAGGCATTAGCTACAAATGGTATTTGCTATCTCGCTCTCTCTCTCTCTGTCTCCCTCTTTCCCTATACCCCACTGTGTCTGACTGTAGCCACTATCTGTTTCAGTCGCTTATTGCAACACTACGTGGCACGTTTAATGTTTCCAGCTAAAGCTCCACAATATTTTTTTTTCCATATGAATACGATAGTAGCAGTCACTCTGCAGTACAGTGAACACCCGTCAATTGCGTTGTAAGCCGCTTGGATTTAATTAGATTACTTTAGTATATATAGCTGACATAGATGATTAGTTATGTTAGTTAAAAGCTAAACAAAAATTGGTTATTACAATATTCCCAAAATTAAATTATATATTTATGAAGCAAAATTCACATAGAGCTAACTAAAGATTCAAATGGAATTTGTGCAGCAAATATGCACAAAGATGTATCTAAATTTATTAGATTATAAAATAAATAGATTATTTTGTAGTGGGTTTAGTAACTCTCATATGTGTAAAACATTCTTAAATTCTGTAACCTACAACAAAACTTTGTCAAGTTTCAAGTGTCGAAATCAAATGCGCTTATAATTGTCATAGTTACTGTACCTAATTAAGTGTACTCACTAATTGGCTTAGTATTAAATTGCCACTTGGGTTGTACTTACTTAAAGGATTATACGTATCACATATGCTGGTTGTATTTAGGTAATCAACACTGTACACAGCTAGCTGCTCAAGCGTTCAATTTGTTTTTAGCTTTCTTTTTTTTTTGTTGGCTTTCCTTTAGCTATTTTTTTGTTGTATTTTGCCCCAAATGGGGAAAATGCGAAGCGAAGTTTTCAATGTCTGACGACGGCTTCTTGTTGTTTGAGTTTCGAAATTGTAACGTTTGAAACCACTGAAATGAGTTTATACGCGACACACGACACACAACACACAACACACGACACACGTCACATGATGCACACGTGGGGTTCATTCAGTCCTGGGATGCTGCTGTTGCTGCCTTTCCAGCTGCTTAGTTAACTGTACAAATATTGGCTACGACCAGGGCAGAAGGCAAACAATATTTCCACCCCTCCCCCCATTCCCAATCCTCCTCAATGTCAGTCAACCCGTAAACTACTTTTGCTTCTGTGTCTGCTTTGGATTCTGTTGCCGATTTTGCTGCTGAAGTCTGTTTGGCTTGAATGTTGCTCATAAAATTGGCTAAAAGTTTTTGCAACACCAAAACTATTTATGAGCTTTAAATGTTGATTATTATGCTTCGACTATGCGTAAAGTGTGTATTGCTGCTGACACGTGAATAAATTAATAAGAATTTCAAATCTGCTTTAAAGCCAGGCAAAAATGAACAATTTGTCGGAATTTTAAGCACACTTGGACTTTAAAAAATGTTCAAAAATTGGGATTGAATTGTGGAGGAAAGAAAAACAATTGAGTGAAATTATTGCAAGTTTAGAGACAACTCAGACAAAAAGAAAGTATAATAGAAGCTCAACAAGAAAAAACGGTTATCTTCGGCTCGCTGAAGATTAAATACCTTTGCAGTCATGAATATTGCCTTAATTTGGTTTCAATTACCAATTATTTCTATGGTAGCTATATGATATAGAATTTAGATACAGATTGGTCAACAGATGGGACACGATTAGAAATTGATTCTCCGTTAATTTCGTTGAAATCGGTCAATAGACACCGAAAATGTTCATACATTTGCATGCATTTCGACCGATTGTTCCTATGGGAGCTATATGATATAGTGGTCCGATCTGTCCGATTTTTATAAATGATCTGCATGCAGAGAGAATACACATGTGTACCAAGTTTCATTAAAATAGCTTTAAAACTGCGAGACTAGTTCGCCTAGAAACAGACGGACAGACGGACATGGCTATATCGACTCGGCTGTTGATGCTGATCAAGAATATATATACTTTATTTGGTCGGCAACGGCTCCTTCAATGCGTTACAAACTTAGTGACAAGAACAACATACCCTCTGCAAGGGAATACAAAGTAGTCATAAGTTGGGCTCATATTTGTTTGCTTAAATGTTCTTGCTTCTTAAATACTTATTAAATTACCTATAACTTAAGTCAACTAAAGTTAGTGAATATTCCTAAAAGACACTAACTAGAGACGAGGTTTAAATTCACTTGCTGTGTAATTTCCTAATTAGTTTACTTTATGAATTCATTTAATAGTTTTCATTGCTTGCTGTGAAATGAGCAATTGCAGTTGAAGTCTGTTCGTTGTCGTTGATTGCAACTGCTAGAGTTTCTTATTAGACAATCTTGCCACGCCGCATGCTTTACGTGCTGTGGTTAATTCATAAAAAAAAGGAAAATGGAAACAGAAACTAAATATAATAAAAATATGAAATGCATGTTGAACGAAGCGCATAAATTGCTACTGCGGGTGTGGGGAGTGTGGGGGGCGTGGCAAACACAATTTTGCTATTAGTGAAAAGGATTTTATTGCAATTAGAAAATGCACTTTACGCGCTAGACGAGTCAGTGGAGGGACCAGAGGACCAGAGGGGCAGGAAGAGTTCAAATGGCTTAGAAAACACACGACCACGGAATACTCTACAGTGCTGTTGAGCTGGGAGTCTAAATTGGCTGTGGTAAAGAAAACTATTGCCTACTTCAGGGCGTTAAATGGGGTTTAATAACTTTACACGGCCATATACTGTTAACTTTCTTAATTAATAGAAATTATAAGTAACTGAAAGTTTGCTGTAAACTCTGGGGCTTTAAATCTGTGCTTAAAGTAGCTATAGCTACAGCCTTATAGTCGAAATGCTTTACTTTAAGGTAGAGAATTTATTTTAAAATTTCTAATATCTTAAATTATGGATATATACCCCAATGCAGCCCTTACTCACAGTAAAGGTCATAAAAATGCGAGTGCATGTAGTGATACACTGAGTGCTTTTAGGGTTTGCCTCTCCATGCACACCCATTGGGTTTAATGAAGCATATTAGACCACAAATTAAGCAATTAAATATGCATGAAGATTATGAATTGCATTATTCATATAATTTATGCGCATTGAGGCAGCGCAATTGCATTTCCAAATGCAATTTCAATTGCATTTCCATATTGCGACGTGTTTTGCAAATTTGTTGTTGTTGTTATTATTGTTGTTGTTGTTGTTAAACTTTTCAGTTGTATTTATTTATATTTGGGCTTGTTTGTTGGAGTTTATTGTTGCTGTACCAACTGTCAAGTGCACAAAAGCAAATGCAAATATAAACACAAGTCGCGCTGCGTCACTCTCACTTCTCCTTCTCTCTCTCTCTCTCTCTTTTTCCTAGTCCCTCCCTTTCCCACTGTGCTTGCTGCAATCGACATTTGAGTGTTTTGTCTGCATAAATATTATTACGTTCAGTTAACATCACAAAGTTGTGTTTTCTCCACTTCAGTTTGTGCAACTTTACGCTCTACAAAATACCCTAGAAATTCAAATTGCGCCATAAACAATCTACAATAAATAGTTTTATATGCATTCCATAACTTTCATAATAAACAATTTACTCGTCAATTCGCTATAAAAATAAATTCTTGCAAATCAATAAAAATGTAAACTTTATCATGAAATTGATCTGCGAATGTTTTTATAGATAATAAATGGCCAATTCGTTTGTCGATATTTTTCAATCAAATTATCTGTTGAGACAGCTGTTATATATGAGATTTTTATAGTGTAAATTGTTTGCTTTTTTTTTCCTCTGCTAAATACTTTATTATATTATATTGCAGTGCTCGTAAATAATTGATATTGTAGTTGTAGTTGAACTCATTTACTTGTCTATTTTTTTTTTGCTTTGCTTTAGTACTTGTATGTGTCGGCAAACAATCTAATTGATTTGGTAATTGCTCACACGCCCCGCACGCCGCCCACTGCGTCGGTGAGGGGAGGCGACATTTCATTCGCATGCCCATTAAATTTGTAGGACAGTCGAAACTTTGTCATTGTGTCATGGCATTTAATAATTTACAGCTTTTCTGCGGTTTATTGTTGTTCTTTCCGCTTGGCGATACCCTTTGCGGACTGGCAAAGTGGGTGGCATAGTTTCGTAAGTTATTTGAGAGGGGTTATAAAGCTTTTTAAGAAGTTTTAGTTTAGGGAATAAGAGAGGGGAAGCTTGAACAATTTATATAATTTATTTGAAACATTTAGGACAGTTTTAATTATTATTTTAAAATAATTTATTTGAAACATTTGGGACTATTATAATTATAATTTTTAAATAATTTATTTGCAACATTTGGGACTATTTTAATTATAATTTTTAAATAATTTATTTGAAACATTTGGGACTATTTTAATTATAATTTTTGGGACTATTTTAATTATAATTTTTAAATAATTTATTTGAAACATTTGGGACTATTTTATTTATTATTTTTTAAATAATTTATTAGAAACATTTGGGACTATTTTAATTATAATTTTTGGGACTATTTTAATTATAATTTTTAAATAATTTATTTGAAACATTTGGGACTATTTTATTTATAATTTTTAAATAATTTATTTGAAACATTTGGGACTATTTTAATTATAATTTTTAAATAATTTATTTGAAACTTTTGGGACTATTTTAATTATAATTTTTAAATAATTTATTTGAAACATTTGGGACTATTTTAATTATAATTTTTGGGACTATTTTAATTATAATTTTTAAATAATTTATTTGAAACATTTGGGACTATTTTATTTATAATTTTTAAATAATTTATTTGAAACATTTGGGACTATTTTAATTATAATTTTTAAATAATTTATTTGAAACATTTGGGACTATTTTAATTATAATTTTTAAATAATTTATTTGAAACATTTGGGACTATTTTAATTATAATTTTTAAATAATTTATTTGAAACATTTGGGACTATTTTATTTATAATTTTTAAATAATTTATTTGAAACATTTGGGACAATTTTAATTATAATTTTTAAATAATTAATTTAAAACATTTAGGATAATTTTAAATATAATTTAAAAAAAATGTTTTTAAAAATTAATTTAAACTACCTTCAAATAAAATAACTTATAGATTTTGTTTGCTACATTAAATAGTTATATTTTAATAAAAAGACAATTTTTGATAGATAACTAAAGCTTGAATAAATGGATATATAAATATTGCTCTTGAAGAATTTATTAAAACTCAACATATTTTTATTTTTTATTTCTTACGATTTTTGATGCAATTTATACTGATTCTTAAGCTAGAGCATTTGCTAGTCGCCTGTACTACACACTTTAATTGTGTGTTTTGACGTTTGTAGAAGCGTCAAAGCAAATATTTCAATTCAAAACATACACACACTACCACACACACACACACACACACACTAGCGCACACACGTGTGAGTTTGCTTTAAAAATAAAATTTGATGAAAACAATATAAAAATCGTTGAAAGCATTTGTCGAAATATTTATGGTGCGCTATATTTACTAATAGTATACACACACATGTAGTTTAAAAATATTATTTTTTTTTTCTGTGTCATCTTTGGGCTTCATACATATCGCCTGCAATTAAACAACTGACATATATATTTGTCTTCATAAAGTGAATGTATAAATATTAGTTGATATTTATAAGTACACGTACTTGCGGTGTAGTTTAGTTTAGTGCCACTGCCAAAGGGTGTTGAAAACTTAACGCCGCGTATGAGCGATATTTAATTAGCTGCGTTCTGACTAATAAACAAACGGTGCTCTTTGTTGTTGTTGTTGTTGCTCTTCGAAATGTAAACAAATTTATTTAGTTAACAAGCAGGCAAATTTATGTGTTTTGGGCGTTTTGATTTTTCTATTTTCTCAACCATAAAATTGTGCAGAAAATTGTTTAATTTGAAAACTTGTAGATTTTTGAAAAAATAAAAAGCAAAATAAAGATGTGAGACTAGCGTAGAAATGAAATATTGCAATTTGCCAAAAGCACACAGAGAGAAATTGGCTTTGACCAAGTAAAATTCGTTTATTGTTATGACTTAATTAATGCTCTTCGATTCGGCAACACACATTCAGCTTTTAGCCTTCGACAGATCTGTGTTGCTGTAAAGTTTCACTGTCGTCTGCGTGCTGCTTTTGTTTGCCATAATTTATCTTATATGGTTATGATTTATGTGCTTTGACATAACTTGGCTTCTTCGCTGGGGGCTGCAGGTGTGCAGGTGTGCTGATAGCCGCCTTTGTATCATATTTTTATGGCTGCCTGTTTCGCTCGCCAATGGACATGTCATATATTCTTATACCCGTTAGCCGCGTGGAGGGTGGGTATATTGCGGGAGACCTTTCTGACTGACTTTTACACCCATACGAAAATTTTCAACTGTCTTTCGTTAAACTGAATTTAATGTGCTCCAAAATAAAATTAAATATTTTTAATGTTCTACATGAACATTAAAAGATCAAAACTTTGTCATTTTTAAAATTATAAAACTTTAGAAAACATAAAAATATATAAATACATGTTCCTTTATTTAAATATCAATAATCGTATAGTAAGACTAAGCGTTGAAGCCATAAAAAAATATAAAGACATATATTTAATAGATCTATTTGGGATTTAGTATAATCCAAAAGTCGTAAAGTTAGATTAAGCCATTTAGCAATTAAAAACCTATATATGTTAAAAATATATTTGATTTTTTTGCTGACTAATCACACGTTCAAATCTTTCCGCCAATTTCACGCTACTAAAACCATTATAATTGTCTGAATAAAATAAGTTATATGAGCAAAAGTGCTAAGTTCAAAGCTTTATGCTTAAATTCTATTATTTAATACTGAGTCACTTCAGAAATAATTATATATATCCCAAGTTATAGCCATTTTCAGTTAGTGGGCAGCGTAAGCGCCTGAAACTATGCAGTAACTTTTAGTAATTGTAGATTCAAGTATCATAAATGTGTCCAATTTTGTTAACGGGTATCTTGTAGTTGTTCTTACGTCTTCCAACCTTTGCGACATATTTTTTCAGCGCATAAAAGAAATCTCTCTGATATTTATTAGCGCCAACATAACTGAGTATTTTATACAACATTTTATAACACTAAGCCCCAATAATTTATGTAGTGCAGTATCATTATTTTAGCAGCCAATCAAGGGGTCAGGAATAAGCCAAATTAGCGACAGCAAGAAATTGACAAAATGACATTTGCACCGAGTCGACTTTTGAATTAAATTTTTGTTCAATTTAAGCTTAGCATAAAATTTACGAGTACATAAAAGCATGTCGAAAGTTGGCCAAAAAAAAAAATCTGTCAAATGGCAAACGGCAGCAACTCCATTTGTTTTCGACTGACGTTGACACTGTGAAACATGTTGTAACTTGTCAGGCTCGTTAGAGAAATGGAACCAGATCAGATCGCTGCCAGCAAAGCAAAAAAAAGAGAAAAAAAACCAATAATCGAAGTGGATAACGTTGCCTCGTTGACTATTTGTCATGGGTTTTTATACCCTTTACTCCATGTGGTAGTGCACATATTTGCGTTCTTAGAACTGAGGCATAAACCATTTTATTGATATCAATCAACGTATTAAATTCCATGGAGATCGAATGTACACAGCGAGTGATACGGCTGCTTGAAGATTTAAGGTAACGCGAGTGCCTGAAAGTATGCAACCATTTTGTGTGCGTAACTTGAGTTACCGTTTGAGCGTCAAATAAACTTGACTTTCTTTAATTTAGATTTATTTTTAATTTTTGCAATCCTTTTTTGTGTGGCAAATTATTTCTCTCACTTTGCTAATTATTGTAATATTTTTGTGTTCGCCATTGAAAGTAATTATGCAACGGGCAAAATAAATAATAAAAAGGTATAACGACAAAAAACTTTTGTTAAATTCACCTGAAGTCAACAACCTTTTGGCCAAGTTTTTTATATTTTTTGCGACCTGAGATTAGTTCTGAAATTCGCTGCAAAAATCATCAAAGCACAAAACCTAAAAAAACGAATCCTTTGGGCCAATTCAACAGCATAAAGGAAGCAAAGGCCAACCTTTTTTTTGCTTCTTCTTTAACTTGTATTTAGTTTTATTTACTTGTTTGCTTTCATAATACACTTTCATTGATGGCGGTACTCAAAAATCGAGTTGAAAGTATTTACAAAGTTTTTTTTTTTGTTATTTGCTAATATTATGGTATTGAAATACTTCATTAAAAAGTTTTCAAGAAATTTTGGTTACGCAAAAGAAGTTGCTGCGAAAACTTAAACTTTCAAACGGGTAAATATGTTAACAAAAAGAAATTAAAAATTTATTTAAAGTTTTATTTTAGACAGTGCTAGTT
The DNA here is from genome assembly GCA_018152125.1 of Drosophila dunni. Classification (NCBI taxonomy): domain Eukaryota; kingdom Metazoa; phylum Arthropoda; class Insecta; order Diptera; family Drosophilidae; genus Drosophila; species Drosophila dunni. Next base: position 9,305,572 of record JAECXC010004147.1, on the reverse strand, counting down.
TTGTTTATATTTCTACTTTATTTAAAAAATTTTCTTTTCATCGAAAAGTAAGTTAAACTTTTAAGTGAAGAGCCAGTTTTGACGAGTGTATTTTTTTATTGTTTGCTAATTTAATTTAAAAGTTTTTGCAAGAGTATTTACAGTGCGGAATTGTGGTTGTAATTGTTCAACATTTTTATTTAATTTGTTATTTTTGGGTGTTTTAAGGTTCGGTTGCTTGGCACCGATTTCTCAATGCCCAGTACTTGGTTTTGTGGTTCGTTTGCTAAGCGTGCTTCAAAACGGATAAAGCACAGGAGATGCCTTTATTGGAAGCATACACACACACACACACACACACAACAAGTGCAAACATGTGTAGGCAGCAAAATTTTAGAAGTTTTGAAAGCAAACAACAACAACTAAATTGAAGGACTGCCCAGTTGATTTAGTTGTTGCTGTTGTTGATGTTTCTAAATATTTACAAAAATGAAAAGCGTAAAACTAAAATAAAAAAGCAACAAACAAAGTCGGCTTTTAACTACAATATACCCGTTAGTTAGTTGTGTGGAAAATAAAGTTATGTATACTTATAGGAGCTTAAACATGCTGCTTATGTATAGAAACTACTGGTGCATTTCACAGCCGCTTTAGTTACCAGTTTGACTAAGTTGATATACCCTTTCCCTACGCTTAACGGGTGCACAAAGCGTAAAAAAACTTTATTAATTGCCCGAAAGTTTTTAAGTCGTCGCTTCTTGATCGTTGTATTTGTTTGTTTGTTTAGGTAATTAAAAATATGGCCGTGCACATGTTTTTTTTTTTTCTGCTTCCCTCTTTTTTTTTATTTAATTTTTTATGTGCGAGCTGAGTTGAGCTGACTGCTTGGTAGTTTATGTTGTGCTGCCAAACAACATCAATTAAAGCTGCCAGTGACGTCAGATCCATCAATCGGGTTGCTTCAAACCAAATGCTTGTCTGCTGGCACTCCTCCTTTTTTCCGCCCCACCTCTCTTTTGCCGTCTCTTTCTTCTCTGTGGCTATCCTTATATAATGCCCCTTTTCGGTATTTACCATATCGTATGCGTAATGCTTTGAGCATTTCAACTGGGCGCTTGGAAGGCTTACATAAGATGTCCAGAGCGCTCGCTAGACGGCAACGACAGCAACAACGATAACAACAAAAGCAAAAACAACAACCAAACAGTTAACCACGTGTAACACTATACATGTGAGTCTATCTGTGCACTAGTGTGTGTGTGTGTGTCGATGTGTGCTTGTGTGTGCGTACATTGAATTGACACAATTGTCGACAATGTCAATGCCTTTGCCCTAGTCAGCGTCAACGCCAGCAATACAGTGGTGGAAAAGCTATTTTAACGAGAGCAAATTTAAAAGTAATGAATGTATAAACATATAAACATATTTAACTTCAACCTTATTGAAACCTCATTTAATTTCTTTGTTGTTCATTTTTACAACTTAAATTGAGCTGTTAATAATATTTATAAATTGAAATTATAACTCAAGTTATAGGGGATATGGGAGGCATTGGGGATCAGGTCCACATCTGGATTGGAAATTAGAAATTTTAGCTACTGTGCTCGCCTTTAAACTGTAAATAAATTAAAATTAAATAATATTTGATTTTAAACAAAGTAGTAACTCTTAACAATTTTTCAAATAAAATTGCTTTAGATTTGGGATCTTAGATCTATTAGAGTCAATCGTATTTTTTAAACGCAACACATTTTAGAATAATTAAAGTAGAAAGCTGTTGAAACTATCTTGACTTGATTTATTTAATAATTCACTCACATTCAAATAAAATTTTCTTACTTTATCAACACGTGTACTTACTGTTTAAAAAAATCTACCACTCAGGACAAATATTGCCTAAAATCAACATTTCAGTAAGGACAAACCTGGACAGCTAGGATCTTAAAATGAATCTCGGTTAATACTTTTAATATTTATTTTCATAATATGTCATCAAATATTTTTTAAGTCTCTCCATTTAAATTCCATACCGATAGGGTTAATTGGGCTCTTTATAACATTATTGCAGCCAAATAAAATAATATAATTTTATAATAACTAAAATATTATTTAATAACAGAAAACATTAAAATCGAGTAGACAAAGTGATAATTGTAAAACAAGATTGCTTAACAATGCCTTTCGTACCACTGTTGCTACTTTCGGTAAAGTTGAGAGCGTGTGCCAACACGCAGGCGTTTGAATCTTTTGAGTTGCACTCAAACCAAAAAAAAGCCACTCAAGTCAACTGACTCAACTCGTATTGCGAACTCATTACAAGCAACTCACTCAATGTTATGGCGAAGCCGCTTTTCTTGATTGCTTCTCTGTTGTTAGTTGTTGTTGTTGTTGTTGTTGTATTTTTTGGGTGTTGTTGTTGCTGCTATTCTTACGGTGTATTTTGCATCGTGCGTTGCCCTGCTCGAGACGGTTGCTGTTGCTTTTATGTAATTACATTGCTTTCCTTTATTTTCTTTTTGTTTTTGACTGCTTTCCCCAGCTTGTTTTTCATTTTTCTTATTTCGTAATTTTTTCTGGATATAATTTTTTTTTTTTTTTTGGGATTTTCGCCCCGTTTGGATGGCGTTGTTACCTTTTGGGCCCGACGCCATTTTGTTTTGAAGCATCCATAAATTGTAATTAAAGTGAATGGAGCGCAGCCATTGTGTGTGTGTGTCTGTATGTGTGTGTAATAATTTTTGTGTGTGTGTATCATGTAAAAAAGTTGGCTTATATGATAGCAGCGAGTGTGGGAACATAACTTTTTGGCGCCAAAAATTTGCAGGCGTGACATCATTACAAACAAGTTGCAACAAACTAACTTTTAATTAGATTACTTCACGTTGCAGCTGTTGCATGCGTGCACCAGCACCAACACAGACAACACAAACAACAGCACAGCGACAGAACAGTCTTTTTGGCTCATTCCTTTAGTCTACAGCAAACATTTGACCTTTGCGTATACTTAATGTGAATTATATAAGAATGAATAACGTACAACCGGCGTGATTTATACTAGTTAAACGCGTTAAACTAGTTTTTGATTACTTAAGACATTAAAGTTGATGGCGTAAATAAGTATAAAGTTTAAACGTAATGAAACTCGTTTATGAAATTAATCTTCTGCATGTCTAAGTGATTTGTACACAAGTTTTTAAGTTCGGAAGTATGCAACTTTAAATATATTTATATGTCTGTTAACCAAAAAAAAAAAAAAAAAAAAAAAAATTAAATTATTGGAACTAAGAAAATTTTCATTTAATATACAGTGGAAGCTCTACTCGCGGACAGCTTCCTCAGGCAGACAGCTCCATTAGTTGGACGAATTTTCTTACAAAATCCCTTCTCTTAGGCGGACTTCTCCCTTGGGCGGACACTGGAATCGTGGCTGTCCGATCAAGGGAGCTTTCACTGTACTTATTTTTTAATTTCATACATTTTTTATAAACATTTTTGAGATAAATAAAAGCCTTATTAAATCAGGCACAACATAGCTTCACCCTTATTCCCATGGACGGAACTTTGCTTTATCAGCTGAGATTATTTCATATGCAAGTGATGTGACAACAATTACAAAAGCAGAAACCGAAACAGAGAAACAGAAACAGAGGCTTCACTGTGGTTTCCGACTGTGCCAAAGTGCTGTGGTAACAATGCTGTCACAAGCTGCTTTTTTTTTGTTTCACATGTTGTTGAGTGTTTTTATTTTATTTATTTTTTTTTTTTTGAAATGCTATCAACAGTTTGATTGCAGCCAGTGGGGCGGATACACACACTCTGCAAAAACCACACCCACATGCCAGAGGTCGTTAGTCCATTTGAAATTCAATTGTATGTTAAAATGTAAAATTTTTCGTTGTATACGAATGATTAAAAATCGTGCATTGGATTTTGTCAGTCGGGACACAATCAAAAGTCCATAATGCAATTCAGGTAATCGCACATAAATGAATCCAAATGAATCCTTTATTTAACATATAACAAAGTGCTTTTCGATTGATACCGATTCAATTTGTTAAATAAGTGGTGGCAAACTTTAATGACTCATGCATGGCATACGAGCCTGGTCAGAACGGAAATAACAGGCGTAAATAAGTTTTATGTTTTAAAGCGATATAAAAATGTTAAATGGCATTGCGGATGATTTAAACTGTTCCTTTAAAGCCTGATAAATTGGAGGGCTCACTACTTTTCAAGGCAAGTTGAAAGATGACTTTTCTTTTAAAACTATGTTCACTATTTATTCAAATAACCATACCTTCTAGTCATCTTATGAATCTTTAAGCACAACCCCTTTACTAGTAATTGAAATGTACCCTTAAATCATGGGACTAATTAAAGTCACCCTCATTATCCCTAAAATTGAAACCTATTTGGTTTCATGGAAAACCTGCAGAAAAAGTCAATTGATATTTAGTACTTGCTTTAATTGGGTTGCATATCACAAAAGTTCTTTATGGTCTAGGAGTTGATGAGACAAGCAAGAAAAGGGTATAAAAAATGGTCCCTTGTCCTGCTTTGAAATATGATATGATAGTTGAATATGCTCATGGGTAATAGCAACGTTTGAAATTTTAATGAGTATCGCGCGATGGCGACCTTTTTTTTTTTCCTTTCGAGATACGGTCCCAGACATTGGGACATTGATCCAGACACATTGATGGTCACATGTCAGCCCTGGACGGCAGGTTAAGTGATGAGGAGTGACTGGCTGGGCAGGGCTTTGCTTAACTTCTATTTAAGGGAATGTATAAAGACATGCCCCGAAATGTAGCCAAAGGCAGCCAAAGAAAAGAAAATATCCAAGTCAAGCCAAAGTGCAATCGAACATTTTGTTAATATACTTTATGAGTTTTTGTCGGCGCGACGTGTTGCTGCCTTTTCCTTCACTCCGTTTTTTTGCCTTTAGACCCGTAACCGACTCCGTCCTTCGTGGCGTGCCCCTGAGGGCATTGAAAGCAAAAGTATTGCCTAAAATGAAAAGCACAACAGCAAAATAATGGGACGTGAAAAAATATACAATTTCGCGGCGAACTGACAATTCTCTGTCGTGTAGGAAATTTATATTTAAAGCGTAGGATAGTAGTATCTTATTTGGTATTTTAATGAAGGCGACTTTATGGATATAAAAAATGTTTGAATATTTAGTAAACTGAGACATTTTATTCCTTATTCTCTGATTTCTTAAACTAGGGTTTTAGGCTTCTGTGATTTCTTGTGTATTTCTTAGAGAATTTCATTGAAAGTTCTCTTAGTTTAGCAAGTTTTTAATAATTTTTAATGTTTTTAAAGCGAAACGCATCTCATCGAAAATATCTTAGCTTTAAGTAAATTATGGTCTCTAAGTTGTCATCTCCAGAATCTAAATTACCCATCTAATATGTACTTTTCCATCATTTAATTTTAATGAGTTTCAAAATCCCCTAGAAACATTAGAAACATACAATTGTTTGTAGCTTATGACACATTGGTAATGCTCAACTATTTAGAAAGGGTATTTTAGTTGACATACCCCTAAGAAAATGTGACAAGTTGACTGACTGACTGCTAGAATGACAATCAGACTGACTAACTGGTAGAGTGACGCACATATTGACAGGCGACGGTAGCTTCATTGTCGTCTTCAGTTTTTTGCTCATCTACTTTACCTGTCTGCCAGCCTAGCAGGTCGATTCCCCAGATCCCCAAATGGTGTTGCCTGCCCAAAAATGAAGAAAGGAAAACAAGTTAGCAGGCTAGAGGGGTGGCTTGACTACAAAATACCCGTAACACAAGTTCAGCTAAAGTAAGGAAAAGTGTTGCATACTTTAAGGCAAATACTTGAGATATGTTAAATATTATTGACATCAATGGCATTAAAGTGAACAAAGCTTAAGAAGACAACAAGACTCCATGTCAAATTCAATAGTTTAAGTTCTACTAGTCTCTGCTCAGCTAATGAGCTTAACAGCAGTGGAGGATATACCCTTTAGCGTGCTCGTTTAGTGGGTATAAAAATGAAATGGAAAAAAGAGGAAAATAGCAACAAGCATTTGGCTGCCAGTCGAGGCTTTTACTTGTCGCGTCCTCGTTTCAATTTAGGCATTTTATTATTTATATTTATTTATTTATTTATTTTATGCTGTCCATTATTTGGTATGCCTACTCCGCTCACACAGACCTCTTTTTCGAGCTCAGCATAGTTTGCTGCCGTTCTTTATGTTAATGGTAAGAAACCGCAAAAGGTTTTTTTCAACCCCGTGTGTGTGTGTGCGTGGGTGTGTGTGTGTTGAAATGGCAAATATTGCGACGCTGCTGAGGGAATTGAAAGTAAATAATAAAAGTGACTCGAGGCGAAGAGGGAAGGGAAAGCGAATAGGGGACTAATGTTTGGTTTGGCCAAACCCTGCGACCAGAAAAAAAGGGTTGATTTACTTTTGGGTCAGATCGTCAAATACTTGATGCTTTTGCGCCAAGTTTTTGCATTTCCTGGCTGGCTAATTGGTCATGCGATACGAAGACCATTGGGAGAAAGCGGTCCAATTCCTTTTCCCGTTTTCCCGTTTCATTTCCATTTCTCCGCAACTGCAATTCATTTCCGGTCATACACTGATAAACAAGTAGAACGCGTCCTTGAGACAAAGAACGCGAAAACTTAAGCTATTTTCAGTTTATTTTATATACAACTTGGAGTTGTTAGGTACGCAGTTTTACATAAATTTGTATTAAGCAACAAAATGAGCACTAAATAGTTATATGGTTAATAGTTTATTGGTTGCACCACTTAACGAATATTTCTAAAATCAAATTATGCTCCAAAATAATAACTATAAAACAAGTATAACAATTATTGACTTTTAAGACTATTATTGACAAATAAAGATATGATATTTATCTCTAGTCAATAATTGCTTTACTTATTTTATAGTACAGTGGAATCCGGTTATAACGACTCCGCTTAAAGCGTCTGTCCGGTCATTGGGACGAAAATTTTGGTCCCCATACAAGCCTTTGTTTCTTTGCTCGTTTCGGTTAAAGCGTCTACCGGGTATAACGACGTAAAATCGTCGGTCCCTTGAGTGTCGTTATAACCGGATTCCACTGTATTTATTTTCTAGCTTAGTTTTGATTTAAGAAAGTATTCCAAATAAAGATATGATATTTATCTCTAGTCTCGCTAGTCAATAATTGTTAAACTTACTTTACTTAAAACTTAAACTTACTTAAACTTTATAGTATTTATTTAATAGCTTAATTTTGATTTAAGAAAACATTCCTTCAGTGGTGCCACCAGTTTTCAAGTTCAATGATGACGACAATGTGGCATAACTATTGCCTCATGCAGCCATCGGCATTTGAATGCATAATTTTCTCGTCTTCGTTGGCATTCGACTACGCCCCTCTTCTGCCTCTGCACTCTGCTACCCCCACTCACCCCTCTCTATACTTCCCTTGCGATGTTTGCCTATCCTTGGTTGTCACTTAACGTCAATGGATTTCATTTTCATGCGCACAAATCAACGGATATTGTGCACAGACAATTTCCGACTACAACAAATTCCTCAAATAAAATAGAAACACGTCGCTGTACTTGGATGCATAGCAACTGGCAACTAGACAAAACACCATCAAAGTTGCAGTCACAGTCAGAGTAATAGTCACTTAGTCCATTTGGTGAGTCACTAAGTCGGTTAGTTAGTCAGTCGAGTTAGTTGTAGGAAGTAAGCCCGACTATCATTCTATCATGTCTCTTGGTGGTGTACTATACAACAGTACTAGGAAACAGATGGCATGGAAGAGGCAAAGAGTGAGTGGGGGAGAAATACAGAGAGTGAGAGGAAGGGGGAGTCAGAGGTTCAGTTGTACAGCAGCAGACTTCATGAAGCAGCGCTAATTGCAATGAAAACACTTGTTGATTACACAAACATCAAATAAATGTTGCCACATGTGGCAATGTGATGTGTCGCAACACCAGAAACAGTCAAGATGATTTCGAATCAGCGGGAATTTGGCAGCTTTCATTTAGCTAGCAGCGGAGTGAATGAATTCAGCTTTAATGATGATTATAATTTTTAAAACATTTATTGAGTTCTTGTCAATCATTTTTAAATTAAGTACTCTTAAAAAGCGTAGAAGGGTTAATTAGGTTTGTCAGAAGTATATATATTCATAAAGTATATACATATATTCTTGATCAGCACCAACAGCCGAGTCGATATAGCGATGTCCGTTTGTCTGTACGTCCGTCCGTATGAGCACCTGGATCTTCTAAGCTATAAGAGCTATAAGTCCGTCTGTACGTCAGGCAGATCAAGTTTATTTCAAAATTTTGCCACGCCCTCTACCGCCCCCGCAAATTGTGAAAATCGACATAACTTGGAAACTACAGCTATCAGCATCAAATTCAGATAGTATGTGTGCAGATACATGACAACTATCCTCACCAATTTGGATTCGGATCGGACGTATCTAGCCAATAGCTCTTATAGGACAAATCGGTTGAAAATTGCTCATATGTGTGGAAATCTTCGCAATCGGAAGAGTACGGGGTCTTTTAGGGTCGGCTCGCTTGATTGCTAGACTTAGTTCTATCTAAGTTTTTTTTTAACCAACTTCATGATAAATTTACTTCAAATTTGATGCAACATAGTTGAGACTCTACTTTTACTTATGTTAGTCGTAAACAAAATCCACTCCTCAGTTACATCTTGTGTTGATAATCAACAGTTGATCTGACATAAATGATTCTTTTAGCTTTACACACAATAAGTTAATAGCTGCTCCTCAAATCTTTTACTTTCTCTTCGCAGATTTTTCTATTCGCTTGACTGATGTATTCGACCGGCCTATTAAACAGTTTATGTGCTTATAAATATTCAGCTGTCGATTTATTAAATCATAAAACATTTTATGGCCAAAAATGTGACATTAACTGTTTAGCCACTTGAACAAATAGTTGGTTCTATTGCCCCCATTTTATATAGTATATCTAAATGAGCCGTTTTGGCATTCAAACTTACAAAATCGAAAAGAAATCTTGAATGCCAATTTGATGGGAAGTACGAGTAACTGCTTCAAAGAGAAGCATTTCTCTTGAGATGATTATCTACATAAATAAGTTGTAGATAAGAACCCTTCGGAATTGGATAGTGTTTTATTTGGCACGGCGCTGTTTGTTCACGCTACTCGATTGCCTTTTCTATCAGTTTATTACCCGGTAATCGTTTTGAAAGGGGTATATGCTGTAAGTAATAGGTAGATTGGGGGAGACAGTGTCCACTGAATTACTGTATTTCTACTAAAGTAGATTACAGATTGTATCACTTTATCCCCACGGTTGTAATGAGTCTTAGGAACTGAGGTATGTTTAATCCTTAGCAAATAATATCGCTAGTTGAGGATTTAGAACAACATTTTTTAATCTTACAATTTCTTTAACGGGTATTTGATAGTTGATGACCGGCCATTCCGTTCAGACTGCTTTTAGCCGGATTTTATAGAAGTTATTGTAATTTTTAATGCCCAACCCACACACAAACACACCAATACTACATACAGTGAGGCAGACATATCGATTTCAAACTGGCTTAGAACAAAGACGCGTTCCAGTTGTATGACAACCATCCACAGTATCCACACTATTCCTACCAAGACTCTTACTCATGCTCTTAGTCATGCCCTTACGCTCACTCATACTGCCAGGCATTCCCTTGCCCTGACTCTGACTCATACCATTGTCATGAGCTTGTAGAAAATTCTCTTTGAGTGCCAACATTCATCGTCCTCAAATGACGTTCAACGGTCTGAGTTGGGCACAGGGCAAACAAACAGTTCGCCAAGGAATGGCAGCTTCTTCTTCTTCTTTTAATACTAACCGAACGCTCTTAAAGTCCCTGACTGGTCTGGTCCTCCTGTCCCTCCGTCCAAAGCAAATAATCTTTGGCTAGAGCCGCTTCAAAGGCTTATCATATTGTATCTCTAAGTCTAATTCAAAGTGTAGGCCACTCTCGTTTTGTCTGCCGATTCGGGGCTACTTTTGTTGCATTAAAATTTCGTTTATTGCCAACTGGGGAGCTGTTAAATCGTCAAAGGCTACAACTTCCAAGTAAATCAAGAGAGACCAAAACACAAAAAAACACACAAAAAATAAACCAAGGGAAAAGCCTTTAAGAATAACCTTCCACAAACATGAATAGCATTTTCTGTCGACAGCATGGATCATAGCGCAGTTTGTTTGCCCTTGCCGCATAATTTAGTAACCAGAGTTTCAACAATAGACCAAGTAATTGGTTAAAAGATGCTTTGTAATTACTTTTGGGAACAATTTACTTGGTGCCATTTATTAAGATTGGTTTGCATTTGGGGCTGTATAAAACGGAAGGACTGTAGTTAAAAGTATTATATTTGCAATGAATTGGTTTATCGATATTTTTATCGATAGGTTTATGGCTTATTACAAATATTTTAATAGATGTCAAGTCAGTCATTCAGTTATAAAGGACTTAATTTTGGTTAATAAGAGCAGAGTTTTCTAAAAAGCCATAAAATATATAAATCAAAAAAAAATCGATTAATCGATTTGGTTTTATCTTTAGTTCATTGACTCGAAAACTAAAAACAAATAATGCTTTGTATGACATAATCGATAAAATCTATAGTAATAACAAGCAACCCCATTGAATAGGGGTCTTTGAGGTTTTATCGATAGTATCGAAAAATCGATTTGTTTTTAATGCTAGTTCCTTGACTCTAAATTGAATTAACAGACTTAAAACTTAACCCAAAGAAAGTTTTGTATGGGGTTATCGATAATATCGATAGTAATGACAAGCCACCCCATTGAATGGGGATCTCTAAGGTCTTATCGATAGTATCGATAAATATATTTTTTTAATGCTAGTTCATTGGCTCTGAATCGGATAAACAGACTTAAAATTAAACTCAAAGAATGTTTTGTATGAGGTTATCGATAATATAGATAGTAATGACAAGTCACCCTATTGGGGGTCTCTGAGGTCTTATCGATAGTGTCGATAGTTGTTAGACGCAGAGCAAACCCAATTGAGCCCCAGGAAAAATCCTTTATCAAATTCGAACATAGCTCTTACAAAAGCCCATAAGCCTTTCGATGTGCTAATCGATTTGTAGAATATTTCGACATCTGTTAAAAGTATGTAAATTTTCCATAAAGCTAACACTGGTCAATTTGGCCAAATTGGTTATCTGTTTCAGAATGAAATTGAGCAATATTATATACGTTTGGATTTGGTGCTAGAACAATATCAAGCGATGCTTGACCAAATTCTCTGCTGTTTGAAGTAGTGCTAGTAATGAGCTTGTGAATGTGTCTAGTGCTGTCAAAATGTATCTATATGTATGTTTAGATAATTCTGGTGTCTCTGTGTCTCCGGTGACTTTAGTCAGAGTCTCTGTCAGTTTGTTGACAACGCAATTGATTTAATTGAGATTATGGGCTCTAATCTGTGCCAAGAGTAAATTATATGGTTGGCTTTCAATTGATACCAACGCACAGTGAAATGCAAATTGAAGTGCACAGCACATGAATTTCAATTGAATAGAAAGAGAGAGAAGATAGAGGGAGAGAGGGAGGGAGGGAGGTAGGTATGAGGCCTAGAAGGCCTTGAATAAAATGAAATGCTTCAACATCCGGAACACTTGACAGCATTCATTCATTGATTTACTCAGAGGGAAAGCATTATGGGAAAAACATTTCAAATGATTTTGCGAGACCAGTCAAAGAAGTCAAGAAAATGCGACACTTTGAGCCTAATCCGATTTTCGAATAGAAAATTCATGTCATCATAGCACAAACACGAATGTCAAATGTCCCTCACAAAACACAAACACTCGCTCACTTATTCGCAGGAAACATTTATTCGCACATCGATTTGTCAAACTCATTTGCATTTGCATTTCCATCCCTTCCACTCCATTCCACTGGCAATTTCAAAGTCTGCGATAACTGATACAAATCGTCATCAACCGAAATAAAGTACTTTGTAAACCACACATTAAAGTTGGCTTAAATCTTTCCAAAAGCTTAGCTTGCCTTACTGAAATGATAGTTTAATGGTGAGTCAATGATTACAGAAATTTATAGTATTTTTGCTAGAAAACTTTTTAAAATGCCCAACTATAAATAAAGGCATTTGAAATCAGTTTAGCGGAATTTATAGCTATTTAAATTTTAAATACAATACTTAACTTAACTAACAGGTATTTCACAGTCGAGTGTCAGCTACAACGTGCTCAAAGATTTTCGAAATTCAATTCGTTTTTCAATTTTTGAAATATACAACTTTACGAACCGTTCAAGAACTTATTATTGCCAGATGTCGGACGTTTCGGCATTTTGTATACTGTTTTATGTTTTTCCTTAATTGGAACTGTATGCCAGACGTGCTTGTGGGCCAAGGTCAACAGACAGTCCCCCACGAACACCCCACTGTCCGATCTCTGGCCGTAAAATGTAAAAGTTTGTATGGACAGTTGCTGCATTTATCTTATCGAGTACAGCGACTGCTCGTATATCTGCTATCAAATGGTTACTATATTCAGGGAGAGGGGTGGGTGGAAAGAGTGCGGGGGAGTCCGAGTGAGATGGTGATAGGAAGTGGGACTGTTTCGTGTTGCAGCCTAAAATGTTTTTGTAATACGCATTTATCTATTATCGGAATCTAAAGCAATTTCAGGCCAGACTGCGTCATCAACAAACATCATTATCAACTAATACCGAAAATATAAATAAAAAACCAAGAAAAAGCATTATTATTATTATTATTGTCATCATCATCATTATCATCATCGACGTGTATCTGTGCGCTAGTTTATATTCATTACGTTAATTCATTTGTAAATATTTTCCCTAACTTTTACAGCCAACATCGTTCGTGGTTGTTGCTTCCATTGTTGTTTATATACCGATTTGCCATCTTTCCACCGCCCAACGTACCCTCCTCCGCCTCCACCTCCTTAACCTTTGAAGCCAAGAGGAGTGGCACTAGTGTCAGTGACAGTGGGGCAAGGGTTGTCTTTTGTACAGCGCCAACAGACGGGTGCTCAATTTCATTGGTATTTGTTGTCGTTCATACGACCCCATCAGAGCGCACAGTGGGCGACTAATCGGCAGTTAAAGTTACGGATTTCCTCCCTGCACAAGAGAGAGAGAGAGAGCGGGAGAGAGTGAAAGCGAGATAATAAAATAAACACGATAAATGAGCTACGTAATTGCAGTGTCCTACAGTGCGTAATCTCACAGCTGGCGATCAAAACAAATTCGAGTTGCAATAAGAATTCCAGATTCGAATAATAAAATCAGTAAGAGACGCAACCAAAATTTATTCAAGTAAAAAATTGTCTTTTGCTTGATAGCATTGGCATAGGGTCTGAGTTGAAGGTCTTTTAAAGATTCATTGCAAAACGGTTGCCCTTTTTTTATATCTTGGCAGAAATTGGTAATATATTATTTATGTATTTTTGGACCCAATGAGCTATACATTTCATCGACTTGACTAATTAATAATTCATACATTTTAAAGTTTCATCGTGAAGACTATATATAGATAGGATATATGTATACCTCAAGCAATCTATATAAATTTTGGCAACTATTTTACTCCAGCGTGCGGCTCAGTAAAATCATTTTTTTCCGAATTTTTTTTTTAAATATTCTTTATATTGTTAGGGGTCGATAAATTTAGTTTTCAGTAGTGGAGTAATTACAATTTTTTGATTATTATTGTTATAATTATTATTATTATTATTATTATTCTTATTATTATTATTTTTATTATTATTATTATTATTATTATTATTATTGTTATTATTATTATTATTATTATTATTATTATTATTATTATTATTATTATTGTTATTATTATTTTTATTATTATTATTATTATTATTATTATTATTATTATTATTATTATTGTTATTATTATTATTATTATTATTATTATTATTATTATTATTATTATTATTATTATTGTTATTATTATTATTATTATTATTATTGTTATTATTATTATTATTATTATTATTATTATTATTATTATTATTATTATTATTATTATTATTATTGTTATTATTATTATTATTATTATTATTATTATTATTATTTTTATTATTATTATTATTATTATTATTATTATTATTATTATTATTATTATTATTATTATTATTATTATTATTATTATTATTATTATTATTATTATTATTATCATTATCATTATCATTATTATTATTATTAATATTATTAATGTATTCCTCCCCTATCTGCTTCCATTTTGTTAATTAATTTTTTCAGTCACTGCTCGTTGAACCACTGTGCACGTATGGCTTTGCCCTTCTTCTTGTTGTGGTGCTCATCATTGTTGCTGTTGTGGGTTTAATGTATTTGCATGCCATTTTTTATGGCTCAACACTTGGCGCGTTGTCTATGTGCACCCCTTGGCATTCCCTACACCGAGTCCCCTCCTTTGCCACGCCTCGTTCACTGCCCGCTGTAGAGCAGCCCCTTTGGCTGTTTGTGTTTGCATTTCGGTTAGTTTTTTGCGTTTGCGTTTTTACACAAGTGCAATTGATGATTAAGCGCGATTCCCATTAATTGCTTCGCCAGTGAGCATTTATTGTGATATTTACTTTGCTTTTTTAGGAGTTTTGCTTAGGAGTTTTTGGCTAAGCGGAGTGAATGGAAAAGTGAATATATTAGGGCCAACTCAAGGACGTTGCCCATTAGCTGCTGCTCGGAAATGCAGCACATTGTGGGCGTGGCAGGTGTGGTACTGATTTATGGCAAAAAAAAGAAAAACAACTAAAGGGCACACAAAAAATAAGTGAAGTAGAAGAAACCCTTTAACCCTTTAACCATTTTAATACTGACTCCCAGCAAACAGACAACGGGTCAACAATAATTTATAGCATTATATTTTTGTATGCAAATTGGGTCGAGACTGCGCTTTTGCTTGTGAACACCACAAAGTGGTAAGCATTGCCAGCTAAATAAAGCTGACGTCAAGCCAAGAAAGCCAACTTACTGTCAAGCAATTTATCGGGGAGTTATCCGAAGGATACTAAAAGTGTTTTCCACTTGTGTACTATACTATAAAGTGCACACGAGTGATAAAATTAGCTGTACCAACTAATAGCTCTCGATAAATTGCAAGAGAGTAAGTTGCATGTTTTGGGGTTATGTGAGACAAATATGGTTAAGTTTTAGCACTAGGGAGGGTGGTATAAATGGGGTGTAAGCGATAGTTGGTCATAGGTTACTGATCAACAGATTTACATCACTTATTTGTACCCTATTGTAGATTAATTGAAAGACTATTTGAGAGTTGGTTGATTGTTGTTTCCTATAATTATTTAAAAAATATTTTTAAAATGTTTGAAACACACTAACGACTCCATTACCTTCGTTAGTAACTCGTTGGTAGCCAACCATGGCTAGTGCTTTTAGTGATATTGATACTTTCCCTTAAGCTCCCTCCCTCTCTCCTATTGCCCTGTAAACCGCACAGTTTTAGAACTTGGAGTAGCGCTTGACTTATTATTGGACATGAACAAAGAGTTTTAACAAGTTGCCCATAATAAATGATGAAATAAGCAGTCGCATTTATTAAAAAATTCCCTGAAAGTAACTCGACGTTGTCTTGCTTGGTCGTGGCTCTAGTCCAGGTCTTGGTTCTGGTCTTTTGTCTCGGCCACTTGGCGTTTGTTATGCCGCAGACAGTCGGGAGTGCTATTTATTTGCCACTTCATTATTGCGCACAAGGTGCCCAAGGAGCCCAAGGACCAAGGAATGGCATAGTACAGCAAGGACCACGAAGCAAGCACTAAGAGCTGTCAAGGACGTAGGACCAAGGCACCAAGACAGGCTAACAGTTAGCTGGCAACTGTTGGTTAACTGCTCGCCACAGCGGCAGCTGTAAAATTAATTTGAAATGTTGACTGTGTTCTGCGATACGGCACTTTGGGGCCCCGTCCACAACAACAGCTTGCCGGGAATGACAAAATGGTGGGCAAGGCAGTGGATTTGGACGGGGAGGAGGTGAACGGAGGGTAGACCGCTAAGAAACGCCTGTTTGTGGTGCGCGAGAGAATTTTACATTAAGTATTTAAAAGAAAATTTAAGTAGATTTAGACAAACTCTAAACTCTGCGGTTTCTAAGTCAGTCCAACAAATCGAAACTCAAAATCAAAGTTCACCAAATAGTTTGGGCCAAGTTGGCAAACAACCGTATGCAAAATGTTGTTTAAAAATTAATTACGTAATCTACTTTTTGGGTTTGGCTAAAGTTTGGTAGAGGAGCAAAAGCATCAAAGGTTGGCTACCTTTTGACTGGCCGGTTGGTGGCTGAGCCGCTTTTCAGCATTTTCTACACTGGAAAAAAATGTTGATTAAAAAACTGCATAAAAAATGCATAATTTTTTAATTTAAATTAAATTTTGTCATCAAATTGTTGACACTATTTTTAGTAGCTACTTATTTTTCTTCAGTGTACTGCTCTCTACTAGCAAGTTTTCCACTTTAAGTCAGCTTTGCATTTGTAAAATGTGTTTAGCTGTGTTTTGCCTGGGAAAATACTTTCATCAGCCCGATGAAACTTTAAGCAGTCGCGAAGACGTCAAATTTTGTGACTGGGCACAAGTAGCTCAATTTGGATATTTGCAATTACAGACTTTGCCAACACTGGCTAATTAACTGACAGGCTGGCTGTATAACAAGCTGAGCATACAAAGCGTTTGGCCAACAAAAAGAATTTAATATTAATAAACTAATTGTTGGCAACACAAAGCAACTCGGCGAGTACTTTAAGCTAAAGTCGCCAAAGAGACAGCGAGTGAGAGAGAGCGAAAAGCAAATAAAGAGAGCGTGCAAAAAGAGAGACAGCGATTGAGTGGGAAAGAGAGCGAAAGGGAGAGAGAGAGAGAGAGAGCGAGCGCGCCAGCAACAGCGACAAGAAGAACAAATTGCTGCCAACACTAAAAATAACAATTTCCGCTCTAATAAACATTTCCGCTTCGTGAAATTTAACATTTTACAATAAATTAAGTGAGAAGAAATAACCATAAGCCATAACCATATAAAGATAGATAACAAACACACACACGCACACACACACACACACCAACATACACACCAGCACACACTCGCCGGGTTTTTAAAATATATTTTTATGTATTCGTTTTTTGGGCAACTTTCTTATCGATAAATCGAAGCTTTTTTGCATTAGCTGTCGTTCATGGCGTTTTTTACAACCGTTTATAGCTAAATAAAATACCACAATTAAGAGTTAGTATATTTTAATGCCACAAAAGTGTGTATTATGTAGTTTATGGGTATTTTAATGTGTTAAAAATTATAGCAAAGGTAGTTTTAATATATGACAACTTACTTTTTGATTAGTCATGATAGAAAAGTGCAGAAGAGCTTAATCGACTGCAGTTTAGACTGTGGATAAGAAGTACAGTGGCGAGCACATGTGGATACATGTTTTGGTGGAGAGGCCTTTGAACTTAATAATGAAAAAATTCCTTAATCTATAAGTTTTATTATACGAGCAAAAGTGGATACTTGCCCATTTTTAAGTTTTTTATCGATTAGTAGAGCTAAGGAGGGGATAATGAATAAAATTTTTTATTTTTTCGTTTTATATATATTTAGTGGATTTTTGTTAAAAATTTGGAATCGATTAATGCATTTTGTGGGTTTTACAGCCACTTATAGTCACAGTATCAAAACATGTATCCACATGTGCACGCCACTGTATATATGTTTGTATGGATCGAGTTCTGCTGAAAAAAAATTTGTAATTTAGATTGTGTGTAAATTTAGCTAATTTTGCACAATTAAAACACTTCATGTCGACTGCCAGACTCATGCTGATCAAGCATATGGTATGCAAATGCTAACTGCAGGGTCTGTTATAGTCCTCTTCTGCTAAAGCCAGACAGAGCTATTATATCCTCTCCGCTGGATATATGAATATATAAAAATATTAATGTATTACACATGAGATTGCAGCAAACAAAAGTTTTTGAATTCGAATCATGGCAAACAATAGAAAAGTCAGCCAACACGTACCTGAACAAAACACTGAATAGAAAAAAAGAATGAAAAAAAGAATGAAAAAAAGAATGAAAAAAAAAAATACATTTACATTTCATTTGTTTTTGATTTTGAAAACAAAAGCACATTTAATGTAGAACAACACACAATTACACACAAACACACTCAGGCACACACACACACCGAACAAACACGCACTCTAATTTGAAATCAGAATGACTTTTGCATATATTTCTGTAGAGGGAAACGATGGGAGAAAGAAAGCGAGCGAGAGAGAGAGAGGCAGAGAGTAGAGGGAACGGGAACGGCAGGAAAAGCGGAACTTTTGGAAATACGGCGACTGTCACGTACTTGTTAAATTAAAAACGATTACTTACTCAAATTTGCTGTTGCTTTGTTGCACTTAATTTAAATTGTTATTGTTATTATTTCTATATAAAGTCAGCGCCAGTTTTGGGCAATGGGAAAGGGGGAACGGGGGGCGTGGCAAAGCGTGAAGCGACAGCGTGAGAAAGAGGCCGCTGAGTGTATTTCAATTAAAAGGATATGCCGCAGGAACCATTAGGAAGTAAGGCACCAAAGCGAGAGAGTGAGCAGAAGAAAGAGAGGGAGAGAGGGAGCGCGAGGAGACGGGGAATGGGAAGTGCGCGTGGCACTGACAGCAGCAAGTGAAATGAAAATGGAAAATGCTTGAAATAATGAAATGAATAAAACTGAATTATAAGCATAACAAAAATGAGAAATTATAGTAATCAAATTGAAAGAAGAGAAACCGAAACGAAAACGAAAAACGAAACAAAATCTAAATGAAAATGAAAATGAAAATGCGTCTGGCATAATTTGAGCACAAAACATAAAAGAAGCAAATAAGAAATGAGATATTTGAGCCAACGAAAAGCTACAGCTTGCAGTCATATCAAAAAAGTTTTCGTAATCAGTGTGAAGACTTTAAGAATTCCACACAAATATTGATTACAAAATTTCCAAGTAATAGTAAACAGCAGCTTATAAAAGTATGCTGCCTAAACCGCTTATATCTTTCTCTCCACTGTATCGTATGTGAACGATGGTATTAAAAGCCAACCCAAACTGGTATTTAATGTGTATCTAATTTCAGTTTTTAATTGAAATGAAATTCAGTATTTTTGCTCATAAGATGCCTAAGAGCTTATTCAAAAGGGTTCAGTCCTGATACCCGTAACATGTTTAATGAAAATGGCCATGAATGTGTAATAGACACAGTTGCTTGAAAACTGAGCGCCCAAAAGTAGGCAATGGTTTTATAACTTTGAAAAAACAGTACATACATTTCATAGCCTAAGACAAAAGCTGCAGTTGAACCGATTTAAATAAAAAATGTATACATTTTTAAGATAAACTGGCTTAACGGATATCTTGTAGTCGTGAATCGATTGCGTAGTTCATATTTATCGGTTTGCCATACACATATTTAAGTAGAACCTTGTTCAAACCGTAAATATGTGAATAGTTTCCTGTCGAAACTGGGCTTTAAGCGGCTTTTTGGCCAACTCTTCTTGACTGAACGTCGTCGTCAACGTCATCGGCTAAAGAAATCGCATGACAAGCAGCCATTTTTATGAAAGGAAGTGGAAAACTAATATACACAAAAACTTTTTCATTTACGCTGTGGTTAATGTTGTTATTGTTATTGTTAATGTTATTGGCATGACGTCACACAATATGACATATATATAAATAAAGAGTATACGCCAATATTGCATATACCCTTTAAATGGGTTAAGGAAACATTATTTCTTAACTCTTTTGATTGTTTGGTGTGTAAAAAGGTGTTTTATTTGAACATTTTGTAAGTAACTTAAATTATTTATCAATTTATATGCTAAAAGTTAGCAAATAATATTTTTTAGTGAGTTATTACTACACGTTCTTCAACTTTACAGGGTATTTGAGCACCAAAACTTGGTGTAACTCGCTTTGTTTTTTGTAAACATCGTCTATGTTCGCTTCCATCAAAAGTATGTATTTATTTATGTCATTTTTGTATGAAAGTAAATACCTTTGTTTGCGCCCAGATTTTTTTTTTGTATCTATATTGCGCATACGTCACGTTGTTCCTTGACCTTGGCTAACGGGGCCTCAAAGTGAAAGTTGAAAGAAACTTTTACGAAAACTTTTCTTAGTCTACGAAAAAACAAGTATTTCCCTGCAATTAGCGGTATATTTTGTTACATTTACATTTGATTATGCGCATTTAATTGTTGCATAACAAAAAAATTAAGAACAACAAGGTTTTAACTGTGTTTTTTCATCTAGGAAGTGCAGTAATCGCAGTAAGTTTCTCTGGGGTAATTAATGCCATAAAAAACAATTACAAAGTTTTGCTTACACTTTGTAGAATGAAAGCCAAGACATTCTATAGGTCTAGTTTGAGAGTCATTCTGAAAACTCAAAACTGTAGTGACTTCTGTAGTTGTCTTCTATTTGAACTGCTTGAACTTTGCTGCCTAGTGTAAGTTCACAGTTATTTGGCTCCCTGTTTATGCATAATTGAGTAACTCGTGTCTTTATGAAAGGGTGTTAGGAGTGGGTGAATTTCCGGTCAAGTCATTTGCTACAAATGGACATTTTGAAATTATTACGCACCGTAATTAAATGTTATCAAAGAGCGTGCACATCAAAAGGGGGGGATTTAAAATGTACGACGAGTACAGGAGAGTTAGAGTAGTAGGCACACAGTAGAGTAGTACAAAACTTTTGATATGAAAAAAAAAATTATAATTTTTAAAAGTAAATGAACTAAAATATCATTTTTTTTGTAAACGAATAAAAGTTTGGCTAAGATTAAATATACAAAAATTTTTAAATAATCCGGTTATAACGACTCCGCTTAAAGCGTCCGTCCGGTCATTGCGACCAAAATTCGATGACTGTTTGGTCCCCATACAAGCTTTTTTTTCATTGCTTGTTTCGGTTAAAGCGTCTACCGGGTATAACGACGTAAAATCGTCGGTCCCTTGAGTGTCGTTATAACCGGATTCCACTGTATATTAAAATTAGGAATTTAGTTTGAAAATTGAAGATTATGTTCTTAAAAATATTTGGTTTATATTAATTTTTCTCAAAAGCGGAAGGAGCTGGAATATAGCACTTTCGACACAAATTCACTGTTAAATATATATATATATTTTTTTTTTTTGAATATGACAATAATAAAAAGCGTTTCATTCAGAGAACTTACACTTTTAAGATGATCCAGGCGTTGAAAAAAAAACAGAAATATTGCAAAATATATTTTAATTGTATTTATTTCTCTCACTGTAAGTAGCGACGACAATAGCATAATTTCCATAAGAAGCATACAGTCAGTTAGTTGGTTAATCAGTCAGCTTTTGGCATTCAGTCAGCCAGACACGTTCAAATTTCATTTAGTTAATTCAATGAACAGTTTGTGGTTTGAGCTAAAAGCTAAACTCAATGGAAAGGAAAATTGTTAGGGAATACGAGTGTGGAAAAATGTTTCTTTTACTCCAGTTTTTCTTCTCTTTATATTTGTATTGGCTGCTGGTTGAGACTGTGGCTAACTGCTTTTTACTGTGGCTCTAGCGTTGTGGTTGCTGTCTCTAACTGTGGTTTTTCTGCCAAGACGTGACGCAAATGAAGATGTCAAAACGTGCTGAAACAGATCAGTGGGACCAAACTGATGGCTATTAGCAGCAGCGAGGGAAAAGCGGTTTAGTTGAAAAGAAGCACACAAAAAAAAATGTGCTGAAATAACCCCAAAAAATTTGAAACGAGCTGACAAAGCAAACAGTATAGGATTATAAGTAAAGACAAGAAAAAATAAATACAAAACTCGGAAAATGCTGTCAGTGAATAAGTCAAGAAGTCGACATTATTAACAAGCATGTGCGAGTAAGTGCGTTCAAATGAGACAAAAACTAGATATATGTAATCGATAAGTTACATATGCAAATATGCGTAAAACTCTGTCAATTATAATATTAATAATAAGCACGCTTGGGTTAAGTGATTGAAGTCATTTGTTTACAATTGTGTGAAAGATTTGAGCTTAATAAATTATGCCAAAAAAAGGTTTAAAAAATTTAATTATTAAAAATTTGTAGGCCATAAAAAGCTGAACGTAGAACACTCTTTAAAAAGCTTCTTAACTTCAGCTTTAAATAACAGATATTTTACTAAGAAGCTTTGCTTTCATTTAGACTGCAAAAACAAATCCAAATTCGCTTTAAATTTTGATTTTTAAATCAAACATTAACTTCAGTTGAACATTCAGCTTTAATCCGCTTTTTTGAGCACAATATGGCAGCGCTACAGCCCGAGCTTTAATTAAGAAACAGCTTTAATGGCTTTGCAGACAAGAATTCCAAAAATTCTTCATAAATTAAGACAAAAAAAGGTTTAAAAAAACGTAATTATTAAAAATTTGTAGGTCATAAAAAGCTGAAGGAAGAACACTCTTTAAAAAGCTTCTTAACTTGAGCTTTAAATAATAGATATTTTACTAAGAAGCTTTGCTTTCATTTGACTGCAAAAATTAGCTTTAAATTCATATATATTAAATGAAAAATTAACTTCAGTTGAACATACCGTTTAATGCGCTTTTTAGAGCACAATATGGCAGCACTCAAGCCCGAGCTTTAATTAAGCAAAAGCTTTAATGCGCTTTGCAGACAAGAATTCCAAAAATCTAGCAAATAAAATCCGCTTTTATTTACCTTGAAAATTAATCTGGAGCAGCTCAATTCTCTACTTCATTTTTTGAGAAGTATTCTTAGCTATGTTCAGCAGCTTTAATGCTTGACTTTACCTTAGACCTTGCCCCATTTTATTACTCTTGACTTTGCCAATTTGATCTTATCTTTCAAGTGTTCTTACTGCGCTTTCGTTTTCACTTTCACTTTCTTTTTCATTTTCATTTTCTACTTAATTTTATTTTTACGATTGTATTAAGCAGCAACCACGAGTACGTTGGTTTTGTGGCTCGATTTTAGTAGCGTAAAAAAATACTTAATTAAATTGTGGGTAATTAAAATTGTTCAATTTAAATGAAATGAAAAATCAATTTCATTGGTAGGACATTGAGTTGTCGGTGTTTGTCAGTTACTTTAACTCGGTTGTCTTCTTTATCACTTTCGATCTGCTGCACGCTGTGTTTTTCCATCTTGTGCCACGTCTTTGGTAAAAATCCTTGCAGCTGTAGTCCTTTGTGAACTGAACTGAATGGAAATGCAACGGAAAAATGGAATTCCTTGCAATTTGAGCTGCGTAAGAAAGCCACCGCTGTCTCTCTCTGTCAGTCTTGCTGTCTCTCTCTCTCGTATCGGCTGTCTCGCTCTCTCCTTTTCTCTGTCTTATTTGAAGCTCTTTCGCTGTTTGCTGCTTAAACCAAACCTTTCAGCAGACGAACATCTTTTTGACACTTTTCACTGGCAATATGAAAGGGCATGTGTGAGAGTGTGTGTGCGTGTGTGTGGGTGTGTGTGGGTGTGTGTTCGAGTGTGTGTGTGTGGGTGTGTGTTTGTGTCCCTGTCAGAGTTTTTGGCATGGCATGAGCTTTTGCTGCATGGCTTAATCAGAGAAAATATTTGGGCCATACTTCCGCTCTGGCTTTTTGGCCCGCTTTTAAAAGCATTATAATAATATTACGTATACGCAGTATGTACTCATATCATAAATAATTAAAACGAGCATACAACAACAAAAGGCAAACATGGCAACTGCCATGCAGCTGGAGGGTAAGGTCAACCGCAGTCGAGGCAAACTCCACCTCCTCCACCCGAAACCACGTACCCACTCCCATTTCACGCCACTCCCTGCTACCATTCCATTAGCGCCCCCCTACCTCTTCCCTGCTGGTCCTGAGGCGTACCTCCTCTGTGTATTTCTGTGGCTTAGTTTGACCGCAAGCTGCGTCTGTGTTGGTTACTTGTTACCTGTTCCACCTGCAACTGCCACTGACAGTTAATAGCCTTGCGACTAACCACAGCAATGTAACGTGCACACACACCCCTGCACACACACACACACACAGACACTTCCACCCACAGGCTGTAACTTTATGGCAACTTAAATGTAAATGTGAAAATCCAAAAAGTAAATCAATTTGGCAATTAGTCGCATGCAAAAATAGAACAAGAAAAATACAGAAAAGTAATTTAAAAATTATTTAAGTGCCCATCAACAAATCATTCATCTCACTAACGTTCTCTCTCTCTCTCTCTCTCTCTTTCTCTCTTTGTAGGTAAGCTGTTGGCTATTAATCCCTACAAAATATATCCTGGAGCAATCTGGATTCATTTGCCTAAGCTGGCAAGTAATAAGTTTAAGTAAATTGTGGTAGGCAGTAATTTTAAATATAGTTTAATACAGACTAAGTGTGACTTAAAGCTTAAAGTAATTCTAGACTGGTAGATGAAGGTTTCTTATGTTTCTTGTATTTAATTGAATCTGAATTATTTGAAATTACTTGGAATTGGCGCGTCTGTTTGTAGTGTAGGCGTTGGTGCCTTGACTTTAGGGTGCTAAAATAGAATTTCATATTAATTCTGATAAAAATGCAAAGCTCGTGCCGGCTGCTCCTCTTGGGACAGCTAATGTGCCCTCATCCTGTGGCATAAACAAATGCAATTAATTTTTTTTTGTTTCTTTCTATTTTTATTTTATTTTTTGTTTGTTTTTGTTGTTGGCGCTGCCTTTTCTCAGTTGACCGCACAAATGTTCATTTATTTCTGGTAGCAAGTCAACAACAAAATGAAAGTGTAAATCATATAACATCAATTTTCATTAGTGCGTTGACAGGCAGTGGCCATTTTAGGGTCAGTACGCTGCTTGGGGGCCCACACAAAGTGCCAAGAAAGACGACGGACGGAGGAAGGGAGCACAGCACAAGCGGTGGGAGTGGGAGTGGGGAGAAAGACAGTGTTATTATGCTAGCAATTTAGTTGATTTGCTTAAAGTCTTTGCAGTCGGTGAACAAAATTAATTGCATACAAATAGGCGTTAGCAAATGGTCTGGCTAAATAAATTTGGTTGACAGTTGAAACGAAGAAGAAAAACTGTGAAAATGAAAATGAGACAATCACAATTGGTGGAAAGTTTTTGGTATTTTCCACAAAAACTCCTAGTGTCGCCCACTTGATGCTTTCGAAACGTGCTGTGCATTTGAAACCTCTGACAAGCGACCAAACGTTCTTTGCTGCTACTCGAGACAAGCTACAACATGTCGAGTTTGGACTAGACTCCAATTGGATGTGGGCTACTCTTGACTAACGTCATGCGTTTTGTCACAGCTCTCAGTGGGTTTTTGTGTGGAGCATGTGAGCAGTAAAGCAATTTTTAGACAACGGTATAGACGGTTCCAACTTATGCTTTCGCTAGAGTTTTAATATGTATTTATTTACTTGTATTTAAGCTATTAAGTTGTGGTCTAAACGGTTTAACTTTCGGTAGAAACAACAGGCATAATCTGGCTACTCAATGTCCCCGTAAATCCAAATCCTGCTTTAGGTTATTAAGCTTATCTTAAACTCGGCACTTACAAATTCCCTAGAATTTCTAATGAATATGAAACTCAATTCATTAAGCTATTCCAACGAATTTAGCTGCTTCAAACATTTCTCTGGCTGACTACAAATAAATCTCTGATTAGATCAAGCCAGAAATTCAACAACTACGTTTAAAGCAGCGAACAAATTCTTGGCTATAATTGAAATGCCACAATCAGGTGTCTATTTAAAAGCAGTTAGCAGGTAATCTGTGGTTTTAACATACACTTACGGCTGAACTGCCGTACTCCAAGTGTTATTTAAAAATGCTTAAACTACGTAAGCTCGGCGCAATTTGCTTGGAAATGTTTGGCGATAATGGAATTCAAAACAGGTGTTGCGTAAAGATGAAATGTCTACTGTACTTAAATACTTTTGCTTATGATACCCGTTACGCGTTGAGCCAAAAGGGTATGATCGGTTGGTAGTTAGGTTTAAATTTCAAATAGTATGAACAGCTGAATTGCTTGTTATTTTTCATAATTTTAATAATAACTCATTGTTAAGCACAAGTAAGTAAGGCTACAGTCGAGCGAGCCGACCGTAAAAGACCCCGTACTCTTTCGAATGCGAGGTTTTCCATACATATAAGAAATTTTTAACCGATTTGTCCTATGAGTGGTACAGGCTATAGTCGTCCGATCCAGATCAAATTTGGTAAGGATAGTTATAATGGTACAATACACATAATGTATGAGTTTGGTTGCGATAGCTCAACTAGGTCTACTTGTCTTCATACAAATTTTCTATTCTTTCCGATTTGTGGGCGCCATAGGCTATAGTTGTCCGATCCGGATCAAATTTGGTGAAGATAGTTAGGTTCTATACACATAATGTATGAGTTTGGTTGCGATAGCTCAACTAGGTCTACTTGTCTTCATACAAATTTTCTATTCTTTCCGATTTGTGGAGCCATAGGGTATAGTTGTCCCATCCGGATCAAATTTGGTTAGGATAGTTACCATAGCACCACTCACATACTGTGTTAATTTGGTTCTAATAGCTGAAGTCGTTTCTAAGTTATGTCGGTTTTCACAAGTTGCTCTTATAGTTTAGAAGATCCAGGTGTTCATCCGGACAGCAGACAGACAGACGGACAGAAAGACAGACAGACAGACGGGTAAACGGACAGACGGACAGGGAGACAGACAGACAGACGGACATCACTATATCGACTCGGCTGTTTGGTTTGGTCGGAAACGCTTCCTTCTGCCTGATACGCACATTTCGTAGAGTACGGGTATACTGTAGTCGGAAAAGTGTCTACAGTATTCTTTTCAACTTTTTTCTTTGTCATAGTAGCAAACGAGGCTTCAAGGATAATTGAGAGAAAGGCGAAAAACTCATTCGGTGGCAATAAAATGTTTTTGTTGTTGTTTTCATTTCACTTTTTTTTCTCGTATTTTGTAGCTGTCTTTAAACTTTGCTTGTTTTCTTTTAGTCTTAAACTTGAGGCAACGGTGTCAAGCCAAAAGGGAAAAATGTGAAAGGAACTGAATGGAGTGTGCCACATTTGTGGGGCAAGTGGGGCGAGGGGCATGAAATTGCCTGCCATGTGGCAAAGTGGCAATGACGAGCACAAAACTGAAATCTAAACGAAAGCAAAAGCAAAGTGGAATTGTTGTTGTTGTCCTCGTCGTTGTCGCTGTCGTTCTTCTTGTTGTTGTTGTTGTTGTAGTTGCTTTTCTTATTTATTTCATTCCATTTCAATTTCGCGCTCATTTCATGCATATGATTTTAATTTTGGCTAAACATGTAGATGTGTGTTGAGCTATCTGCCACTTGCCCCAGTCCCTGACCTTAGACTCGGTCTGGGTGAGTGTGTGTGTGTGTGTGTTTTAACGCACATTTGCGCCATTTGTAATTTAATTTGGTTGTGCACATGCGATGGCAGAGTGAAAACGAAATTGGACTAAGGCAAAAACCGGATTCCCATAGAGACGAATGCTTTCTTTTTGTCCTCTTTTATTTGTCTCTGTCTTGCTATCTCTTCTCTCTTATTTTTTTTTGGGGCCAGCGGCAGCGACACTGTGACAGCTGTCAAATGCTGCCAGCAGATGGCGCTACAACACTTGGCTAACCAAATCATAAATGACATTACAAAGTGAGATTGCTCTGACCAGAAGCGGTCGCTGTGGCAACCCATATTGTGGCATGCAGCAGTGTGGCAAGCAACTTGTTTCATTCACTCCACAAGTGCAACAGTTGTGCACTACATACCACCCCCTAACCCCCTCACATGACTCAACTTTTTGCTCTATCATTTACGACACATTTTCTCGGCTGGCGAATTCAATTTGCAAATTGAAATCGTTCAATGTACCACATATTCACTGTACTTTGCTCTGCATATAAAGCTCTGTACGATAGTAAGTGCGCGACTGTTATGACATCGTATAAGATCCGTGGATAATACTCTTGATTCAGCTCAACAAAGTTGCTAGCAATACGCTACGAGACCGCGTAGCCAAAAGCTAAAAAAGTGCACATTAAAGAATATAAATTTTATATGTGGTTTAAGCTTAACTGCTGTTCTGCTTTGGCTGAGACTGCGCTCAGGTGTTCCCGGAAACAAATTCTCTCAAGACATAAACACCTGAAAGTCTAAAAAGTCTTAAAATATTATTGAGTTGCAAAACTGAACAAGAAACAATCCGAATCGTTATCGTAAAAGTGGCAGCTCAGCTAAGCACTCAGCTGCTGATTTAATTCTACATTTAAAAAAATTCTGTTTCTAATTCTAAATTTTTAGCTTATTTTAGGCCATAAATCTATTAGCTAAAAGTTAGCTAAACTGTATTGGAAATATGCAGAAAGTAAACAAAAATAAATGATTTATTTTAAATAGGCAAAACATTCCAGTTTTTATTTGAGAACTTAAATAGCATAAAATTACTATGAACACTTTGAACTCAGACTAAACCACTTGCAGAAATTTTGTTATACTTATAAAGCAAGTGAAATTTGATTTTTAGAAAATGATTTTGCTAATTTGTTATTTTACTTTGATTAGTATAGGTTTTTTTTCCTTTTCTTTATTTGAAGAAATTGCCTTTCAGGCAACCTAATCTGGACAGATATTTACAATTATTTTATAACAATGGATGGTTTGAAACATAGGAACATTTAAGTTGGGGTAAGCAAGACTTAAGGGGAGTGACTATCACAGATGTATGGGGAGATATGCTACGCTTTATGTCAAGATTCGGCACAGAAGATCTTGGTGATGATGTCGTTTCAGTCTTCTTTTTCTCCTCGTACGGTGACTGGCGGCTCTGATAGCTAATGCACTTACACGGATTACTATATGAAGTATGAGAATTGTTGAAAATCTAGTGATAATAAACATTAAATAAGTTAATATTTAATCTGGCAACGCTAGAAAAAAGTTGAATTATGTACTCGATACTTTACTGTATGATTTTCAGTCTTTATTAAACTTTTAACGGAACCACTCGCGCTACTTATTGCTCTGAATAATATACATAAATTCGTATAATTTCTATTCCAACAAGAATTCTTTTCTTTTCAATAAGAAAGCAAAGGTTAGCGAACCTACAAATACAGTACAAACCGGTTATAACGACACTCAAGGGACCGACGATTTTACGTCGTTATACCCGGTAGACGCTTTAACCAAAACGAGCAAAGAAAAAAAAGCTTGTATTGGGACCAAAGAAGTCATCGAATTTTCGTCGCAATGATCGGACGGACGCTATAAGCGGAGTCGTTATAACCGGATTCCATTGTAATTTGAAAACAGTTTTAACTATAATATATAAGAGTAAAATATATGAGAGTCAACAAATCATATGTTTTAAGTTTACAGAAGTGTTCTAAGTAAGAAAATGCAATTTGCTCGTACTATGCACACTACTATGTGTGTGAGTGTGTAAATTGAATAATTCAATTTGCAACAAATTAGCCATAAAATGGACAAAATCACTTGTGAGTGGTTTTATTTTCACATACGTGAAAAGCAGAAGAATTTAAGTTGATAAAGTGACTAAAACAAAATGAAGTTTATGATTTTTAATTGAATGCTTTACTTAATTAAATTAAATAAATTCAAATTGAGTAATAAATTTAAAGAATTAGATTGGACTAAACTGGAACTCAAGTAAAATGCAAAATACTCTAGTTTTCTGGCAGCATTAAATCACAGCACTGCCTGTCAAAGTTGATTTGGATTTAATTCAATTTGAAAAGAGTTAGCAATCAAATGGACACAATCACCCGCAAGCGAATTTGCTAATCAATTGGCGAAATGCTGGAGAAATTGTATTGAGTCATATGTGTGAGTGAGAAAGGGAGAAAAGGAGCAAATGGTAAAACGGAAATACGAATAACTTCCAAAAGATAATTCAGTTAAGCCAAGAAACAAGAATTTACGACTGTTGACAATGTGTGTTGGTGTGTGGGTGTGTGTGTGTGTGTGTTTGTGTCTACTAAAGTTGCGTCACTTTTTTAGTGCTCAGTGTTGGGAGGTGATGAGGGGTAAAGATGAGATGCGAGAGTATAAACGATGTGTGAAGCTCTTGACGCCGCAACAACGGGGCGTGGCAATGGCAAAGGCGTGCAATTTATGCAACTTGCCTGGAATTTACAACTATTTTTATGAAGCCAAAACCAGCAAAAATGTTTACGACACAAACAAACCAAATACGTGCTGATAGACAACATGGAAATGGACAAAATGGAACGAAGAGCACATTTTCAAAAACTCAAAGAAATGGAGAACGAGAAGGGGAACGAGCATGTGAATGAAACGAACTAAAGTTGACAACATTCGTCCGTCTACTGTCAAGCAGCAATCAACAAAAAATTTGTACACTCTTGGCCACGCATGCAAATGGTCCAAAGCGTGTGAAGGAGACAGGGAGAGGGACTAGAACTTGCCCTAAATGAATCCATTTGTATGGCACAAAAAGTGGAGAATGTGCTTTTGGCCTGTTTTGTTATGTTGACAGCATCATAAAGGCAATAAGACTTTTCCGCTGACGGCTCTTCACGCCGGACAGACAAATGCTGAATAAGCGTTAAACCAGCTGGATAACGACAGATAGGCAGACAAACAGACAGACGGACAGACGGAGACAGAGAAAGCGAGATAGTATGATAGTTAGTAAGAGATAGCGAGAGCTCGCTCATCCATAGTTGTTCAAACCTAACTTGCTCATAAGTAATTTGAATTTGCTTCATGAAAATGGCCAATTTGACTGGCCAACTGGCTTAGCTGACTGACTGACTGTTGACTACTCGTACACTGGCAGAAAAAGCCGGCTATGAAAACAGAAGAAATATAGATATAACGATATATTTGGGGGAATAATAATATTTTAAAAATAATTTAATTTTTTTAACAGAAAATTTAAAACAAACAAGTAAAAAAGGCTATTGTTGAGAAGATCCAGGTGTTCATCCGGACAGACAGACAGACGGACAGACAGTTAGACAGACGGACGGTCATCGTTATATCAACTCGGCTTTTGATGTTGATCAAGAATATATATACTTTATAGGGTCGGGGTAACGCTTCCTTCTGCCTGTTACGCACATTTCGCTTCTGACAAACCTAATAGACCCCATTTTTAAATTTTCTTATATTTCTAAATAAATATTTGATAATTTTGGTGGTTCAAACAGCAGATTTCATTGATTTAAAATAAGTTCTGCAATTCAAAGAAATATTTGTAAATTTATATTTAAATAGAGTACCAGCTATAACTGGCTTTAAAGCTAAAATGGCCAAGCTGTTTTTATACTGAATGTTTTGGGTGAATTTTGGTTCCTTCAACCAAATGACAAAATTTGTTAAATGTTTTTTATTAGTGTAGAAATATTTAAATATGATGAAAGGAATATGGAGGGGGAGAAACTGTTTGGTGGTATTCAAAACATGCCCGCGGGTGGTCGAAAGGACGACAGTGAAAAGTTTTGGTGAAATTTGAGCACAGCGCTGTTTGGTTGGGTTGGGCTCATTGTTTCTAAGTTTTTGCCAAGTTTTTAAGCATACACACACACACACACACGCGTACAAACAAAGCTGCAGCGTTAAAGCCATATCAACTTTTCACCAAGTTGGCAGTCTTGTAAAACACTGACAGTCGATAGGAAAACAGTAGGGAGACCGGGAAACTGTTAAACTGGGAAACTGGGAAGCCGGGAAAACCTGGAGTTATAGTTGTCTGCTCACAAAACTTTGACAAGTAAGTTCTTGAAAATACTTTTTATATTTTTTTGCCTTTGTTTTGCTGTAATTTGGCAAATGACGTTGGCAGTTTTAAATCGAAAATTTGTAATAACGTTGTGTGCAGCCAAATGCAATTTCAAAATAGTTCTCATCGGCTTTGTTTTCATATATTTTTTGTGTTTATTTTATATATTTTTTGCAGTGGGCAATCAATCAATTTGCAAATAGTCCAACAGTCCAACAGTTCCACTCGTTGCTTGTTTGCTCTGCAGAAGTGCAGCCTGGTGTGACTGAAACCATTTACGACAAATATTAAATTAATTTTGTGGCATACATGTGTGTGTGTTGTTTTCTATTTAATTGATAAATAATTGATTGATTGCAGGTTGATGGGGTTTCAACTAAACTTTACATAGGAAATTCAATGAAGAAAATACTGTTAAAAAATTAAATTAATTCTTTACAATTTTCACAAGCAAGTTATTAAAATGTTTGGAAATTTAAAGGCTTCCGTCTGTTTATTTTACAAGTGCAAGTAAAAGTGAGCTATGACTTGCAATTAAACGTATTCTTAAGCTACTTTAATTGGCTTTGTTAACATTGAAACATAGCTTAAGCATAACACACATTTTAGTTTACCTTCCTTACAAGCCATTTGCCCCACTGTGCATAGTTAAGTGGTGTTGCTATTGATGCATTTTCCACACTTTAATAAAAAAGCTGCTTTAATTGTTGTTATGCAAATGAAAAATGCGATAAAAATTTACTCACCTGGTCAAGAGCAAGAACAGCAGCACCTCTTGCCTATGAAGGTGGTGGTTGTTGTTGTTGTTGCTGCTGTTGCTACCACTTGCTGGTCTATTAATAGCAAATGGATCAGGTAGAGGCAGAGAGGCAGCTATCGATTTTCAGCATACAATATACAAATGAGAACATCCAATGCATGCAAAAGGCGCACACAAAAATAGTCCAGAGTGCTACACGAGGATAACCCTGTGTGTATTTGTGTGTGTTAATTTTAAAATATTAAGCAAAATGGCCGAGTTTGGCTAGCACTTGAGTCCATAAGTCAATTAATTTAAATGGGCAACAATATTTATTGCATACTTTTTGGGGTCGCCATTACACTATGTGTGCGTGCCACTCCCTCTCTCTCCCTCTCTCCTTCTCCTTCCTTTGCTCTCTGTCATTCGCTCTCACTTACAAGTGATACATTTTTAATGACCATTAAATTAAATTACATATTAAGCGCTTTTAATTATTTAATCAAATAATTGAAATCGCCGCAACCAACAAATTTTCCCACATTAAATTTGTATTATGTTATAATGGGCAACTTGAGGCGTCTCCACAGATTTCTTAATGATATTCCCCATTAGCTTTACCTTCGCTTTATGTTGGTTATTAAAAGAGGCAAAGTTTACTTTGCAACGGTTAAGTTAAGTAAACTTTATTTTAACGCATATCGAGTGGAAATTTTACTTGTTGTCCTTTCAACTCTTTTGTGGCATAGTCTTTTATTTTTCATTAACGTACTTTGTTTGAGGAAGCAGCTGTTTGTCTCGCGCCATGGCGTGGCATTAATTTTATGCATTAAATGCGTTGACAGCATGTTTTTTGCCACGCCCACACACACACACATGCAGACGTGCCTGCAAAGTTCATAGTCTGGCGAATTTTTGGGTCAAAATTGAATGCACGCAATGCCACAGACACGACCGCAAAATGGTGTGACACTAAAGGCAGCTGCAACAGAAAAAAGCAACGACAACATGCAAGGACACATCCGCAACAACCACAGCGACAACAATGGCAACTGTAAGGAGCAGCAGCACAAATGGCACACGGAAAGTGGCTTCGTTTCCTATGTCCCCCTATGCCACAGTTCAGCTCCCTCTCTCGGTCTCCTCTTGCAGCTACTTCGCCCTTGCCTCTGACCAGCATTCACCGTCCATTTCGTTTTTTGTTCGCTATGTACACATGCCACACATATATACAACTATATATACACATGTATATAAGTAGTGTGTGCACAATATTGTACACATGGCCAAAGCCAAAGACAAACAAGCAGAAGCTGCTAAAGAAGAATGCTCGTAAAGAATTCAAAGTGCACAAGGGAAGCAGAGTGAAAAAATGGAGACCACATGTAAGCCAGGTGGCAACAGACCCAAAGGGGGCGACAGGAAGAGTGTAAAGGGGCAGCTAGAAGTTAGCAGTCTGTGGAGTAGCTAATTTGTATATTAATTAAAAAAAAATTGAGTGAGTTTCCCATTTGAATATTCAAACAAGCGTAAAGAAAAACTTAGGAGTATTTAGAAAAAATACAAGCTGTAATTAAAAAACTAATTAAAGCTTAATATTGGTTAATCGCTAGGTGAGCAAGGGGTTCATTTAGTTAGTTCTTTCTTTCCTTTCATTAAAGAAGAGTAAAGTTTTAAATATTTAAATGACAAATGTATACAAAATGCATACTAAAACTGATGAAACCTAAAACATCCGATTAGTTATTTTGTTAGTATTATTTTACTAGTAGAAAATAATGACAGTTGTGCACACACTTTTCATGCTGCTCATTATAAGTTTTGATTTACAAAACTGTCATTTAATTCTTTGCTCATTAGGCAATGAAAAGCGCATCACAAATCATTATTGCAAAAATTAATTAAGCAAATAATTGAAGCATATATCAAATCGCAACTTTTTGTGATTTGGAGTGCAAACCGTGTTAATTATTTAGTTGAAAAAGTCAGCTAGAGCAACACAGCGCTGCGGATAAACTTTCGACGTGCAGTTCCAGCACACACACACACACACGCAAGCAGCATGCACAACGAGATAATTCTCATTTTCCACACAAACTTTCTATAAATAGTTGAAAAATAATGCATAATTTATGCAACTTTTACTATTAAATAGTTAGATGGAAGCGAAGTTTGTGATTCAAACAATCAACTTGCAAATACCCGTGCCGCGAGCGGTTCGGATAATTTAAAAATTTGTATTGCATACTTTGAGGCTCCTTCAAAATTAATATCGTCGACGCTTTGTATTAGAACTGTCTCTAAAACTGGCACAATGTCAAAAGAAATGTAGTAGCTGTATCTGTAGATTCACAAGTTCTAAGTCTTTATAGATCAGCAATTATACAGACATCAGAGTGTGGAACTCTGTCTACAAACTCTTACTTTTCCTCCAAGCCTTACGGGTTTAAAAACTATATTAGTGCTGGTTAAATTTGATGCACAAATGTGACATCATTATTATATAGAACACTATGAAACAGAGTATGAGTTTTGGCCCTAATAATGGACACTTTAAGTTGACCAGAGCAGCTACTGATGAACAGCTGTAAATGTCGCAATCGCTGTCAAATTGCCGCGACGCCAAGCGACGTGATTGATGATGATGATGATGAGGTAGCGAGAGAGAGAGAGAGAGAGACAGAGAGAGAGAATGAGAAATTTCTATATTTACATATTATGGCATAGACAGAGAAAGCGGGTGAGGTGAGAAGAGTGTAGAGGAGGGGGGACAGTGAGTTGCCTAAGTGACGTTAATTATCACTGTTTGAGACGGACAGACAACTTGCAGCTAGAGTAATATTAACGAGTAAGTCAATGTACGTCATGAAATAATCTCTATCAATAAATTGGCATTAAATGAGAATCAGTTGAGTTTGATTGATGCATGGACACTTTAACTACTAGTGCGAATGATTGACGAGACTTAACTGGGAAAAGCTCGAAATTTGTGCATTTTATGAAATGTGTTGCGTATTTTTAGACGCTCCATTAACTTGAGCTATCTGCAAACAAGTTAAGAATGCATGCTGCCATAAGATTGTTAATTAAAATAAGCTTAAACTAAAAATATAAAGAATTTTTATCATAAAAGCTTAACAAATTGAAAGGAATTTAAAAAAATTTAGTTTATAGCCAAAAAACTTAATTAAACAGAATATTTCTAAGCACCATAAAACTTGTACGTAAATTAAAGTTATCTGAGAATCTTCTGTAAGTAATTACAATTTTCATACCCTTGCAGAGGGTATACTGTTTTTGTCACAAAGTTTGTAACGCATTGAAGAAGGGGTTTCCGACACCATAAAGTATATATATTCTTGATCAGCATCAACAGCCGAGTCGATATAGCCATGTCCGTCTGTCCGTGTGTTTCTATGCTAACTAGCCTCTCAGTTTTAAAGCTATCTTAATTAAACTTGGTACAGATGTGTATTCTCTCTGCACGCAGATCACTAGTAAAAATCGGACAGATCGAACTACTATATCATATAGCTCCCATAGAAACAATCGGTCGAAATGCATGCAAATGTATGAACATTTTCGGTGTCTATTGTCCGATTTCAACGAAAGAATCAATTTCTAATCGTGTCCCATCTGTTGACTGAATTTCATCCAAATCGGATCATATAGCTTCCATAGAAATAATTGGTGATTGAAAGCAAACTTTTACAACTTTGAATTTACGCCTTGGACAAAAATCTTCTGAGTTCCCTTACATAATCAATTACTCAGTGTTCTCAACATTCTTAATTTTATAGTTTTCTTTCACCATTAAGACAGAAATACTTATGTATTTATACAGCCGATAGACATGTCAAAGTTGCTTTATTGGTTATGCACACACTCACACACACACACAATCGCAAACAGACATACTGTGGAAATGGCAGAAAGAAAATGTGAAAATCAATGAAGAAAAATGCCAAGCCAATGGATTCAACTACATCTCTCAGGCAGAGAGACAGCTACTTGGTCTTTTGGTCCTGGCTGTCTGTCGGCTGGTATTGAATGCGGGCTTGTAACCTGGTTAAGATAGTTGTTAGACACAATGCTACAATGTGTGTTCTACCTACAGCTGTAGGTATGTCTACCACTACACACACCATAGTTTGTGTGTGTTTGCACACAAGTTCACACCCACAAAATGTGACAGCGCCCTAAAAATAACTAACTGATTAAATTTATGCGCTCTTTGCATATCAAATTCATGGAAAATTTCATTATGTCAACAATAAAGAAACTAAAAGACTGAATACACTGGATTATGAGCTACTAGATACGTCAGTTTGTTCTTTGAAAAAGGTGTAAATTTAATGGTGTAAAGTAAATTTAATTATAATTAAATTTTATAAATTAAATAGTGTGAGAATATTAATAGTATTGTACAGACAGTTTTATTTAAAAATTCACTTTTTATGAATTTGACTGCACAAAATGTATGTTAATTTATGTGCAGTTCAAATATTCGATACTTTTATTAATTGGGTAAATAATTTTTATAATCTGCTTAGTAGGCGGTATGCTGATTTTATTTATTAGAAATTAACATTATTTTTAGTTTAATGAGACTGATTTATTATGCATAATAGCTATATATGTTGACCACAATCCCGTCGTGTTTTGCTCTGTTGTTTAAATTAATTTGCATTTGTGATACAAAAAAAATAAAATTATTTACAATAGAAATTAATAATTATTTGGACTTAGATTTTCTTTTATAATTACTTTTATTTGCAATAATAATTAAATATTTTGATTACTATTAATTTCAAGTGCAATAATTATCATCATTATTAAATAAATATTATCATTAAATATTATCATTATTTGTTCAATATTCACCCTGATATTCCTCATTCAATTAAAAATCATTCAATTTATATACTTGAACTGAAAATATTTAAATTCCTTTCCATTCAAGCCAACTTTTGTTATTCTAAGCAAAAGCACTCACTATAAGTTTAATGTTATTACAGACTTGTGGAACACTCTGCTTGTATACTTATTACCATATCTTCAATCTTCTTTGTTCCACTTAAATAAAAGTATATCAATTTCGTAAAATCTTTTATTACGGGTACTCCTCACATTGCTTGCTTTCAATGGCTCGTCGTGGGACAGTGAAATGATTTTGTTTGCCAAAGACTTGACCTATGTCATAGTCCAACGCACCAACTTGTTGCTACTTTAGCAGTCATTCTCCCTCGCTCCCTCTCTTCGTCTGTCCCTCTCTCTCTCTCTTTCTGTATAACCTAAATAATAGACCACTGGGCTTCTTTGTTTGTGGTGCCCCTATAACGAGGCGCATAAAGTAAATAACCAAGCATGTTAGAATGCATTGCTTGGGTATGCACGACTGCTAGATACCTCGTAGAAGTTTCTACTATTTATTTTTCTACTACGCCATTTTTGTAAATCAATAAATAATTGCACAAAGCTTTCATTGTAATGTTTGTTATTGAAAGTGAAGCTTTGAAATTTGTGGACACTTAGGCTCAAGTATTTGCAAATAAGTATGGATATTTTCCAAAGAATTTGGTGGCATAACAATAAGCACAACAACAACAGCAGCAGACACAACAAGACACAACAAGACACGACAAGACAAGACAAACAAGGAGCAAGCAGCGTAATTGTATGGCTCTTGTGTCACAATACGTTTCTTTGTGCACTTGTGTGTGTGTGTGTGTGTGTGTGTGTGCGTATTTGTTTGTGATATGCGTAATTATATATATGTATATAACTCTATGTACATATGTACATGTCTACATGTGCCCATGTGGTATACGTATTATAAGAAGGCATTACAATGCGCTACGCACCGTCACGTCGACCATATCAACATCAGGGTCGTTTTTAAAGGTACCCCAAACAGGGTGTTCCACTGCAGGCTGAAAAAATCGCAAAATAGTTATCTAAACTCTTAATTTTGTATCGTTTGTTGACTCTTTTGAGTTTTAGATACTTATTTACTCCCACTGCTTTCCAGCTTTTAATCTATCACTTTCCCAGTCACCCTGTATTATTTGCGAGTGTTCGGTATATCGCATTCACATGTTTTCTGTGTCTTTGTGGGCGTGTTGAAGACGAATGTCATTTCCACGCGACTTCCGCTGGCAACAACTTGGCTCCTTGTCTGCTTCTTTTACAATATACGGCTATCTGCTGCCCCGCTCTTCGCCCCACTTAACCATTACCCTTGGCTCATGTGTTTGTGTCCTGCATTGCGTTCGTTTTGTATAGCATACTTTCAGGCTGCCTCTACCCGTTTCGCTCGCTTGTCATTACTTGGCAATGGCAGCAAAAGCAACAACAACAGCAACATCATTGTCGACAGCAACAGCAACAGTTGCTGCTATTGTATTGCCTGTTGTTGATGTTGTTCGCGTTCGTTCATTCCTTGGTTCGTTTTGTTATTGTTTTCCATTTTTACAACCATTTTTATGTGCTGGAATTGCTGATGGGCTCTGAGTCTTGATGCCAAATGCTACAAATACACTTATATAACAGACACACACAAACACACACACACACACACACATGTGTACAGTACATTATATATTCAACTTGTTGCTCTTTCAAAACATGTCGCGAACTCTTGGGTTCTTGGCAACTTTCCTTTAACCTTTAACCATTGTGGAGAAAAAAGGAAATAAAACAGAGTGAAACGCGGCCAAGTAATCAAGGCAACCGTTTATGTGCATTTTAAATGTTAACGCTTTCACTTTTCCCCCTTCCCACCCTGCACCACTGTAATAACTGTAACTGTAACTGTAATTTTAACTGTGCATAACTGTAAGTACAACTGTAATTGTTGCTCATATTCAAAATGTTATTCCTGGCGCGAGTCCAAATTCAATTTGCCAACTTGTGCAGACAAAAAAGAAACTGGCGAAAATTTGTAGAAATTGCGCAAATCGTTAAAGTTGTGTGTGATCAAAATAGAATATATTATCGCATCGTATTCTCTTTTAACTATAGTACAGACTATATAATGAACGCTCTTTAACTGGCAAATTGAGTAAACTTATTAGTATTTCTTTACATAAGGGAATTATTCGGCAATTCCTTAGAGTAACTTACTTTCTTAAACTGAAGTTTATTTCTGTACTTACCTTAAGCCGATTAATAATTTTCTTGAAACTCCCTTAACATTCAAAAATTGCATTACTTATGCAGTATATGAATATTTAAATGCTTGAAATTTTCATGCAGATATTGGCATAATCAAGCCTTTGTAGTTTAACTCGTTCTGTAAAGCTCGAAATTAATTCACACAATTTCACGTTTTTATTAAAGTCGCGGGATTTGTCGGCACTTATAACTCTTAATGTCTAGTCTTTAATACGATTAAGTTTGGCAGAAAACAAAATTTTTTTTTTTTTTTCGAGTTCTTCTTTCTTACTAGTTCTTAGAATTTTTGTCGAACCTAATTTAATTTTAAATTATTACGGGCGTTTACTCAGATTACTGATTGAATTTCAGCTTAGATACGCATTTCTTAAGGGGACGCATCATTCAACTCTTTTAGACCCAAAATATTTTATTATTTAAACGGCTAGACAGCGTCTGGCTGGCAATTACTTCATAGAATATTTTATTATAATATTTGGGGACAAATACGCGTAGGAACTTTTTCAATAATGTCAGCAAAAAAGGACACAAAAGTTTTTATAAATCAAGCACATACATCATAGGGATAATAAGATAAATTAAGCAACAAAAAAGTTTTGCTTACTAATCACTAATCGAAGTATCGAAACATATGAATAAACTCATTAAATAAATAAATTAAAATATAACAAATACAGTAATTACTAAATTTAGTTCAATCAATCACTTAACCGAATTTAATTTCTTGAATACCCCGCCTAATGGGAATTTAATCGTTGTGCAATTAAAAGAAATTGTAACAAATTGCAGTAATAGCTTAAGTTAGTTCAATCAATTACTTCACTTGGTTTCCACTGCAATTTTTCACTCCATAAATAAAAAGTTTTGTGTTTACTGATAAAACTAAAAAGAAATCTTGCAAACTGTATAAAAACCACTGAAAACAGTTTAATTAATTATGCATCAGTTGGGAAAAACTTCTTAAAGCTGGCGGAATGTATGGGGAGTTGTGTGCGTGTGTCTAAGTATGTGGGTGTGTGTGTGTGTGTGTGTGTGTGTGTGTGTGTGTGTGTGTGTGTGTGTGTGTGTGCGTTGGGTGTGTTTAAGAGTTGCAGCCATCAATTAGAATCAATCAATTAGTGTGCATAATTAAATTGCTCATTAAGCGAGCCGAAACAAGAGCAGCACAGAAAGCAACAATAAGAGTCATCATTTCAAGTTCTTTCTCAAACTCACTACAAGTCTGCTGTTACTCTGTCTCTATCTCTGTCTCTCTCTTCCTCTCCATCTCCATCTCACTCTCAATCGTTTTGGCTTTCGCTGGCTTTGTCAACCGCCCAGCAGCGTGTTTACATGCAGAGATTCGGCATTTGAGCCAGTAGCAATTTCTGTTGCCAGATTTTTGGCCCTTGTGCGCCATGCCGCATGATGCATGCCACATGCCACATGCCACATGTGTGTTTACATTTACAGTTGCCCATTAATTGCTGCGTATCTGTTGTCGTCTTCGTTTCTGATTGATTCATGCTGTTTTCCCCATTGTTTTCTGCCCCCAATTCCCTCTCCACTTGCCACTTTTCTTTGTTGGTGGCAGTTGCTTTAGACACAAGATAAATAAAAAGATTTTGGAGGTAACTGGACTGAAAAATACTCTATAGGCGAGTAGATGCTAGGGTAAATAGAACACATTGGTAAGAAATACAAATGTCTAATTGACTAGGAGAAGGGTATGCTCGACTGGCAAGCCTTCATGTCTGAATAAGTGAAAATAGTGGCTACTAGTATGCTCGACTAACAAATTCGCTTTGCTTCTTCCAAAATGGTGTTTACTCAAAGAGCTAAATTAAATTTACTTAGCTGTAATTATAATAACCAATTAGTGGAAGTGGGTACTGAAGTATGCTCGAACAGGAGTAACCCAGTATATTAGCTCAACCTACTTGCATAGGTGAAAATTTGTATTGAAATAGTGCCCAATTTCTGTCTCTGAACACCACTTAACCCCTTAAGAAAGTGGTAAAAACTACCAATCCTAAAAGAATCAACTTGTATATAAAGAGCGTAGCGTACTTTACTTTAATAAGTGCGTAAGTTAAGGTGCATTTAATTAAAAACGGTGCTCCATCAGCTGTGCTCCTTCCTTTGTACAGGGTATAACAAATTGCCAGTCTGGGTGGTTAATGTGGCCTTAACTTGTGCATTTCACGCCACCTTTACAATTTCATTTATGTATGTACCCCAGTACCTCAGACCGGTCCTCTTGCGCACCATCTCGCTCACTCTCTCGCCGTCTCTGTCTGTGTCTCCGCCTTGTGTTTAAATACCTTAATGCTCCCTCGGGCGCCGCTCAATGGCGAAGCATTTAAAGTGCCATTGTGAGTCGCATAAGAGGCAAGTTGCAGCTCGGGCACAGCGGCTATAAGACCGGAGACCGTTATGTGAGCCGTGTAGAGTCATATGAGTACGGCTCTTTGTGCTCTTCGTTAGCTTGTCCAGCACTGAATGTGTCAAATTCAATTACGCCTTGACATAACTCTTAACTTTTCAGACTCAACGCTCAACTTTCGGCAATTTGTTGAAGTCGGAAAAAAAAGGACAAAAAAATAACAAAAGGGACGTGAATTTGTGCATATGTGGAACTTAAAAGCTTTAGTAATAGACTTTAATAAAGATACAAAAAAGTATAACTCTTAATTTCTACTAGTTATTAATAATAAAGAAATTACTATATACTTCGAATATTAATTAAATTGTACTGCACAAAAGTTCCTTAACTTCTTCGAACTCGGCCTAATTTGATTAAATTAATGAATATTCTTTTCTGTTTACTCATAAATCAAGTAAACAGGAAATGTGAGAAAAACAACTGAAGGCGCTAGAAATCAACT
Source organism: Drosophila dunni (assembly GCA_018152125.1). Classification (NCBI taxonomy): domain Eukaryota; kingdom Metazoa; phylum Arthropoda; class Insecta; order Diptera; family Drosophilidae; genus Drosophila; species Drosophila dunni. The sequence goes on along the minus strand of JAECXC010004147.1, from coordinate 9,262,937 downwards.
TGATTTGCCGGAAACGCCATATTTGTGCGATAAATGTTATCACACATACGCAGCGTTGTACTGCGAAACGCACTCAAATTATTTGCCATCAAATTGTATTGATTTATTAATGGCTCCCATCATTCGACAGTTTGCTATAAAGTTGCCAAACGTGTTATCCTTAGCTCGCCATATCACTTCAATTTTATATATCAAATTGAATCGACTTGAGTTGAGTTGAGTTCAATCAAGTTGAGTTGAACTTCAGTTCAGTTGAGTTCAACCGAGTTCAGTTGGCCGCTTACATTGAGCGGGCACCCGCATCGTTCACATTAATTTTCAAAATGTCTCAATAAAAATCAATATCAAATATATATATTTTGTGCTTGATGGCTATATTAAAGCCATCGTCGTTGCTGTCAGAAATGAAACCCCGAAAAAAGGAGGAAAAAAATGCCGAAAGTACAAATAAATAAATAATGATTGCTCAGTTGCCATCGGCATCATATCATTCGCCAAAAAAACAAAAAAAAAGAAGTGCTTTGGGTCATATTTCTAATACAAGTGTAGTTGCTTGTAGTACTTAAAGTATTGGGAGATATGTGCGACTAACTTGGGAAATGTTTGCGTTGAAATGGGTAACATCTGAAGCTAAAATTTGTCATGTCTTAACAATTTCTGCTTTGATCCGATAACAGGATTTGAATGGCATACAGAAGTGTTTTAAATAAAAGCTTGTTTAAAAAGATTTGTTTTTTAAAAGTTTGAAAAAAATGTTGAAATTATTTTAATAAGTTTAATTTATTGCTCAATTTGTCTCTTAATAATTTTTAAACATATTTTTAAATATAGTAAAAGTCAGCTTTATGAAGCTTAGCGTTTCATATACAGTGGAATCCGGTTATAACGACTCCGCTTAAAGCGTCCGTTCGGTCATTGCGACGAAAATTCGATGACTTGTTTGGTCCCCACACAAGCTTTTTTTTCTTTGCTCGTTTCGGTTAAAGCGTCTACCGGGTATAACGACGTAAAATCGTCGGTCCCTTGAGTGTCGTTATAACCGGATTCTACTGTATTTATTATATTTATTTAAATAAATTTAATTCATGCTTTCGTTTTCCATTTAATATTCAAATTATTCATGTCACATCAAATTCCCTTTATCAATATGTTAGCCAATCTTTTAATCCCCAGGATTAATTTATTTCACCTAAAATTTGATAAGCTGTTTACAGTTTACAGTTTACAGTTTACAGTTTATATTTCAATTTCTATTCAATACTTTTAATTGAGATTGACAGTAGTGTCATGAAATTCCCCTGTTTTCATTTCAGTTAATCTCAAAGTATTTATTTTGCTTTAAAATTGTTGAAGCTATTAGACAGTTTATAAAGCTCAGACCGCACGCACACACACAACCACACACAGACACCCATAAACCTACACATACCATTAGAAAGTGTCATCTAACAATGTAAAATTTTGTTTGGTTTCGTTGTTTCGGAATTTTGTTATTTTTGCTTTTTTTCTGTGCAAAGTGTTGAAAAGTTCTTGAAATAGTTTTGCATACTTTACGGGTTTTGTCAGAGCAGACAGCTCATTTAGCCTGCACGTCTGTGGAGAATGCTTCATAATTTTAATAATTCATTAGGTAAAAACAATTTTTGGCTTTTATACCCAAATTGACTTTGAGTGGCAACTGAAGTTGACTGGCTTTTTGCTTTCTACTGTTTACTGTTGACTTTCCTCTTTTGGTTTCTGTTCTTTGTCTCTGCTCGAGTCTCAATTCAAGTAGTTGTTGTTGTTGTCTGTGGCAAGTTGTTGAACCCATTTAGTTGTTGCCATTGCAATTGTTGTTGTTATTTGGTTTTTGGGGTTTTTTGCTCAACTTTTACACGTGCTGTGCCGTATCTATGGTTACTCTGACATTTGTTGTGCTCTGCTTCTTTTTCGACTTTTTGGTTTTTGACTGCCAACAAGTTTTTCTGACTTGCTGTGGCTCCCAATTGATTTTGCCACTCGCAAATTTTGTGCTCACACTTTAAATATTTATTGGGCACACTTAAATAGTACTTTATTGGTAGTATTAAAGACAAATTAAATTAACTAAATATATGCTCTAGTACTGCACCCAAATCCATGCCTTCAACATCATTGGGTTCCATTTCCTCAAGATCATCGTTGTACACCAATCGGTCGTCCTTTTGGATGTTGTTGAATAATAGCAAAAGTATCAGTATCATCCAGGTTAATACGGTGCAGCATTTACTGGTAATTGCCCACATTTCTTGGCCGCAACTCAGCTGTCGAATGGCACAAACGTCGGAGTTGGTCCAAACCGATGAGGTAGCCCGACCCATATGTGGGTCAGTTTGTGCAGCTGTTGTTGGATTTGTGTCAATATGCATATACATATATATATTTAAACACACATACACTTGGGCACGAGATCAGGCTGTCGTTTGTGTGCCTAACCCACATTCCGCTCGTCAGCGAATTCTTTTGTAGCATACTTTTGAGCGCCGCTGAAATTAAAATAAAAAATCATGCCTCACTCAAAGCGACTGCTTCTTTGTAATTCAGTTGTGATTGTGTGCTTTGAACAACATACGGTCATGGCATTCAAAAAAAGCAAAGGTGTTTGTTGTTTCAGTTGGTCCGGCTTAAATGAGCGCAAATAGTTTGTTAGCCTGGCTTAAAACCAACGTCACTTGCAGTTTGCAAAGCTCACGAGAAGCAACAAACGAATTAAACAGCATGCAAATATGTGTTATCGGATTTAGCTTTGTATAAAAAGTAACTGTCATGTGTTGCACTCTCTTTGTGTTAAATTGTTTCATTTATTAAATTTTATTTGATTAAATTTATGGCTTTCGTTAAGCTTTATTGGAATGATACTTATATAGCAATTTTAAATGTATTAAAGCAGTTATTTTGCGCTTACAATAGCTTTGGTTTGCCATGCCTTGATTGGGCTGAAAAAATATTAAGTTAATCCAGCTTAACATTTCTGTGGAGCAGAAAAAATATAAGTTTTTAAGGCTTTAATTTTAATGAAAATAAATTGAATACAAGAAGAAAACACGTTTATCTCCGGCTCGCCGAAGATTGAATACCCTTGCAGTCATGACTATTGCCTTAAATTGGTTTCAATCACCAACTATTTCTATGGAAGCTATAGGATATAGTAGTCCGATTTGGAACACAGATGGGATACGATTAGAAATTGATTCTCCGTGAATTTCGTTGAAATCGGTCAATAGACACCGAAAATATTTATACATTTGCATGTATTTCGACCGATTGTTCCTATGGGAGCTGCATGATATAGTATTCCGATCTGTCCGATTTTTGCAAATGATTTGCGTGCAGAGAGAATACACATCTGTACCAAGTTTCATTAAGATAGCTTTAAAACTGAGAGACTAGTTCGCATAGAAACAGACAGACAGACGGACATGGCTATATCGAGTCGGCTGTTGATGCTGATCAAGAATATATATACTTTATGTGGTCGGAAACGCCTCCTTCAATGCGTTACAAACTTCGTGACAAAAACAATATACCCTCTGCAAGGGTATAAAAAGATCTGCTAGAAGTTTAATGTAAAGAAAATGAAAAGAAAATGCAATAAATATATTTGATTTAAGAAAATTACATTTAAATTACTTAACTAATTAACTAACTTATTTTTTCTCTCTTTTCCACTTTCATTGCAGACTTTAAACTGCATGCAATAAAAGACTGATGCCAGGGCTGCCAACTGTAGCTGTAGCTTAAGTAGGCGTGGCACTCGCATACATGATGCGATTGGCGAAATTGACGCAAAGTTTTACGCTCAATAAAAATGCGGCGCAAAAGTGCACGGATCAAACGCACGCCAAGGTGGACAACAGAGGGGGAGAGGGGGGGAATGAAGGGGGGACAATATATATACATACTTTACTTATATACCTTTACTTGGAACAACTTAGTTATACACACTCTTTTTCTATGATTTCTACAGCGTCACGGCAGCAGCAGCAGCAACGGTGCGGGGCAGAGTCTTGGCAGCGGCAACAACGTTAACGGCCTGGCGGCCACAGCGGCAGCAACGACGCGGCACAGCAACAGCAGCAGCAGTGGCAATACCACCACAACCGCAAACAGCAGCAACAGCAACGGCAGCAGCAGCAATAGCAGCAAACGAAAATCAAAGACAAGAACAAAGTGCTTCGGTGGCACAGTGTTTCGCTGTTGCCTACCTTGTCGCGGGGGCGGCTCCGCAGCCCCCGCCACAAGTCCGCCCCAAACACCCGCGCAGACACCGGACGAACTAAAGCCCAAGCAACAAAACGATTTGCAAACAGCCGCTGAGCAACAGCAGACAAAACAGCAACAACAACAACAACAACACCAAGAGCAGCAATTTGATAAGGAGACAGAAAATTGTGGCACTGGTGAGAAGAAACATTCATTGGCGGATACGATTGGTACATCGGTGACCACGCCCATATCGCTAAAGACACTAATTGACGACGTTGACGAGGATTTGGAGCAGCAATTAAGTGCTGCCGATATTGCTGCTGCGAGTTTAGCCAGCGGTTTGGTGGCAAGACGCGCCGAGCCCGAAACCCTTAGTGACGCAAGTGTTTCACCCACTGTGGTGGTGCTACAGCTGTCGAGTACAGTTACCGCCAGTACAGCGCCTAGCTTTCCGACAGCAAATAACATAACGACAGCAGCAACAGCTGTAACAGCAGCAACTGGTGCAAGTGCAGCAACAACAGCAGGAGCAACAACAGCAGCAGCAGCAGCGCTGCTATCCACAAACATTAGCAGCAACAGTGCCACAACGTCGCCGTCGCCGAGTGGCATTTATCAGCAGGTAACAGTTAGTGGCAGCAGCAGCAGCAGCAGCGGCGGCGGCGGCGTAACAGCAGCAGCACCGGCAGCAACAACAACATCAACTGCAGCAAGCAACGCACAGCGTTGTAGTTGTCAGCCGCAGACATCACCATTGCCGCACATCAAAGAAGAAGAAGAATCTGAACAGCAGCAACAACAATTGCAACAAGCAAACAATCGACAAGAACACGAACTACAGCAGCAATCACAGCATACACAGCAGCAACAGCAGCAACTACAACAACTAAGCAGCAGCCCATTGAAGGGGATTGAGGAGCCACTGCCACCGATAACAATCGCTGGCACTGGGTATTGTGGCAGCTGTGAGAGCGTACATCACTCATCGGGCAATTCATCGACATCGGCAACTGCTGGCGCTGGTGCTGGGGGAATTGGTGCATCGCAGCCGGAATTTGTTGGTGCCTCGACGCCATCGCCGCGTATTAAATTAAAGTTTCGCAAACCGCATAAATCGTGCTGGTCACGCATTGTCCTTGCACCGATTGGCAGCAGCAGTGTCGCCGTTGGCTCAGTCATTGGCAGCAATTCAAACGAGACATTAGCTTCCAGTGGCAGCACCGGCAACACAAATACCACCAACAATAGCAGCAGCATCAGCGTTGCCGCTGCCCATCATCGTTTGACCTCATCATCGGCATCGGCACTCGCCTCGCATCCAAGCAATCCGCAGCTGCTGTCCACCAACAAAATGCAGGCCGAACAGGGCTCCATTGGGGATCTGCAGAAGTATCACAGTCGATATCTGAAGAATCGTCGTCACACCTTGGCCAATGTTCGGTGAGTGTTTGAAGGCTAAAAGTCTTTAAAATTTAAAACATAGCAAAAACAAGAGCAAGTTTTTTTTATTATTAGTATAAATACGAGTTAGGAATATTTATATTATATTCAAACATAAAATAACATTTATATATATATAATTCTTTTATAGAAATATATTACATTTTTAGGTACCTTAAGTATACATAAAACTAACCTGTGAACATGAGGGTTGAGTTTTGTCGCACATAAAGAATTTTTCTGTCTGGTGCAGTATTGATAATATAACTAAGTTTTATTTTATTTCTCTGAAATAAACTTAGAAGGTCCGTTATAAGAAAATTGTCACTCAAAATATTATATAACGTGATATCAGCAGCTAACTCAAAATGGAAGCAAAACTGTAAGCTTGCTGTCTAAAACCACAAAAAACAAGTAAGAAAGGCTACAGTCGAGCGAGCCGACCGTAAAAGACCCCGTACTCTTTCAAATGCGAGGTTTGTTCATACAATTGAGCAATTTTTAACCGATTTGTCCTGTTAGTGGTATAGGCTATAGTCGTCCGATCCACATCAAATAAGGTCAGGATAGCTATAATGATACTATACACATAATGTATGAGTTGGGTTGCGATAGCTCAACTAAAACTACTTGTATTCATACAAATGATCTATTTTTTTCCGATTTGTCCTATGGGAGCCATAGACAATAGTTGTCCGATCCGAATCAAATTTGGTGAGGATAGTTATCATAGCACCACTCACATAGTGTGTTCATTTGGTCCTGATAGCTGTAGTCGTTTCCAAGTTATGTCACAATTGCAGAGGCGGTAGGGGGCGTGGGAAATAAACTTTATCTACCTGACACAGACTTACAGACAGGACTTTCACACCAAATTTGGTGTCTCTAGCTCTTATAGTTTAGAAGATCCAGGTGTTCAACCGAACAGCTTACGGAAAGACAGACAGACGGGCAGACGGACAGACAGATAGACAGACACACCGACGGACATTGCTATGTCGACTCGGCTGTTGATGCTGATCAAGAATATATATACTTTATGGGGTCGGAAATACGCTTCCTTCTGCCTGTTACGCGCATTTCGCTTCTGACAAACCTAATAGACCCCTCTACTCCTTTATATAGAGTACGGGGTCTAAATATATATATAAATAAATATATATACCAAAGCAATTTAAAATCGAAGTTTAGCAGCGGCAAATACACAAGTAAATAGAAACGACGCCTCTAGTTATGCAACGTTTTTCGTATCGTTGTCAGCCCACAGCTAAATATATTGACTTTTGGCCTTAAAATTGACTTTGAAAGCTGCTGAACACAAAATAAAAGTGACAAATATTATACGGCATTATGTTGTGGAAGAATAAAGAGAGACGGGAAAACGATAGCGAAAGCCAATATAGAAAAGCAAATAAGCAAAAAATAAACGTTAGGTAAATAAACGCCACAATATTATTCTTCTACATATATGTGCAAATATTTGTACAAATGTCATGGCTGCTTAGAGCCAAACTCGTTTAGTGAAGCTTTGCTAACATCATCATCAACATTATCAAGTGCGTCAGTTGCGTTGAATTTCGCTGCCGACATCATGGCGTATGCGCAATTTGCGACTATCTCACAGCCAGTTTTCAAATAGGCTCACAACACAAGTGCCAAGAAAACTTGCCTTAAAACTTCCGTGCGGCAAATGTGTGTAGGGGGGGGGGCGACGAAAGTGGAAGATAGACGACTGAACTGGAAAAACCAAGCAGCCAATTAGCGACTTACAATGAAATCAATTTGCAGTTAGTCGACTTAATCAAATCAGAAAAGTTAAGTGACAAAACTTTGCCAGGTTCACAGGACCAGAGCTCCATGCAGAAGACAAACCACCAGATGCTGTTGAGATGGGGTGGTATTTTGGTTTGGTTTCTGGTTGGCTTAGATGAATAGCACGAGCTGCATATCATGGCCTACGACAACAACGGAACGTTGTCCGTTGGGGACACACACACAAAAGCGACATAATTTATGGCCAAAACCTTATGCATAATTGAATAATACCAGCTATGCTGCCAATAAAATTGTTAAATTAACTGTGTAAAGGCTTTCAATGAAAGTATTATATAAAGAGCAGTGGGCTTAGCTTATTGTTATTTCCACATTTTTGTATTTAGTATACAGTTAATTACACTCTTTTTAGACCAAATTGGTTTTCTTTTAGCTTATTTCCTGCATTTTAAATTTGCTTTCAGCTACACTCCAGTTCAGTTTTTGACACTTTACTGCGTTCGTTTACTGCAAGCATTGATTAGTTGTCACTCACATGCAGCGCTGCACTTTGTGTGAATGGCAAGCGACACTTTAAGCTGCAGTTGATGGGGCAACGCTGCTGCATTAGCAGCTGTTCTGTTAGCTGACATTTAGTTGATTAGATAAAAGCATTTTTTAAATTTGCTACAAAATTGATTTAGATTTTTCATAAAGTTCTCCTGACAGTAAAACATATATAAATGTATTTGATAATTAATTAATTAGAAATATTTGTTACATAAGTTTGTTGATACACACTTTGAAACGGATTTGTTGGCAGCGATAGAGTCAATACCAGAGCTTTTAAATGAAGTTTTGCTGAATTCGAGTCCTGTTTGTTTCTTGGAAACAAATTATAAAGTTTTATAAAGCTTCTTTTTATCTTATAAACAAAAGTCTAAGCTGATTAGTAGAGACCAAAGTTTAAAAATAAAAGTTTTCTAAAATGTTAGTTGTATTAAATTTTGTAAATCAGTTACTTTGACTATATTTTGTGATTATTTATATTAACGGAACTAAATTTGTGTACTTTAAAATAATAAAAATAATTGGCCATAACACCCCTAATGGGGCACAGTCTGATGCATAATTTGCCTCCACGCTTCTCTGTCCTGTGCGCGACCTTGCCAGTTGGTAACATCAAGTGTTGTTAGGATTGCATCCATCTCACATGAGCGTGGCCTTCCTCTCCTCCGTTGTCCGCGAACTAGTGCATCAAAAACAGAGCGACTTGGAGTTGTTTTCTCCATACGGGCAATGTGGCTTAGCCAGCAAAGGTGCAGAATGTTAACTCGCTTGACCATGTCCACATTCTCGTATAACTCGTACAGCTCGTCATGCCACCTGATGCGATAGATATCGCTAACGCAAACTGGTTCGAAGATCTTGCGCAGAATCTTTCTCTCGAAGACACCGAGAGCAGCTGCATCTGACTGAGGCATTGTCCAGGTTTTCGCACCATACAGCAACACTGTAGAGTGCAGTTTTGTACTTTGCCGAACAAAAATTGAATGTGCTTTCTCTATAAAGCTAATGAAAACATAAACATAAACATAAACAACTCTTCTACAATCCAGAGTGCTGAAATCAAGTGTTTTCAAGTTTTAAAGCTTAAAGAAAACCATTGCTTGTTTTAAATTAATGCACTTTTATTTGAAACGTTTAAACACAAAAAAAAATTGTCGCAGAAAGTAACTAAAATCGGAGTTATGAGTCAATCAGCGGATAGCACTTAACCCTGTCTGGCTCTGGAGTTACGTACGTTGGCCCTGCGCCTGTTGTTAGCACTGGTGTTTCTGTTGTTGGAACGTCTGTTGGTATTGGCGCGTCTGCCGTTAGTAGCACGGGGGCTTCTGTTCCTACGGTTGGCTGCTCTGTTATTGTTGTTACGTCCACCACGACCGTTTCTTTGGTTATTTCTACGATTGGTTCTTCTGGCCACTGTGGTGGTTTCGACATCATCGCTTGAATCACTGTCATCGCTTGTGTCCGTGTCACCGGTGACATCAGTGTCATCGGATGATCCACTGGAGGTATCATCAGATCCACTGCTGGCATCGGTGTCTGTACTCGCTACTGTAGTGGAAGTGGTGTCAGCCACATCAACATCAGTTTCATCATTGGCATTCTCGTCACTGGCATTATCCTCACCTGTAGTTTCGTCTTCATCGTAATCGTCCTCGCTTTGGGCCAAAACAGTGGTGGCCACCAGGCACAGGCAGGCCAAGAGCAGGAAACGTGAACTGAACTTCATTCTTTTACCTTTGGTTTATTGCTATTCTCTCAAATATCAATTCCTATTTGATAATTTAAAGCGGGCAACTCGCTGTTATATACCAGCCGCCAAATGGCCAAAAGTAAATAACTCCAACTCTAAATTCTAGTTTATTTATTCAACTTGTCGCGTCTTAAAATATGTCGCATAAAACAAAAGAAAAAGCACATAACTTTGTACACAGTCAAGTTGTCTTTTTCTATCATTTCTTTAGATTATCAAAACACGTCTAATTACCGAAATAAAATTAAAGTAAAACAAATAATAAGAAAACGTAAATAATTCCAACACTTGAGCTGTGTGCAAATTAAAGCAAAAACGTAAGTTCTCAACGTTTTCCAATGACATTTCTAATGAAATTATTTTATTAACGTCATGATGACACACGCAAGTGACGTAACTAGGCACGATTTATGGAATTTTTTGGGAGTTTTTAATTAAATAAGTCTGTTCTTTTGAAAGAAATAAAAGAATGAAGACTTAAAAAAAGAGTATATTTTAAATGAATAAAAAGGTATTGTTTCAAGAGTCCATTGAAATAATAAAGTTACTGAGTAGAAAGGGGATTATTGGAGATTCAAGCAATATAGAAATTTGTATGTCATTAAAAATTAAATAACAAATTACTTTGAAAAAAGAAAAACTTATGTTTCAAAAGATGTTGAGGCTCTCTACAGTTTATTACTGTATGTATAATTTTAAGTCTAGGCTTAGAGTTGAGAAAACTAGTTTATAGTTTTAAATTTGATGTTTAGTTTCAATAAAAATTTCATATTGAAGATTCAAGAAATATAGAAATTTTTATGTCATAAAAAATTAAATAATAAATGACAGTTGAAAAACTTATTTTTTAAAAGTTTTAGAGACTTTTTATAGTTTGTTACTGTCTGTATGTTTTTAAGTTTAGCTTTAGAGTACAGAAAATTCGAAATTTGAAATAAATTCGACGTTCAGTTTCAATCAAAATTCCTCAGTTTGCAACGCTGTTAAAACAGTATAAATTATACCCTGTGTTTTGAAACTATTTCAGTGGGTATATTAGTTATGTTTCAAATACTTTTTAAATCAAGAAACTACTAAAATAAAAAATTTAATTGCCTTACGGACAACATTTGTTTTTATTTTAATTTAATTTTTATATACAGTGGAATCCAGTTATAACGACACTCAAGGGACCGACGATTTTACGTCGTTATACCCGGTAGACGCTTTAACCGAAACGAGCAAAGAAAAAAAGCTTGTATGGGGACCAAATAAGTCATCGAATTTTCGTCGCAATGACCGGACGGTCGCTTTAAGCGGAGTCGTTATAACAGGATTCCACTGTATTTTTACTTTTTTATAAAAACTATCTCAGCTGTAAAGCATTTTGCAGCCACTGGCTCGGCCCATATGTAGCTCACAGATTTCTATCAATTTTCACGCCCAATTGGATCTGTCGCCCCAGACCATATGCACTCTGAATAATGCGTGGACAATTTGATTTACATAATTTCCATTGATGGCAATCAACTGTTGCGACATTCCGCATCGGGCCGCATATTCTTTCACTCGCTGCCACTGTCATTGCCTCGACTTGTAGCTGGTTTCCAGCTAAAACCCTTTCAGCCAGACACACACACACACACAGACACTTTTGTCACATTTCCGCTTAGCTGTGTATTGGTGTATTGAGTCTGCTTGTTGCTTCTTCTGCAGCCTCTTTCCTCCTTCTTCCGCATCCTCTTCCTCATTTGCTCCTTTCCGTTCTTCTGCTTTTCTCCGACCATTTTGGGTTCCTCGACAATAATTTACGCTTGAATGACGCTTCGTTATTACTAGTTATTGAACTTCACCAAAAGTGGGCGTCTCTCGCCAATGGGCGTGCCAACTGTATGTGTGTGTGTCGCGACTTAATCCTCTTATTTATAGCTGCTACTTCTGCGGACCTGATTTGCCTCAGTCAGTCCGAAAATAACGTGTATTTAATCAATAAATACGTAAATGGCAACAACTTTTCCCTGAAAAACTGATGGGAAAACTCTGAAAATTCCGCATATCGACGTATCGCTATTGCATACAATTTCATAACGACTGAACGAGAAAAAGTAACAATAACAATTGTGTTAACTTTAATGCACATATCAGTGAGATTCAACTGTTTCGTGGAACTGAATGTTGCCATGATTGAAGCGTATGATTTTAACAAAAAGCATTTTTGTGTAATGAATCAAGTCAAATAACTGACAGCGGTCATAAAATTACTTTAATTTGGTTTGCTGACAATTCACTGATTGTTTAAAATTAATCTATTTTAAATATTTTCTTTAACAAAATAACATTTTCAATATAATTCAATCTATTTGCGTTAAAAAATTGGAGTTTTAATATTTAAATAAGCCAAGTTTTTACACACTGTACTCTTTGAATAGAAGCAACAGTAAACTCATTTTTATTGACTGTTTGCCATACTAAACATGGATTTATAGTTAGTTTTTGCTTAGTTAAATAGTCTTACAATGTTAATCAAAACTAGTTTGGATACTTAACAAATTTATGTAATTGGCTTAAGAGCACTAGGTTAAAAAGTTGTGCAAATTAAACGTAGAATTTGTTCATAATTATGCGCTAACTGCAGACTCCTTTAAATTATTAAATAACAATCCAAAATTGTATAGCTTAAGTCTTTTTGGTTGTTCTGGTTTTCGAATAAATATTGACAAATTGCTGCATGTTTAAATTTAAACAAATTTTGCCAGCACTCAAAGCAAATATTCAGTTCACCAAAAAGCACAGCATGGAAGCTTTTCTGCCAATCACATACAAACACCTTAAAGCTTTAAAGCAACGACGCTCAGCTTTTGAAGCTAAATAAAGTATTCTAAAATAAAACCAAATGGAAAAGCTGAAAGCTCTTGAAGCTTTTGCTGCTGAGCTAAAGCTATCTGCAGCGTGTGCGGACTACACTGCGAATGAGCAATTTTACAACCATATATGGCAATTGCAGAGCTCGCTCTGACCAGACCAAGTTGCTCCTGCAACTAACTTTTTACTGACTTTTTACAATAAATAAATAAACGCAAATGATTGAATGAATATAAATGAATAAAATATATGCATATCAAATGCAAATTTCATTTCCGCTCCATCATTTTTTAAAAAAGCTTCAAGTTTGCTGATATACAAAAAAAAATGTATATATTTTATACCACTTTTTTTAAATCATTACTAGTTGCTAGTTGTTAGTCTGTGCTTGACAGCATTGAGCTGAGAATCCTTTTATTGCTGGCAATTAATATGTATTTGTTTTGTACAGTTAAGCTTGCAGCAAAAGTTCTTCTTTTATAAATTATTATGTCAACTGTATGTGCAATACACAAACGTGCAGGAAATTGCATTTTCATTTCCACTGAAAACTGTGAAGAAAAATGCTACTCAAAGGCCACAAATATATTAATTTCTCTTCTACGCACACAAGGGCAAAAAGCTCGAAAGTCGTGAAGACTTCAACTAATTAAAAGCTGTATAAACAAAACCCTCCACCAGCTCTTTTAATAAACTACAATTCAATTTATTAATGAAGACAAAATATTTAATATATTAAACATTTTATATGAAATTAATTTTTTTTTGCAGTTGTTTTATTTCAACTTCCTATTAATTCATTTTGTTTACTGCATTGCTTTGGTATGTAATTTAATAAACATGGCTTATTGTGCTTCTGCGGAATGCCGAGTTCCAACTTGATGCATTCCGAGCTTTCGTTTTGTGGACAGCGAGCCTTATATGCGTAAATAAAAATAGTTAAGCCACTGAAAGTTTGCATAATTTAAGTTGAAGTTAGACTTAGTGATTAGAAAAAGCTGCGCTCATTTTAGATAGATTTTTCCAACTCTCTCTGTGTTACAGATATCAAAAATAAAAAAGGTTTTTAATTTTAGTGCAGTCGCAATTTACAAACAAAATTTTCAACTTATAAGCTATAAAAAAAAAAATAAATCGCGATAATTAGTATAATTCAAGTTGCAAAATTACAGAAATTAAAAATAGAAAATTATAAAATTGAAATAAAAATTATAAAACAATTTATAAACAATTTTTTATTTAAACTTATAAGGTATAAAAAAGGTATTGTAAGTTACAAAACTACAAAAATTAAAAATTAAAAATTATAAAATTAAAATAAAAATTATAAAACAATTTTTTATTTAAGCTTATAAGGTATAAAAAAGGTATTTTAAGTTACAAAACTACAAAAATTGAAAATAGAAAAGTTAAAAATTTTTTTTTTTTTACCTATAAGCCATACAAAAATATTTGATTCGCACTCAGTAGTTGCAAAATTACAAATATCAAAAATACAAAAATTTATAATTTAATTGCAGTCGCTATTCTTACAAATTTTTAAACTTATAAACTTTAAAAACTTTAACTTTAACTTTTACTAATGGTAGTATATTTTAAGATACCGTAAATTACTCTACTTAAAAAACTCTTCTTAAATATTTGTTAATAACAAAACGAAGAAATTATTAAATTAAGTCGACTTAGTAAATGTCAACAAAATTAAGTCCTTTCAACATATACTCGTATTTAAGTTAAGCATTAAAAACTTTTTGCGGTGTTATTTTGCGAGTATTTTAAATCAACTGAAGACTAATCAAAAATTCTGTTTTCCTCTTTACTTTACAGGTAAGTTTGCTTCCTCTTTATGTTGGGAACTTGGAGCGGTAAGTGACAATAGTGGGTCACAGGGACAGCAATTTTCATGTAAAATGATGGGCTTGACAACTTTTAATTACAGTGTACCACATAAATATTTTGACTTGCCTTAAAGAGTAAAATAAAAAATTCTTCTCCAACTAATTATCAGTTTTGCTCGGATGCCCATTGAACACTAAAATGATGGCATAAAAAACTTTGTTAAAAGGTTTCAAAACTTTGCTTGTTGGCTAAATTGATGAACTAAGTTAATTACTGACTTAATTAATAAATGGTATTTACAGTGTTTTCATGTGTGGCTTGAGGTGATTGGGTCACAGGGCAGACCGCAATATGTTCAATCACTGTGATTGACATCTTGTGCAGTTTGCAATTATGAGTCTGTCAAAAACGAAGGAAATTTTTGCGGTTTGGTTGCATGCAACAAAAGGGTGCAATTACACGGATTTGCAACCACAACGTGACACCAAAACACACAGAAATATACTCATTTAGCTTATAAATGCAGGTCATAAAGGGAAGCTTGATATTAATTAAATGATTTACAGACAAAGCAAGCGGTTGGCTGCTCGTAATTGATTAAAATTGTAATTATTAAGATTAAAAGCCACATATGTGTATTTTAAATACTTTGGTTTTGGGATGGTTTTCCGGTGGATTTTAGGGTAGTCACTGCGTAACTCTGTTTAAAATATTGGGAACAATATCTTAAATGTCCTTCCTGTGGATTTTAACCTTTTATAGCTACAAGCATTGAGTTTAAAATGCTTAACTAATGACTTGTCTCCAATAATTAATAAAAATAAAATTCATATTTATGAATATTTGATATTTAAAATTTTTCAATGTGTTTGGAAATTTCTTAAAACAATATATAAATTAAGGTTTTCTAAGATTTTTATGGTTTCGGATTAATTATTTGCTTATACCTCACTATTTTCTAAAATATTTGCCGTGTATTCTCAATACTCTCGCTTTAGTTTTTAGTTTTTATTGCTGCCAGCTTACAATCAGTGGTATCCTTACTGTACTGCTTTGTAAGCATCCTTGTAGGATTTCCTGGACTTGGTCAAAGCTATTTCAAGCACCTTCATTTAAATTCAGTGGCGAATCCAAGGTTAATGGCACAATGGAAAGCTCACAAGTGTAACATTTGTTTTGTGCCTCATTGTTGGTTTAATTAGGTAATCGGCTTCTGTTTTCCCATTGCAGTTTGCAATGCCAACTGCCATGAGTACAAGTAGTTTGTATATTTAAGAGCATTTGCCACTGTCCAAAGCCCAGGCATGGAGAAATAAAATATAAAATAAAACAACAATTGCTCAAGCGCCAGCCAGACTGAGAAAACTTTCAATGCGATTGTTGTTGTTCTAGACCCAATGGGAATGATAATCATGATTACGATCATCAACACGTTGGAAAACCGCAAACAACTTGTTGCGAGCAGTTTGGCAAAAGTTTTGGGACAGGCGAAAGCAGTTTTCATATTTCGAAATGAAAACTGTTTGCTAATTTTGTCAATCATACGCCGTGTTGCACAATTTCCAAGCACAACAACTGCAATTCCACAACTCCGGAAACCATAAAATGCAGTCATTTCACCTTCTTGTACAAGAACAAGCATGTCAACTTGTTCAATAGGAAATGTATGTCTGTGGTTTAGTAGCACCATCAACATCTCTAACTTCAACTTCAGCTCTAACTCCACCTACATCATTGCTAACAACATCATCTGATGTTACCTCATTAACAGCAGCAAATTCGGCAGCAAAAGGCAGCCAACATGTTGCACTAGATTAGTACGTAACAACATGTTGGATTCGCCCGGGTCGCAAGCACGCGTAACCGGGCACAGTGCACAGTGCACAGTGGTGTGAGTATTGGCTAGAAATGTTGTTGACCTGCGGTTGGTTCCTTCGCTGACTTTGTTGAGACCCAAGTGATTCATCGCTTGTTGATAGTGATAGTGAGCATCTTTAAATTTAAATATAAGTCTCATATTTATTAAACTTGCTGGCAAGAGTGATGTGCATTTTTGAGACCTCTAGTATTTATTTTAGGTCACTATATTCTTTGACTACTTCCTTCCAGTATTTTTTTTAACCCCAATATTTGCCAGTCTTTTGCTCTTCTGTTTCACATTAGTTCTTCTTTCACATTACTCAATATTATTCTCTTCTCACTTATTATTTTGCATCTAGTCTTTGTTTGTGACTCTGTCTCTGTCATTGTATTCTTGTGCTCTTCCTCTTTTCATTACTCTTTGTTTTCTTTGCCTACTTTCTTCTTTCTCTCAATATTTGTAGATGTTTCTCTGCTTTTATATTTTCTAAACATTTTTTAATTTGGAAAATTTCTTACCTTATCCATAACAGCAGTTTGGTAGCCCGCACTGTGGTTCAAGTTAGCACAACAAGTGTGTGGCTCCATATGGCTAAACAAGCTTTAGACATGAATGAAATTATGTTGTGACTTGGCACCACTGTGCCGTTTGTTACCATGACTATGCTGCAGTTTATTTACTTGCTCTACTGTTTGCTTTTGTTAGCATTGTATGCACTGTTTGCCTTTGCCTCAGTGCCCCGTTGCCTCTATCAATTTTTGGTATAGCATGCAACACTTTTTTGGCTCCTCCTTTTGTTGCTGCTTGCCACAAGGAGTTGATGCTGCAACAGTGGCAGAAAATGCTGTTGCTGCTGCAGCACTTTTACTCATCAACATTTGCTGCTTGAGTGTGTACAAAACTTTCATTGCTTATAATTCTTTCTCTGCCTTTACGTTTTGCTCGGCTGCTCGACTGCTCGACTGTTGACTGTTCGGTTTGCTCGCCATTTGTATTCTTTTTTTTGTTGTCCGGCACTCGCAACATGTTGAAAGCGAACGTAATGCGAAACGAACCGCAGCCGAATGTTTTGCTCGTCCCATGTCACGAACCGATGCCGCTTGTCAGTTGCGAAGCAAACGTCTAGCGTGAAGGTTTAACACTTCAGCGTTGCTTATTTTCCATTTGAGAAAAACTGAGAACAAACCGCCGGCAGCAACAACAACAGCAGCACCAACCAGCAACCAACAGCAGCAGCAGCATTGGCAGCACGTGCCCAATAGCAATAAGCGATTGCAACAAATTACAACAACAACAAAAGCAACAATAACAACGGCCAACGCGTCCCGGTGTGTAAAACTCGTGCCACAAATTTAATTTTTTTTTTACATTTTTTTGCAAATTTTTTTGTTGTTGTTGTGTCTCTCTGTGTTTTGTTTTGGCCAATTTTTTCAAGTGTAAGTGTCGAGAGTGTTTGAGTGTATGTGTGCTTGAGTGTGTGCGTGTGTGTGTGTGTGTTTGTCGCGTGTTGAGCACCGAAGGTGCTTCAAAAGCAAATCAAAGTGCACAGCCCAGGAAATGTGGACTAAAAATTAAAAAAGAAAAAATACAAAAAATAGTAAAAAGCGAAAAACAGAGAGAAAAACGGGAAGAGAGAAAGAGAGAAAAAAAAAAAAAGCAAAAACTGCATGACAACTCGACGCAATTAATGCTCGCACAGAACTTGTTGCACTGCAAAAAAAAACAGAGCACTGAATTCATAACTTCTGAAAGTTCGAAATTGCAGCAGCTTTTTCTGGCTTTTTCTGGCTGACCTTTGCTTTGTTTTCATGTCACTTATGGGCACAGACCAAGTGTGAGCCATATATAGTGTACACGGGTTTATGGCTCAAATGGTTACAAAGATACAGCCAGGCAGATAGACAGATACAGCTACAGCTACAGCTACAGATATCTCCATAAAGCCAGCGAGAGAATTTGTCTGAGAAATGTTTTTAGAGCGTGGGTTTAGCATTTTTTTCGTTGTGCTAAATTAATCGGTTTTTTTTTATATTGATTGCCGTTTGTTTTGCATAAATTTTAAGCCGACTCCCGGGAAAATCGGCTTCATATTGTAATTTATGGCCAGCTAGACTAGCTACAAAGTAGGTAAGAAAGAGAGGGAGTGAGAAATACGGGCAGGTGTCGCGCTAGAGATAAGCAAAACAAACAAATCACAAATCACAATGATTAATCCAAGCGGCAAGTGCTTTGCTATTCACAGAAAAGTAAAAACAAACTGTGAAAAAAAAGGTAGAGAAAACAGCCTCCGAAATTCGACTGTCTCAATGAGTCAAAGTAATCGTGAAATCAATATGATTTATATACATGTTTTTTTTTGATTCGTGAAGCGGTGCTTCTATCATATCATTTTTGCTATCAATTAGCGCGTCAGCATTTCAAAGAGTCATCGCTGGGAACGCGATACGAGACACATGTTATTTGTGTACTACACCATGTACTTATAAACTTAAAGAGTATCTATCGATGGGAGGGTTGGCAAAAGGGGGGTGGTAGTCTGGGGGGGTGTTGGTAACCAGAGTAGCTGATAGACAACGACCACTTTTGGCTGCCTCTACTTAGTCAGCCAAACATTTAGCCAGTCAGTGTCAGGCAGAATGCGAAATGCGGCCGAATGTCTAAGAATTTTTGGCAGCAATCAAAATTATTGTATGCTCAACCAATAACAAAAGGCCAGCAGCAGAATATAATGAACTAAAACTAAAACTGAAATAAAAACAAACGACAATGTCTACGAAAATTAACACATTTTTTGTGGGGCAAAGCGAAAACAATTTAAAAATATTCATCAAGCGACTAGCACAAAATATTTAATGACTTGAGCACAAATAAAAACAAACTACATGGTTAATCAAATGCCCTACAAGTGGCAAATCATGTTAAACAATTAAACAATTGTTGAGAAACACAATTTGGTAGAAGACTTGTCTTTGCTTATCACTAAGTTGCTTGTAAAATGCAGCCAACAAATGAAGTGATTGATAAACTAAGCAGCTTTTAATAATTATTGTCAAATCAGAAATTTTAAACATTATTTAAATTGTCAAAAAACCTTTAAGGAACGGGCCAAAACTGATACGAATTGGACTTTGACAAATTTACGATTTGCCTGGGAAATAGACAATTCAAGTCTCTAGCAAATAATCTATGGCATTTTGTCAATTTCCGTTTCCAAATTTATTTCAGTTTTTTTTTTTTTTCGAACAAACATCGTGACAGAAATGTCAAGATAATTATTGAATTTATATTTATATTCTGGGCACTTGCCAAAGGTGTTACAAATGCAGACATTAAATGGGACTACCTCTTGGCAAGGGTATACTGTAAAGTGTATGTATAATTGTTACACATATTTTCTATGGGCATACATCAAATTGAACTGTTAAAATGTATATACATAAGAAATTTATATATTTACTTGTACATTTTTTATATATTTTTGTTTTTGCGGCAATGTTAAGTGCTCGTGTCGCATAATTAACACATACTACAGTACACTTCATAAGTATGCGTTCGCTTAGTACAAGAATTTAGTTCACAAACTGTCGGTCTGCCTGTCTGTCCCTCGGTGTGTCTGTCTGTCAGCCTGTGTGTGCTGTTAAGCTTAGGCTTGGAAATTCATTTTGGTGGCCATTTGATGTGAAACTTATTTATTTATAAAACACACACAACGCGCAGTCGAGTGTATGAATTCTGTGCTCTGTGCAACACGCCAAGACAAGCGACAAATTCAACGATAAAAATATATAAATATAAATATAAATAAAAATAAAGAACACAAAAACCCAAATCAAAATCAACGCGAAGGCAAACGACCAAACTAAAAGCCAAAAAGGTGCAAAGCACACGGATATCGCATACACTTTAAAGCCCAAAAGCAACAACAACAGAAACTGAAACATAAAAAAAAAAAAAAAAAACGTTATTATAACAAATACAGTAAAATATATGAATTTAAATTTTAAATAAAAAAAGAAGAGCAGAAAAAAAAATATATGAAACCAACTTGTGTATTTTGTGCTGTGTGTTTATTATATTTATTCTTTGTTTTCTACTCCCTGTGCGTTAATTCCAACAGCATGGATGCTTTGGCTCCCTTTTAAAGTGGGCATCACAAATAATTCCACAGAAATTTACGCAGAAAAAATTTAAGAAAAAATACATATTTCGAAAAAAACACGTATTCGCCGAGTACAACAAAATAAAGAGAAGAAAAAAAAAACCTAAAGCTAAAAAGCAATTAAAAACGAAACAAATTGTGCCGCAAGTCAAGTTGGGGGCACTCGCCCAACTTCCCACCTAAAAAAACAACAACAACAACAAACAACCCAAAACAACAAAAATAACCGAACAAACCCAACGCATCAGTTACAGGAGCAAAACAGCAGAAACAAAAGGTAATTTGAACGCGTCAAAAAAAAAAATACACGCATAACTATAAATATTTTAATTAATGTCCAATAACAGAGAATTATTTTTTTCCAAGCTGAAAATTTGTTGATTGAAACTCGAACTCGAAACTGCGTTTTAATTGCCAAACGAAAAGCAGAAAATGAAAATGAAAAATAGAAAATTCGAAACTAGTAACTGAGAACGTTGCTTAAACTCTGTCAAAACTTTTGTATTTTATATGCGTTGAAGAGCAATGGGATAAACCATCAAATATCACGCATCCGTCATGTGTGCCAAGGACAGCATTTTTACTGCTCCTGCTGCTACTGTCACAGCAGCAACGATTGTATCCATTTGCTTTCATTACTGTTGCGCTGCATGTTTACATTGCAGTCGGTTGCATTTAATTCGATTTGCGGTTTAATTATTCGACCAATGTACGCTGCACATGCTGAATTTGTTAAATAATTTTTTAAATATGCGAGAAATTTAAATTGCTCTTGCTTTACAATTATTACTGCACACATGTGTCGAGCATCTTGTTAACATATCTGCTGGGAATTTGCACACACCAGACTTAAACAAAAGGTTTAAAAAGTGTTGATTCGTTCGGTTAAATTTTTATATTTTTCTCCAACAACTTTAATTGATAACATAACAGCATTAAATGTGATGTTATCTATATGAGAGGAGGGGCCAACAAATTCAAAGGCTTCTTTGAATGCCTCCTGAATAGCTTACTACTGAACAATTTCAAGCTTTGCTTAGTCCACTGTCCACTGTCCACTGCTGAATAGTTTGCATTGCCTTAGCCAGGTATAAATTGCATTCAGTTCTAATTTTAGCCTTAGGACAGTCATTTTGCTGGCATTTAACAGAGCTGCAAGATATCTGGAACTATAAGCACTCGGTGGAGAGTGTGTAACCCACAAAACACTCACTGCCACTCACTTGCACCCACTTGAGATTAGTCTTCACCACGTACATGGCAAATAGCTGTAGTTACCAGACCTTCTTTCGATGCTGATGATGACGATGATGATGATGATGATGAAACAGATAATTGCCAGCTGATTGCCTTGCAGCTTTAAACAGTGCTGCACAAAAGTGTGCAGCTTATTGTTAACACTTTAAATACACATTTAACCAGTTGTTTTTATTTCTACTTGCATTTTACTTTAAAATGTTGGTATTATAACAGCTGGAAAAAGTGAATATTAATAGCGAATGTTGCAAGTTTTGTGGGGAATTTTTTGTGCTATTTATTTGATTGACGTCAGTCGTGTGAGTAATGTCAATTTGTGGTTTCTTTACTTTATTGTTAATTCATCCATTTGCTATCGGGAATTGCCAAATAAAGAGTAGAATTTAACACACAAAAAAAATGCATTTCAATTTTATGGCTCTGGCATTTATTTATAAACGTTTAATGGCACTTAAGCATTTAGCCTAAAACTAATCACGCTGGGCGGGAATACAAGTGCGAGCTATACTCCAATGCGACACGTTTCATAATCGTATTTATTTAATTTTTTTTTTTTTTTTTTGGGTTGAAAGCTGTTAGACCGTTTAGCAGCGGGTCTTAGGTAGTGTGTGTTTTTTGTTCTACTCTTTTTTTTACTTTTTATAGATAAGATAAGTGTACTCATTGATATACATACTTACAAGTTAAGTCTCAAGTGACTTTAACAATTGTTTGTTCGATTGCTGCTCGTTGTTGTCTTGACAAAAAAAACCAAAAAAAAAAAGAAAACCGAAAAAAAATTATACAATATACTTAGCTTCGATTTGACGAGAACTAAACAAGTTGTGTACATTGTTAATGCTTGCTTTCGATATCAGACAATCTTTTCAGTGTTTGACGCATAACCGCAATTAATTGGCGACACTGTGGCTGTGAGGCTTTCTTCTTTCTCCCTTCAAATACACACAGTTTCTCTAGCTATTTAAATAATCAGCTAAATTATATGTATGTGTGTGTGTTTGTGTCGATTCTGATAAGATTGAGATAATATGTGTTAAAACAACAAAGTTTTTCTTTTTCCATTTCTTTTGTATCGCACTGTCTCTAAATATAGCCTAGGGGTGTGTTGACTTTTCGACGCCACTGTGCGGCTGTCAACGGGCTGCTCAACTAAGACAGGCCAGAGCACTTGCTTCAAGTGGGCTCCACTTCAGTGGCACTTAAAGGATTTGCATTTACACAGTGTCAATTACGAGCAATGCAATTTCAAGAAACCTTCCCCTTCCCCTTCCACACCGCTTTCACTACCCTTTCCAGCCCCTTTGGCTCCCACTGGCTTTAAAATGTATCTTGCAGTTTATTGGCAAATTAAGACAAATTTGATCAAATTTTCTTGATGCTTGTTAAAGGAGAGCGGGAAAATGGAAAATGGAAAACTGTTGCCTTGCAGTCGTGTCAAAGTCTTTTGTTGCCAATATTACAACGGGGACTGTTTGGCAACAAAAATTGCAGAGCGTTGTAGGTGTTGGCAGGGACAGGGAGGCGAGTCACGTGGCTCTACCCCCCGGGACTAATTTACATTCAAATGTAAAAAGTAAATATACGCACACAAACACACGAGTACACTGAACACAGTCGGGTGAACTTGATGTGGAAAAATAAGCTTAAAGTTTTTGAAACTTTCTGCTGCGTTCTCCATTGGTAATATGTGCTTAAATTTCTTGCAGTGTACGCACACACTTTGTGTGTACTGAGGTTTTGCATGCGCCTGACACACTTTATCTGCTCCTGCGAAAACTTTTGCGCAAAACTCTTGGCTTTATTGACTAATTCGACATGTGAGCATTGGGTTATTCATGTGCATTCGTTACGCTATTTGCCAGTGGCAATAAATGCCAGAGGGGCTGGGCCATTTACAACTGACTCTCTGACTATCTACGCAGCTGCAACTGCATGCATTCAGAATTTAATAAAAACAAATTGTATTCATTTCACTCGTTTGAGAAAATTAAATCATGGTTTGAGTAGCATATTATTTGACTGTTTTATTCATGAATGGCAAAGTGTAGCCTCATTACATTGCTAAATGGTAATGAGTTAAACAACTCACAACAGTTTAATGTGAACACTATCACTATTTTAGTTTGCTTTGGATAACTTTAATTTTAATTATTTATGCAAAATTAAATCAATACCTTTTCATACACAAAACGCCTTTAAATTTGTCCACAGTTGCACAAAATAAATCAGCTTTTAAAATAATTTCATTATTTTGAGCCACACTCAGTCAGAACAAGTAAGAAAGGCTACAGTCGAGCGAGCCGACCGTAAAAGACCCCGTACTCTTTCGAATGCGATTTTTCCCATTTGTCTTATGGGAGCCATAGGCTATAGTTGTCCAATCCGGATCAAATTCGGTGAGTTATCATACTGTGTGATCCTGATAGCTGTAGTCGTTTCCAAGTTATGTCGTTTTTCACAATATGCGGAGGCGGCAGGGGGCGTGACGAGCATTTAAAATAAACTTAACCTGCCTGACATGCAGACGGACTTCCACTCCAAATTTGGTGTCTCTAGCTCTTATAGTTTAAAAGATCCAGGTGTTCATCTGGACAGCGGACAGACAGACAGACGGACAGACAGACGCCCATCGCTATATCGACTCGGCTGTTGACGCTGATCAAGAATATATATATTATGGGATCGGAAAACCTTCCTTCTGCCCGTTACGCACATTTCGCATCTGACAAACCTAAAAGACCCCTCTACTCTTTTTTAGAGTACGGGGTCTAAAAACACTCTTCAAATTATGACACTAACTTCTTTCGTTTATTTTATATTGATAAATTGTCAAGCTGTCCGTTCACGCTGCTGACATGCAACTATTTATTTATTCAAAGCAATTTAGCAGCACTCAAAGTGCATTTGAGATTTTCGCCACTTGACTCAAAACGGCAGGTTTTTGACAAAATTCCTTATCGTTTATCAAATATTGAAGACTGCGATGAGTATTCAGTCATTCATTTGAAATGCTTGTCAGTTCGTAACCCGCAGTCCGCCATCTCCCTTCCCATCACTCCCTTTGTCCATTTGTCAATCAGTCCAATTTCCAACAAGTCAGCAGCATTTCTATTTAGCATTTCCATCAAATTTGTCACTCAAGTTGCCAATACAAAACAATTTGTCACTACCCCAACAGTCTGTCTCTGTCTCTTGCTGGTGTCATCTCTTTCTTTCGTTCATGCCACTTGCCACTTTCAATTATCGTTGCGTTGGTTTTGTGCTCTTTTGTTGTTGCTACTGAAGAACTAATTACAAATTCAATTCATCATATTTTATAATGCCAATCTGAATCTTTTGCCAACTCACACACATGTCGGTGGGTGTGTATTTTTCTTCCGACCAGTGATAAATTGGTTAAAATTGATCTAGCCATAAAGTATGTACAAATTGTTACAACATTTTCGGTGTTTGGCCACAAAATTGCTTTGACCATTTGAACTTTGGCTTGACGTAAATTGCAGGCGTTAATTTGCCATTAGCATCGACAACAACAGGAACAACAGGCACATTGTCAACTGTAATAAGTGTCGACAGGTTGGCAGCTTCGATTTGCTGCTGGCTCTTTATGCAAATTGCGTTGCCTAGAACTGTAGCTGAGAGCGCACACGCACACGCACACACAATTACACACGCATACCATGAATAATCAATACGTGTATTGGTCTGACTGTGTTTTAATGTGTGTGTGTTTGTTTGCTTACATTTCGGTCTGCCATTTTGCTGCCACATTGAACGAGTTTATGCAATATGCCAAAATATGGAATATGAGGACTTCACATATTGATTGATTGGACCAAGTAACCTTATCTCCCATACCTGCACACACACACAACTATGCACATTACTTGTTACCTCCATTTAATTACAAAACTTTCATCTAATATCAGTTTGGTACGCCGTGCGCGCCTCCACTGTAAACAGTAGGGAAGAAAAGTATTTTCATTAAAATACTGCCTTAAATAATAATAATTATAATAATAATAACAATAATAATAATAATAATAATAATAATAATAATAATAATAATAATAATAATAATAATAATAATAATAATAATAATAATAATAATAATAATAATAATAATAATAATAATAATAATAATAATAATAATAATAATAATAATAATAATAATAATAATAATAATAATAATAATAATAATAATAACAATAATAATAATAATAATAATAATAATAACAATAATAATAACAATAATAATAATAATAATAATAATAATAATAATAATAATAATAATAATAATAATAATAATAATAAAAATAATAATAATAATAATAATGATAATGATAATAAGGACAATTACAACAAAGTATCTTCTCTGAAATCAATGAAAAGTATATCATGCAAATTCGCATCTCTTCGCAGATGTAGATAAATAAAAGTGAAGTTCAGTTATTTCTTATATCTTATTATAATAATAAATATTTATTTTTTTGCTTAGCACAATCTTTATAAAAATAGCTCAATTTGTTCTCAGTGTATTCAAGCTGGGTTAAGATAGAAAGTGCAGCCGCAAAATGTGCGCAATATCCAACTAAGCCAAGATTCCCTTGGCGTGTAAAATACCATGAAATAAGTTAAAAGAAAAGCCGCGCACACACCCCCACAACCACACACATACATACAGCTTTCTTTTTTTATATATATGTAATGTATATATTTGTGTAAATCGGGCTAAATGTAAAATGAAATATTGCGCATACGCACAGTGGCACCACAAAAGCAATAAACTAAACCACAAAGCTGTAGTTACATTAACGCCGCCAGGTTGACAACGAATTCGCAGCTTACCAAAGCAAATAAACAAGTCGCAAATACAAATATATTTACTACATATATTTGTTTTTCATAAATAAAACAATCAATTTGAAGCCAAATATTTGGCCAATTACGGCAAACAAAACGAAAATCAAATAAATGTGGCAAATAACACTACTTAGCTTTATAGCTGAATATTAATTAGAAAAGGCACGTATAACTAGCTATAGCTAAATAATTACCATTTGATGTTGTATTAAATGGAGCTGGCTTTAAAGTGTTGAAAGCCAGAGCAGAGTGAACTCTGTGTTGACAGTGATTATGTGACAATAAGCTTAGCTAAAACAAATACATATAAATATATATACAAGTATATATAGATTTATATAAGCGGTGGTGGAAAATAACGCACAATAAAGATACAACAAATGTTGGTGCTCTCTCATCGCATCGAGCAGCTGTCAATTGTGTAAATATTTTGTGCCAAAAGTACAAATAGAAATGCTTTCGATAAATCGAAGCACATGACCAGCCTTGCATTAACAGCTGCGACTTGTATCTTGTATCTTTTCCTATATATATATACACACATTTATATTGTATATATTAAATATCTATACAGTATATATAAATTTATTGTATCTTGTAAAAGACAAAAAGCAAAAAAGTTCAATACTGGCAGCGAAAACAATGCTTTATTGTTGTCACTGTCAATTACATTTCAATTGCTGCATGTCAATGGAAGATTGTCTTGTTAACACTCCGCTGGATACAGTCGAGACATTTTGAAGTCTTTCGACGACATCTTTGGCTCAACTCTATCGCTTTAATGCCGCTAATCATCGTCTGTTCTAAGGTCTAGAATTACGTATCGAAATGTTGCCAATCGCATGCAAATTTAATTTGATTCCTTGCCCAAAAAAACCCAAGGCATTTTCATTCAAATTGTATTCAGTTGCTCACATCCAGCTGTGAATGCAAATTTTGTTTAAGCCACAACATCAAACCAAGGCAAAGGCCCGAATGACATTTTGGTAATCGTCCTCACCGAACATGGGCCAGTCCAGTCTATTCTATTGTTGGCCAACTGATGAGTGCTACTGTTACTGCTCTGTTATTAACTTGTCTGTCAACCACACACGTGTTTGAACCTCCCAAGCACATGCACTGATTCACAGTCCACTTCAACCACATTTTTGCATTAATGAGCGTTTAATGGCAGTGCAGAATTGAATTGGAATCATCGGCCTTAACAACGCCACTGAAAAACCACGGTACACATCTATCTCGTGGTCAAAATTATTACTTAGTAATTGAGTCACGTTTATGCTCAGTACCAAATTTTGATTATATACTTTGGGGTTACTTCCGTTATCTACAGAAGTCAGCGCTGAAAATCGCGTTGCATTTGCAGAACTTTATAAACTTTTTCTCTTACAAATTTACAGTTAAAATGTGGCATGGTAGACTATTGAAAATCGATTATTCAAATGCCTGCTTATCCCAGGCAAAATGCTTAACATTATTTTTACTCTCTGCCTCATGGCTGTGTAGAGACTGTGTGTATGAGTATTTGGGGGAGTTTTGTTTGAGCATCATTGATTTTGGCAACCGCAGGCTTTGAGTCTATGAATAGCAATTCGAAGCCAAACAATCGAATTCAATTATTTCAAGTAATTCAAGACTGCGCCGACAATAAGGCGTATACGTAATATCGCGTATACTTTACTTATTGGTATAGTAAAATGGCAATTGAAGTGACTGCAAATTACCAATGGAGCATTTCATTCACTGATTGCAGCGTATTGTATGTCTATATCGTTATCGTTTATCGTTTAGCTCAATTATTGCATAATGTGTGGCGTATACGTAATATGTAGTATCACTTACTCAGCAAAGGGAGAGTTGATGCGGACTAAAGATGCTGGCAATAATTGCTGTAAAAACACGTTATTAATTGCATAATAACAGTAATTGATTCACTTATTTGTGGGGCAATGAGACTTGAGAACAGGGAGTTAAATAGGTCGTTGATTTATATATAATATATATAATTTATATATTAAAAGCTATAGCTCTGCTTAAATAAACTGCAACTCTTATAAACTTTATTATAAATTTCATTCAATTACATAAGTGAAACTGAATGTGCAACTCTAAAAAAAATCTCAACTGTTGATTGTCATTTTTATTGCTCTTGGACACTGCTCCGTAGTCGTTCTATTTTTTACTGTCTGGCATTCTACGAGCTAAGATAGCTTTAGTTGGCTGGGAAAATGTTTGTGGAAAAACCACAGCTGACCTGTTGTTGCCACTTGCCATTGCCACGGTTTACAGCTCATTGTGCAAAGGACAAAGGCGAAACGCTTTCATTAAGGTCATCAAAGCAGGCTAGCAGCAAGAGCAACAGCAGTTGTAGCAGCGACAACAGTTGCTGGCGCGACAGCAACAGCTCCTCGTGGCAATGCAACTAAGTAATCTTCGTGCCTGTAGCCAAATCCATGTGGTTGGAGTACAATATCAACATTATGATTATCATTACTGCTGCGAGTATGCAACGTCATTATGATGTTTATGCTCGTGTTAAGCTGATGCCGAGTGTGTGTATAAGCGTGTGCTCTCTGTGTGTGTGTGTGTTTGTATTTAACATCCCGTGCTTAGTCCTTTGTAATGTCGTGTCCTGCCGAGCGTCGACTTCAAAGCGTTCAGTTTTTTTTTTCTGCTCATTTTTGGCCCTGTAGTTGTTTTAACTTGCTTTCTTTTTTCGGATTTTTGTATTTTTATGTTTTTGTATTTTTATGTTGTTTGTGCGCCACCTGAAATTTATGCCACCCACAAACTTCTGCAAGTGGCAGCAAATGTTTCGTGCCAGTTGACGCTCAATTTAGAATTATTTATGTACAAGTATTACGCACAATTATTCCAAAAACAAAATAAAATAGCCAACACTAAAGACAAATAGAGAGAGGGAGAAAACTTAAGAAAAACACGGAACCAAAATGGACATAAAAAAGCAAGAGAAAAATTTCTTGAAGCCAAACGACCAAACGCAGTCATAAGCACATCAATCAATCGCTCTAATGGCCATTATATCATTTCAAATTTATGCCAGAATTGCCCTTTAATTACACTAAACAACACGGTTCAGCTGCTACACAACTGAACTGAACTTTTCAAATAAATCGAACATGTCGAAACATTACTCATTAAATATTCTATAAATACCAAACATTTTGCTCAGTTTTTTAGCCCGACTTTTCACAGTCCATTTACTCACACTTTTTGTTGTCCAGTGCTTTATTGGCAAATATTTATTTTCATTTTTTTTTTTTTGGTTTTATTCTTGGCTATTTTGTTTGTTTAATTTACTTTTAAAAAATCTGTTTAATACGTACATTTTTATGGGCAGACTCGATTGAAAATCTGTTTTTGCTCCTAACAAAATTACGCGCTAATGAAATAATCAAATTAAAGTGGCCGCAACTCACAACGAGAACAACAACAACAGCTGCAAATTAAAGGCCATAAAAAGTGGTTGTTTTAAAACAATTTGTCGAATAATTATGTTGTCATTCTGTCAGTTTCATTCTTGTTGGTCAAAAGGCCGTAATAATTTTCAAATTGCATTTGATGTCAATTTCGTTTTTTGACCCATTTCTTAAGTGTATTTATAAAGAGTTTACAAAATGGCTCAAACCCAAATTATGTTTTATCGATCCAGAGTACAGTACTGTGAAACAACTAAGGCGATTTGCTCTGCGAGACCGTCTTTGCCTGCTGCGAATAATAAATAATAATTTAAGCAAACGAAAAGATAGCATTTTAGTGGAAATATTTTTGGAGCCTCAGGGGAAAAATCAAAAATTCCAATTACATATAGAGCCTGAAATGAAGTCTACAAATTGGATAAAATCTAAAATGTCAAAGAACATTTTTTTCAACATTTTGTAGAAAAGTTTTTTGTCTCCACTCCTCCAAATTTACTTAGTAGTTATCCCATCTTTGATTATCTTTAAGTAAACAACTTGTTTCAGCTCTGATTAATGAAGTTTATCAGACAAAGTGAAATTTAAACTGTTTAATTGCCAAAGTGGCAGTAAATTCAAATTGAAGGCCATTCAAGACTTATTCAATTTCCAAAAAGTTGCTGGAATTTCGAATATTAATTTGCAAAAATATTTTGCTGAAGCCTTTGAGAAAAAAACTGTTTCCAACTGGTTTCGTGTTGTCAAAAGGCGTTCGAGTTGAAAATTATTTTAATTGACTGTCTGCACTGAAATTTCAAGCTACTTTGTTGTCATTATTATTTGGCATTTTGCATGAAAAGTT
The DNA here is from genome assembly GCA_018152125.1 of Drosophila dunni. Lineage (NCBI taxonomy): Eukaryota > Metazoa > Arthropoda > Insecta > Diptera > Drosophilidae > Drosophila > Drosophila dunni. The sequence continues at coordinate 9,232,100 of JAECXC010004147.1, read as the reverse complement.
TTTCACACAAAAGCATTTAAATCCTATTGATTCTTTGAATTTCCTTTCATGTAACTCACAATTGACTGCCTGTGGAGCAGCCCCCAATACGAAATGTATATTATTTTGGGTCCCAGTGGATGATGAGTGGATGGATTGCGGATGGCAGCTACTAGCTGGTGTCAGCTACCTGTTGTTTATATGAATTTGCAATGAGATTTTGATTAGCTTTTAGTTCACACATAACATGAGCAGAGCAAACCTAACGAGCAGCATGCAACTTATGTAATTTTCAATGGCGGCTTTTAGTCTAGAATGCAAAAGTTTTTGCGGCCATTTTGAAGTTTTGTTAGGGCCAGCCAACAGTGTGTGTGTGAAAGCTGCTGAGTATGTGTGTGTATGTGCTGAGTTTATAAAGTTTTCGAAAGTGCAAATAATAATTAATTAAGTACTGTATTCAGTGGAGCTAAGCCGCAAAAGGCAAATAGTAACTGACGAACTAGTAGATGCCCATTTCCCAGTTTCCCAGTTAACCAGTTTGATAGGTCTTTTCAATGCTTGACATGCCTCACGTATCACGCACTTCTAGAGTATTCCACTTCGCATTCAATTTCCAGCAATTTGAAGCACTCCAACCCAGTTGTCCAAACATATTGAAAAATATGATGATAGATAGATATGGTGAGAGATAATGACGGCTTATCCATTGAAGTACAAGGTATTATCGCCCTTGAATAGTTTGTCCGATAGCTGATTAATTGTGCATGTTATTGGCTTTTAAACCAAAAAAAAAAATATTAATAAGAACTGATAAGCTCTTCAAATCAAACAACAAGTTAGTTGTTAACTTTAGTACATCGCATTGATTATGATTGTGATTTACAGTGGTTAAATCGTTATCATTTCTGTGCTCAATTTCTGAATACTTGCATGAACCAAATCGATAGTCTCTTGAGCATATGAATCGTTTGTATTTAATTACGAGTATACAGACTGGTATTCAGGTGTTCTTAGCCATCAAATGTGACAATTTCACAATAAATTTTCAGAGTCGTCAGTTCATAAATATTAAAATCGATTAAATCGTGGGATCAACTTGAAGATATTTATTTGAAATATTCTTAAATTCGATTAATTCGATTCAATTTCAATAACAATTTGTGTTGCCATGTTTATACCAATTTTAAAATAGTGATGTGCTCGCTTTTTATCGAAAATGAATCGATAATTATCAGAAACAAATCGATAAATATCGAAAATATATCGATAAATAACTGAAATCGATCGAAATTCGAAAATAAAACAATAAAAATGATCGAAACCCGATAAGAATATCGTAATCGATCAAAATATCGATAACAGCACAAACGATAACCCTTTACAAAAAGCCCGGAATATCGAATGCAAACTACCGAGGTGACAACAAAGCCAAGCTAAACTTCTTGGTCTAATTGAATCATGGACAAAGTTTACCATTATCGAGTACCATGCAGGTAGGCACAGGTAAAGTTCGGTGCCATTTACAAAGTTGTTCACGCTGTGAACGCAATTAGAGCCCAGGCGAATGGCCAAACCAAGCGAGCAAATTTTCAGCTCTCTGCCATTTGCAGTGGTTATACACCTACACACATAGAGATACATTCACACAGACACTCACGGGGACACTTACAAAGACACAGCCACACTCTCAGTAAGCTAACCCATCCCCCCTCTTACACCGCCTTTCTTCCCTTGGCTATCTGTCAACTCTTTGGCTTTCACTGGGCCACTGGACGAGTCTGGCATTTGAAATATGCACTGCTCATAGCTTTCCACCTCTGCACCCAAAGCCAATTATGACTAAGCACCTGTGTCTTTAGTGTCGTTGTTGTCGTTGTCGTTGTTGCTGGTTCCGTTGCCGCTGACATGGGCCAAAGCAATTTACAAACATTCAGGCCGATGCATCCATAAACCAACTCCGTTCTACACTGATACAAAATGGAGTACTTACACTTGAAATATAGTGCAAGTAAACACAAAAATGTAGTCGAAAATATTGAAATAAATAAATAAAATATTTTAAACAAAAAAGGTTTATTTTTATGGACCTTTTCAAAGCTGTTTGTCTTGACGTTTAATAAATTGATTTGCATTATTTTGTTGCTGTATATTTTTCTCAGTGTACCCTACCCTATTTCTTACTACTTCTATGCTCTGCCCTTCCGCCTTTGTTCCAGTTAAGCATTGCCTGCATTTTGCCGAGATTGCACCGAGTTCATTGCATGTTTCATTATGATTGGTTTGAAATTATTGAGCCAATTGCTGTCATTCTTGTTTGTTGTGCCACGTAATAATGAAGAAATATTAACTAATGGCACACTCTGAATTGAGTGCTGAAGAAAATACTAAAGTTTTTCAATAACGTGCATTAATTTGATTTGTTTTCCTTGAGCGCAAAACAAAAGTATACTGTAGAGATTTTTGTACTCAACTTTTGGGGAAAACCAAGTGCCTGCTGCATAAATGATTCAACTTGGTAAACTTTTGGGAAACATGTAGCATGCAACTTGCCAAAAGATCGAACGGAGCTGAACAAAAAAACTCGAGTTTATTTGGCTACAAAAACTGGTCAACATTTCCAAAGTTTGTCTTGTGTTCGTGCTCTTTGTTAACCTGGTCCAGTCATTGATGAGCCATTAAAAATGTACAAAAAGCATACACGCCACATTGAGTTGCTTACAACGTGCAAGAAACCCATCATTCTTGCAGTAACTGCAAATACCCTCATCAATATGCCCTCTATATGCATGTAATACTTCTTAGTGCACGTTGCAAGCAGCAAGTTGCACGTACTTTTCACCTCTCGCATATTCTTGTATCGCACCAAATTGTGCAACGAATTGGAAAATAAAATATATACGTAATACCTTGTGTCAATTTGATTTAATAGAAAAAAAGTGTGGCATTTGCAACAAAAGTGGTTGCTGCTTACGAAACTTCCGACACTTGAAAGTTCTGACAGTTATTGGCAGTGCATGATATGCTTTTAAAATGAATTATGTACAGCAAACTTTCGTTATAGTTAATTACATTAGGTGATAGATTAGCTGCTTTAATATGCAGCAGAAGTGATTGAAGTAGTGGTTAGTCTAACCACATAAAGTTTATATATTCTTGATCAGCATCAACAGCCGAGTCGATATAGCCATGTCCGTCTGTCCGTCTGTTTCTATGCGGACTAGTCTCTCAGTTTTAAAGCTATCTTAATGAAACTTTCTCTCTGCACGCAGATCATTTGTAAAGATCGGACAGATCGGACCACTATATCAAATAGCTCCCATAGTAACAATCGGTCGAAATGCATGCACATGTATGAACATTTTCGGTGTCTATTGACCGATTTCAACCAAATTCACGCTATATGCATTTCTAATCGTTCTCCAACTGTTGAGCAAATTTCATCCAAATCGCACTACTATAGCATATAGCTACTAAAGATATAATTGGTGGTTGAAGCCAAATTAACGCAATATTCATGACTGCACGGGTATTTAATCTTCGGCGGTTTGAAAATAAAATTGCCTTTAATAAGTTTCATTTCTCTTGTGTCATACTCCGATTTAGTCACAAATGAAGTAACTCCTTAAAGACTACATCTTTGACTTATTTAAAGCCTTATCCAAACAGTTAAATGTGTCTTATTTCAGTACACATTTAAATACAATATTTACAATGCGTTCTATTTAAGATCTCGTAAAATCCTTTCATCTCTACTCGTACCCCTTAAATTATGAATTTTCACACCTTTCTTCGAAGCCTCCAGATCTACGACAAATCCCTGGCACTGCCATGTAACCAATTTTTGGATTTCCATTTTCATTTGCAAATGGTTTCCTATTCCGTTTGCTTGTGTGTGTGTGTGTGTGTGTGTGTGTTGGTCTGTGTGTTTTGGAAGTTGGCTCATTAGCCGGAAGGTGGTTCGTTGGCCACAAAATGAAATGTGTGTGGTTTCTGCTCACTTTGTTTGTTTGTGCAATTTTAATGCCTTCGACATTTTATTGGCGTTGTGTGCTGTGCCTTCGCTCGTCACGTATACGCAGCGTGCGACTAAAATATTCTTTTTTTTTTTTCGTCTCACTTGTGTTTGTTTTTTACATATTTTCTTTTTTCGGGCTGTTCCGATTGCCAGTGCTGCTGGCATCGTCGCCTCATAAGTCTTTCATCATTTTTATTGGTTTTTCTTTTGCGGCCTGCCTTCAAGAAGCAGCCAACCCCACCAACCCCCGCGCTGCTCCACTGACCTGCGCCCCAACGCGTTGTGTTTGTATTCAAAATTTATTAATTCCGCGGGCTCGCAGCTGCTTTAAAGTAAAAATCCCCTGTGCATCCAAACAAACGCACTTACACACACGCACACACACACAAACAAGCCACATGATTAATTATACTAGTGTGCGACTGAGTGTGTGTGTGTGATGTGTGTGGAGAGCAGCTGGAGAAACGATGTTAACCGATAAATGATGGCCCCAAAGTTTGCGCTTGTGTGTTCTAGCTTTGGGAGCATCTTGAGCAGCAACGGAGAGAAAATTGAGCTGGGTGGGTGGGAGTATGGGTGAAGAGGGAGAAACACTCGCCGCATCTGCTCTGTTCGCCATAATGAGCCCTGTCATTAGCTTGTTTTATGTCGCTAATCAAGTTGACCACGCCCACTTTTAGCCACACAACCTTGTCTGGTTTATGTCTATAACTAGGCACACCAAAGCCATTAAAGCTAAATGAACATAAACTAAAGCCAAAACTAACCAACTAACCAACTTAGCTTAAAGCACTGCCAGTTTAAAGATATCACTTTCTGGAAGGTTTGACTATAAAATGGCAATGCAGCGAAGCATAAATAATCCGATCGGTTTATTGATGAAATGCAGACATTGCCAATTTCCACATGCTTTCAATTGCGCGGCAACGCTTTTCTGCTCTGCCGCTCAACGGTTTTCTTTTTCCTGCTTTGCCTGTTTTTCCGGGGCATCATGTTGTCAGAGCCGTAAAACGCAGACAATGCCAGTTTGGCTTGATTCTGCTAAAGCTTCAGCTTCCAGGCTCCTGCTCCTGCTTCTGCTCCACTCCTCCTGCTTTCTTGTCACTCGACATGTTGCTTGTCGGGCAATGCAAATATTTTGCATAAACTACAAGTGTCAGGCAAAAATGCTAGAAGAAGGGGGGAGGATGGGGGAGGAGAGGGGAGCAGCCAAGTGAAGGTTGTGGGTGGTTGAAGGCTTCAACGACGACAAGTACAAGGACGACCATCAAACATCGAGAGCATCCAATGCTGTCAACTTTATGCCAAACGCTGACAACTCTGAGCTCCAGAAGCGTTAGTGAACGTGAGAGAGAGGGAGGGAGATAGAGAGAGAAAGAGACCGAAATAGAAATAGACGTAGATATGAGTGGCGAGAGATTGCAAATGGGTACCTAGTTAGTTGCTGGATTACACTGAAAAAAACATAGGCTTTCTAGCTCAAAACTATGAGTTTTAAGTATTGTCTTTAAACAAGCTAGATTAATGTTATTAAAATTAATATTATTATTATAGTTATTATTATTATTATTATTATTATTATTATTATTATTATTATTATTATTATTATTATTATTATTATTATCATTATCATTATCATTATCATTATCATTATCATTATCATTATCATTATCATTATCATTATCATTATCATTATCATTATCATTATCATTATCATTATCATTATCATTATTATTATTATTATTCTTATTCTTATTCTTATTATTATTATTATTATTATTATTATTATTATTATTATTATTATTATTATTATTATTATTATTATTATTATTATTATTATTATAATTATTATATTAACTGAAAATATAGTTCTCATAACAAAAATTCGCACAAAATGCCCGAAAATTGTTTACCAAAATTTAGAAACTGAAATTCTATTGAACTACAAATGAAGTGGTCTGAAATTAATGAAATTAACTCACTTTTTTCATTCTTTTGCTGTTGCTGCTGTCAACAGGTTAATGTAGACTTTTTATGCTCTAAAAGCTTGCAAATAAACAAAAAAGTTGTGAATAATTTGTTGATGGACAGAGTAAAACACACAAGCAAAATTTGGGCAAAATTTAAAAAAGCAAAAACTTTTTTATTTGGAATTTTTATAGTTTACAACTTATAATACTTAACTTACCCACTTAACTCCCAAAACTTTTAAAATTTCAATACCAAACTTCAGCCTACGGTTTTTCACAGTGTAGTTGATTCTCCTTCTGCTATAGATATGGCAAAAATATGCGTCAGGGATAATAGACACATACACACAAATAAGTACACAGCTATATAAGAGCGCACATAGTTGGACGAGTACTTCGACATATAACAGACGATTAGAGGACAAGACCAGGCATGGAAAGGCAAGCACCAAAGGATTGGGCAAGAAATGGCACAACTAAAAGTGCCATTTGTTCTGCTCTATGACGACGATGACGATGACGATGAAAAAGTAGAAAAGTACACACTCCGTGAGCTATAAGCGCATCAATGTTTATGGCTTTGGCCGAGCTTCGAGCAGATTGAAGTGCAAAGCCTGGGCCCATAGAAGAAGAAGAATAGCAAAAACACTCGGTTTTAGACTCCTTTATGGGCGCCAAAAACGTATTCATTAACATTTCACCAAAGGACTTTCGACTGCCACAATCTACTACCAGCCAGAAGCCATAAATTTAACTCTGGCAACTCTGGAAAATTACGCAAATGAAATTTCTATTTATTTCTGATTTGAGAATGAAATTAAGTCAGACATTTTTGTGATTTTAAGTGAGCAAAGAATGGTTTAACCAAACAAAGTAATTTGATAAAAATCAATTAAAGTTCAAGTAATTAAAATTAAGTAAAGTATTTATTTAACTTTTTTTCTATACGTATAAAGTTGAGGGCCAAGCATATGATGGGATTATATGCAGATGCTAATGATTGACACACTTTTGGGGCAAGATTGGGGTTTAAGCCATTTGTTATGCTTTAAAGCTTTTCTATGTTTTTCGGCCAAACAAGTTCAACTTTATCACTTGTCAGCTTTCCATTTACTAAATTGTCTCAGCGCCAGAAAATTACCTGAACTCAACTTAAAGGCCAAGTTTTCGACCTTCGTCCCAAAAGTAGATTAAAACCACTGTTGAGCTGTGGAAATTGTGGCTTGTTACACCGAGTTAAGGCCATTGTCCATGGCGTTGCCACACAATCAAATTTCATGCGCTTTGCTTAAGGCACAAAAACGTTGTACACGCATCTACAGTACATAACTGTACAATACACGACATGATGCAACACGCGCAGCAGGTGGAACCTGCACATGATGTTGGCATATCGAATGTATGAGTAGTATCGTAGTATAGTAGTTTGGTAGTATATGAGTATGGTAAGGGGTTCAGTCCTGGTTAAAAAAGTGGCAACAAAGGTGCTCAGTCTGACAACATTCTAAATTAAAAATGAGACCTCACCGGGGAAAGTGGCCCAAAGGCGATGCTGCTGAAAATTGCGACCCACATCGAATTTCTGAATTGATTTTTTTCTCTCTTTTATTTGTGGTCATACCCAGATGAAACAGCGCACTGCACGTGCCAGGCATTATAGTGCTCTGTTTTACCAGTAAGCCAGGCAGTTAGAGGGTTTGTCGACCAAATCATAAATTTTAAATATAGATTTTAAAGATTATTTTATAATTTTATATGGATGTCTATTTAAGTCCGCTTGGAGAGTGTAAAGAATGTAGAATGACTAAAATTATGCATTATTTAATTTTTTTTTTTTTTTTTTTTTTTTTTATTTGTATACAATCAGAAATTAGCACCTTAATATTAATGACTTATATTTATGCATAACTTTATTAAGTAATAAATATATCCAACTGATTTACTAGAGTACACTTTAATCAGTAAAACTTTCTGCATATTAAGAAGATTCACCAAGAATTCTTTTTAAAGCCTCTAACTTAAATCACCTGAAACAAAGCAATTCAATAGCATTTCAATTGTTGTACCTTCTGCTATTTCTTCCTACGTCACTTACTCGAATTCCAATTCACTTTGAAAAGCTAGCCGACTTTTTAACGGGATTCTGCTCCTGTTGCAATGGAGGGGGCTATGTCGTAATACCGCAAAATGTTGAGTGAATATTGTAAAACGAGAAAAACATGCGACATGAGCCACAATCCTGAGGGCCAAACTGATAAGCCAAAGCAGAGGCAACCTGTTGAATAAATCTGTGGGGCATGCAACAACAACATCTTCTGTTTTCAAACATTTTGTCCTCTTTTTGGATACCATTTTATATATATATGTATATATATAAGTATATATGTGTTTCATACTGTTTAAGCTTGTTTTCTGCGCTTTTATTGTCGTTAATCTTGTGCTCCCTGACAATTTACTTATGCTTGCTCAACAATGAAAATCGATAAAGACTGTTTGAAATGAGCCCCAAAGAGCAGAGCAGCAAATACACGCACACACACACACACACACACACACACACACACACTCACACACACACACACACACACACACACACACACACACATACATAGCCAAATTAAAAAGCATAAAACGAAAACCGAAAGACGGCGAAAAGTAAGCCAAAGATATGCAAAAAAAACCAAACAACGAATTTTATATACACTGCAAAAGCTAAATAAAACTAAGAAATTTTATAAAATTAAATTGTTTAAATTTTCTATTTATTAAACAAATTTTCAAAAATATTTTTAAATTTAGAAACATAGTTAAAGTACCCGACAGTCACTGGGTATCACTTAAAAAACATTGTGGCATTCAAAGCAGCAGAAAATTATGTGGAAACAGAGGCTGAAACAACTTTAGGCCAAATATATAGACTCAGCCACAAATCGTTATGAATAATGTTTAAGCATAAATTTGAGAGAGAAGGAGGGGAAGAGAGTCTAGGGGAAGAGGGTCAAGGGGAGAGCGGAGAAAAAAAATCTGAATGTTTTGCAGGTGGCACATCAAATTTCCTTTTGCATAACAATGAAAATGAAAACCTCACCTAATTATGCCAAACATGACTGGTAACAACAACGGACACACGCACACATTCACACACACCCACACTCACACACATATAAATTATGGAAAATTATGTAAAGTTAACCAAAGCCCAAGCAAACGACACACACATGCAACAAAACAAATCAGAGCTGGCAACTGCCAAGGCAAAAGCAAATAAAACAAAATGTGGTCTTATAAACACCAACAAATGGGCAATAACTTCCGGCTGCCAGTGTATTATGTGAATGTGTGATACCCTTAAAAAAAAAACATTGAGTTTCTGGCTTTGAGCAGCCCATTTAAATGTGACGACACGCATTATGATCAAGAAAATGTAGCTAATTACAGAAGAAAGTGCTGATGAGTGCATTAAATACAGCTGACACTGTTGGTAATAAACATGTCTAGATTACAGCACCAGTAGTAGGACAGTAAAGTAAAGACTATATATGATTTAGATGCCAAGTGAAACTATTCAAATATTTAATTAATCAAAAATTAAATATTATTTTATTAGAAGTTTAAAACTATCTTTAAAAATACTTTACGCAACTCAAAAGCAATTCACACAAAAAAATTATTTTTTTACAGACAACTGAACCAAATATTGTAAAAAAAAAAAATAAAATTGTTAAATAAAAGAACCGAAAAATGACACTAAAATTAATTAATAAAAATCTTAAAATTTCAAAAATGAATATGACATTTAATATAATCTTTAAGATTTCCAAAAATAAATCTGAAAATCTTCGATTCAATTCAATTTTTAGTTAAAAAAAATCTCAAAATTTCAAAAGTAAATATGACATTTAATATAATTTTTAAAATTTCCAAAAATAAATCTAAAAGTCTTCAATTCAATTAAATTTTTAGTTAATAAAAATCTCAAAATTTCAAAAGTAAATATGTCATTTAATATAACCTTTAAAACTTCCAAAAATAAATCTGAAAATCTTCAATTTAATTAAATTTTTAGTTTAAAACAATATTAAAGTTTCGAAAAAATAAACGACATTAATATAATCTTTAATGTTTCCAAAAAAAATTAGAAAATCTTCAATTCAATTCAATGTTTAGTTAATAGAAATGTTAAATTTTCAAAAAAAATGACACTAAATATAATCTTTAAAATTTCCAAAAAAAAGATATGGGAAAATCTTCATTTACAGTGTCCAAACTATAAATGAGGATTTACAATTTTTTATTATATTAACATCAAAGACATTTATTCTCTTTAAAAGCATTTATTATTTAAACTTCACATTTTAATTGATAGTTTTTCAAAACAAAAACTTTTTAATTTGCCACAACAAGTTCTAACACATTTTAAGCACTCATTAGTAAGTTATTTTATAAGCTGCTTAAAAAATTTAAAATAAATATTGCTACACATATTTACATATATTTAAATACATGTAAACTGTAAGTGACTTTGGCAACTTTTTCAAAAAAAAGTAAACTTTTTAAGTTCATTCTAAAAGGCAATGCGTTTAGTTCAGTTTTTGGGTTGATTTTTTGTTTACTTTTTTTGTTTTTTGTTAAATTTAATCAAAGTTTTTGGGTATTTGCCGCATACGTGTCAAAAAAGTTTTGGTTTTCCGAGAACTTACGGTCTCATAGGGTACATAATGAGCCGCTGCAGTGGGGGGAAGTGAGGAGCGTAATGGCGATGGGATGAGCTAATTTCTTGGGCTCTCAGGGGTAATGTAACGAGGGCTCTGCTTGAGTTTTGGCCAACAAATGCCCAGGCACCTGCCAATAATGTCAGCTAATAGAATAGTTGTTGTAGTCGTTACAGTAGTTGTTGTTGTAGGTTCTACTGTTGTTGTTGTTGTTGACCCTTATATTTATTTGCCTACTAATTTGTATACAAAAGTTACAAAGTAGCCGAAGCCTCGCGCACTAACAAAAGCAACACACACATACTCGTGTAACTACTGCTACATGCTAAGCAGGCAGCTTGGCATGTCGTGTCGTGTCGTATCGTGTTGAGTTCTCTCAAGCAGCCCAAGCTCGAACAGCTTCCGTTTCCGCTTCCCTTTTTTACAAAGTTGCTGGAGAGAGAGAGAAAGGGATGGCAAGTGTATGTGCTGAGCCCCGACAGTCGTCTAGGGTTGTGTGTGCGCTAGGGTTGCCGCCTCGCTGAGCACTTGAGCACCGCAGCAACAACTAATGTAGAGCGCGCTAGTTAAAGGCAGATTGGATGCTTGGAGCGTGGTGAAAGGAGGGTAGTGCAGTGGGTAACAAGGGGGGGGTGGGGTGGTGGGAACTGGGAACGATGTGAGGTAAATGTAGCAGAAAACACTTCATAATTTAATTAGTGCTGCAGCCCGTTAGACAGCTTGACGCGACTGATGTGTGTGTGTGTGTGTTTGTGTGGCATGCAGGTAGCAAAAAAAGCAGCATTAATATTAATAATAAACAATTTTACGCACGTTGCTCGGGCAACAACCACGAAAACACAACAATAGCAATAACAAATAATAAATAATAAAGCATAAATATTCTAGATGCTGGGGTAAGAGTTGGCCAACCATTTAATAGGGGGGCAGGTGGGCGGTAGGCGGAGAGCGATGAGTTGTGGGCGTGGCTAAAAGGAATGGAGCTGAAGTGCTGCTGCTTCCTTCTACTCCTTCTACTGCTGCTAAAAACAATATGAGTTATAGATTCCACAGTGTGAGCCACACAAAAGGCAAGACAAGGACAGCGAGCGGCAGCAAGAAAGCCGCAGAGACAGAGACGGAACGAACTATGAAGTGATGCATTTAGCATGCCCGATTTGAAAGCCCTGAAGGCAAACAGGGTATAAACAGGCGCACTGGGACAGAAACATCAACAAAGCGAAAGCAGTAGAGGGAAAAGGAGTTAGAGAGGAGCAAGGAAGGAAAGGCAGAAGTAAAGTGGGAGTGGAAGAGAGTAGAAACGAGAGTGAAGGTGGGAAGTGGCGAGAGAAAGACATTAGACGATACCGAGCTGTGAAAGAGCGAAACGAGCAGCTGCCAAAAAAAACTTTCGGAGACAGAGATAAAACAAGCGACTCAAATTAAGACCAAAAGTACACAGTAAAAAAAAATGACAATAAAATTTCAATATTTCAAGCACGAGCTCATATGAAATTAAATAACAATTACTTAGTACTCATATGTAAAAATTTTCACTATTTGATTTATAAACAAATTTACTAACATAATACAGTGGAATCTGGTTATAACGAATCCGCTTAAAGCGTCCGACGACGACGTAAAATCGTATATACACTGTATATTTAATCAAAATGCTTAATTTAACAAAAAGTATTTTATTTATTTAAAAAAATACAGTTAACATATAATATAAAATTATCTGAGTTAACTTAATTATAGAGTACTGTCTGCTAGGGCCATTGAAAAGTATTTAATTAAATAAATTTATGGTAGCAAAATATTTGTTTTAGAAGCATCTTATATACAACAATTTTTTAGCTAAAAATACTTAATTTAAAAACAAATTTCTGGAATGAAATATTCGATTAAAAACAAATTTTCGAAACCAAAATATTGGCATCCAAAACAAATATACAAACATGATTCTAAAACCACAAAAATTGCTGTAGTTTCCAAAAATGTACCCATATTTTCTATAACTTAAATGTAGCTACAAACAACAGTAGTTAAATCGAATGTTTCATGCGCACTTGAACAATATCCGGGATTAACCTACTTCTAACAGCGCCAAGGATTGATTTTAGCCAAAATGTGTGATTTGTAGCAATGTGGCTGTTGAAAAGAGCAAAGGAACTGAGACAGTGAAAGAGGGAGAGAGAGGGGGAGACAGAGAGACAAGGCAGCAACACATCTTGCTACTAATACGAAGCAGGACCTCTACAAGCCAGCAAATAAATTAAAAAACAAATGAAATATGCATGCTGGAGAGAAGATGTGAAATATGAAATGTGAAATGTGAACCGAGACAAAGCCAGACAAATGCCAGTAAGAGACAGCACGATGCTGAAATGTTGAAATATTGCGTAACGCAAAGTAACAAAACGAAAACAAAACGAAAACAGAACGAAAACAGAACAGAAACAGAACTGAAACGAAACGAAAGCAAAGCAAATACAAAATGAGAAACTGAAGCACGAAAAACAATACAACAAAAAATGGGAAAAAAGAGAAAAACATGTTTTCAAGTAAATGAAAATAAACAAAATATTTAGACAAGCGACTGAAGCACAAGCAGCTGACTACAAAACAAACGGGCAACACGACACTACCGACAGAGATGGCACAACAGGCGTAAGACAGAGATGCAAGACCATAAGAGTGGCAGGCATCATTATGCTCACGATTACGTTGTTTTTAGGACGAGATTTTAAGAAATGCTTCAACTGAATAAGCAAACAACTTTTCGAGTTGGCAGCGCTGCCAAGGGCTAGTACTGCCAACTTGTTGCAATACCATGCAATTCTATTTACAAGTTTTGCGGCAAAACTTTCGTATAAACATTTGTATTAAAACAAACAGCAAAAACTTGAATAGATTTCACGATCTGCTGTGCACGTGAAGCGAGTTGGCAGCTCGCCAAACTCTAAGCGGTTTAGTTGCAGCGCTGCCAACTTGTTGCAGTAGAGCAATGTGCATTATGCTTGTTAAGAGCAAAACTACTGGGTGTTAAGTCTGCTATAAGTAGCGGCAAACTCAGATGGAGCAGGAGTGAGAGAGTGTGAAAAATAAATGATTTTTAAAAATAAATTTTTAAAGCTACACTTAATCGACTTGGGACATAAGTGCTGCCAACTTGTTGATAAAACTAAATTAAGTTTAAATACTGTCAGCTAAAATCCGAAACTTCGACATCAAGTAACTCCCAAAAGGTGACAGGTGGAAAGCCCCTAAAACTAAGCATAAACTATTTAATTACACTGGAATCCGGTTATAACGACACTCAAGGAACCGACGATTTTAAGTCGTTTTACCCGGTAGACGCTTTAACCGAAACGAGCAAAGAAAGAAAGCTTGTATGGGGACCAAACAAGTCATCGAATTTTCGTGGCAATGACCGGACGGACGCTTTAAGCGGAGTCGTTATAACCGGATTCCACCGTACTTTTTAAAATTTAATTTAATTTCCCTACTAAAAAGTTAACATTTAAATTTACATTAAAAACAATTATGCACACGAGAAAACTGAATTCCAAGCATACATTTTAAAGCGGCAAAAACTAAGCAAAAACTTGTTTCAAATTAATGTGAATGTCAACATAAAAGGGGAATGAAAAACTCAGTCAAAGTCGTATACAAACAGTACACACACACAAGCACACTGGCACACACACACACTTGCACACAAGTGAGTGCCGTTAAACTGTGCTTGATTTATTTACATCGTTAAAGTAAAGAATTGTTAGAAAACCACAAATAGACAATAATCGTAGCACGTGTTTTGACACAAAACAAATGTCAAGAAAGTAACAAAAACTAACAGCAAATACCATTTATTTCCTACAACGGGCATCCCAAATACCCTACAATTGGCTCACATAGTGTATGCTCTCGATTTGTGTGATTGCTTGAAATGAAAGTGGAAAATAATCAAACGAAAACTGATTGTCTGTGCAAGTTTTCAGCAGACTGAAATGATTTGTCATCAATTTATTTATGCAACTAATATGCCCGAAAGGAGCAGCTGCAGGCATGCACTGAAAAAAAAGTAGTGTACTTTGAGCATTAAAATACTAAATTTTATGCAAGTTTTTTCTGATTTAAAAACCAAAAAAGTCACTAAAAAAATTGATTTATAAAAAGTATTTCAAACAAAATTTGAGGTTGACATTTTTAAGAATTTATTTCAATAATGAGTCTTTAATTTTTTTCCGTGTATGGTTGATGGAAAAGCACAGTGAGAAAAGCAGCTGGCAGCTGGAATTTCTGGGGTGACAGAAACGCGTTTTTCGCCTAGAGTTCGAAGCTGTGGCTGTGTGTCTGTTCTGTGTGTGTGGAGGAGTGTGAGTGGTGATTGAGGGCAACAGTTTTGTGGGTGTGTCAATGTGCAGCTGCTGCTGCTCGAAAACTTCTGGCAGTTTCCCTATTCATTGCCTACTTACAGGCGAACTGTAATAATTTCATTCGATAATTTTGTTGTTTTTACTAATGTGACAAATTATGCACAGGCAGGCAGACAAAACTGTTGAGCAAGAGAAAGACAAAGAGAGGGAAAGAGAAACGGCGTTTGTTATTCATTGAATTATTATGTTATGTAATTGCCTGCCCCGAAATGTATGCAACGAAAAAAGTGAAATCCGCCACAAAGCGAGGCAATATTGTGTGACACTGCCAGTGTGTGTGTGTGTTTGCACAAGAGCCCATAAATATTTTGACAGAAGAGCAGAGAAAAAATGCCCAGCTAGCTAGTGTGTGTGAAAGAGAACAGGAGATGGAAAGAGAGGGAGAGAATGAATGCAGTGTCAGCAACATTTTTGGACGAATGCTCATCTGTCCAGGTTGATGTATGCTCATCACAGACTGTGATAAGCTAGCCGCGTCCCTGTGTGTGTACAAAACAATTTGCTACAAAATCTCTGTGGCACACACACACACAGACAGCTCAGTTCAGACGCTTTGGCTGTTTGCATTGTGTGTCACAAATACTCACAAAAACTCCCTAAATAAATGTCAGTGTGTGTGACAAAAGCATACCTCGAACCAACCACACGTACATACACACACTGACACACACACACTGACACATTCTTAGCCCTGACAGCTTCCTGCCATTGGCTTTAAAGCTCTGGAAGCCGCCTAAATGCTAAAAATTCCTCAAGTTTTCGTCCACATCGCATCGATTTTGCATTTTCGTGTTACGTTGCCATATACCCCACCTACCATGCCCATTTTCTTTTTTTCCCCCTCTAGCGCCTCTACCGCCTCTCACCACCCACCTCCACCTGTTTCTCCCCGTGCACCTCCACACTGCTGTCACGACTCAGCCAAATGTGACGTAGCGAATGCTTCGTAATTCTTTCAATATTTTCTGCCCAAGGGCTGTCAATTGAGTTTCGAGGGGCATTTTTTTTCCACCCCCTACGCGAAGGAGGTTTTGGAATGGTACGAGGGAATTTTCCTGACTGAATGACCCAACTCAGACCTTGCCAAAATGATTGACTGATGGAATGATTGGCGATTACGTAACAATTTTACGTTGCTGTCCCTTTTTGCGAGAGAGCTCTACAAATAGCTGAGCATTAATCTATATGGTAAATGTACTTGATGCTTTTAAAAGTGCCTTAAAGCTGCTAGGGAGCTTTAAAGCTTTAAATTCGCAGGGGGTGAACTGGGATGTAGAAGGTTTTGGCTATGAATTTAGATATTTTAAAGTAATTGGAACTTAAATGGGAAGTACCTACTTCATTTTTGTATTATTCATATAATCTTTAAGCTAGTGTCATTGTTAATCGAAAATCAATCAAGCTTCGCCGACAAACTCAACTCTTAACTAGCTTTTTACTACCTAAGCCTCTTATGCTGCCCCCCTTAAGATTAAATAATATTTATTCCTTGACATTATTACACGCTAATGTTGGGTTGCACTCGCTAAGCTCATTTTTGTGTCTGATTGCTGGACAGCTTTAATGAGCTTATGCTCAAGTAGCAGCCAGTGTCATTGAGTCCATTATTTGTTAGTAATCAGAGTAAATTACATTCCCTTGTGACACTCAAGTGGAATTCTTAACTTGTTGGCGCTACTTATCTCTGGCTTCAACTATACTCCCCAGCCTTTCTCTCTCTGTGCTTTGAATTTAGAGCCCTGCAGCTTTAATAAGCTTATGCTCAAGTATCAGCTAGTGTCATAAAGTTCACAATTTAAACAATCCGACTGGATTGCATTCTCTTGTAACTTTCAAGTGGAAATCTCAGCTTGATTACATCTCTCTTTCCTTCTCTCCCTTCCTGTATCACCACATTGGTTTAATAAGCTTATGATTAAGTATCAGCCAGTCTCATTGCAACTTTAGCTGCATAAATATATTTCACTTTTTACACTCGTATTTTTACTTTGTTTGTTACGCTTGCAAAACTTTCAAATAGAAAGCAAAACTTTCGTGCAAAAACTTTGCCATAAAAACGTTTTTTTCTTAAGCCAACTTGTTGGCCCTACACATTTCTAAGGGCACAACAAACCAAGTGTATATCTTCAAATATATATTTTGTGGATTGTCAGAACTTTGTGCTTCATAAACAACTGAACAACAACAACAAGTTTTTTTTTTCGCTTTTCTCTTTTTGTTTTCTCTTTTGCTTTTCCTTTTTAATTCATTATTTTTATTCAAGTGAACTTTCATCTACGAGTGTTTTATGATTGTGTCAAATAACTGCAAAAGAGCACAACAAAGGAAACTGTTCGAGACACGTTATTGGCCACGTTAACTGAATGAAATAAAATATGAAAATACGCCGGGAAAATACATAAATAAAATGGAAAATGGAAAAATATAAGAACAATTTCCAAACGAAAACACAAAACTTAATGAGTTTTTCAATATACTGATGAGAAAGTGCGCTGCTTTTGACTTATCTCAGCAGCTGTTGCCCCTGTTTGTGGCACAGCGAGTGTAGCGAGAGTGGGAGTGGGAGTGGGGCTGAGCGCTGGATAAGAAAAGACTTCCCCTATGAAAAGCTAACGAGCTGCCCATCAAAAGGTCAGACCTCTGTCAGGTTGAAACAGCCTTAAAGTGAACTACAACCTCAACCTCAACCTCAGCCCCAACCTCAACTTCAACTTCAACCTCATCGTCAAATTGGTTTTGCGGCTTTTGTGGCAAGCATCTACGTCGCTTACTCCCCCCTCCTTCATATTCCTGCCCCAATTTCTGTCTCTACTCCCCGTTTCTGTCAATGTCTTTGTCTGTCAATCTCTCTGTCTTCGTCTCATTTAACCCTGTTGTTCTTGCTGCTCTTGCTGCTGATGTCGTTAATGTCTTTGTGCTGTTAACTTTAATTTCGATTGGATATTTGTGCTCAAACGTTGGCTTTAAAGCTAACGGCCCACACAACACGCACAATAAATTAAGCAAATTTATGGCTAACTTCCCATTTTCTTACCATTCCAAGTTCTTTACTCTCCCTCTCCTTTTGTCCTGCTTTCTGTCCCTCTCTCTCTCTCTCTCTCTCTCTCTCTCTCTCTCTCTCTTTCACTCTCGCTGTTGCCTTCTTTGCTTACCACTTTCGCGTGCCAGTGGCTCAGCACAGAACTCATTGCCTTTGTCTTCGATTCATGTACACTGTGCAGCCAATGACACGTTTCATTTCCGCATAACAAAATGAATTTTCTTCTCTCTGCTGTCTTTGTCATATAAATTCAATTTTAAATAATTGCATTAAACTGGAATCTTTTATTTAAAGCTTAAGACTTGAAACTAATTTTAATGAACTATAAAAATATTTCAACTGTCAACTTTTGAGATACTTTTTAATGTACCTTATGTTATTTGACAATTTTCAACTGGCTTGCTAGACAATATTTTAGTTAGCTGCATTAGATAAAAGGTAAATGAAGTAACTGGTTTTCAAAATAAATAAATAAATAAAAAATATTTAAGTCAAAAGTATATACAGTGGAATCCGGTTATAACGACTCCGCTTAAAGCGTCCGTCCGGTCATTGCGACGAAAATTCGATGACTTGTTTGGTCCCCATACAAGCTTTTCTTTCTTTGCAGGTTTTGATTAAAGCGTCTACCGGGTATAACGACGTAAAATGTCGTTATAACCGGATTCCACTGTAAATATTTAAGCAGTTTATTGGTCTTCATTTTATTATTTCTTTTAGATATTTTAACTTTTATTTGCCATCCTTAGCTTGCCTTTTAGTCTTTGGCCTAGTCACTTTGGCCAACAATCCTGTTGCTCAGTTTCTCATTGTGATTACATTAAATATTTGACTTGATGCTTGTCGCAGTTCAATTTCGCTTTTTCTTTGCCTTTAGTTTTGACTTTGACTTTGGACAGCCTTTTATGTCTTTGATTGTCGAGTTACCTTCACTTTCAATGCCAGCCCCACTACCACTCACACCCCTACTCCCCGCCGACTAAGCTCTCTTCCAATACGCCCCCAGGACCGCCCCCTTTTTCGCTGAATACGCCTTCCTGCAAAAGCTTCTTGCACGTACGGCTTAAATAAGCTTAAGTAATGTGCGTTGCGCTGCTCGAGAGAGAAGCGTCTAGTATTTGAGTTCTGTTCGTTGGCTCATTTCATTTAAGAAGTACGCGTTGGTATTTCATTATTAATGGAACTTTGATTAAATTGCAGCCAGCCAGCAAAACCTCACAGGGTAGCATATAAAAAATTTACGATGACAAATTTACACAAATTAGTACAAACAGCCGTCAGACTAAATCGGGCCTAAAAACCCAATCGTAAAGCGTCACCCAAAAAAGTTAAATGAAATGAATTGCATAAAAATAATTGCCATAAATGAATGAAAGACAAATTTCAAGTTTTTTAATTTCACTGAAATTTCACAGAAATAAAATTTGGCTCTCTAAACTAATACACATTTTTATGTCCAGTCTAGACTTCAGTTGACCCAAGTGCTGCTTGAGACAAAAGAAACAATTTATTTGCTGAGCATTTCTTTAGAAGCGCCAAAAAAGTATGCAATATTTTTTGGATTGAAACTTTTCATGCTCGGCCGATAGTGAAATTTATCTGTTGAACCGATCAATAAGTTTATTTGTCTGCTGTCTATAATTAATGAGCTTTGAGCAAGCACATTAAAGCCACAATCTGGGCCAGGCTTTGGTATTTGAATTTTTAATGGCCAGGATGCATTACCGCTGAATGAATTTGAACTCTGGCAGCAGCTAAAGGTCAATATTGAAAATACTAAAGTTAATTCAAATAGACTTTGATGTGAGCCACAAAAATAGCAATTAACTTACAGTAAGTGCAATATAATTCAAGGTGAGGCAGTGGTGGACTGCACGTGGGCACGTTGCTGCTCGCTAGACCTAAGAAAAGATATAAAAACCAAAATTGCAAAAAAAACAAAAACAAAAACAAAGAAAATTAAAGAAGAAGCTAATTTAATGCGACATTTGCCGTTGTTGGTAATTTAAAATGCCAACTGCCAACATTCGCCATTTGCCGACCTTGACGTCAAGCGGCGCAAACAATGGAAATTACTTGGCCAACAACAACATGAGCACACACTAACATACACACTCGCTCCCACACACACACTGAGTCAAGTCGAGATTTTAGATTAATGGCCTGCATCAGCTCAGTTGGCCCAAAAGTAGAGTTATAAATGTGCCATAATCCCACTGTTGACCGCAATTTATCATTTAATGGTAAATGTTTATTGCAATATTCACATGCTATCTGTTAAATAAAAAGTTTTGCTTATTTATCATTTATAGACTGTCGCTAGGCTTTGCTTTCCAACTATGTTAAAGTTAAGTTTTAATTACTATGCCAAACGGTTCTGAAAGTTAGAGGAACAGACCTCTTTGAGTGATAACTCAGTTTAATTATTACATACTGTGAACGGCCTTTTATAGTAAAACTTCTCTACTTGTTTTTTTCGCCTAACACTCCTTATTCTGTTGCTTAAGATCTGTAAAGTACAGAAAATTTTATTATTTTGGTATTTGAATGTTTGGTTAGCGTCCGACTTTATCTAACACGATGAGAGCAAAATCTGCATCTTATCACGGTTTACCGAAGAAGAGGGGGAATCAAGAGCAGTCTTATCCTAATTTTATACTCTCAGCAGGTTCTTAACACTCGATAACAGTTACCTATCCTAGACTTAATCAATATTTAACATAACTTGCTGAACGATATGTCGGCAATCACTTAACATTACTTACATTACCGATATTCACTTATTAAAAACTTCTTACTCATGATGTATTAATATAAGGTGGACCCGTCGTCAAATCGTAAGGTCCTATTTTTTGTCATCACTAAGTGTGAGGGAGACAACATTACACATTGATTGTGAAAGGTATGGCAATAGTGTGTACATCGTTTAACCCTAAAAATATCTCATTTCTCGGGTCCCAAAACGGAACTGCACTACTAGTTAGCCGCTGCCATTTAAAAGGACGCACATCCGAAGATTTAGACATAATCTCATCATGATCTTCTTCTTCTTCGATAGCTTACTATACCTACATATCCTATGTTTACATTTATGTTATGCTGCTCCTGTTAATCTACAGTACACTTAACATTATTGGTATTCCTACTAGGTAGGCTGCTACAATGCATTCATCTTTATGCTTATTTTTTAAACCAACAAAAATGAAATGGAAATGTTTTTTTTTTCGACTTATTAATTTAATTTCTTAAATATTTCTTATAATTTCTGTTGTTGCATAACAAATTAAATTTAACTATTTATATATTACAAATAGGGTTATAACTATAAGTAATTAGTGATACGAGCAGGTTCAGAGTTCACATCCAGCTTCGAACTCATCACAGCATGATAAGTTCTCATTGTAACAGGTCCACAGTTTAGTACTTAGAGCTATTAACTCGGCCGGAATGGAAATGGGCTTAAAATGGGGCTCTAGGATCTGACTAAAAAAAACCATTGGCGTATCCTTAAAACTGACTAGAGCAGAATTATATTGCTCTTAAAGTTGCTAATTTTAAACAAATAAATTCTGTTATGCATTTAATTATAGGCCCGTTTCCAAAAGACTTTTCCTACACAAATGTTAAACAACCTGCAGTGCCCTTAATTCCCTGTCATAGATTAATGCTCTGTCACCCATGCCATTAACAGTATCAATAAATTATAAAAAAAAAAGTTCTGCTTTATTTTTTTGACATGAGTTTTAATCTTGTATTTAATTTAATATCAAAAGGGAAATGCATTCAGTCGTTGCGCAAAAGCCAATTAGGATTTGATAAATCGCTGTATGCACATCAATAAATAAAATTGTTCATCGAATAATTTCGTTTTTGATAAATGCCAAAGTTGCTTCTGAGTTGAGTTGCCTGCTCCATTCCCTCCCTCTTAACCCAACTCTCCCCAACGACTCATTCAACTGTTTTTAATGCGTTCAACATTTATTTCTGCTGTCTGTGTGTGTGTGTGTAAGTTTCTCTTTATTTTTTTAAAGCAATTTAAATATTTCAATGCTCATGTCGAGTGCTTGTAAATGAAGTTGAACGACACCCTTTGGGATCTCTGCCTTTCAGACTCATTTCACAGAAAGTCAACTTGATATATGGCTAATGATGTTGACAGCCAACGAGTCACAGTATACAAAAAAAATATACATTGGAGCAAAAAAAAACCTTTGGTAACAATGGCGTCCCTATAGTTGATTCTGTTGCTGCTGGTGGGCGTGGCAAATCAACACAAGCTCATGCATGTGCTTATTGCAGTTTTTTTCTATTTTTTTCGATTTTTTTTCGATTTTTTTCCCCGCCGTGTGGATTACATAACAATGCTTCTGCCCATTCCATATGCATTCGCTGCATTTCCACACAAATTTCCCAGCTAAGTCAGAATCGATTTTACGTTAATCCCATCTGCTTAGCGGAGTATTGAAAAATATAGCAAACTAATAAGAAGTCAAATTAGCCACTAATGCTAACTTTTGTTGATGTTTCAATAAATCGTATTCAACTAAATTAAGGAGTAAATGTTTGATTGATTTTTCCCATCAATTCAAGTCCTTTAAAACTAATGCTGAAACGAATTCCATTAGCCAATTAAATGTAGTAGCTTTTAAATGTAAAGCCAATTAAGGGGTAAGGGAAGCTCACCAAACTCAAAAGTAATTAAGAAGCAAACAGAATAAAAAGTAGTAAGAAAGGCTAAATTCGAGCGAGCCGACTGCAAAAGACCCCGTAATCCTTGTAGTGCAAAATTTTCCAGACAGATGAGCAATTTTCCACAAATTTGTTCTATGAGAGCTATCCGATCTTGATGAAACTTGGTATGGATAGTTATAATGGTATTATACAAATAACGTATAAATTTTGTTGCGATAGCTCAATCAACACTACATGCCTTCATACAAATGTTATATTTATTTCCGATATGTCCTATGGGAGCTATATTCTATAGTCGTCCGATCCGGATCAAACTTGGTGGGGATAGTAACAATGGTACCATAAACCTACAGTGTGAGTTTGGTCACGATAGCTCTGATAGTTTGGAAATTGAAGTGTACTGAAAATAGTTTTTTTACAATTTGTGGGGGCGGTAGAGGGCCGTGGCAGAAATTTGAAATAAACTTAGCCTGCCTGACATATAGGCGGACCTCCATTCCAAATTTGGTGGCTCTAGCTATTGTAGTTTCAAAGATCCAGGTGTTCAAACCAACGGACAAACGAACAGACAGACGGACATCGCTATATCGACTCGACTGTTGCTGCTGATCAAGAATATATATACTTTATGGTGTCGGGAACGCCTTCTTCTGACAAACCCAATAGACCCCTCTACTCTTTTTTAGAGTACGCGGTCTAAAACCAACATTGTGATTGTCACTTTGAGTGCAGGTATCTTTTTAGTCGGATCTTTGTTTGAGCAGCCAAACTAAGTAAGAAGAGCTAAGTAATTTTTGTTGCACGTTGCGCAATGTTTGCACAATGAATGCAAATTGATTTTGCTTTTAGCCTTGCCATTGATTTTTAAGACCGGCCAACAAGAGTAAGCAAATCGAAAGTGCCCTCCATTTGCTAGCGCTATCCAATAAATAATCCAAAGCGTAATTGAAGCTAGGCCAACAGATATGGCGAGTGGGCTGGCTATTCCCCGCCACCCCCTTTTATACCAACAAATGAAATTAAATTGATTTGCATTTGTATTGGAATTATGCAACATTGCAACAAGATGCAAAATATAATTGAAAAGTTGCAATCCATTCATTTTAACGGCAATTACTTTGAGTGCTCCACTCCACTCAACTCTATGGAATGCGACAAGTGTTGACCAGGTCGAAAACAACAGGCAACAACTTACAGCACACGTTGGCCAAATTTTGACAATAAATCAATATTTGAGTTCACAATTCAATCAGTTCATAATTGTGTCATTTGTGATTATGCATTCAGTTCAGCGTAGTCTAAATCGTGTAATCAGTGTTTATTTTACTAATTGCAATATATTTACATATGGACTTAATATTTGCTAAATATTCGAGGGATTGCTTCAAAACGAAACATGCAGCTAAAATAGTACAGTAGTCAGTCAATTATACCCGTTAGTCGTAGATCTAAAGGGTATGCTGTAATCGTTGTAACAGGAAGAAATAGGCATGGCAGACCACCTAAAGTATATATATTCTTGATCAGCATGCATAGCCGAGTCGATGTAGCCATGTCCGTCCGTCAACCAGTCCGTCTGTTCGTCCGCCAATAAGTCCGCCTCCCCGTCCGCCTCCCCGTCCGCCTCCCCGTCCGTCTCCCCGTCCTTCCGTCTATATGAACTTTAGGATGGCAAAGACTATAAAAGCTAGACAGACCTGAGTATTCGCAAAAGAAAGATAAAATGCCCAAATAGTACAAGTTTTTTTTGACATGCCCACTTAAGGGCGTTCTTTTTTCATGCAAATGTAAAAATTTAAGAATACAGTGAAAGCTCTACACGCGGACAGCTTTCTCCGTTAGCCGGACAAATTTTAAAGATTTTCAGCATGATTTTCATACGAAATCGGTTGCTTTAGGCGGACATTTCGCTAGAGCAGACAAAAATACTGGATACCGTGGCTGTCCGGCCAAGGCAGCTTTCACTGTAGTATGTTTTAGTATACAAAAATTTTTTGTTAGCCATGCTATGTGAACCAAATTTACACATGATGTACAAGCCAAGATCTTACATATACTGACCATGTTTAATCCACATCACACAACTATATTTATACGATTTTTTCTTTAGAATCGGTCGATAATATACTCTGAGTATGAAATTGTATGAAAACTTTTCCATTGACAAAGCAAGCTTAATGAAACACACACAGAATACTTTTGTCAATGGTATATACTACTTAACAAGTTTCATACAAATCGGACGACTATATCGCCTAGTTGCCATAGTAAGGAGCGGTCAAAAATTCGCTACCTTAATCAAACTTACTAGTGTCCGTCATCTAAACGATTGCACTTGGCTTAATATCATAACTCCATGTTAATAGCATATTATGACTGAGTTACGTGTATTCTAAAGTCACAAAACGACTACTGATTCCGTTCTTGTTTCAAAATAAATGTATGGTTTTTATGCCTTATTAAATAGTTAAATATTATGCCTACAAATACTGACTTACCTACTTAAAATAAATTTATTAATTACGCAATTAGTTCGGGAATGCAAACCTCTTCAAGTTAAGACAGAAAAATACTTTAACCTCTCAATCAACGCAGTTTTTACTATTGTTATGTTGATGTTAAAAAGAGTCCTTAAAATTTCATTAACTCGTTTATTGAAAAGCTATTGAAAAAATATTCAAGTGCAGCCTTTATTGTTGTATTCCACATTACCCATAACAGTTAAGACAACTCACAATTTCCATAAAAATATTTCGCTCTTAAAATTCGCTTTTTTCCATGTACGAGTATTTTCAATTACATGAATTATGCTGAAATTGCATTTTCTCATTCAGTTACTTAACACCTGATTGCATTAACTATTTTTGAAGTTGTGCGTTGATCGATAACTTGGCATAGTTGTATATTTATCCGTCAATATCCATTAGCGGTGATTGTTAATTGATGGCTTCACAATCAGTGGCACTCCATCGCCAACCGAGTCCTTCAATCAGACTAATTATGGCATTTTAAAATACTTGTACAATCCGCAGCAGTCAGCCACTCATCCAGTTAACCATATCGCCTATCCCCTTCACACTTCTGCCACGCCTTCCACGCCCATTTCCAGGCAATCCATTTTTCATTCAGTCGCTTAATGAGCCGATGTTGCAATGAGTCTGAAATCTGGGAATTGAGCTGCTGGCAAACAGCTACAACATCTAAGGAATCAATTAGCATTTCGCGCTCTGATTTTCCATCTCCTTTCCTCGCTATAGCTTACCCTCTCTCTCTCTCTCTCTCAGGCAGTTCATCTGCACCCTCTTTATACGTCTTGTTTCAAGGTCAAAGTTCACACTTCATAGTTTTTCACTTTCCAAATGTGTGCACTTAATTATGCAGCTTGTTAGTGCCGCAAAAATTAAAAGAAAACTACTGTGGAAGAACTCCTTTTGGGGAAGGCGACTGTAGGAGACCCTGTAGCTAGTGCTGAGTGGACTTGTAGGCAGTGTTCTAGAGTTCTAGCTCTAACTTCTGTAGTCTCTGAGTACATATGTGACACTTCTACTTCTACTGCCCCACAAGCTTAGAACACTCCCTACTTCCTTGCAGTAACAGGTCTTTGAAAGCGGCTGAACTGAAAAGCTGAAGGCGGCTGTAAGAGACCCTGTAGCTAGTGCTGAGTGGACTTGGTTAGGCAGGTTTTACTTACAAGTATTTAGTTTCCAGCTCTAGGGTTCTAGCTCTACCTTCTACAGTCTCTGAGTACTTATGTGACACTTCTACTTCTACTACTGCCCCACAAGTCCAGAACACCCCCTACTTTCTTTCAATAACAGGTCTTTGAAAGCGACTGAGCTGTGAAAGTAGCAGCACAGCCACAGCTGGTAGCCAAAAATATTTTTATATATAAAACGCTTTTGCTGCTTTCATTTTTGGCACAGTTTTGTGCCCAAGGCTAACAGCTGCCCCACTGCCTATAAACGGCGCAGGAGTTGGAGAAAATTTCAAAAAAAAATGAAAGGAAGAAGAAAAAGGCATTGGAATAGGAAGCCAGTAGGAGAGGGAAAGCGGAGCGTGAAAAGTTTTGAAAAGGTGAATACAGTAAAGTTGTGAGAGCTGCAACTGTTGTCTGACTAGCATGTTGCGCGAGAGAGAGAGAGAGAGAGAGAGGGCAGTGGAAAGGGAGAGCAAGAGTTAAATCCAACTTTTGTGATGTGTCAAGCACGTGTGGCATGTGGCATGTGGCAAAGAGGCACTCAAGCATATGCCACATTGCTGCAAACAGCACCCAAAAAGTTTGAGCTACAGTTTAGCACTTTTCAGCTGAAGCCCAAAGTTAACGCATCCGTTTCTACCTGTGCCCAGTTCCCATTCAAGCTGTCGACCGCAGTTGGCATTTCCAATCGTAGCGCGTGAGCTGAGTGGGAATGGGAATGAATATGGAGTTAAAAGCGTTGTCAGATCAGCAGCAAGGCCTTTGAGTACAACCCTGATCAAACTGGCGATCTGGCAGCATTGCTTGTTAAGTTGGCTGCGGTAGCTTATTGGTGTATGGAAATTTATTTCACGTGTATAGAAAGTGTAGTAAGCCAGGCATCACACAATCAGCTGTTAGAATATAAGTACAGTGGAATCCGGTTATAACGACACTCAAGGGACCGACGATTTTACGTCGTTATACCCGGTTGACGCTTTAACCGAAACGAGCAAAGAAAAAAAGCTTGTATGGGGACCAAACAGTCATCGAATTTTCGTCGCAATGACCGGACGGACGCTTTAAGCGGAGTCGTTATAACCGGATTCCACTGTATATGTTTAAGAGCATAGGCATCAGGAAAGAAGAAGAGGAGAATAGAAACGAGTCAGTTTAGAGCGAATGTTGAGGAAGAGCAGAAGCTTTAAATTAAGACGTGAGAGAAGTGGTGAAATATATAAATAAAGCTTGTGATCGAATAAGAAAGAAATTAATATTTTAATACAAAAACTATAAAAGTTTTGTAGTTTTCTTTCCTAATGTTTAATAAGACGCAATTAATTTTTTATTTAAACTTTTTTATTAAACAACGTGCTTTTTGTAGTCATGTTTCGTTGGCGTCTCTAATTGAATGTTGTTTTCATATCTTCCTTCTTAAAGCTAGATCTATCCATGCTTCTCTTATTGGTTAGAGTGCGACCACTATCTATGTTAACTATGTTAACTCGTTAGAGCACTGTTAATGCTAGTAATGACACTGTAAATGTTTTCCAGACTTAAGTTAAGTGATTCCTTTATGAATTTCTGCACTTGGATTTGGTTTCCTCTACTTAACTTCTCTAGAAAACTTTATATTTTGCATAGCACAAATCTACTTTGCTATAAAAACAACTATATTATTTTAAGCCCAGAAAAAACTTCCCAATTTGTCTTGTTGTCACCTCGAGTCTTTTATAACATGCCTGCAAACTTCTTGTATAAACCTGTGGAAGTTTTCAATGTCTCATTACCCAAAGAAACTTCTCTAATTAGAAAATATTTGGAGTGTCATGCCAACACGTAGAACTTTTAAAAACAACTCAAGATTGAGCTCAAAATCTGTTGTTAATTTTGGGCTGCAAGATAAACTATTTCCTGGTTAAGGTACTTGCCATTAAATGGGGGTTTGAGCAGAGGACAGGGACGCTGCAAAGTATGCAACAAGTTTTGCAGAGAACAAACGCAAACGAGTTTCGAGTTTCAACAAATTTTCAGCAGGGAAACGCAACGTGTTTTATGCCTGTGTGTTAAACAAATCTTGTGTTCCATAGCCAAACAAAAAACCAAATAAATAAACCAAAAAAAAAGGAAAACGACCCAACGTTTTTGTGCGACATTCAACATCGATTAAAGTAACTCGATCCCAACGCAATGTCTGGCAACGCCAGTGACAGCAATGGCGCTGCAGGTGGCAGCCACGCGCCCTCCCAGCCACCGCCACAGTACATAATCACAACGCCCAGCGAAGTCGATGCCGATGAGGTGCGTTCCATGGCCGATCTCGAGCTGAGTTCACCCGGCGATGACAGCGTGTTTGGCTCCATCTCCGAGCAGCAACAGTTGCTGCAACAGCAGCAACAGACACGGCACTCACACACCCAAAAGTACAGTCAAACATCGAGCACCAGCACGAGCAGCACAAGCAGCAAACTTGCCACACGCTCCTATTCCGTGACGAGCAGCAGCAGCAGCAGCGGTGTGGCAGCTGCAACTGCAGCGGCAGCAGCACAACTGGGCAGCACAGCAACCACATGCATTGCACAGCAGCAGCAGCAGCAGAAGATCATGTCGAGCAGTACACGTAGTCAGAGTTTGCAGTCGAGTGCGATTGTGAGTGAACAGAGTGGACACATGTTGAGTACGGCAGCTGCATTGGCCCAGCAGTTGAAGGCACAATCCTCGACATCGATAATAACGAGTGAGCAGCGGAGTAGCAGCAGCACCAGCAGCAGCACAACACGTTACATGACATCGAGCACACAGCAGCAGCTACAGGGTGTCACAACTAGCACATCGACGGGTGGTGGCAAATCGAAATTTCAAAGTTTCTTGCAACAGCCGGAGGCACACGGCTATTTAACGGCACATCAGAAGCATGTACGGCAATTTGTGCGCTCAACATCGGCACATTCGGAGGCAGCAGCGAGCATGACACCGGTTAGCGGTGCCAGACCGGAGAAATGCATACGCAGTGCATCGACACAAATCGATGATGTTAGCGCTTGCAGCGGTGATGCCACCTCGGTCGAGGGTGGCATGCAAATCTCCTCCATGTCCAAGTTGGGCTTGCAGCAATCCTCATCAATACTCATCTCCAAATCGGCCGAAACTATTGAGATGAAAAGCAGTTCGACCACATCGGCTGGCATGCGCACCCAGTTGACCTTGAGTGGCGGCTTTCTGGCACCACCCAATCGTAAGATAACCATTTTGAGTCCCATTCATGCACCGCCGGGACTACATGACATGCTCAAGCGTGCAGGCAGATCACCGCTATCGCCGCGCATCAGTTTCCCGGGCAGCGAGGCAGATCTCTTTGGGTGAGTCACACACGATTTTCAAGAATTTATTTAGTGAGTCTTTATTTAAAAAGGTTTTTAAAACTTCGTCTTGGGGATTTAAAGCATAAAATTAAAATATTAACTCTAAACCAAGAAAAAACGGTTATACGGCTCGCCGTAGGTTAAATACACTTGCAGTCATTCATATTGCGTTGCTTTGTTTTCAACCACCAATTATTTCTTTAGTAGCTATATGCTATAGTAGTCCGATTTGGATGGAATTTGGTCAACAGCCGGAGAACGAATAGAAATGCATATGGCGTGAATTTGGTTGAAATCGGTCAATAGACACCGAAAATGTTCATACATTTGCATGCATTTCGACCGATTGTTCCTATGGGAGCTATATGATATAGTAGTCAGATCTGTCCGATTTTTACAACTGATCTGCGTGCAGAGAGTATACACATCTGTACCAAGTTTTATTGAGATAGCTTTAAAACTGAGAGACTAGTTCGCATAGAAACAGACGGACATGGCTATATCGACTCAGATGTTGATGCTGATCAAGAATATATATACTTTTTAGTGTCGGAAACGCCTCCTCCAATGCATTACAAACTTCGTTACAAAACCAATATACCCTCTGCAAGGGTATAAAAGGGGTGGAAAAGAGCCTTCAAAACTCTTTCATGAAGCTCAAAATATTGTATGCGGTTTAGTCAACCATTTCATAGAGCAGACGAAGGTTTGATCAAACGAATTATGTTCACTAATTTATTTTTAAAATATCTAAAATTATATGCGATTTATCTAGCATAAGTACAGGGTTTTTTACAGCCCCTTTCCAGTCCTTGCTTGAAATGATTAAACTAGTAAAACTGTTCCTCATGTTTCCTTTTTAAATCCTTTTAAAAACTCCAGCGGAAACTCAACTATTTATTTACTTCCGCAGCCCAAATTTAAGTCTATAAAAAGTTTTAAACCTTCTGCAGTTTTATTTAAATTAATATGTAAATTATTAATTTACAATCCATTTCGGCTTGGAGTTACTTAGCTTACAATAAACTACTTTAAAAACAAAGAGAGAAACATTTAAATTAAAATTATTTCATTAACAAATACAATAGTTGCTCAACCCATGCTCCTTACAAAAATAGCCTCAAGGATATTCATTTCTTAGACTGAACTAGCAAATTTCTCTCTTCACAAAACTACAAAAGTAAATTGAAATTAAGCAAATTATGTTTGAAATTTATTTGTTTATTTATGAATTAAGCAGTTCCTCAGTTTGACATGAAATCGCTTAAGAAACTCGCATTGTTTGTGTAAGCAACTGAAAGGAAGTGGAGGAGGTGGAGAGGTGGGGAAGCCGTAGGAGGGCGAAAGAGACAGCAATAAGAAGAAGTGAGGTTAGGGGGGGAAAGTCAAGCAGTAGGAGGGCGAAAAGGACAGCAATAAGAAGTCAGGATAGGGGGAAAGTAAAGCAGTAGGTGGACGAAAGGGACAGCAATAAGAAGAAGTGAGGTTAGGGGGGGAAAGTCAAGCAGTAGGAGGGCGAAAAGGACAGCAATAAGAAGTCAGGATAGGGGGAAAGTAAAGCAGTTGGAGTGCGAAAGGGACAGAAGTAAGGTTAGGGGGAAAGTCATGCAGTTGGAGTGCGAAAAGGACAGCAATAAGCAGAAGTAGGAGGAAGTAGGTTAGGGGGAAAGTCAAGCAGTTGAAAAGGACAGCAATAAGCAGCAAAAGACAATCTTTTGATTAACAACATTGTGGAGATGTGCTCAGTCTTTTTGTGCCTACAGCTAATGAGCTTGTTTATATCCGTATTCATGTCCTTGTCAGCGTACACTGTACACTGTACACTGTACATGTCTATGCTTGTCTTCTGCTGCTTGTTGTTGCTGTTCGTGTCCGTGTCAGCATCTGCGTTTGTAATTGTGTCCGGAATTTGCCTGCAAAATGTGCGCTTCTTATTGTTAATTGTTGTTTGTATTTTTTTTTTGTTTTTTTTTTTTTTGGTCTGTGGCACAAATCGCGCATACGCTCCGTGTGTCACTCGCAGTTCGACAGTTGCCAGTTGTCAGAGCCGCTGCGACGTCGACCCACTGGCCGTCTATCTCCCTGTCCCTCTCCAACTATCTCTGTCTCTCTCTTTGTGGCCGTTGTCAAAATGCCAAAATTCTTTGTCATTGTCGTATAATTAAATTTAAATGTTTTCGTTTTGCGAGGCCTGGCAACGACAGCGACATCTGAGCGATAAGTTTAGACGGAGGAGGGGGATAAGTCGATGAGAGGGAGAGTGAGAGAGGGAGAGATGGGGAGAGAGAGGGAGAGACAGACGGAGAGGTGCTAATAGTGAGGCAGCGGAATGTATCTGTATTAATAATAGCAGCCAGTCTGTTCAATTTTTAATGAACCAGTCACAACAACAACAACAAACACATTGACTACGAGCACAACAACAACGGGAACTCAAATTCGTCAGCGGCAGTTAACAATTATTGCAATTATCCTGCAGGACCCTGATGACAGTCTATCTGATAAATGCTCGAACTTATCATAATTGAGAAGCCAACATAAAAGCGGGCAAAAAATAATAGGTGCTATGGGTATTTGTAGACAACATGAATGGCAAATACCCTGTAGATGCTGTAAAAGTTACTCTCGATTTTAAAGCAAGGAACATAAAAGCGGAGGGGGAAACTAAAATATGGAAAATAAAAGTCAATCCCATGACTGGCAAATACCCTGTAGAGGCTGTGAAATTACTCTCGACTTTATAGAAAGAAACAAGAACAGTAAGGAGGGAATTTCAAGGAAACTATAATCTCGGAAAAAAAGTCAATACCAGGTACTAACAATATTTATTATTGAATTATTAATACTCATGAGGGTTAAAGCCAACCTATGAACCCCACTTGCTACTGTCTCATCGACGGGGTATACACACAGACCTCTAATTATATTACAGCATATTTAAACAAGTAAGGAAGGATACAGTCGAGCGAGTCGATTATAGATGAACCCATACTCCGTTGAGTGCCCATTTTTCCATACAAATATACAATTTTCGGCCGAAGCTATAATTGTCCGATCCAAATTGGTGAAGACGGTTATAATGATATCATACTTGTCCTTTCCAAGTTATGGTATTGTGAAATTTGCGGTGGCGGTAGGGGGCGTGGCTACAGTTTAAAAACAAATTTGATCTGCTCGCGAAGGAGACGGAGTTTCATTCCAAATTTGCTGGCTCTATCTCTTGTAGTCTCTGAGATTTACATGTTCATACGGACGGACATTGCTATATCGTCTCAACTGTTGATGCTGATCAAGAATATATATACTTTATGGGGTCGGTATTGCTTCCTTCTGCCTGTTACGCACATTTCGCTTCTTTTAAGATTACGGGCTGAGAAGCCACATTTCTGCACAATTCAGCCAACTTCCCTTTATCCAGGGTATTTCAAATTAAAAGGGGAAATTGTACCATCAACTGAATCGAATTGAATTGAATTGAAATGCGTGTAAATGCAAATCGACTAACAGATTAAAATGCAAGTCAACGCGATGCTCTTAAATTATAAGCCCGCATAATTATATAAATTAAACAGTTGCCAGCTGTCCGCCCGTCCGTCGGTCTGTCGAATCAATCCCATTCAGTTAAGCCCTCAACAAAAAATTGCATAATTTATAATTCGCGTGTTTGCGCAATTTTTCTCTCCCACTTCCACTCTTACTTTTCCACTTCCTTTTCACTTTTGATTTTCTTGTTAATGCACAAAATAATACCCATAATGAGCATAAAACGTGTGATGATATTTAATACGTGTATTTAGGCACTTTTCCCATCAACTAAAGTTAAATTTGGCACCCCAAAGACTTGTAAACAAATGGGTACTATATAATAAGAAGCACTGATTAAATCAGAAAAGAATTTTTTCATATTATAATAAAAATGTTTACACAATTTCACTACGAAAACTTTCACAAATTAGTAGAAGTCAAAAATTGTGGGCTGCAAGAATCGAAAAATCTGCAAAATAATTGAAAAAAAACATTAAAATATGTAAAAAAAAAAAAAACAATATTAATATAATAATAATGATTAAATAAACTCATAAAAAACAAGAAAAAACGGTTATCTTCGGCTCGCCGAAGATTAAATACCCTTGCAGTCATGAATATTGCGTTAATTTGGTTTCAATCACCAATTATTTCTATGATAGCTATATGATTTAGTAGTCCGATTTGGATGAAATTTGCTCAACAGTCGGAGAACGATTAGAAATGCATATGTCGTGAATTTGGTTGAAATCGGTCAATAGACACCGAAAATGTTCATACACTTGCATGCATTTCAACCGTTTTTTCCTATGGGATCTATATGATATATTGGTCCGATCTGTTTGGTTTTTACAATGGATTTGCGTGCAGGGAGAATACACATCTGTACCAAGTTTCATCGTGATAGCTTTAAAACTGAGAGACTAGTTCGCATAGAAACATACGGACAGGCGGACATGGCTACATCGACTCGGCTGCTGATGATCAGGAATATATATGCTTTATGGTGTCAGAAACGCCTAATTCAATGCGTTACAAACTTCTTGACAAAAATATAATATCATCTGAAAGGGTATAAATATGTAAATAGAAAGTCTGATTAAAATTAAAACCGACTTAATGAAATTTATAAAATATCTGCTAAAATCAATTAATCAAAATTTCAATTCAAACACTCGATTTAACACTAGAAATAGGAGCTAATATTGCTCTTATAAATTTTATTTTTAAATTTATATTTCATGACTGCTGTTCAAAATGTATTACATTTATTTCAGCAGTCGTTATACCAATTTAGAGTGTTCCAAAACTCAATTAAATAGTACAACTACCGGGAACGACGGTATGCGGTTAGTTGACTGCAGTTTTAGATACACAAAAGGAACTAATTCAAATGTTTTAATTAGTGCAGAGCTTTTACAATGAATACAATTCCATTAAGTTTTAAGTTACTTTTACAGTAAATATATAATTATACTTTTAGAACTAAACACAATTTTGTTTATCGAATTTACCGCCTTTCCAGCGTTATAAACTTTATGTTTTTAATTACATTCCTGAAATTAAATACTTCAAGACTTTTTTAATTCAGTTGTTTGATTTTAGTTAAATGCGTTTACAGTGTAATTCCATGTAACTGTTTAAAAGCCAAAAGTTTTACTGCTTTCACTGTGGCGAACTTAACACTTGGACTTGGACTTGGACCAAGATAAATGGCTGCTTGTTTTCCGTATTAATTGACTGTCGAAACTTTTGTTGTGCGCACTTCAGCAGCAGAACTAACGGTCGATTCATGTCGTTGAGGAGTCTGGCAACCTCGTTTAGACGCCCCCACTCCTCCCCCAACACCAACGCACTTCTTTGTTTATAGCCGTAGGGGCGTTGAACAATTAACAAAATAATCAGTTGCATCAAAAGCGACAAGTGCACATGTTAATCAATTATAAACTGAACATAACCTAAATAAAATCATCCCCACGTGCATTTTGACAACCCTTTTGAATAGGGCTGCAGTACACACGCTCTCGCAGATGCTGTACTGTGGTGAAATTAGCAACTTTTTTGGAGAAATAAATAATTGGCCTGAACTAAATAATTGTGACAAATTCAGTCAATTAAGAGTACGGAAACTTATAAAAAATTTCAATTTAATGATGTGATAAGTTTAGATAAATTGTTGGTTAAAGGTTTCTTATTTTTGGTATATATTTAAGCCATTCTTGACTCAAAATTATACAGTTATATTAAGTTTCGGTAGGCTTTTACTGATAGGTTGTTAAATAAAGACAAAAGAGTTATTAAAATATTTTTTAACCTATTTAATTTTAAATTAAAATTGCTATGCATAATTTAAATACACGATTTTTTTTACACAAAGCTGTACTTAAAAGTCTAACAGTTCTATGCTAAATTGCTCAAATTAAATATGCAGTGAAAGCTCTACTCGCGGACAGCTCCCTCTGGCGGACAGCTCTTAAAAGTCAGTACTTAAAAGTCTAAAAGTTTTGTGCTAAATTAGACATTAATGTACAGTAAAAACTCTACTCGCGGACAGCTCCCTGAGTCGGTCAGCTCCCTTGGGCGGACAGCTCCCTTAGGCGAACAGCTCCGTTAGGCAGACAGCTCCGTTAGGCGGACAGCTCTCTCAGGACAGCTACTTTAGCCGACCGAATTTTATAGTTTTTAAGCATGATTTTCATACAAAATCCGTTCTCTACGGTGGACATCTCCCTTGGGCGGACAAAATACTGGAACTGTGGCTGTCCGGCAAGGGAGCTTTCACTGTACATGATTAATTTTTGGACATATATAAAAATTTCCAATATTTAAATAATTTATTTACTTAAAATTCCAACATTTTAAAGCTAAATTTGTAAAAATAAATATATTAATAATCGTTTAGCTAACTCGCTTGCATGTCCAATTTGCAGCCTCCAATTTGTGTGCCAAAATCATGACATTTTTACCACTGTGCACCGTTATTGTTAAAGAGCATGTTTGCTCTTAACTATGCGGTTAGCTTTAAATTGTTGTTGGGCTCCCAAGGCTTAGAGGGGAGTGAGAGGAGAGGGATGAGGGGCGACGAGGGCTAACCACTCGACAAAACGCCAACCCTGCTCTGTAGAAAGGGGCTTAGTGAGTGAGTGGTGTGAGGAGTGTGAGGGGTGTGGGGCGTGGGGGCGTGGGGTGTGTGCATAGGGTCCTCTGATAGCATAACTCTCGGAATGTGCATAAATCTCTTAAAGCCAAGGGCTCAACTTTTGCGCTTTATGTATGCGTGACTTATGTTTACAGTTTATTTATTATTTAAAATATAAGAGAACAAATGGGTCGAGCAATGCGCCTCCATCGACCAAAAAACAAAGATAAAAAATTATTCGTACAGCCCGAAAGAGACGGCGGGAGAGTGTAAGGCAGGGAGAGAGGGGGAGGGGAACAAAACTTTACCTCGGGGACCTACGAAAGCCTTGGGGACAAACTCGACTTTCACTTTGACTTGGACTCCATTTATATGTGTCCAAATATTTTTCAATACTTTGTCTCACTTACACAGGGCTCAGTCTTTCTAACTCCCTGTCTCTCTCTCTCTCTCTCTCTGACTGTCACTCTGTGTGCTTTGGTTGCTCAAAGAGAACGCAACGTCTAATGCTAAATTAAACTGAGCAGCTGAAGGCGTTTTGGGAGCCCGATTAGAGGCCAAGCGGAAGCAGCGACCTCCAACTCCCAAGCCCTCAAAGTGCCGCCAAACTGTACAGGATTCAATGACAAACAGACCAAATGAAACCCGCAGACAACAACAAACAAGAAAACGAAAGAAAGCTGAGAAAAAAAAACAAAGGAATAAACACAAAATGTGACACAAAACTGAAGATATGCGGGCCGAAGGCGGCCTAATGTTCCCGTAGGTCGAGTACTCGGGAAAACCCTTTCAAGACTTTGCAGAGAGAAAAGAAATTGAAAGGCTTTAAGCGACAGCACGACTGCGAGACACCCGTTAAAAGTAGGCTGTGCTTTTTATATATACAGGGTGCGGCAGTTAGTGTTAGCAACTTATGCTTGATTATAGCTTTCAATTCCTAAGGTCTGCCCAGTTATGACTACTTCTAATGGGCATAACTCTCGCTTAACCTAACCAAACACCGCTTAGACTGCATACCCACTGCACTGCTTTGTAACGGGTGCTCAAAACCAAATAAAAGCTCAAAAAAAGAAGACGGCACGGAGTAGAAAATACTTGTTCACATGCCGACGCAGTGCGCGTGCCTTTGTGTTTGCATATTAAATTCGCGTTGCATACTTTTTTGGGCGATAATGAAGGCATTTTTGCCCGAATGACTTTGGCATTGGAGTCGCTTTGTAGCTGGTAGAGTGGGGAAATGGGAGAGTGGGGAGAATGGAAATGGAAAACGGTCTCAAGGTGCCAGCAAGAGCTGTGAAAAAGGTTCCCACAAGTGAGTGTGCTTGTGTGTGTTTGTGTGTATATTGCGTATTTGTCGCCTCAATTAACTGACTGAAAGAGACACTTCCCCTTTTTGGCCATTAAGCGGATATCTCTAATAAAACATAGAACTTCGTTTGTACAACAATAAATAACGGCTGTAGTTACACACTCAGGGGCCCCTACATCTGGGCACATGTTATGCAAACATCGCCAAAAATCCTTAAACAACAGGGCAAACCGAAAGAGGAAATGAACGATTTGCGTTGCGAAAAAAAGCTAAATAAATTTTCATTTGCGTGGGACGCAGATTAAATCTAATTGCGGACTAAATAAATTTATGACTCGAATGGCAGTTTATACAGTAACTGTATGTGTTTAATTCGAGGGTCGCAGTGCATAATGTAGGCCATAAGGATACACTACAAGACTGTTTAAAAAATATATATTTAAAAAAAAAAAGATTTTCTTTTCAAAGTTCTACGAGAACATGAAGTCTTCAGTTGGAAGAGTAGTCACGTTTGTTTAATTAAATCTTTAAAAATATTAAATAATTGACAAAAAGTTATTTTATTTTAATATCAAATTAATTAATCTGCATTATAAATTTAAGCAGCTTTGGCTTAAAATAAAATTTTCTTAAAATTAATTTTTTATAAAAAAGAAAATAATTTTCAATTACTGTTCCAACCATATTTGAGAATTGAAATGATTTTTTATATTATAGTTATTATTTTTATTTAAGGACTTAAAGTTAAGCCTACAGCGCTTCAGTATTTGAAATAAATTTTTTTTTTTTTTTTTTTTTTTTTTTTTTTTTTTAGTTTAAAAACTCGTAATACTAATATAAAAACATATACTGGAGTATCAAGATGTTACACGATTGACATGCATTGACTCTTCTACATATCGAATTAGGTTTAAAAAAAAATCACCTAATAAATAACAAAATAAAAAAAAATTTTCAAGGATTTGCCATGCCATTTGATTTCCTGATTTACTGATAAACAAACTGCTTAAAATGTACAACAAAAGATGACATGAAGATGACACTTTAAATACAAGCTTTTTAACCAAACAAATAAAGTTTATTTATCAAAATAAAAGAAAGCTTTTAAAGCTTCATAAAATATTAAAAGAAAACACAAAGCGTCAAGTCAAACTAAATCTCTAAGAACCAGTTTTGCATAAGAGTTAATACTGACACTAAAGCACTTAATCAGTATAATTAACAGCGCAAATGGAATAATGATAATTGACATCAATTAAATGCAACTCATTTTGCTGGGAAGTCATGAGTTCTTCCATTTGTCAAAAGTGCAGCATTTAAAATGCATGCACTTCCTTTATCAACTAATTAACAATGCCAGTGTAATTTAATTGACAACTTAATGGATTTCTTAACCCCTGCCTTAACCCCTCGCAGACCCTAATGGATTTTCGCATTATTCAAATATTTTTAGAATTTCTATGGGGAATAATAAATTGTGTAGAAGTGCAATCAAAGGTTATGATACCAATTTCATGTGCAGTCTAAAGATAATTCATTTAATTAAACGCCAAGTTATGGCGAAATGTCAAGTGTGACAGAAAAGCTCTTCACAACAATTTAATTAAAACTAATTGCAAAAGTTACGCTCGAGTGGGTTTTAAAATAGAGTTTTCCCTTGATTTCTGACAGTTTTTTGTTCTTTTAGTTTCTGTTGTTGTTGATCAGGAATTTGTGTGCCTTATGGGAGCAGGCATGCTTTTTATACCCTTGCAGAGGGTATTATCTTTTTGTCACGAGGTTTGTAACGCATTGAAGGAGGCGTTTCCGACACCATAAAGCATATATATTCTTGATCAGCATCAACAGCCGAGTCGGTATAGCCGTGTCTGTCTGTCCGTCTGTTTCTATGCGAACTAGTCTCTCAGTTTTAAAGCTATCTTAATGAAACTTGGTACAGATGTGTATTCTCTCTGCACGCAGATCATTTGTAAAAATCGCACAGATCAGACCACTATATCATATAGCTCCCATAGGAACAATCGGTCGAAATGCATGCAAATGTATGAAGATTTTCGGAGTCTATTGACCGATTTCAATTAAATTCACTCGATATGCACTTCAAATCGTTCTCCGACTGTTGATCAAATTTCATCCAAATCGGACTACTATATTATATAGCTACTATAGAAAGAATTGGTGATTGAAACCATATTAACCTAGAACTAGTTTTGAGTACAGAATTCAGATTCAGAAAACTCTCGTGATATTTCTAGCTGAAATTCTTACTGAAAAAAACTATCTCAACACCATTGTATCCTGTTTTTTCATCCATCAGAAACTTTAAATATTTCCATTAAGGTATTAGCATTGATTAAAGAAACTTTTCCCTTTGTTTCTTACTTTTTAGTCAAGACTTTTTAAATTTGCTGCAATCAGTAGTTTGTGCCAGAAATGATTAAAGTTAAAGACGGCTTAACTGGCAGATAAACAAGCTAAAGCATATAATAAATAGCATTAAAATTATGCAACGTCAGCAAAATAGAAAAAAAGCAACTAAAAGAGGCGTGTTAATTGGTTTGAAAAACACAAAAACAGTTAATTAGCACGTAATGCAATATGAGTGCGTAAGAAGAAGAAAAACATATGAGAGCAGTGGGTGCCGAGGGGTGTGGGGGGAGGGTGGTAAAAGTGCTTAATAATAAGCATACGCCACGTGTCACAGCTGCAAAGCAGCAGCAGCGACAGACTTGATAAGGATAAGCAGACGGTATAATCTCAGCTCAGATACACACATATATAGGCAGGAGAAACAGGTGCGACAAGTCAAGCAAGTGAAGCAGAGAGAGAGAGAGAGATGGCAGCGCTTCCTGGCAGGTCGCAGTCGGAAAGCCGCCAGCGCTTAAGGCTAAGCAGCCACAAAGTATGCAGCGCGGCTGCAACAAGCTAACAGACAGCCAAAAAAAGAGAGAAAACCTTCAATAAAGGCAGAGAAAACAAACACAAAGGGAAGAGCAAAACGGCGGTATATAAATAAAAGGCATAAAAAACAGTGAGTGCACTTCACTGGCATTTTTAGCTAGGTATCAAGCTACAAAAGGCTAAAAAGGGGGCTAAAAAAAGGGCTTTACAGACTGCCCACAAGAGCTCAGCAAACTGATTATTCGATTTGCATCAACAATAAAGTTTGTAGGAAATTGTTTGTAGTTTTCGATCAAAAAAGGCTAAAATTTAGAGGGGCAAATAAGTAGCTAGAAAATACCTATTAAGAAGAGCGCAACTTAGTTGATGGTTTCATTAACGGTACACACAGCAAAAACATAAATTCCATTCCATTCCACTCTAACAAGGAGCTAAAACTCGCTAGCTAGAAAGCTTCAGAGCTTTCAAAGCTTTGTGCAGCTTTTTTAAACAAAAACTTTTCTTTCGTCTAGCACATACATGCTGCGCAGCTTTCTTGGGGATACCGCACCAGCTTTGAGCTTTTGAAAGCTCCGCTGACTTGCCGCACAGTCACTGAGTCACAGAGCTTTCTGTTGCTGCGGGTCAGGAATTTAATGAAAAGCTCACTCACAAATGGCATTAACGAACTCAGCTGAAATGTAATAAGGGAAATAGCATTTAATACAAATTAAAACCTGAATTAAGTGAAAGGGAATGAAAAGCGTGTAACTGAATGTGGAGTGCAAAGGAATCTAATAGAAAAGACAAAAATGGGAATAATAATGAAGAGTTTGTTTGGGTTCAAAGAGGAAAAAATAAATGAAAGGGAGTAAACAGAAAAAGTAGCAAATATGAGGAATACTTGGGATAGTAGAGAGTTGTGTAAAGGGGGATTTTGATAGGATAAAAGAGGCATAAATAAATTATTGAAAATATTTATATTATTATTCTACTTTAACTATATTTATTTATTAACGCAAAGTAAAGCAGTCACGAGTATTTTATTAATTAATTAGGTAATAAGTCTAATTAATTAATGTCTAATTAGAAAAAAAAAAAAAAGTATAGATTAATAATTAAAATTCATGATTATATTAAAAATTGGGTATATAGTCGCCTTGAAACATTTGGATACCCTTTAATCTATTTCATGGTTGTGTCATGGCTTAGGTGATGGTCTTTAACAAGTTTGATTAAAATAGCTGGATAGAAAATTATTATACTTGGAGCATATTTTCGACCGATTGTATCTAGCAGCTAGGCAGCTCTACGATATAGGAATGCGATTCAAATGAAACTTGGTCAATATATTGATATGATTAATATCTTGATTGATATATTGGCATAGTGTGTGAGCTTAACTAAAATTGCTAAGTAAACACAGCATTTTTTCAAACTATCCCACATTTAGACATTATTTTGAACCGATTCTGGAAAAAATGAAATAGGTACAGTTGTCCGATTTGGATCCAACTTTGTCAGTGCAGTA
This sequence comes from Drosophila dunni, assembly GCA_018152125.1. Taxonomy (NCBI): domain Eukaryota; kingdom Metazoa; phylum Arthropoda; class Insecta; order Diptera; family Drosophilidae; genus Drosophila; species Drosophila dunni. The sequence goes on along the minus strand of JAECXC010004147.1, from coordinate 9,189,849 downwards.
GTAGTAGTTCCTGGACATGTGCTCGGATATTATAGCTAACAAAAAAAGTTTTCAAAATTATACGACAGTGAAAGCTTCCTTGGCCGGACAGCTACGGTTCCAGTATTTTTGTCCGCCTAAGAGAACGGATTTTTTTGTCCGCGAGTAGAGCTTTCACTGTATATATGCAATTTTTACCTGGTTTTACCTTTGCATGAAGATAGAACGTTGTAAAGAGGGCGTGTCAAACATACAAAAATAAATTTCGACCTTCGACCAAACACACATTAAATTAAAATTGTTTAAATGAAAAATAAACTGAAAACGTAAACAGTAAAATGTTTAAATCAAGTACCATATTTTACTATTAAAATCTTAAACGGGTTTTACAGGAGTGAATTATAAATAAATTGAATAAAATAAATTTATAATAGCTTAAGTATTTTTCAACCCGTCTCTGCCTATTTACTTAGACCACCGTTGACCAATTGAAACGCCCTTTAAAGTTAAGCCAGGCCTTTGATTGGCTAATGGGGTCTTATCCCACTTTAAGCACTGCCAATGCATTAACTTGACTAATTTATATGACTTTCTTTACTTTCTCCTTACAGGTAAGTCGAAGATTGCGGCTAAAATCATTTCCTTGTACGCCACTCGTCCCACTCGTCTTTTCTTTGGTGCGGTAAGCTGTCACATAAGCAGAAACAAATTTTTTATCAAATTACACGGCAAGAAGATAGAAATTCTTGTTCATTTTATTTTTCCGAGGCGCTTTTTTTTTGGGCTAAAAGCATCGCGGACTTTTGCGGTCTAATGGACCAACGTGTTGGGTACTGATGGTTGGCCATTATACATAAATAACAATCAATAAGCCAAGTTAGTGTGGGAGAATTTTTTAAAATGTTGCGTATACGCAACTGGTTGTCGATCGAAAGGGGCGGGGGGCGGGTGCGGGGGCGTGGTCATGTCGTGGGGCAACCGGAAAACAATCTGCAACACGTTGAACCTTGGCATTTTTTTCCCGCTCCTTTTTGTTACTTCTGTGATTAACTTTGGGAAGCTGCAGCTGCTTGTTGACTTGCCACACCCACCGCCCACCGCCCACTCACCGCTGGCAACGTTGGGGCATGGCCAACAGCACTAGCTGCCCCAAAGCTGCAACTTATTTGTTATCAAGTGCAACAGAGCAAAGGAAAAAAAATTAAAAAATAATAAAAGAGGGAGAAAAAATTGTACTTTAAAACGAATGCAATTTGTTGCCTCGCAGGGAACTGCAGCAGAATTTACTCTCCTACGCTGACTGTATGTGGCACACAGAGAGGGGTAGGGGGATGGAGTGAGAGAGGGAGGAAGAGCGAGACAGAGAGAGAGACAGCGCGGCAGACAAACACACAGCGGGCAGGCAAATCTCAAACGAAAACAGAGTTCAAAGCGCAGGAAATTGAAAGCATTAAAATATGTGAAAAATGAGAGCGAATTGAGTTGGCACAACCGCCACGACTACGCAGATACCCTATAAAATAAAGATATAGCCATTTAAACCGAAAAGTATTGCCATTTGATTTGGCTGCTTACAGTTTAGTTAATTTAATATTTTCTTCTAGCAAAGTTTTTAAAGTTGCTCAACTATAACATACCCTATACCATTACTCAAAGCTGCAGCAAACTCAACGTAGCCTTTGTTTGTTCTTTGTGAATTTATTTGGCATATTTTTAAGGGGGTATTTGCTAGTTCGGCAGTGGGAGGAGTTATGAAAATTAAATTGTAAAACCTTTTGAGTGGAATTCTTGACCGTTTTTGCATAAAAGAAATTCCCTTACGACAAAGAATGTCAAATCAAATTTATGAAAAAAGTATATAGATTAATAAAAAAAAAGAAATAATAAAAATAAAATAATAATAACAATAATAATAATAATAATAATAATAATAATAATAATAATAATAATAATAATAATAATAATAATAATAATAATAATAATAATAATAATAATAATAATAATAATAATAATCATAATAATAATAATAATAATAATAATAATAATAATAATAATAATAATAATAATAATAATAATAATAATAACAATAATAATAATAATAATAATAATAATAATAATAATAATAATAATAATAATAATAATAATAATAATAATAATCATAATAATAATAATAATAATAATAAGAATAATAATAATAATAATAATAATAATAATAATAATAATAATAATATTAATATTAATAATAATAATAATAATAACAATAATAATAATAATAATAATAATAATAATAATAATAATAATAATAACAATAATAATAATAATAATAATAATAAAAACAATATTAATAATAATATAATTATAATAATAATAATAATAATAATAATAATAATAATAAAAATATTAATGATAATAATTTAATTAATAAGGACAATTCCATTAAACTATCTTGCCTAAAATCAAAATGAAATCAATGAAAAATGAAAAAATGAAAATGAAAAATGAAAAGTATCTCATTCAAATACGCATCCATTTGCAGATGTATCTAAATAAAAGTTTAGTACTGTTAACAAACACTAGATAAATCTGGCACTAACAACAATTGGAACATGGCTGAGAGCAAACTGCATGTGATTGTTGCTCTCGTTGCAATACTCGATGCTGTTGTTGCGGTGTACAACACAGCAGTCTACATCTGTGCATATCTGTAGCTACATCTATGTATCTATGTATCTGTAAAGCGAGTGCCTCCTGGGTGTCATATTCCATTCATTATTTAGCTGCTGCTCTTTGTTGTTCTAGTTGTTAGTGTTGTTTTTGTTGTTGTTTTTGTTGTTGTTGTCTGTGGGAGCATAAAGCACAGCTGGAAAATGGCAGCATCAACAGCGGCAGCTAGAAAGGCAAACAATTTTTAATAAATGCCTCAAGGGAAATCTTTAAGCACTTCAAGTGCCATTTCTATGCAATTTTTGTGTTATCGATAAACCGATTAATTTGCTAAACTAATTAAATGTGCCCGGAGATTTCTGCTAAGCTGTTGAGTGTTTTAATACAATTTGTTGGTAAAGAAATTTCGAACAGAAAGAGAAATTTTTCCATGCGAGCTGAGTGAGGTTATCGACAGCTTTATCGATAAGTTTGAGTTGTAGGCGTTAGATATTTGTGGTACCAAAACAAAAGAGTTGTGTGTGATGAATGGTAAAAACTTAAAAAAAACTTAGCTGTTGGATTTACTGATTGATTTCGAAAAAATAGCGATAAATATATCGATAAATTTACTGAGTACACTTAACTCAATTTAAATGAATGGTTAAATTTACTGAATGCACTGAAAACAAATTATATTAATCGATTAATTCATTGAGTCCACTTAACTTAAATTAAATGAATCGATAATTCTAATGAGTGCACTGAACTTAAATCAAATTAATCGATACATTTAATGAGTGTACTTCACTTATATTAAATTAATCGATACATTTTATGAGTGCACTTTACATATATAAAATTAATCGATACATTTCATTAGTACACTTGACTTTAATTAATTTAATCGATACATTTAAAGAGCGCACTTAATTTAATCGAAATTAATCGAAAAATTTTATAAAAGCACTCAACCTATAATTATTATATAAATACCATAAGTACCATTTAATACAGTTAAGTGAAAAGTCTACTAAGCTTTTAAGTGAGATATGCATCAATCGAAAATTGTGTTTAGACCCTGTAATGAGGTAGAACAAGGAGTGTTATAGGTTTTGAGAAAAAAAGTATTTTTTATGCAAACACAAAAACTAAATTTATTTTCAAATTTTCAATTATTTTCAAAGTTCTTTTATTGCTGGTCTTTCCACAGTCGAGTTGACTCCACTATTCTACCTTAGTTGCCATCCCGATTACGACTTTTCATAACTCTAAAAGGGTAGCGACTGCACGTGGTAGAATTTGCCATAGACCAAAGGGACTTTGGGTGTGGGTTGTACAGTGTAGAGTCGTATAAACTGTCGTGTGGTTCAGTGGTTGAGTGGTTTAGGTACTGGGGTGTCTGCTCATTCTGACAGATCGCGGCCATTGGGTTTATGCAAATGATGTCAAAGAGCAGCGCAGCGCTGGAAAGTGACAAGCTTCGCAGCTGAAAGCCATAAACGTAAGAAAAAGAGGAAGAAAAATGCCAACTGCGACCGGCTCTTGAGGTAGGGCCCACAAATTGTAGCATGAGAAGCGGATAGAGCGGCAGTAAGCAGTCAGCAGTCAGCAGTCAGGAGGCGCTGCCATCAAAATTAGCCACCAAGGAGCAAATATCAGCGCATCCAATTGCTTATTGCTCTCGTCGGTCGCTTGTTGAGAGCGTTGGCAATTTTCATTTTGGCCAAAGTGTAGCGTTGACGGATAACTCTCGACCTGGCGATGGCCTTGAGAAAAACAAGCGTCAGATAATTGCAATACGAGCCCCGCAGCACAACTTGGCTAAACTCGCGGACAACAAGCGGTACACTGAGAAAAAAAAACAAGAAAACAAAACTAAATCAAATTAAAGGCCAGCTGCTCTCAAATTGTATGGCTATAACTATGGATAAATTAAGTTTTCCTGACTTTAATCAAGCCTATATCTTGAAGTAGAATAGTCCATCTTTGGTTAATCAAATATTTTATTCATCTGTTGCCAGTTAAATTTTTTTACTTCTTTAAATTATATTACAAATATTTTTTTAATAAATTAAACTTTTTTTTTTGATAAATTAATGAAATATATCATCGTTAATAATAAATCCAATAGTATTTAAAATTATTTTTTGAATAAATCACAAAAAGTATATGTTTTTAATTAAATTAAATTTCTAAATTTTATTTTTTTTAAGATAATGAATATCAGAAACAATAATCCATTTTAAAAAACAATTAATTTTAATATATTTTTTTAATTTTAAAAACTAATTCATCCTTAAAATATTTTTTAATTTTAAAAAATATTTCTTTTTAAACAAATTTTTTTGTTTTAAAAATATATATATTTTTTATTTTTTTTTAAATAACGCATTCTAAAATAATTTATAGTTTTATAAAATTATTTTTATTTATTTAAAATATTTTTTTTTATTTTAAAAATATTTTTTTGGTTCAAAAATACTAATTTTTTTAATTTTTTAAAAATAATTCATTTTAAAAATTCTTTTTAAAATATTTCATTATTTGGCGAGTGATTTTCATACATTTTTTAAATATTTAAAATATTATACAAATTCAAAGTTAAGCAACATGAAAACTAAATAAATAATTAAAATATTTTTTTTTGAGCAGTGTAGCGACTGGCTTAGCTAGGATGGGACACCGTAGAGGCTGGCAGGAGATGTTTGGGGTGGGACTGGGGAGAGGCAAGAGCGTTTGGTCACGAGCGGGTCCGAGTGTCGCGGGTTTTGTGTGTAGCATCTTTTTGCGCACTTTCGTACACGGCGTTCTTATTGGATTGCCGAGCACAAGAAATTTGAAACTTTTTCCCAGGTAGCAAAACGGCAAATGTTGAGTGTTGATGGACCCCAGGACACATCCAGCAGCCAACATTCAGTCAGGCAGTCTGGCAGCTAACAGGTAACAGGTAACAACACCTGAGCACCCACACTTGGGGGCCAATAAGAAAATGCAATCAAGAGCCGAAAGCGCCACCTTGCGGGTCACTCTTAACGTCTTTAGGTTACACTGAAACGGACGGACGCTGCGTAACAGTAAATGACAGGAGCAGAAGGCGGAAATGTGAAAATGGAGAAATGACTAAAAGTCCGAAATTTTTCGGAAGTAATCTTGTAATCGAAAATTAACTTAAGAGACGCCCAATTACACTGGGCTGCCAAAGAAATTGTCACGTAATTCGATAGTGTTGCGAAATTCAGTTAAGTTTCTGCTTAACACCGTTTTACATAGCATACTTTTTGGCGAAATATATTAAAAGAAAGCCACATTTTTAGCTATTTAAATTTAAAGCTATAACATTTATTTTAAAGTGGAGTCAAAATGTGTAAAATTCAAATAAAAGTGTTTTAAAAATTTCCAAAGCTCTTTTAATATAATAAAATATATTCCCTTACGATCGAGAAGCTTTCAATGCAACGATTATGTTACATTGACAATGGCAGCTGCAGCAGCGCCATCTGCAGGCAGCTGCAAGCAGAGCCCATCACTTGACCTAGCTTAGTGAGAGATCCATAACAAATGCAAATTTAACTAAAGCTGTATTGGTTTAGTGGAGTGTGGGACAGGCGGTGAAGGGGAAGTCGAAAAGGTGTGATAAACGAAGTGAGAGAGCAGCAATGCGTAAATGAAGTTTTCAAGTGCAGTGCGCAACAACAACAACAACAACGAGAGCAGCAGCCTGCTGCAACAACAAATAGAAGAGAGTCAGCGCCAATAAACAATAACAACAAATAAGAGTAAGCATGCTATGATAGTAGCAGCGCTGCGACGCTAACACAAGCAGCGCAGTCAACGGCCTAAGAGCGCGCACTTCTGTGTTGCTGCGCAAAGAGAGAGAGAGTAAGCGAACGAGAAAGAGAGCAAGCAACGTAGTGCTCTATGACGTGCTTCCATACACATTCGCACACTCTCCCTCTTTCTATCTTTCTCTTTTCCTCTCGCACACTTGTGCTGTTGTTGACATTTTTGTCCAGCAAAATGAAAAGCAATTACAACTAAAAAGCAGCAGCCGATAAGGACCAACAACAACAAGAATCACAAAAACAGCAACTAAAAGAAACTAAAGAGAGATAAACTAAATTGCAGTCGGCAAATAAATAGAATATTTTGAGTTATTACTCTCTGCGCATGCAGCCAATGGCAGCAACAACAACAACACAGCAGCAGCAGCAGCAACAAGAATTGAAAGATAATCGCAACAAGAGTAATTACGATAACGATTGCAGCAGCAGCAGACGCAGCAGCAGCGGCGTTCGCACAGAGCTTTCAACTTTAGCTAACGAAAATGATGCACAACCTACGCAGCAAAACGTCTGCGTCGCTGTTAGCGTCAGCATAACCGACAGCGACCGCGTCTACTACTATTTTTTGCGCACTTCATTCAGCTTGAGCGGCAGCAGCAGCAGCATCATAGACGACAGCGTCGACGTTGACGTAGCAATAGCGACAGCGACAGCAAAGCGCCGCTCAGTCTCCACACAGCTTCCGTTGGCGTGCTTTGGTGGCTTTGGCTTTGGCTTTGGGCTTTAGCGTTGCTTTTGCTTTTGGCGGCGTGCGTGCGTTTGGTTCGTCAGGCAGTCGGTCGGTCGAATAGTCGGTTCGTCAGTCGGTCGGGCGTCAGTTGGTGGCGCTCGCTCGCTCGCATTATTCGGTCGACGTCGGTTGCTCTCACACAGCAGCAGCAGCAGCAGCAGTGGAAGCAGCAGCTAGCGTTGGCGTTGGCGTCGCGCGTCGCTGGCTCGGTTTGGGACCAGTGTTGTGCGGTCGCTGCAGCTGTTAGCATCGCGAGAGCGCGCCGCGTCGCTGTCGTGTCTCTCATTCATGTGTGTACGTTGCGTGCGTCTGTGTGTGTGTGTGTTGTGTGGACAGACAACAAACCGTATATAACGTACAACGCGCTAAAAAAGAAACAAATGCAAAAAATATTATTATAATAATAGCTATGAAAAATTGAATGCATTTGAAAGCAACCATTTTTTTTTGACAATTTTTTTGTTCTCTCTGAAAAAAAGAAAAGTGCTTGGCAGCGCTGCAGGCCGGCGGCTGTCGCAGTAGCAGCAGCATCCAAGAACGCCAAAAAAAAAAAAAAATAAAATAAAATAAGAGTAAAAGTAAAAAGAAAGAGGCGCACAAAGCAAAACAAAAATTACATAAAACAACAACGGCAACGGCAAAAAGTAAACGAAGAGAAACGGCTGTGAACACGGGCGGGGGGGGGGGGTGAGGGTTAGACAGACCCAAAAAACCGAATCTAAATTAAAATCGTAAATCAACGCAAATCACAGAGAAGCAGTAGCAGCGGCAGAGCCAAAGGAGTGGGAGGCAGTGACAGAAGGAGAAGAAGTAATAATAATAACAACAACAACAACAACAACAGTAGCCGCTTATCAAATGCCGCGACGTCGACGACGCGCACCGCGTGCGTGAGTGTGTGTGTGTGAGTTGGTTTGTGGTCTCCGTGTGTCTGTGTGTGTGTGTGTGCGCTTGTGTTTTTTTCAGTTGTTGTGCATGTGTGCGTGAGTGTGAGGCGAAAATTTTGAACTGGCGGCCAAAGGCGACAACGCCACCGCCGCCGTCGGAGCAGCAGGTGCAGCGCGTCAACGTCAGCGTCGCAGCCAAAGTCTAACGGCCGCACTAACGCCAACAACAACAGCGCTAACAACAACACCGCTGCGAACAAGAGCAACAGCGACAACTACAACAACAACAACCGCAACAACAACAACAACCGCTAGTGCAACAGCCGCTGCATCCACACAGACACCGGCATTTAGAACAAGACATTTGCTCAAAGCAACGGCGAAAGTGAAAAAGAAGAAAAAGTGGAAGCAAATCAGTTTTGTCGATGATACGCTGCAGTCGACGTCGCTGCTAGTGCCGCCCACAGCGGCGTCACTGCAACGCAAACGTTCCACCTGCAGCGCACCGCCGGCGCTTGGTGCAGCCGCAGTGCCGTCTGCTGCCAACGTTCCTCTCTGCATCTCCTGCACACGCCATCACTCTCAGTCGCAGTCGCAGTCGCGATCACACTCTCATTCGCACACAACGACAGCGGCGCGACGTCTGAGTAAATTCTTAAAGCAAACGGCACAAAAGTCAACAGCACACAGCGGCAACGATACAGCTGCAACGCCGGCAGCGCAGCGACGCAAATCGTCGACTGCATCATTGATTGTTGAGACTGCATTGAACGCCGCTGCCGGCCGTTGTGCGGGCAGAGGAGCAGAGAAAGAGGCTGCAACGGCAATTGGCACAGTGGGACGAAACGCTGGAGTTGGACGTGCGGGCACGTGCAGTGGTACTGCTGGCGTCGAGTGCGAAGCGATTGCAAGTCGTCATAGCAGCAGCGCGACAGCGGGAACTGTTACCGAGGACGGTAGCAATAGCAACGCGACAACAACCAACGCCACATCTGCATCGACATCCGCATCGGCATCCGCATCAGCTTCGGCATCCGCATCCGCATCGGCGACAGCAACAACATCCACGTGGTGCGGCAGCATCAATTTTCTGGTGTATATGGTCTGCTCATTTTGTTGTTGCTGCTACAATTTTCGTAACTCTCCATCAAGGTTAGTGGGAAAAAGCACAAGTAACCCCCTACCCCTCTCCCCCTTTTACTTCTCCTCTGCCCACTGTCCTAACCCAAGGGTCACAGATCCTCATTTGATTTCCGCTGCGTTCCTTATGCCCGTTCCTTTCCAGTTGTTCCAAATACTCAACTGTCCTCTCTCCACCTTCAGCCTTAACTTAGCGCAATTTTAGCTTTAAGCTTTTTCAACGGAAACTCTTTAAGTACTGGATTAAGTCGGCGCTTAATCAGTAATCAACAACTACAGATTTCTGGGATTACTTTCTAATGGGCTTTTTCTAAAACTGATTTACTCTAGGCTGGTTGAATTTGTTCGAAATTAATCAAGGGTTTATATTATTTTATTATATTAATTATAGTAATATAGTATTATATTAATTAATACTATTCGACGAGAATGGAATGAACCCAAGATATCAGTCTGAATCACATTTTGGATACATATAAAACTACCAGGAAATTGAGTTTAAGTCGATCTCATGTCTGACTTTAAATATATTTTAAAGCTTCCCTTAACCTTTATTGTGTTAAAGATACAATATATTTAGTCATTAACTGATTGTTGTAGGTTGGAGTTCAAGATTTTATCTAGTTTCATTTATTTCAATAAGTTTAATAGACGTTTCGAATTCCAATTGTGTATAGTCAAAGCTATACTCGCGAACTCTCGCTTAGCTGGTCGAATTTTATAGTTTTTCAGCAAGATTTACATACAAAATCCGTTCACTTAGGCAGACATCTGACGGACAAAAATACTGTATATAGATGTTTAGCAATTATTTAACAATTTTAAGAAAAGCTTAAAAAGCTCGTTTAAGCTGCAGAACTTGTTGAGATCCTTTTTAACTAAAATAATATAAAGTCAGATCAAACCAAAGCTGAAAACAGTTAAAATTTTAAAATAAGGATCTGTTGTTGGGAATTTGGTATAATAAATGGTATTTGAAGTTTACTTTACATAACTTTACAATACGGTTAGCGGTACCCCGATTTATAGATATCAAAATATAAAATTATTCCCTAAAAACTCTTTTTTTTTTCAAATTAAAAAGTTTGATTCCGAATTTAGGAGTAAATCGAGACGCTTCCAAGCTCCTGAAACGCCATTAAGTCGCTCAAGGTTAAATGTTAAAGTTTCTAGCTGTGCTATTGTAGAAGTTCTAACTACTAACGTATAAATAGGTTTTAAATTCATAAACACTCGACAGATGTTTTTAAAGTCTTTAACTACCAGACTAACCCTTAATATGAATTCTTTACTTACTTGTACTTACTTTTCCGATAAAACTGCAAGTTAAAGCCGAAATAAAATCAACTCGACAGACTGAATGCACTCAAGATATGAAAATGTGCTTGGAATAATTAAAGCTGCAATTTTTTCCAGACTTCTTTCGATACCGAATTTAACGTTATGAGTATTTTTACGTACTCCGAATATTTTTGCATTTTTGCCTATTTTCATTCACTGTAAAATCAATTTACATTCATTGATTTCGTTGATTTCGCTCTCTTTTTTTGATGATATCTGATTTTGTAATCAGCGCAAAACTCAAGCTGACCATTAACCGCAAAAATAGCCACCCCCCTCCACTGTAGGCTACCCCAACCACCGCCCACTTGAATCAGAATCAGACAAAGATTCGGACTAATGGCCGGAGAGGCTCTCGTTGCTATGAAACTCACTTGGGACTAATTATTAGTTCCATTTCCATCTATCGTTCATCAGTCACCATCTCCTTTGCCTTTGCCTTCTTCATCTCTCTGACATTGAGAGTGCCAGCCATTGAAGGGAGTCTAGGTGTGAGGGAGAGCGAGCATGAGTACACGCGTTGGCGAGAGAGAGCCAGAGTGCGAGCAGGAAAAGAATTGTCGTCACATATCGTCAAGTGTCGATGTCGACAGCAGCCGAAAGGAGACGTGTGTGTATGTGTGTGTGTGTGTGCGTAGGTGGGAGGGGTGCAGCTGCTGTTCTCGGACTGGCAGGTCAATCAAATGTTTAGGCTCAGATTAGAATGCTTGTAGCTTATGCGAGGTCAAAGTTCAAGGTTGTCGCACACACACACACTTACGCAGTCACACATTGGCAGCTCTTAAGTTTACGTTTAGGTTCTTTAAGCTACGTGCTCTTAATTTTTAACAGTTTATTCAGCAAATGCATTTAAAGCACTAACAAACACAATGGAAAACAGCAACAAACAAGAACGTCACAAATTCCAATAAGCAGTAAAGGTATGAAAAAGAATGAAAGAACAAAAAAAAAAAAACACTTGAAAGCAGCGCCGTTTGCATTGATGCTGCTGCTGCTGCTCTCTCTCCTTCGTCTCTCTTTTACGTTAGACTACGCTGCTCTCAGCGCTGCGTTGGCGTCGCTGTTGCTGGCGCTGCTTTCGCTGTGCCGTTTTCATCGTTTCGTGTGAGTGCGTGCGTGCGTGCTTGAGTGTGTGTGCTTGTTGTTGTCTGCAGAGAGGCCGGTCCGGCAGGTGCCGTTACTTATGCGATTGTTTGTTTGATAAGCGCATGCTGCGGCTGCGATCATTGTTATTGTTGTTGTTGTTCTTGTTGTTTACTTAGCTGCTGATAAGAATCGTCGGCACACTTTGTAGCAGAGCTGGCCAAATTGCAAATAAAACAACTTTGTTATTTTTGTTGTTGTTTATCGCAGGCGATAAATAGAGAAAAACCACCATAAGATTAGCTTGTTCAAAGCATTCATAAACATTAATAATATCAGTAATAATAATAATGGCTTTAAAAGAAAAACATGTGCAACAATTAAAAAGCAATACGCATAGTGTGTGACAAGTGTGTGTGCGTGTGAGTGACGCCGTTATCAAGTCATTGTCCTTGTGTTAAGCTGCAAGCTTTTTACCGTCGACACCGTGTCTGCCTTTTTGCATTTGAGGTCTGTCCGCTTTGCTCTCTGCTTGTAATTGGATTTCCGCTGTTTACCAAATGTGGAATGACAGAGAGACGCTAAGAGTAAAAGAGAGCGAGCGAACGCATAATCTGGCATCAGTAGGAGCAAGCGAGAGAGCACTATTTTATGCGGCAGCTGTTTGATAATGAATAATTTCGTGCAAGACGACGGAAAGAACGATGCTGCTGCCGGCGCTGGCGCTTATGGTGACGCTTACGCATACGCTGACGTTTACGCTAACGCCGCAGCAAAGCATAGCTAAAACGATATTGTCGCATTACAACTTTCAATTTCAATTGCCCAATGCTCTCGCATTGGCATTGCCACCAACACTGGCACAACTCATTATGCCAAAGCACGTTATAAAAGGCTGGGCCACCCAAAAGCGCCACCCACCAAGAACACGCGACAAAAGCTCTCACGCATGGCGCCGCATACTCTCTCGTCCACTCACACTCATTCGTTCTCTCTTTAAGTGAACGTCTTGCGTCAGCTTCGTGCGCTCAATCGTGCGCTTCGTTCTTGTTTCGTTTCGATTCGTTTCGTTACGCTGCTGCTGCCGCTGCTGCCGTTTCTGCTGCTGCTGCCCATATAGTGCTGCTGCTGTTGCTGTCTGCTGCTGCTGCGCTGGTCTCTGTCTCTGTGAACAACGCGTTCGTTTGTCGTTGCCGTTTCGTTTTCATCATATAACGTATAAGCAACTTCGCTCGTGCGGCAGTTCGTGTGGCTTTTCTTCTGCAAAAAAAATTGTATTTTGTTTAAAAACAACAAAATTTATTTATAATAAACATATGCTAGTGCATATTAAATTTTGTTATTAACATTATGCACTAATTGCTCTCAATTCATTTGCTAAACGCGCGCGCCTTTTTTTCTTGTTCTTGTTTAAAAAGTTGAAATTTTTTTGTAATTGTTTGTGCGTGATAAATTGTGTGCCGTTAAGAAAGGAGAACGAGCCAGAGGAGGAGGAGGAGGAGAAGAAGGCGAAGAACGCGGTGTGTGCTGCTGCTGCAACAACAACAATCAACAGTAGTAGTAACAGCAGCAGCAGCAACAGCAATAACAACGACGACAGCCACTAATGGCCAATCAAGCGACTAATTCGCAGTGTATAAAATAATAATAATAATAAAAAAAAAAGAAAAGAAATCAAATTGCAGTTTACGAGTGCAAAAGGCGAATGGCAAAAACAAGTGAAACAGACAAATAAACAAAACGCAGTAGTAGCAGCAACAGCAGCAGCGGCAGCGGCCGCAACAACAAATCACACTGACACACACACACACATGCACATATATACCCATGCACACGAACAGACATTCATAGACCAACTGAGAGTGAGAGACAAGCGCAAATGAGAGCGCCGCAGCTACAAAACAGGAGAGAGCAAGAGGTAGAAGAGGAGCACGAACGCGTGAGCAACTACTAAAAGTGCAAACTAGCGTAAGACAACAAAAACAAAACACAAGAACAACTGAGCGACGGCGACAATAACGTCGACAGCGACGTCAAAAACCAAAGTCGGCGTCGACGTTGGCGACGCCACCGCTCAACGAAATTAATTAGACAAAATAACAACTACAACAAATACGACCTCATGGCAAAAATTTTAATGTTTTAAAATAATTGCGGCCAAGTCGCGATAAAACAAAAAAAATACAGCAGAAACAAAATACATACTTACTAGACGCGACGACTAAAAAAAAAAAAACTGTTGATTTTTATCGCGCCGCGTAAATGCGAAAAACGTAAAATGAAAAGCAACAACGAATAGCAGAATAAGAAGCAGCAGCAAACGCAACTCAATGAAAATCTTTGCTAGCACCCAAGTACAAAGAGTACAAACACACACACGCACAGACGTACACGCATGGGTGCGTATGTGTGTGTGTGCACAGCCACCTTATAAAACGGCGCTAAATTGACATCGGGCTTCCCAAATTGTCGCGTGTCTGTTTGCTTCAAATTTGTATTTGCACTTGAAAAGCAAGAGACAAACAAAATAGAATTAGAATATGTGCGCCGACTAGGCCATACCCTGTGTGTGCTAATTTAAATAAGCAACTGATTAGTTTTTATGAACTATTAAGCTTATTTCATAGTCAATGCTTATTGTTTAAGTTATTGACCATATTTAAATATTTTAATTAATTTTATTAGCTACATAGCTTAGCTTAGTTACATACTCAATGGCATAGTTAATATGCCGCCGCTCTTGTTGTGTGTTTCATTTCTATGCTGTGCCGCGCTCTCTCCGCGGAGGAGGCCTTTTGTGATCTCTTGCTCTTGTGTAGAGCTTTTGCTGTTGCTTGAACTTTTTGCATTGAAGTGAAGTGAGTCGCTTTAAAAAGGCCCTATCCCCGTCCCTTTTCTGCTCACATCCTAAACGCCCTCTCAATCAATGTGTGTGTGTGTGTGTGTGAAGGAGTGTGGGAGGGGGAAGCGCAGACTTTTTACTTCTATTTCAACTAATTTGATATCATTTCTTTGCTGCTGCTTTATTCGTGCTCTGCTTCTTTCACTTCTACTACTGTTACTACTACTTCTACTAATACTACTACAACTTACTGTTGTGCATTCAAACGAAAACGAGAACGAAAATCAAATCAAATCAAATTGAATTTTCAACAGAGTAAAACGTTAGCGTGGCCCCAACCACGCCCACTTCACAGACAACGGCAAACAGGAGATATTTCCCTCTATCCCTCTCTCTCTCTCTCTCTCTGCCACTTGCTCTTATTGTGGCCCACAAACATACTGTACTGTTGAATGGATCTGTAAATCAGTTGGCAACGCAGCCTGCTGCTCATTGAGCATCATCTAATGCGCTGTTGCCACACTTCAGTTTTATACACACCGGCTGGCTTAACTCCATCGGCAGCGCTGCTAACACTCGCTTTGTCGCTGGCGTTGATTTCAAAAATGTAATTTACCGGCCAGCAGCTGCTTGGCCTTTCAACGTCCCCTAACCTGCACCACTCCGACCCCTCCCTACCAACATTTATATATACATATATTTCTATTTATTTGCCCAGCGAAATTCTATTTGCTGCTTGGCTTGACGGTGCGTCGCGTAAATTAAAACCAGCGGCCAAAATAATAGTAAACAAACAGTGTACAGCAAGGGAGAGAGAGAGAGAGAGGAAAAGGGGAAAGGCGGGCAGAGTTATCGAAAGAAGAGCAACTGTGCTGCCAACAACAGCGTCAACGTCAACAGCAGCGCTAACGTCAACGTCAACTTCAGCTACAGCTACAGCTACAGCTACGGCTTTGACGTCGACTTTGGCGCTTTGCATAAACCAAACGCAACAACTTTTTACCTAAACAAATCAAAAAGTTTTTGGGCTCACGCCAAGGGACATGAAAGGACAACACTTTGTATGTGTGCGTGAATGGCTGTGTGTGTGTGCGTGTATGAAGCTGCAGCTTTAACTTTATCTTGTGTCTTCTTATACTTTATCATCTGCTCTTCCTCTTGCTCGTCTTGTTGTTGTTTATCGTCTTGGGGGCTGTGGGATTTCTTGATGAAGTGCGGCAACGCTGCAACTTTACTTTTTGAGCAACAATTAAGGCACACATAATTTGATTTAAAGCTCCGACGACAAATTGTAACTTCCCTACAAAGTGAGTGCAGTCGTATAAATTCAATTTACACATAGGGTATAAGACAAATTGAGTTCAACTAGAAAATTTTGACTTGAAAGGAGTTTAAAATAAACTTCAAGTTTTAATAAAATTAAAAGATGACAATTTAAATGAAAATTCATGAGTTTATTAGGGTATTTGCAAGTCGATGCGACTGGCAAACGTTTTGCGTATTCGCGAATATGCATAAAAGTTGCGAATATGAATGATTTGACGAATTGATGAATTTGTTTTGCGTTAAGTTAACTTAACTATTCGGCAAGAGTTCTGTACGTGTCTATTCGCGCTTATCGACACTTTGAATAATTTGTTGTATGTACATATAAATTTATTATAATTTTTCTAGCTGTGTTGTCAAATGAACACTTGCCTATCACCTGTCACGTACTTGAACAACAACGTTTAGTTTTGCTCTCCCACTCTGCCGCTCGCCCTTTCTCACTTGCCTTTTTTTTTTGGCGAGTCGTCACCATATTTAGGGACACCAGTGTTGGCAGTGTCGTCCATAAACATGTTGCTACTGTTGTTGTTGCCATTGTTTGGTAGGCGCCGCTGTTATTATCGTTATATACATTTGTTGGCGTTTTGTTTATGCTTCTGTTTGAGTTTTTTACTAGCCGTTTTTTTCCACCCATATTGATTTATGATCCCAGCGCTATTTCTCCCCATTTTTGTTGTTGTTGTTGTTCTGTCAGATTTATCAATAGCGTTTTGTACTCTATATCTCACTCTTACTCTTGTTTGCTGCCCACTCTAGTGCTCTCATAACTCACCTCAATTTGGAATTAATTTGACAACAAAGGGCACTAAAAAATAATTTGCAGCTTTTCAGGTGCGATAAGTCAAAATTCGTTTTGTGCACTTCAAGTGCTGCCAGACAGTGTTGGGGTTGTGGCTTAAGGGTTGCCAGCTGTTGGTATAAATGTGATTTTGATCGATTTTGAGATGTTTATGGAATTATTTGAAACCTTTCTGCTCGACATCCCAATTCTACCTAGTTAACAATTTATAAATTCAAACAAAACTAGTTCAAAGTGTACATATTTTTCTTCTACAGGGTATACGCTAGTCGACCAATGTTGTGCCTGCTGTCATTAATTTGAACGACGCAAATTGGTTAATATTCTTGATGGCTCTGTCGCCTTTTTTTTGCATTTTGCACATTGTCATCGCTTAACCGTTTAGTTGATGTTTTGATTGATTGATTGACTGATTGATTAATTGATTGAGACAAGCGCTCGCTGTGTCTGGCATTGAAAATTGGCTTTGATTGACGGAATTGTGTTGAATCGTTTGCTTCTTAACATTTTTATGCAACGATTTATTGACCAATTGCATTAGCATGGCAAACGTTTTAGTTAGCCACGCCCCCCACGCCCATACAAATTAAGCACCACACACACACAACACACATTTATGGACTTGGCTTTTTCTAGTTTTATTTTTTTTTGTGGTTTTTGCAGTTTTAGCTTCCAATTTTACTTCATTTTGTATTTATTTTCTTTCTTCTTTATGCTTATTTGCTATTTGCACTAAAAGTGTGCGCGTGGAAAGCTCAGACACACTCCAACCCACAAACACACACACACACCTACACACACACTCACCTATGTCATATCTGGTCGTTCGCTCTCGAGCGACTTTTGGGTTTGCGGGACTTTGGCGATAAAATTTTTATTTATTGATTTTCATTTATGCTTGCCATGCGGTGTCCCGCCCACTAAACAGCTGCTACACACACTGTGTGTGTGTGTAGTTGTGGCTTGTGCCGTCCAGCATCCCCCAGGAGTGTAGACAACGCTTGCACCATCCCCCCCTAACAGCATCCACACAGCTTCCAAATGAACGCGTACTGCCCCACAGCAACCAATGTCGACACAACCGCTGAGCAATTACATGTATTACCCACTAAAAGCCGATTTTATGGCTCTTTTTTCTATTTTCCATTTTCCACATTTTCTTTTTTTTTTCTCTCCTGTGTTTATCCTTGTGTTGTGAGCAGTGGAAAATGTTAACCTCAAACGGGTTTTTAAATGGGATCTACGGGGGTTCAAAATTTCCATAATGTCTCTGTGTGTGCGTGTGTGTCTAAAAATGATTGATTGAGTTTTTTTTATGCTAAACTATAAGGTAGATCATGTTATTACTGCCCTTTTATCGTTTGGTCTGTCGAGCGTAAATTTGAATTTAATTTTTTACTTTGTGGATCCCATTGAATACTTGACCTTAATTCGTTTGAAAAACAATTGGAATTTTAGTTCATTTATTTGCTTGAAATGTGCAATATTTTATGGAAGAAAAATAGTTTGAATTGAAATGTCAGTGGAACGTAAGCTGTGGATTCTATTGAATACGAAAGACATAGGCACAGGGATAACATTTCATTGATTCAAAGACTTTGGTAACACTTAACAGTTGATAAATGTAAATTTATCTGAATTTGGCTTTATTTTTTATAGTCAGTGGAACCTATTGAATACTTGACCTTAATAATACTTAACCTTAATAGGTTTCAAAAACATTTCGAATTTAGTTTTATTTATTTGTTTAAAATAGTTTGAAAATAAATGTTTGTGGAGTGTGGATCCTATTGAATAGGACATACAGATAAGCACAAAAAAGTTGCTCAACTCGTATGTCATTTAATTTACTTTCTGATTAACATTTAACTAGTTGACAAAGGTAAATTTTTCTGAATTCGGATTTTTTTGTACTCTGTGGAACCCATTGAATATTTACCCAAAAAATGATTATATAGAATTTAAGGTTTAATACAGCTTATTTATCTAAAATAAATAACATTTTGTGGAATTCAAAAAGTGTCTCTTGTTGGATTTGTGTATCTTGAACCTATAATTTATTAAAGCTGTGTGGATTCCATTTCAAAATGAGTATCGACACTTTACTTCAACTTAAACATAAATCCAACTACTTCATATTTGTGTCAGTTGATTACATTTGCTTATAAAATGTATTTCTATTCATTGTGGATGTTAAAAATCCATGTGGAACTTATTGAATATTTTACCAATACTTATTTTTCGTTATACTCAGTGGATAACTTTCCACACATGAAAACTAACTCCATGGCAAACTCTCATTAATTTGAAACTAAATCACCGTCAGCTGTGGAACTTAATCTCCACCGATTTCTATTTTCCATTCCACAAATGCTGTAAAGAAACTTTTGTGTTGAACATTTTGAGAGATGGAATTCGATGGCGAAACACACAAATGTGGATTCTAATCATTGTGGACTTTAAAAATCAATGTGGAACCTATTGAATATTTTACCAATACTTATTTTTCGTTATTCACAGTGGATAACTTTCCACACATGAAAACTAACGCCATGGCAAACTCTTATTAGTTTGAAACTAAATCACCGTCAGCTGTGGAACTTAATCTCCACCGATTTCTATTTTTCTATGTGTAACCTATTGAATATTTTCCAATACTTGTTTTTTCGTTATTCTCTGATTATTTGGATAACATTCCATACATGATTTACTCATTTTATAAAATAACTCCATGGCAAACTCTAATTAATGTGAAACTAAATCACCGTCAGCTGTGGAACTTAATCTCCACCGATTTCTATTTTTCCTACCAAAAATGCCATAAAGAAACTTTTGTGTTCAGCATTTTGAGAGATGGAATTCGATGGCGAAACACACAAATATTTGGATTCTTTTAGATACTTTTGCTGCTGCCTGGCTCTCATGCAAAAATAGTTTGAATGCAAATTTCAAATATTCAGATAAATTCCAAGAGAGGAAAATGAAAAGTTTTGCGTATGTGAAACTAATTAAATACCTAACGGTAACACGTCGTTTTTAGTTTGCAAGTGTATCTGATTATTTTACTGCTTGTTTCTTTTTATTGCATTTTTATGGATACAAATTCCTGTCGAGAAATATTCGCAAAGTAATAATTTCAAAATTCCAAAAGTGATTTATATATAGTTGTATATATACATGTGTATACTTTGTGCCTTTTCTAATTCCTAATGTGTGTGTGTAGGTATTGCATTATACAATAAGCACATAATTAAAAAATTAAATTAAAAAATAGCTAAAAATCCGCAAAGAGAGATAGAGAGAGAGAGGGAGAGACGCAGAGTCCTTGAGCCATGGCAACTGAAGGATGCTCAGCGTTCAGTTTCTACTCGCTAGATTGGTATGTGTTGTGGTCAGCAGGGTGGGAGGGTGGTAGGGTGAGTGGGCGTGGTTGGGTCGGCATTTGTTAGGCTTTCAGGTGAAAGTTTTTTTTTTTTTTTGCGTCTGTTGCTGCTGGCAACTTTTGCCGGGCTTGGGGCTCGCAGCATCATAAAATGTGTGCTAAATGATTATGAATGGGAACATTTCCTTTTAGAGCGCAGCTCACTTGAAATATTTCATTAAATATTACATACATTTTGTGAGCGCCCCCTCTCCGTCTCTCTCTGTCCCCCTCTCTCTCTCATTACACTCATTTCATTGTTATTCATTATAATTTCGCTTTTTATTTTAATTATTTCTCCAGCTCTGCAGTTGACGATAGACAAACGCACACACACATACATGTGTATATATGTATATATATATTATATATATACTTTGTCTATATCTCTTGCACATCTATTTGCTTTCATCTTTTGTCTGTCGCTCCGAAACTTGAAATATCTTCCATCTATTTAAATGTTTTTCTTTTTTTTTATTGTTGTCTTTCCACTCATGTGGTCTGGGGGCTAAAAGGGCGTGGTCGTGGGGCTTAACTTGGGCACATTGTCGACAGGGACAGTATGTGAATTTTAATTTCCGTTTTCCGTTACATGCCACTGTCATCGTCATCGTTATCGTCGTCGTCATCGTCATCGCTGTCATTGTTGTCACTTTATTTTCACTCAGTAAAACTTAAATAATAAAATTATTATTTTATAGCATTGTGACATTTTAGACTGAAGACAGTTTTTAAATGAAATCCAATTTAACTGAATAAATGTGTAAGCTAAGCGAAATTGAGACACATTTCAAGGAATTTGTTATTTGAACCCTCAATTAAAAGTCTCTCTTTTTATGAGAAAGGGTTAAAAAATAGATTTTGTGTGTTAAAGTATTTTAATCATATGAATAAACAAGTTGGAACGAAAAGTTAGAAAAGAAAGTCTAGCGAGCAGACTGTAAAAGACCCCGTACTCATATTCCATACCTATAAGCAATTTTAGACTGCTATGGAAGCTATAGGTTATAGTTATCCGATTCAGATCATACTTCATGAGGATAGTTATAGTGGTACTGTACACATAATATGTGAACTTGGTCTCGACAAATACTGTCGTATCGAAAATGTGGTGTTATGAAAATAGTTTTTTACTATTTATGGGGACAGTGGGGGGCGTGGCACCAATTTAAAATAAACATGGTGTGCTCGGGATGTAGATGGACTTTCATTCCAAATTTAGTGGCTCTAACTCTTATAGACTCAGAGATCCAGCTGTTCGAACTTTAAGTTGAATAAATAAAAAGTCTCTACCAATTTAAGCCTCATAATTTAGACATCAACGACTTTAATTTACGTGAGTTTTTAAAGATACAAGTTTTAATTGAATTTAATAGTATCTATTGTGGCTTTTTGATGTTTAAATTTCACAAGGGATTTTTTGTTAATTATAATAATTATTATAATATATAATTATTATAATTTTACATTATGCAAATGATCGCTGCTTTGATTTCCATTGATCACCTGGTTTAAAAACAATTATAATTTTGAGCTCTGTTGCATGTGGCATGTAACAACCACATAGATGCCACAGACACACACACTCACACACACACAGTTGCCACACACACACACATGGATGCCACACACATGTTCAGCTTGCCGTAAATTTGTCAGCAAATAGCTACAACTGACAGTTGACCATTTTGACTCATGTGCCATGCTCATTGCCACCTGCCCCCAGTCGCTCTTGCCCCCTGCCCTGCACCGCTTGCCACATGCCAGTTGCCAGTTGCCAGTAGCCACTTGCCATCATGTCCTTTGCCCTTTTGGCTGTGAGCTAAACAAATTTCCATTACCATTTCCCCATTTCTGCAACAGCAGCTTTGTCTTTTGAGCCAAAGTTGTTTGGCAAAACTTTTGTCAAAGCTGCTGCCGTTGCCGTTGCTCCAGTTGCTGTTGTTGGGCCACCGCTGTTTGTTGTTGGCCCTATCACCGCATCTGGCAGCAGGGTCAGGAAGTATTTGAAATTGCATAAAGTCGCTTTGCTGTTTGTGCTCAAAAAGATTTCAATTAAAGTTCTGCCACACATACAAACATCTCTGCTGGCATTCAACTTCTTTGCCCTTGCCCCCATGACCCCCCCCCCCCCTGGCCCCCCCTGACCTCTCGCACCTCCCACTGAAGCAGCATCCGTTTACAAAAAAGTACTCGGTCAGGCAAAGAAATCGTAATGACAGCGACAAGCGATGATGGAATATCTGAAAGTTGAGTAGAATGGAAGAGGGAGAAAGGTTGAGAAAGTGGGAGAGAGAAAGGGAGAGAAAGTGAGTGAAGAGCTACTAAACAAGCTAGCATGAAAGCCCAACACACACACACACACACACATTTGTACACCTGCACTCACACATAATCAAGCTAAAAACCGATTAAAAATACGAACTCACAAAAAAAAGATACAAAGATACGACTTGTAAGCTGTAAAATGGAAAAGAAAACGAAAAGCGAAAAAAGGGAAAGCAAAATAAACAACAGCAATAAATGACAGCAAATTGCACTCGGAAAACTGTTGAATCGATCTTATTTTCCAACATTTCCCACTACTTAATGTCTAGAGTCTGAGAGACACAGAAAGGATTTTAAAAGACTCAAGAATTGGAATTGTAGCAAACTTCAACAACTTATTCTTAAAGATATTTTTTAGATAAAGTCATAGAATTTTTTTACGAAAATATGAATTTTTAAAAATTTTAATTCGTGTCTTTGACATAACTTTAATTTAATACCTTGATCAATTTTAAAAATTAAAAAAAGACTAAAATATTAAGAAAAAAAATTTTCGAAGTGTTAAGAAATTTTTTAGATATTTTTAAATGAATTTTTAAATATTTTTAAGTGGAATGGAATTTTTAGATATTTTTGAGTGGAAAGGAATTTTTTTAGATATTTTGAAAAAAATTTTTAAATATTTTTAAGTATAAAAAATTTTTAAAACTCCAAGTTTTTCCTAGAAAACAAAATAATTGAAAATATTTTTTTAAAAACTTAAGAAATTTTAATACTTTTGGCAGCCAATAAACTGATAAAAGCAGCAGCCATAAAGATGATATACTGCTGGCAAAGTTGTGGTTTAGGATTAGGCCAACTAACTAAACTAGCGGCTAAAACACTGGGCTGACCTTTTGTGGCTTTTGGCCTGGTTTAACGATGTGTGAACTTATTGAATACCAACATTTTGGGGGCGTGCCAAGCCAAAAATGTGCGACGCATTGTCTTAGCCGACAGAGCAAATGAGCGGAAGAGTGAGTGCGAGAGAGAGAGAGAGGGAGAGAGAGAGAGCGAGACTGAGACTGAGACAGATCTAAGTAAATAAATACGTGAGCTGCATGATATTAAAGTTGATCTAATGACCGTCTACGTGAGCTGACTGTCCAACGGGCTGCTTATTTATGGCCCAGTCTCAATGCAGAACAGTTGCTCAGCAATGAGACGAAATGCGGAAGTAATGCGAGACAGGGAGTGGGCGTGGCATGGCACCCATTAATGGCTACAAAGCGGATTAGCCAACAGGCGGCACTGACGTCCTTGTGGCCGAGTGAAAATAAAGGAAATATACAAATTTCGATATGAACAACATACATATAGATTTTTAAGCCAAAGAGCATTTTTAATGCAAATTGCTAAAATGCCAGAGAGTAAAAAGTCGAAAAGAAAAAAAAACCGAAATAAAATAAATAACATTCAGAGGACCACATCGGTCTTTTGTACAGCGGGAAGCGCGCTTATTGCACAAACACAATCAAATTATTGCCGAACACTTGAAGAGAGGTGGGGGCGTGGTGGAGAGCAGGGGGCGTGGTAGGGAGAGACTGCTGAGAAAAGGGACGCTTACAAATGCCATGAAATAAAATTAAAGCACTTAAAAAATTTTCATTGCATATATTGAGGCGCGCACAAAACCCCCGCCCCCTCCCGCACACACACAGCTACATACATATACATGCCGGCAGCGAGTGAGCGTTGAGCATTTTGTACTCACTCTTTTTGCACACTTACGCGCATAAGTATGTGCATGTGTATTTTTTTGTATATTAATAATGACATCAGAAATTGATTGAGACCAAACTCACGACGCTCAGCGCTGAGCACGTGAGTCACGCACGTGTTTAAGGGGTTAAGTGGTGTTCAAAATTTTTTGGAATTTGAGTATTTTTTTTTGCTTATAAATTAATTCAAAATGTTTACTATATTCTCCTCAAATTTGGACGGATATAGAGCCTTGGGAAGTTCCGCTCATTAGAGTATTTACTCCTGCCGTGTTTTTGAAGTTATTGGACACGATTTCTCGTAAAGTTTTGAACCGATGGTTTTCAAATTTTGAGCACGTATTAAACATGATCTTGTCACTAATCTGAACGAAGGATTTTTTTTTCTTTAAGATTTACTATTTTTTAAGGACATTTTAAGAGCAAAATTACGTCATAAAAATTTCAAAACGCTGTCAAAAATTCAAATTTCAATATACAGTGGAATCCGGTTATAACGACACTCAAGGAACCGACGTTTTTACGTCGTTATACCCGGTAGACGCTGTAACCGAAACGAGCAAAGAAAAAACAGCTTGTATGGGGACCAAACAAGTCATCGAATTTTCGTCGCAATGACCGGACGGACGCTTTAAGCGGAGTCGTTATAACCGGATTCCACTGTATTGTATTTTCCTTCGCTCAAATTTAAAGCTGATGTATCTACTAACAGAAAATATTTTTTTGTTTATGATTTCGGATGAACCGTTCAGCTAATATCGTGTAAAATAGGAACGTCCTTTTTTTAGGGTGCCAGGAGATTGGCTCCCGTCGGCACAATTTTGAAAATTTTTATGAATGAAATGTCAATCTTTTTATCTGTTTTTTGTTTAAATAAAATATTTTAGTGCAAGCAGCTGAAATTTTTGGTCGAAATGGTGCCTAATTTCTGTCTCTGAACACCACTTGACTCCTTAAATTGAAACACTTGGGGAAACAAATGTTTTAATTATAATTGCACAACTGTCAATTAATTAAACTAATATTTAATTCACTGCTTTTCACTTAATTGAGTTGCACAGCATTTAAACAATTAATTTGGAACAGTGCAGTTAATAAATAACACAAAATGCGAAATTTATAATTGCAAAAATATGAAATATTCATTTAAAATGTTTTAACTTTTTTACCGCTCGGAATTTATCAATTGTCGCGCAATAAATTCCAATAAATTCACACATTTTCTACCTAACCTAAAGCGCACTTTTTAGTTATTTACACTAATTTATTAAATGCAAAACAATGCAAATTAAATAACCTAAAAAAGTCATAATTAAAGCAAGCTAAGCATTAAATAATAATTAATTGGAAATGCGCTTAAATTGCAGCAATTACTTAATTTTTTACATAACTTTAAAGTACGGCAAATTTAATTATTTATTAGCGTGTACAACAAACCTTTTTTCACTCATGTAAAAAAGGAAATAAATTACGATAATTTAAAGTTCAAATTTCGTTGCCTACTTACAGGCGCAAATACATGCGTTTGCGTGGGTGTGTGTGTGTGTGTGTTTTACAGCGCCATGAATGAGAAGGGGCAGAGAGACAGAATGGTTGGAGAATTTGAGTTGTTCGCTGTTTTTGGCTTAATGAGTTGCGCAAATGAAATGCAAACAAAAATATGTTAAAATTCAATTTCAACTTGAAGCCGCAGTCACAATAAAACCAAAACGCAGCTCTCTCTCTCTGTCTCTCTCTCACACACACACGCACGTACACATAGCGAAAGTTTGTTTGGGTTAAGTGACAGGGTTGGGAGGCGTGGCAGAGCTGAGCTGGGCTGGGCTGAGTGGGAGGGTGGGTAGGTGAAAGGCTGACAAACAGCTGTAAATTGTGCGGTCGCCTAATGGCGTTTGGCTTGATGTTGATTAGGCGTCGCTTCAGTTGATAAACTCGCTGCTAACCGCAAAAGCCAGACCAACAGCAGCAGCCCACTTTCCAGCAGCCACGCCCACACGTTGCTTTTCATATGGAAATTGTGGGCGGCCAGCAACAACAACAACAACAAGAACAAAACTGAAACGCAAAACTTTTTGGCACAAATATTTTTTATGTAAATTGTTTTGGCATTTATTCATTTATATATGTAT
Source organism: Drosophila dunni (assembly GCA_018152125.1). Classification (NCBI taxonomy): domain Eukaryota; kingdom Metazoa; phylum Arthropoda; class Insecta; order Diptera; family Drosophilidae; genus Drosophila; species Drosophila dunni. The sequence continues at coordinate 9,163,653 of JAECXC010004147.1, read as the reverse complement.
GCATATGCTGATGTGTGTCTCTCGTGCCAGCTCCCTCACGCTCCCCCCTCTCTCTCTCTCTCTCTCTCTCTCTCTTTTAGTTAAACACAATGTCATTGTGTTGGAATTTTCATAATTTAACTTTCGAGATTTAACTGAAACCTGAGAGTGCAGTTTATTTTCATTTTCATTTTTGGTAGGACAACTTGATTAGTGGCAAACATTTTGTGCTATTTTTTCGCCAGCAACCACGCCCACCGCCCCTCGCCGTTGGGCTACAATTTAGACACTGCTTCGTTGGGCAGCAGCAGCAACAACAACAACAACAACTAGAGTGGCAACTGCAACAACAACAACAAACTGTGGCAAGCAACTTGAAGAGGCTCAAGGATCCTTGCCACGACAACTTGTTGTTGTAGTTGTCATCGTTCCCTCTCTCTTCTAGGGCTTTCACTTTCACTTAAATTGCATACTCTCGTTGCTTTTTTTGCTTTGTTTTTGTGCATTTTGTTAATGAGACTTTTTCTCGCGACGAGTGCGCCAACAACGAATACAAACTATAAAAATAAATATGCAGGAAAAAAACACAACGTAAATAAATGCAGATATTTTATAAACTGCACTTTGTATATACTTTTATATAAGATAAAATTTCAAAAATGCATTGCCATTACTTCAACTTTCGGCTAAAACGAGTTGAGAATTCCAATGCTTGTTGGACGATATAAATAAGATAAAAAAATAATTCACAAATTTATTGGCATTACTTCAACTTTCGGCTAAAACTAGTTGAGAATTCTAACGCTTGTTGAGCAATTAATTGGTAGCAGTGTTTGAAAAGTCAAGTAGCAGAGTATGAGCTTCAATTTCGGCGAGCACGGTAGCTCAGTTGTCTAAGCTGCCGTCGTGTCACAAATAGAACTACACAAAACATGTGAGTTCGAAACTGGAAGTTGGATGGACCCCTCTGCCCTGGCCTCCTCTGCCTTCTGTGTATCACCTCCTGTAGCTTTGACTTATAACACAAAATAATAAACATAAACATAAACATAAAAAACAACAAATTAAATAAAAACATGAGTTTTTCTTTTTTTTTTTTTTTAAATCAATTTTATAATTTAAATGCAGTGGAATCCGGTTATAACGACTCCGCTTAAAGCGTCCGTCCGGCCATTGCGACGAAAATTCGATGACTGTTTGGTCCCCATGCAAGCTTGTTTTTCTTTGCTCGTTTCGGTTAAAGCGTCTACCGGGTATAACGACGTAAAATCGTCGGTCCCTTGAGTGTCGTTATAACCGTATTCCACTGTACTTTATTTTATGTGCTAAAAGTTTCTGCTTTAAAAAATTGGTAAATAGCTAGAAACTGTTGTTTTTGGCTTGAAATTTCATGGCTTTAGTTAAATACTTTATTTGTAATTATTTAAAATAAATTTCTGCTTAAACCCTTTGAGAATCCAAAGCAACTACATTTTTTTTTTTTTTTTTGTAAGCAACTAAACGCTTTAATTTCACAGCTACATATTTTATATCATTGCCAACATTTCGCTAATTTAGTTCCACTTTGCAGACTTGAGCTTAACTTTATTGGCTCATTTGTGAAATTTGTCACAAGCTTCATGACATTTGCTTTTATAGCCCGTTGTCCGTTAGGGTAGACACAAAAGCAGACGGAGCGGAGCAAACGAAACTTGTGCCAAAATGGCACATAAGTGTCCGCAGACAGTCGGGCTGCCCGACTGCCGACTGCCCGGCTGGCCAGCTGGAAAAGAGACAGGGAATGTGAGTGAATTGAGTGGAAGGTGGGGAGGAGGGGTACAGAGAGGGGGAGAGAGTGCGAGAGGGAGATGCAAAAACTGATGACGTCGCACACTTAATGTTGCATACTTTTGAGGTCCTTGTGCTAGTAACGTTTCCGTTCATTCTACTTTTGCACTACGTTGATTGTACATACTATTTGCTAACCATATGTCTCTCAGTGCCTACCTCTCCTACCCGGTACTGTCCCTACATTTCTTTGCCTTTAAATGTCTTTGTAGTACACGGTCTTTGGCATTAAATCTGAGTTGCTTTAGCAAAGGAATTGCGTTTCAAGCTGAGCGTTGAATAAGGAATTTTTTGAGTCAAAGGTTTTTACTGTAGCTTGTGGAATTTAATAAATTTATAAAGTATTTAAATAAATTATACATTTTTGACACACAAAAAAGGCTAAAAAGAATTAGCAATGATTAAATTGAATATTTAGAAAGTATTAAAGGCACTCTGTAATTTTTAAATATGTAAAGATTTTAGGATGTAACTATCACAGATAAATTGTATGATTTTTATACCTTTGCAGATGATTTTTGTCACCAAGTTTGTAACGCATTGAAGGAGGGGTTTCCGACACCATAAAGTATATATATTCTTGATCAGCATCTACAGCCGAGTCGATGTAGCCATATCCGTCTGTCCGTCTGCTTCTATGCAAGCTAGTCTCTCAGTTTTAAAGCTATTTCGATGAAACTTGGTACAGATGTGTATTCTCTCTGCACACAAATCATTTGTACAAATCGGACAGATCGGACCACTATATCATATAGCTTCCATAGAAACAATTCGGTGTCTATTGACCGATTTCAACCAAATTCAAACCAAATTTCAACGCCATATGCATTTCTAATCGTTCTCCGACTATTGACCAAATTTCGTCCAAATCGGACTAATGCTCCCATGGGAACAATCGGTTGAAATGCAGATAGATTGAAACTATTTAAAGTTTTATGAGGACCTTTTCTTTAATTTGTTAGAACAAGATGCTATTTATAAGGTCTTGACATTTGCCTGAGCAGCAATGCCTAGGCGCCTTTTGCCGGACTGTATGGAGGAGAGTACAGTATTTTTCTGGCACCTTCCAAGACTTTATACCCAATTTTTTTCACGCTTAATGTCTCTCGTTCCTGTGATCCTCCTAAGAGTTTTTGCCTGGAGTACTCTCAACTTGTTTAAGTGCGTTTTTTTGCGCAGATTCAGTAGCGTGTCTTGAGTTATATAATTTTTTCAATTTAAACTAGAATTAATGTTTTACTAAAAGCGAGAGCTTAAAGAATAGTTCATTTTCCACTGGCTTCGCTTGCTATTTTTCCAGCTCCTCTTCGTCGAGTAGTATGTGCTTCACTCTTTGTGCCTTGCACTTTGCAGCACTTCCGACTTAACAATTTTCTTCAATTTGACTTCTTCATTTCAGTTGTTGTCAGCCTTTAGCATTTTTACACAACTACTCGAGGAGTGCGTGCTTGTGTCTCATTCCAAGACTGTCTGTGTGTCGCTGTGTGTGTGTTTGTTACCTGTCGCCTGGTGGCGCCTAAAACGATGCTATGATTTTTACATACTTGGCAACGCAATGCAAGTTTACTGCAAGTTTCTGTCACTTCATTTGCGGCTTGCTACACGTATCGTTATCCAACAAGCGTTCCTACAGCACCCAACCCCCCGAGCACACACAGACACACCCCCCCTTAAGTTCTCCTCTCTATTTCCCTGACGCATGGACGCCTTTGGCGTCTGCTTTGTGCCTGCCTGCTTTTGTCTGCGCTGCCAAGTTGCTTGCAGTTTATATGACAGCTTTTGGCATCGTCACACATACACTTATCATGTGAGGGAACAAAATACAGAAAAAAGCTGAGAAAAATGTAAAGAATAAGGCGAAACGCAGAGGAATACACAGAGAACCCTTTCAGGCGCCATTGCCTTGCAGAGAAATACGAGTATATATTAATGTACCTCAATGTGACCGCATTTGTCTCCGTCTCAGTCGCTGTCGCTGTCCCTGTCTCCATCTCTGTCTTTGCCTCCTTCTGCGATTTTGCTCATCACTCACTCACTTGTCAGACGCTCAACAGCTCAGCCGCTCTCTGTTGCTGTCTCTTTCACACGTTATGTTTGTGTATTTGCATTTGTATTCAAAACGCTTAAAGTGGATTTTATTTCCTGTTTCGGTTACATTCGCTCACTGTCTCTCTCTCTCTCTCACTCTCTGTAACTCGCTGTCTTATGCCATCAGTCGCTTATCATTTTGCCTTCGATGTGTTGGTCTTCTTTTGTGTATTTCTAATGCCATTTTTATACGCATTTACTTTCATTTTGGGCAGCATTCCTGTAAGTACATATGAGAGAAATATTTTGATGTGGTATTTTTATATCGCCACGAAACACACAATAATATCCACATCCTTATGCTCCTCAATGGTTTGAAAATTATTGTCGATTTTCCCGCTGAAGGTTACAAAAGACATGTGTATATACACACATATGTATTTAGCTGTATATAAAGCTCAATTCACTTGTGGTTGCGAATTAAAATCACTCTGTTATATAGCTTTCCGATTCATGTCTAAGATGGAAATTGAATTGAATCCATACAGTTATTTTATACCAATATTTTTAATCGATTTGTGGCCAACAGCAACGAAATCTAGTTATATTCGCACAGAAAAAAAGGCATAATTTCATTGAATAATACATTCTTCATTTCATTTCCTATTCAATGACAGTTTTTTGCCCGCTCCTTTTTTTTTGGCATAATTCTTGTGAAAAAATGTCACTTGCAAACTGATTGCATTAAAAACGTTGATTAAAAAAGTTGTCTTTACAAGTTTCCTGTAAAGAAATTTACCATTCGTGGTATTTTAATTTGTCAATCAATAAGTTTTATATTTTACTCGTACTTCCAATTACCATTAAAATATACTCGTACATGCGCTTTTCCTTTGGCTTCTGGTTGGTTAACTGCAAAGCTGCGTGGAAATTCCATTTTCCTCAGTCTGCTCAGTCTGTTGCATTGCCGGCTGGTCATTACTACAGCACTTTGCCCATAAATGATCAATTAATGGCTTAAGTAATTTTTACAAGGGTTTCGCTGCCTGTGTGTGTGTGTGTGTGTGTGTGGTCCTTAAGCTGTAAGTTGAAAGAAATTGAGCGATATACTTAAAATACTTGATGTTGCTGCTGACTGCAGCTGGTTGCGGTCATTATTCTCAGCATCGTTAACATTATTATCATCATGATTATCATTATCATTATTATCATTATCTGTGCACGCAGTTTATCGCTTGTCGCTATTTAAAGCTCATCATTTAAGCAGTGAAACGTTTAATTTTAATTTAATTTATGCACACACAGCTGCCACAGCTGCTGGTGCTGCCACTGCTGGTGCTGCTGCTGCTGCTGTTGCCCCAGTTGACGTGGTCCTGTCCCCCCCTCCACGCCCCGCCTAACCACCCTTGCTACCTCTTAACCCGCGTCCAACGTTTACGCTCCCACGAATTCGCAACTGACAATTTGCAGTGAATTAAATGATTATAAACTAATTAGTTGTTTTTGTGTCGTTTCACTTGCGTATGTCGCGCAAGTCGCTCATGCGGCAACGAGGCATGTTTTCTGTTCATTGCTTTTATCATTGTGATTATCATTAAAATTAGCATTGCTATTTACATTAGAATTTTTAGTATTTTTTTTTTAGATTTAATTAGACGACTTTTTCGTCTCATTGTTATAATAATTAATTAAAATCAGCATTATGATTATCATTATTATTGATTATATGCTGGCTCTTTATTATGGATACCGATATCACAATCAGAATCAATTTCTTTAGAATTTCTCATGCAGAAACGAGGCATGTTTTCTTTTCATTGCTTTTGTCATTTCATTAAAATTAGCATTGCTTTCTACATTAGAATTTACAAATTCATTTTTAGTATTTTTTTATTGAGATTTAATTAGACGGGTTTTATATTATATAAATTTAATTTATTATTATTTTTCTCATTGTTATAGCCATTAATTATCATTGTCATTATCATTGTCATTGTCATTGTCATTGTCATTGTCATTGTCATTGTCATTGTCATTGTCATTGTCATTGTCATTGTCATTGTCATTGTCATTGTCATTGTCATTGTCATTGTCATTGTCATTGTCATTGTCATTGTCATTGTCATTGTCATTGTCATTGTCATTGTCATTGTCATTGTCATTGTCATTGTCATTGTCATTGTCATTGTCATTGTCATTGTCATTGTCATTGTCATTGTCATTGTCATTGTCATTGTCATTGTCATTATTATTATTATTATTATTATTATTATCATTCTCATTGTCATTACCATTGTCTTATGGCTACCGATTTCACACCATCAATTTGTTTAGTATTACTCTTATTATTTATTTAAAAATTCTATTTTTCATCGTAATTACTATTAATATTGACAGGTTTATTACGTTTTTCATCATAATCAGAACTTTTAGTCTACTGATTGCTACCAATTTCTTACTTAACATCAATGTTTATATCAACTGTTTCTTCATCATTATTATTAGTTTTAGCATTATCACTTTTAATTGCATTACAATAATCCCCCAAATTTAACTGCAAATGTCTTTACATCAAAATCATGATTTTCTGTTGATTATATGTTCTATGAATGAGATTATTTTACTCATGTTTCCACTTATCCTAATTAAAGTTAAATCTCTTACTATTTTCAATAGCAATGTAACAACTTCATCACCATTAAGCTCATTGAAAAGGGTTTCTTAAGTTCTTCTAAATTGCGCTTGTTTCTATACAAATGACTTCACTTTCAGCAAATTGGCAAATTCGCAATTGGCACACAATTTGTGAGCATTTGTCGCACACACGAACACCCACACACACGAACACCCACCCACACACACACACTTCTTGACATGGCTGTCAAGGTATTAAACTTGAGTTGAGGTATTTGTTGTTTTTGCAGTTATTTTTCTAGAATTGATTGCATGGTTTGTCAAGATTGTAAGATTGCAGTTTGCAGCTCAATTTCTATTGTATACACTTTAATCTTATCGCATCGCAGTGGAACGGTGCGAAAGGGAACAAAACGAAACGGTTGGAATTGGAGTATTATATAGAGTTCAAGTTTGACAGCTTAAACCTACTTAGCTTCAAATTGAAATGGCTTAGTACAATGCCCGTAAACTTTGTCTATGTGCTGTCTCTCTCTCTCTCTCTCTCTCACTCTCTCTGTCTTTCTCTACCTGTCTCAGTCTACGCCTTCACTTGCTGCTGTCAGTTAATTTAAAGCTTCAACTTTGAAGTTTTTGTGCGGTTTCAATTGCTTAACACACACACATATGTTTGAGCTCCTACACACACACACACACCCTATGTATGCCTGCTGGGCAAACATGACGTATGAGCAATTTGTGCTCAAGTCATTTGCTGAGGCAGTTTTCCATTCCATTTTGCAAGTAACTGCTTGCAGTTTATAGCGCCTCACAAGTGCTATCAATGTGCTAACACATATATTCAGATATACACACTCTCTCTCACACACACACACACACACACACACACACACACACACTGGCACACACGCATAGTTATACGCATGAATAGACACAGCAGCCGTCGCTCTACTGAGCAGTGTTGCCAACTCTTCGGGGCTTACAAAAGCTGTAAAAAAATTAATGAAAAAGCGTTAAATCTTTAAGAAAATTAAGACACAAAGCAACTTAAAGTTGTAGAATATTTAAATAATTTTAAAGTAATTAAAATCGTTGTTCTAGCTCCAAAAATAGCTAATTTAAAGCTGGCATAAATAAAGTTAATTTTTAAATATTTTATAGCCTTGTTGGCTATAGTTTTGTATAGCATTTTAAAGCTAAATTCGTTTGGCTTATTAAGCGACAAATTTGGCAGAATTCTTAGCGGTTTTTAGCTAACTTTTCTACAGCCAACTATCGCTTAGAAGTTGTTTTAAGACATAACATACTCAAATAAAATTCATGACTCCAAAACTAGCTGCAAAACAGCTGAGCTGACAGCGCTGCTCCCGAGTGCCGCATGCAGTTTTGTAGGACATTAGCACACAGACAACAAGAGCGTCAGCAAATAGCACACATTACAAAAGACGGCAACAACAAACGCACACACACTCGCACACCTATACACACACACAGTGAGACCGGCGGAGGGACAGTAGGGACAGACAGTTGGCAAAGAGAGAGTCGATTGTTGCTACAAGCATAATCGTTGCTTATTGGCAGCTGCTGCCATTTTCATACCCAACTCCACTCCCAAAGTCGATAAGCATGAAAACGCTGATGGCGCACTGAGTTCTGTCTGCTGAACGTATATTTAAATAAAAAATAAATTGAAGTAAAGAAACGTAAAAAATAAAAGACAAAAAATGATTTTGAGTCGCGTTTTAATTTCACTTAAAGTTTCGCCAACTGTCGCCAGCAAAAGTCGATTTCGCTCGGCTAAGTGCTTCACTGTGTGTGTATACCACTGTGTGTGTGGGTGTGTGTAGGGGTGTGTAGGGGTGTGTGCTGGTATTTGTCACACCTGCCTCCTGTTTTTGCTTTGCCGTTCGCGTAATATATAAAGCATACTTTTAGGCAGCCATTTTCACTGTCACATTTAATTGAGTTTGCCTCGGCTGTCGCGCTAAAAGCGACGTCATTACACACACCTAACACCCACACACACACCCCTAGCACACACAGCTACACACATTTTTAAGATGCCTTTGCCTTTGCCCCCGCTGCTCCCCTGCGTCCATTGTTTTGAACGGCAAGTGGAACGCAGCATTTAATTGTCAAATGGCTTTGGCAAAACTCTTGTCTCAGGTCTAACGACACTACGAAAGAGGAGTGTAGATTGCTGTATTAAGAGGTGGTGCCAAGTAGTGTTGGGGGTGTGTGGGGGAGTAGGGTGTGAGTGGTTGTCGGCTGTGGGTGTGCTCTATCTCTGACGTGACATTTGTTGCAAGCCCAGCTATTTTTATGGCCCTCTGCGTCCAAAATGCTTGTTGTTGTTTGTCCCTCAACATACTTCTACTGCTTCTCCTTCTACTTCTTCTTCTTGTCGCTGCTTTTGTCTTTCACCTTGCAGCATTTTGGCTCGAATTTTTGGTGTCCTCTTTGACGTCACTAGCCGCCATTTTAGAGCGTCCGTTCAATTTTGCCGCTCAATTTGCAGTCACAAAAGAAATTACAACTCATAAAGAGATGAAAGCGGCGATGAAAGAGACGCCAAAGAGGAGGCAAAATGCTTTTTACGCCAAGGTGCTTAACACAGGGACAGTGGAGAGGGGGGAGGTAGGGGAGTGGGAAGGAGAGGGAGAAGGAGACAGAGAGCAAAGTGAAGTGGCATTTTAAAGCATCGACTGCCAAAAATCATTTCTCTCCCCTCTCGGCCTTTTATTTTTGTTCATGTTCCGTTCTTTTGATTATTTTTATTGCATTTTGTGCTTTGATTTCATTTTGGCAACTGGACAATTGTGGGCGTGGCAGGTGGCCCAATTTATTTTGGCTACCTTGCCAGCCATTGTGACGCCTTTTGATCGCTCTATCTCACTCTCTGTCGGTCCTCTCTGACTGTTTATACAATTCAATCCAAAAACATGTAAGAAATGAAACACTTTCTACAGCACATAGTAAAAACATTTAAACTTTAGTTTTGTTAAATAATTTCTGCTGTTTTGAGTTGGTGAAATTGCAGCGAAAGAGTTTTGGGAACGACTCTTTGGACACCTGAGTTAGGTTGCCTTTGTTTTCCGCATGTTTTTTTGACTCAGCGCCAAGTGTTGACGCCTAAAAGTCATGCAGTGTCACAAGCACAGACAGATATGCACACACAGACACAGACACCCACACACACACACCCACACACACACACATCCACACACACTCTGGTGTACAGCAACTTGAACTGATGCACTTTGCATACTTGACATCAATTGACTTTTTTTCGTTGTTGAAACCAACACACACACACAGAGAGAGACACTCACACACACACTGGTTACACCTGCTGCCCTGCTCTAACCCAAGCCACCTTGCTGCCCACTTTTCGCTCCGTCTCTTTCTTAATTATGTTGTCATATGAATTAATTGAAATTTTCGGACAACCAAATTTAAAGTGCAAAGCATTTTGTGTATTATGCAACACTGGCATGTGAGTGTGTGTGAGTGAGTGTGGGTAAAAGCTGGTCTGGGCTGTGCTGCGCTGTTGGGGGGAGGCGTGGCAAGTGGGTTAAGTGTGTTAGCTGCAAATTCATAGCATACACTTAGGCGCCAAGGGATGACGACAACGTTGACACACATATGCAAATTGCAACGCCATTAACAACAACAACAGCAACGACAACGACTATAACTTTTGTAGCCTCTGAGTGTGTGTAACTGAGTGTGTTTGTGTGTGCTACTGTGTGTGTCTCTATGTGTGTGAATCAATACGTTTGACACTAATTTGGGCAGCGTTTGCATTGAGATTCATTGAAAATGACATTGTCGTTGTCGCAGTAGCATCAACAACAACAACAACAACAGCAACAACATTTTGATGGCACTTGCCATCATTGTTGTTGAAGGCTCCACCAAAAACAAGAGCACAGAAAGCTTCCAATTGCAGCTGAGCCAACACCAGAGGGAGATAAGGAGAGTGGGAGTGTGATAGCGATAGGGGTAACATGAGAATCGAAATGTGAATGCCAATAAGAATGAAAGCAAGCATTTCGGTCAGCCTGTGGTATATTTGCGACTTTTCCGCCTCCTTCCCGTATAAAAACACGACAGAAAATGGCAGCTGCTTTTACCCAATTTACCCAAGAAAAAATGCTGACAGGCAATTCTAGAGTCGACTGTAAAAGACCGCGTAATTAGTCATATACAGTGAAAGCTCCCTTGGGCGGACAGCTTCCAGTATTTTTGTACGGCCAAGGGAGATGTCCGCCTAAGAGAAGGGATTTTATATGAAAATCATGCTGATAAACTATAAAATTCGTCCGGCAAAGGTAGCTGTCCGCCTGAGGGAGCTGTCCGCGAGTAGATCTTACACTGTAATTATTCAAAATAATGTTTTTGACCGATTAAAACTATGGCACTTACAATTATATATTTTATACAATTTCCAATTTCGTAGTGTCTTATGAAGCTATAAGATGTAGTTATCGGAATAACAACAATTTATGTTTTAAATAACTCCATAAAAAACAAATTTTTCTATTATTCACTTCACTTATCGCTTACTTACTGACCGATTTATTCTATGGTACCTACATACGGTCTTTCCTTTGGCTGTTACGCATAAAAACCTTATGTGTTCCTGTGCCTTCTGTACTCCTTTTAAGTACAGGGTTCCAAAATCCATTGGCAAATTAATGGCACCACTGAGGTGTAGAAAAAGGTAGACTGAGCATTGTGCCATTGTGGATTAAGTGGCCACAAAGCGCTGAACATCATTTGTCAAGTCTTATGAAAAGCAGTTGATAACTCCACTAGCTAAGGATACTACTACTACTAATTCTACTACTACTACTACTACTACTACTACTACTACTAATTCTACTACTACTACTACTACTACTACCACTACTACTACTACTACTACTACTACTACTACTACTACTACTACTACTACTACTATTTCATTGGAGGCACTCAAATTGGTTTTAAGACGATACAAACAGCTTCCGACTTAAGTTTTCTAAGAACAACTAACAAAATGAAAACAAATGTTAATTTATAATTATATTCGAAAGACTTTAAACCAACGTCTGATCCTCAAACCTCTTAAAATGTTTAAACCTTAAGCAGCTTTAAAGTGCCTTAAATTTGGCTACAAACAGACAAACTTCATAAAAAACTCAACTGAAATTCTGGTATCGATAACATAATTAGTTGCAAAGCGCTTAAGAAATGGTTAAGCATTTGAATTATTTAAATTAATGCGATAATTAAATGCACTTAAGCACGTATGTAAAGATTCTTGAAATGCATTTCCCACTGAATTGAATGCTCATAAATTAATGAATAGATTAAGTCGTTTGCCTGCTGCGATGCGGTGTCGATAATTGAATTTGCAAATGTGTGTGAGGGTGTGTGAGTGTGTGTGAGTAAATCAGCTGCCTTAACATGTTTGAGCATGCATGTGCATGTGTATTTATTGAATCGTTTGCAAATGGAAATCGCCAACAAAATATACAAATATATATAGATGGATTATATATATATATATATATATATACTATATATTCTATATGTAGATTTATATGTAGGTTTGCATTATGCAATGCATTTGTGCTGTTAATGCAGTTTTTGGGGTCGCTAGAGCTGCTATCCTTAACCTCAATCAACCCCACGTTTCTTTCGCGCTCTCACTCTCTCGGTGTTGCTATCTCGCTTGCACTTTCATGTATAAAACATGGCTTGCATTAAGCGTATTTCGTATTTGGAATTTTGTGTTACATTATTTATGAGCAGAAGGACGTCAACTATGACGGGCCTGATGATGTTTCTAATGATTACAGCAATCATAATCATCATAATGATGTTGCTGTTGCTGCACTTGAGCACACACACACACACACACACTGGCACACACAGCGGGTGCAGCTTGAAGGCCTCTTAAAGCTGAAAAGCTGCTTGCTGCCTCACTCGCCTATCTTGGCTGCTTGCCCTCCAAAACCGTTTTGACGTCATCGCATTTAGCTGTGCTTCATCTCCGCTCTTTGCTCATTTGATTTGTATAATTGAAATTTTCATGTCGCGACACGTTTGCTACAAAAACTCGACCAAAAATTGTTTGCAACATTTCGTTGCACTTCTCTGTCGCACCCAACACCTCTCTCTTTCTCTCTCTCTCCCACTGTCTGCGTGTCACTTGGCCTGTCCAGTTTTGTCTGGCGACGCGCTGTCTGAAGTCCTTTTTCTGATTGTCCTGACAGTTTTTTTTTTCGTGTGCAGGCGAAAGAGGAAGCGCAAGAGAGCAGAGAAGTAGACGACAAAAAATCGTAGCATACTTTTTTGGGATTTGTCGCTGCGCTTTATTAATGAACATGCCGCGCAGCGTGTCAACACGGTGTCGAGGCAAGGCAAGGCGAGTCGAGTATAGCATGAATGGGATATGGAGCAGCCGATGAAGATGGAGAGGCAGCACACACACACACGTACTAACACACAAATACATTGTATAAATATTATGTAAACACGCAAACAATGAAGTGATTTGTTGCTACTTAAATTTAGCCCCAGAGAGTGTGCCAACAACAACAACTAGAATGCTCTGTGTGTATGTGTGTGTGTGTGTGTGTTGCTGTGGTATGTAGGCAGCGGCCAGGGGTTGGGGGCAGCTGTTGTTGCGTTTGCTTGGCTGCCTTCACTTTGCTTAGCTGATGCTGCAACTTGAAGAAATCTTTTCTTTCACATTTCTCTTATTTTCTTTTGCTCTACTTTGCTGCCCTCCCTTTCGCACGTAGAAAAGCAAAAAAGGAAAACTGGAATTAGTTGCTAAAGAAAAGCAAAAAAAAAAAAAGGAACGAGAAAAAAAAATCAGAAAAAAGAAATTGAAAGGAAATATGTAGCCAGCGTTGGCTGTCGAGCGCAGTCGCTGTAAAAGTAGCAAACAGCGCCCAAGGCGTACCAGCGGGGGAGGGGGTGGTGGTGGGGGTGTCGTGTGGGGTGGTCTTGTCAGCCTGTTTCTAGCTTGTTTACCAACACTTAAAGCAGCCCAAGAGCCAAAAGTAGAGGCCAGCTTGGCACACTGCCTGCCTGTCTGCCTGTCGGGCGCGATAAGCAGACAGCCAACAAAAAAGAGACAGAGTGAGTGATAGCATGTGAGAGAGAGAGAGAGAGACAGGTAACACAAGCACAAGAAATGAGAGATGAGGTAGCAGCTTGGCTAGAAAAATTGATGCTTTTGTACCTGTGTGTACCTGTGGCTGCCACTGCTGCCAGTTGTCAGTGCCACAGGCAGTGGCATTTCTAGCTGCAGCTCCTACTCGTTTGCTTATTACAAAATACGACCACGACTACAACTACGACTCGGTTACAGTATATGTATGTGTACATATATATTTATATTACATTTATAGCAGATATATGAACATATGCTCCCGTTGTCGGTTGTCTTGGCAATTGCCGACGCCAAGATAAATACTTATTTAAAGATCTGACTCGCCTTATAGCAATTTATATTTACCACTTGTCTAGAAATACTTTTGTATGATTTCTAATTTGTGCCTAAGCTGCAAAAGTTTAGTAGTATATTATTTATTTGTAAGTGGAAATTATTAGTGTTTAACTAAAATTAAATAAGGGAAGTTAGGCACAGAAAAAGGGGTTTCTTTGGTATGCTCCCTGACTTTCAGTCTTGACTTTCTTTTAGCAGGCTTTGAATCAATGGCTTAATAAATTTTGAAAAATGTTTAAACTGTAGCTAAATATGTGAAGAATAATAAATATTTTGATTTTAGAATAATCAACTATTATAAAATATTTTGAATAATTTTATAAAATGTTTTGTAGTATGCTTATGGCATACCTCTACCAGTAAACCACTAACAGTGTCATTACTAGGAATAACAGTGCCTTTATGAGTTTACATAAATAAGATAGTGATCTCGCTTTTACTAAGATCTAAAAGAAAGAAGAGCAGAGATAGTTTAAAGAAGAGACATAAGAAAAGACTGGTGAAATAAAGAAGTCTTAAAGAATAAAAGTTTAAAGGAAGAATTAATTTCATCTACAGTTTTTAATATTTTAAAAAAATAATTTTAATATTTTTATAAAATATTCTTAAATTTTTTTAAAATGTTCTTAAATTTTTTTTTAAGATATTTAAAAATATTATTAATATTTTTATAAATTTATGTTCAATAATTTTATAAAATATTTTTAATAATTTTATAAAATATTTGTAACATTTTTATAAAATGTTTTGAATATTTAAAAAAAAAAATATTTGAATTAATTGAATATTTTGTTTTAGTTAATTGAATATTTCTCTTAAATATTTTTTATAAAATATTTAATAATTTTTATTAAACATTTATAATATTTTTATAAAATATTTTGAATTAATTGAATATTTTATTTTATTTAATTGAATATTTCTCTTAAATATTTGTAATATTTTTATAAAATATTTTTCATTTTTTATAAAATCTTTATTTTAAATATTTTAATAAAATATTTTTAATATTTTTATAAAATATCTTTGATATTTTTAATAATTTTATACATTTATTTTAAAGATATTTTCATACATTTATTTTAAATATTTTTAAAATATTTTTATATTTTTTTAAATATTTTTAAAATTTTATAAAATTAATTTTGTCACATCTTTAATCTTACATAAAGGAGGCTAAAGATAACTTAAAGGGATTCAAGGACACTTTTTTCCAACTATTTTATATTTCCCGGAGACACACGCACACACACACACTTTTATGTATAAACACACACACAGATACACACACACACGGTTAAGGAAAGTGCGCCTTTGCTGCACTTAATTCACTTTAATTTCCTCGGTCCAGATACCATAAGCGCACTTGCGCCACTCAATTGCCTTTGCAACAGCCACGCCCACCAGCTAGCGCCCGCCCATCCTGTGTGCTGTGTGCTGTCGTAAGGCAGAGACTTTGTTGTAATGCAATTTCAACAAATTAAAAAGTAGTGCGTGGTAATTCTGCTGCCAGGTGGCGTATGTGTGCCTGATGTCTATATGATGTGTGTATGTGAGATGGTGTGTGTGTGTGTGTGTTTACTGCTTGACGTGCAGACAGCTAGACAGACTGACGTCATTGGGCACATGCTCCACAGCTGCTAAAGGGCTACGAGCACACGTTGCCAATTTAGCCATAATTAAATATATAATATATGATAATGATGCCAACTAATCGCTCAATTGAGCTGCAATTTAATTGAAATATCCCAGCACAAACGCACACACACACAGACACACACCTATACACACACACACAACTCACAATTACAGAATAAATTGTCTTTTCGCCTCTGGTCTTTGGCCCATTCAATTATAGCCACAACATGGACTCTGGCTTCGTTTCGCTTTTGGCCACTTGAGCCTGGTCTTAGCCCGAAACGTGTGTAATTGGTAAACCATTGTTGTTGCTCTTAGTGTTGTTGTTGTTGTTGTTGTTACTGCTATTGTTGCTCAATCATAATCCAGCAAATGCGATTACAATTCGAGCTCATTGTTAAATCATTTTCAATTATAACTGCAATTTAAAAGCAAATCACAAGGCAAATACAGTGCTGCTTAAAAGTAGTTCAACTGAAGGAATATATGTATTTTTTTTTTTTGGGAAAGAAAGCTTCTTCTGGGAGTGTGTGTGCGTGTGTTTGCTGCTGACCAAAATCCAGTTTCATTTCCAGTTTCATTCGATTGTCCATGTCCCCCATGTGAACATCCGCTGTTCAGCAAGTGTGCACAATAATTGTGCATTGATTATCATCGAAATTGCGCATAATCGTGCTTAAAACGTGCAGTCAATCGTGCACTCAGTCAGTCAATCAACTGGTCAATCATCAATTTCTAAAGCAATTGAAGCGTACACTAATTTGACACTCAGCCAATGTGAATGATAAAACAAACGTTGCCAATAAAGGCATTTAAAGAGCTAGCTGAGACTAGCTCGAAAAGACCCTGTAGTTGTTTTTTTCAAAAATTGTATATTTATTTAAGCGTTGAGTCCCCAAAATGCAGTTGTAGTAGCTTAACAATACATTTAGTTAATAAAATATAGAAACAAACCCTTTGGTATGCACAGGGGGATATATTGATATTCAATATATCAGGGGTTTATCTGGGGTTTTGGCAAAACCCATTTGTTTTAGCCGCCTTAGTAGGCTCGTCGGGATCTCGCTAGTCTGCTGCGGAGACTGATCAGTGAGTCTACCAATCTGCTCTTCCACCAGGTGCAGTTTTAGATGCCGATGTAGTGTAGAGCCGCGCATATACTAGGGGCAGTTGGAACTAGCTCGAAAAGACCCAGCTACTATTATATCAAGTTAAAAATTTGTTTAGGAAAGCTTTAAATTCATTTAAAATATAGCAGAAAACCAAAGATGAAAATAATTTGTATATAAAGGAATAAAAGAATATATACCCTTATCGCAAATCATATTGGGTAGGTTAAACTCAAATACTTAAGGTTCAGCTTTCAAAGTATTCGCTGATTAGTTGTATTTTTTCCGATAATTTCTTTGTTTAAAAATACAGAGAAAACTTCCTTGGACAGCCGCAGTTTCAATATATTTTAAATTGTCGAAATCATAATTATTTTGAAGGAGAGTTAATATGGTATTCCAATTCAAAACCAGCTCAGTTTTGATAGAGATAATTAAGATCAAAGCTTAAAATGTGGTGATTTCCAAATAAAGTCTGCCTAAGAGAACGGAACTAAGAGAACGCCTGAGGTATCTGTCCGCGAGTAGCGCCTTCACTGTATATCGAAAATCGTACCTATCTCAAATAGACACTTTTTGTTAATAAACCCTAAAGACCCATCGTTCATTTGTTTGCTGGGTCTATCAAGTGTTTTTCATTAGCGTGTTCAATCAAGTTTGTCTCTCATTGAAACAGTTTACGATTACGATTACACTTCGATGCTTGTTACTACTATTACTACTACTACTACTACTACTGCTACTTCTACTTCTACTACTACTACTTCTACTACTGCTAGTGACGAAACTCAAAAAACAACCTCTACTTATTTTTGATAAACATTTTATACATATATTTAAACTTTAGTCTTAATTCAATTAAATTCTTTTATGAGCTAAGATGCATAATGCATTTTTCATAATTTTTCTCATTTTTCAACTCAACAAATTTGGAGTTGATTTACGATTTAATAAATGCAGATTTGGGTAAAGGTTCTTGGCACTTATAGTGCACTTTCCTTAGCCTTTTTTGCTTAGTTTTTAATTAAAAGTGCCATTTGGTGCTGGTTCATTTGGTGCATTACGACTGGTTCTTTGAGCCGGCCATTAGTTCTAAGTAGGAAAACTCAATTAAAATTTTGACAAAATGCCATTAGCAGTAATTGTTATGTGCTGGAAAATTTCACTGAAATTTCAACTCAACACCAGTTCATTTATCATGCTCTATTTCATGTGTGTGTGCAGTACTCTCTCTCTCTCTCTCTCACTCTCACTGTCTCTAACACACACTCTAAAAACTCTTTACAGTGCTAGAACATTAAGTGCAATAATGAAAACAAACACGAGATAAATTTAATTAATTAAAATATCAAGTGATGTGAAAATAAACTGCAAAAAATAAATAAAATTACGACACTCGAAAATCCAAAACGAAACGAAACGAATTTCAAGTGATGAGTTAAAAAAGAAATCACTAAGCCAAAATAAAACACTTTAACCCACCACGAGACGAGACCGCAAGAAAGACACATAATGATTGCTACGCTGTTCATAATCTTTGCATTTATACGCGCCTTTCCCTGGAGCCGTCATCGGGCCTATGCGGCTGCTCCAGGTCGTCCACCCCTGGCGCTGACACTGATGCCTGCCACCGACGAAGAGGAGCAGCAGCAACAGCAGCAACCACAGCAACAGCTGAATAACAACAATGGGCCGCGCCCCTCGATCACCAGCATGGGCAATGGCCATGGGCACACGGAGTCGCTGCCACGCACAAATCGCCGCAAATCCTCCAAATTCCATGAGGTTACCTTCAGCGGCAGCGTGGGCGGTGGCGAGAGCGACGGTGAGGGCCATGGGGATGTGGCCAGAGTTGTCAACAGCACCGCAGATGAACAGTCACACTCAAGCAAACGTCACTCGTTGAGTGCCACCAGCACGAGCAATTCGGGTTCCATTATACTGGCGCCTTACCGTACCTTGGGCGGCAGCAGCAGCTACAACAACAACAACAACAATAACACTAGCAGTGGCAGTCATCGTTCGCGTGGATCACGTGACTATGTCAATCATGAGTATTATCAACTGCATGCCTCATCCTCCTCAAATGGTGGGCGTGGCACACTATCGCAACGCAGCGATACAATGGCCACCGAAGCGGAGGAATTTGAGGACGAAGAGCGTCCCCCACTGGACGACGATGATGAGGATGAAAGTTATGATCGTGAGACTGAGGAATTCTATAGCAATATACAGGACGCCACGGGCACTTCGAGCAGTCGCAGCAAACGCTCCTCGCTCTTCTCCCGCTCCGACAGTTCGGCCACCACAACGTCTTCAAGTGGCGGTGGTACGTTCACCGGCGGCAAACGTCGCTCGGCCGCATCAATCATGTCCTCGTCACTCTGCTCGGACTTGATGATTGGCAGCGATCGGCGCAGCTCAACGGCCACGGAGTATAGTGTGCGTTCAGCCGCGGGTTCGGTGCCTGCGAGCAGTCAGCGTCGGTCCAGTGGTCGCATACGGCGTTATGTCTCCCGCATGACCATCGCGGGAGCGAGACGGCGCACAACGGGAAGGTAAAGATATCGCAGACTCCGTTTTCTAACTATTGTTATGGGGGTATAGAGTCATTGGGGGATAGGTTCATTGGGAGGTAGGTTCAATGGGAGATACGTTCATTGGCGGGTAGATTCTTTGGGAGATAGGTTCATTGGGGGATCGATTCATTGGGGTACAGAGTTTTATCGGAGCTTAAAAGATTTGGCTGAGTTTTTGAACAGACTAAAAGCAGATTTAAAATTTTTAATTATTTACATGCTCTAATGAAAGCTCTTTGGTATCTACTGTTATTTTATTGAAGTAATTTTGGGTGACAGATATTTAAGCCTACTTAAACACATTGGCCAAAGTTTTATATCGAGAATATGTGGAAATAGAAATAAGGACATAAGGACAAGCGTCCTGCGACATTTCTCACTCTCACTTACTCTGTATATTATGTTCATTTCACTCGCACTAACAGTAAGCATACAATAAGTGTATGTCATTTGCTGAAGGGAGTACTTTATATTATAATTTAATTTAATTTATTTAATTTTAATTTATAACTTAAAATTCGTGTTTACCTCTTATTGAGATGACAAAATCAACTCTTATGACATTACAATCTAAAACTCCACTAAATATGTTTGACCACTTGTTTTAAATAGTTTTTCCCTTTGTATATAATCTCCTCAGTTTCTCTCTTAAGGTAATTTCTGCACCCTATATGTTCTTCCTACCCTTTCCTTACCCTTATCTACAGAATTCTCCTCATATATTTCATTCAGACTATAGGTTTCTTAATGTATATTCCTCCTACGTACTTACACCCAAGTTTCCCCGTGATTCACTCCTGTGTCACGAAAAAAAATCCCATTGCTGATTTCTTTCTGCTTGAAAGATACTTTCCATGCTTTATTGAGAAGTTCTACAATCGACAAATGAAATGTAAATTCATGAAATTGGGCAATCAAGAGCCGTTCTCCTGCTGCCACTGTTCGTGTTTGGCCAACAACTTCATGCCCAGTGGACGTATCTGCTTGAAGGCCTTCTCCAGGCTCGCCTCCTGTGCGGCCTGCGATTCCTTTGGCTCGCCACGGTTGCCACGTGTGGCACAACGCATGCGTTGCATGCTAATCTCCTTGCAGGCCAGACGTATCTCATCGCCCGTAAAATGCTCGGAGATCTTGACCAACTGCTCGAGCAAGCGAGGAGTTAGACTAACAGAAGTGCCAAGCAGACGATTGATGAGACTCGAGCGCTCCTTGGAGCTGGGCAGTTGAACGAGCAGTTTCTTCTCGAAGCGTCGCAGAAATGCCTCATCAATGTCCCAGGGTAGATTTGTGCTGGCCAAGACAAAGACACCACTTAACGTATGCTCCATGCCGTCCAGTAGCTGTAGTAATTCGTTCTTGAAACGCTTGGAGGATTCATGATCCGTTGAACGATCACGTTTCGAGGTTAAACTCTCGATTTCATCAAAGAATATGACGGAAGGAGCACGTCGAGCTGCCATGTGAAACAAAACACGTAATATTTTCTCGGATTCGCCGCGCCATTTCGATACCATAATACTGGCGGTAATATTAAAGAAAGTGACCTTATCCCGTGTCTCGGCGTAGAGAGCTTTGGCCAAAAAGGTCTTGCCACTACCAGGTGGTCCGTGCAACAGCAGCGAACGCCAAGGCTTTAGGCCATGGGCAAAAAGCTGCGGGTATTCGATGGGCGTGAGTACGGCTTCTTTGACCAACTCAATGGCACACTGATTACCACAGACATCCGTCCAGCGCAGCTTGATGTCCTCACTGAGTATGCTTGTCTTGACCAGCTCCGCCAAAGATTGCCACTCGAGGGAGGCGAACAGAGCATCGTCACCGGGATGGCCATGTTCAATTTCCGGCAGTACATGCAAGCGGGAATCCGTTGACGTTGACGTTGATGTTGATGTTTCCGCGACTGTTTCCATTTTCTTAATGTGCAGTGACGGACGTTGCTGTTGTGGTTGCTGCGCATCTGTGGCTAGACTCGCGGCTGCTGCAGCTGTGGCAGCACCAACACCCGCATGCCAGCAGGCAACTGCATCCCCAGGACGTTGTGATGACTGTACACTAGTATCCTGTGCAGCTCCTCCTCCTACTGCAGCTCCTCCTACTGCTACTCCCGTCGCATTCTTGACACTTTTTCCTGTATTCAGTTCTAGTTTGACTTTTGGACCCGCTTTTTTCAGTATACGCGGATATTTGCCAAACTTGAGATTGAAGAAACTCGCGTACTCCAAATAAATGGCATCCAGATCCACATTGTCGCATAGCTCGAATTCCTCGGAGAGCCGTCCCTCGCCCTTTAATGCCTCCGCGGCATTATAGTAACCATTCTCGACCAGATAGCGATGCATTAGATACAAAAGATTGCGTCGTCTGGTGGTAAAATTGCGCACATCTTCGCATAGAATTGTGGAGGCAGCGGTGGCAGAGACGCCATATTTCGTTTGTGGCTTCATCGCGGCACAAAACACTCTTAAGCGTAGTCTGAGAAAGAAGAGAGAAAGAGGAGTGTAAGTACGTCGGAGGGTATGAGACACGGAGAGAATGTTACTATCTTGTTATTGTTGCCACAAACTTGAACAATCTAATCGAAATGGAATGTGAATTTCTAGTCGAGCAACATTGACAACATTCGCATTGTTTGTCTGAGAGAGTTGCCATAACAAAAGCTAAAACGACCAGGGTTGTTGCGGGTGGCAACCAAAAACAAAATGTTGTTGCAACATTGCAACTGTTGCCATTAGTTTCCCAGCGTCATCAGCAGTTTGCCCCAAAGGTAACCGCAAATATATATATATATATATGTACTATATATGCATGTGTAGCTGGACACAGTGCCAGAGCATGTGGTAGACAGAGATAGATAGCACTAGGGTATTTCCCAGAAATCCATTGGATTAGATGGCAGAAGTTTTCGTTTTGGATTTAAGCTCTGGCCACAAGCATTTCGCTCTGGCAGCTGACGTGATTCGTGGCTCAATTATGTGAGCTAATTAAAAATGTTTAGAGGGCAAGCAATGGAGTCTTACCACAGGTAGATACCCTACTTTGATGCTGAGTAAGTTAGTAAGTCAAAGATAAAATTAACAGGCATTTGAGTAAGTGGTTTATAAGGATGTGAATTTGAGTTGGGCTTAGTAAGCGGGCAAAAATATCGATACTGCTATTTTACTTAGACGTTTTTACTCTACTTTGATGTTAAGTAAGTAAGTCAGACACTGAAAAAATAAACAAGCATTTGAATAAGTAGTTTGAAAGGATGTGAATTTGAATTGTTCTTAGAAAGCAGGCAAAAGTATCGATACTGCTATTTTACTTAGTCATTTTTACTCTACTTTGATGTTAAGTAAGTCACTGATAAAATTAACAAGCATTTTAATAAGTAGTTTAAAAGAATGGGAATTTGAATTGTTCTTAGAAAGTGGGAGAAAGTATCAATACTTCTTTTTTACTTAGTCATTTTTACTCAACTTTGCTGCTAGTAAAGTTAGTCGCTGATAAAATTAACAAGCATTTGACTAAATGGTTTATAAGAGTGTGACTTTGAATTTGTCTTAGGAAGTGGCCAAAAGTATCGATACTGCTATTTTACTTGGTCGTTTTTAACCTACTTTGCTGTTAGGTAAGTCACTTATAAAATTAAAAAGAGTTTGAGTTAGTATTTTATAAGAATGTGAATTCGAATTTGACTTCAAAAGTGCGCAAAAGTATCGATACTGATAATTTACCTGGTTTTTTTTTTTTTTTAAGTATAGAACCTGTACAATCATAAATTAGTACCTTAACAACACATGAATGACAAATATTATAAAAAACAATCCAAACCTCATAACGCATTATGAGGACAATAGGTTCAAATAGTTTTAATTATTTGCCTTTAAAGCCGCCTTAGGGATCGGGAAGGGAGTAGACCTCTTTTGAGGAGATTGCGGTGTCTCAACAATCTGTCTCTTTACCTGCTGGAGTGTCTACTAATTTGCTCTTCGACTGTAAACAGTTTTAAGTCTATATGTAGTGTAGAACCTCTTACATACCAGGTTGGGATTTTACTTAGTCGATGTTTGTATAATTTTTATAAAATATAATTTTTTTATAAAAAATATGCCTTTATATTTGATTCATGGCTACAATTCCCTTTAAAATATGTGCTGTTTTTACTTAATGAACATAAATTCATCGCATGTCTTCTGAGGCAACCAATATGCACTACTTGCCACATTGTAGCGCACTGATTCGCTGAGTCATTTTCTGAATTGAATTTGCAACGATTATTGCCGCGTTTTTTCCACTTTTCTTCTTTTTTTTTTTTTTTTTTTATTTTTTTTTTTTTTTTTTGGTCAATGTGCGTCGTTTTGTTGTGTGCCAAGAGGTTGCATGCCCAATTTGTTTGTTGCCGCTAGGCGACAGCTGTTGCAGCGGTTAATCAAATGCACGACGCAATGAAATGAAAATCAACGACGGATCTTGATCGGTGGCGGCTTTTTTATACCAAGGCACCTCACGCCGCACTGCCGAATTATGCAACATGCAGATGCAGATGCAAATGGAGGCAGTTGCCTTTTAAAAAAGAAAATTCATCAGCAGCCAAGGTAGCTCCAAGGCGTCCAAGCAAGCGTGTGTGTGTGTTGAAAGGAGGTGAGGGGGTGTGGTAGTGTGTGTGTGTGAGTGTGTGTGGCATGACTGATGTTATGCTGCTGATGCCTGTGCTCATTTCATATCGCACGCTGTTCGCTCGCACTTTTAATTTGGTTTTCACACAGCAATGGGAAATGCCCGAGCCCCCAACCCCCCAATCCCCCGTGCCACCCCCACAGCAGACCCAATCTATTTCCCCACTCTCCCCTCTCCATCTCTATCTCTATCTGTAGCTATCTTGCTCTAGCTGTTATGGCAGTCAGTCTCAGGCTTTTGTTAATGGCCTTGTGACAGTTTTTGCTGCTTTTTTTGTGCTTCTCCTACTTGTTTGTTTGTCTTCTTGCCTCAAAAGCATCTCCCACACTCATCATCATCATCATTATCATTATTATCATCATCGTCATCCTCATAGTCGTGATTATTATCAACAGCGAATGTGCTGCATGTGTCGTTCAAATTGGTTTTCTTTTTGGCTCATATTCAGTTTCTGTTTCACATTCAGATTCACATTCGCATTCGTTTGCTCGCTTGGGAATCCTGTGGCCAAGGACTTCTCACGTATGTGCACAACTCAAAAACACTCACACACACAAGCACACACACGTACAAACACCGAAATCGTGTGAGTCGTCTGAGTGCATTCATTGGTCTTTGCAGTCGCCAAAGTACCGACTTAAGCTAACTGCAAGCATTTACGTAAACGAATCCAATTTGTTTACGACGACTCAAAAATGTTGCTTCAAAATGTTCCAAAGAAAACTTTACACAAAGGTGTCTTGCAAGCGACTCGAATGTTAACTTTCAAGTGTGTTTTGTGGACAATGTAAAGTTTACTTGTTTGGTGTTGCCAGTATTTGCTAAAACTCCTTTTAGTACAGCAAGTTTTTAGGTATTTCGTATCAATTTTATATTCCAAATAACATTTTTACAAGAGGAGGAAGTAGTGAGTTACTTTTAGTAAACTTAAAAAATAGTGGCAACGCTGCCGTTCCATTTAATATATATTAAAAAGCGGTTTATATTAATTTTATTCACATTCAACCAATATTAAAACATTGAGCCTTAAATTGGAGCAACATAAGAGGGATTTTCAGAAAAGTGGCAACTCCGCCGTTTTATTTTATATATTAAAAAGAGATTTCTATTATTTTTATTCAAATTTTTAATGATATTAATCTACAAAACAATATTAAAACAACTAAAAAGCTGTTATCCTCAAATTGAAAGAAGTTAAGGAGGATTCTTAAAAAAGTGGCAACTCCATCTTGGCAGTCAAATAATTATTAATATTTTAAAACATAGTATTTTATTTGAATTAGAACTAGAACTACCTACAACTCTAGAAAGTTTGTTGTAGTGTAGTAACTAAGACTCGGAAGGGTAATGGATAGCAAAGTTAGTAGTACAGGATGGAAGGGAGTGGGAACGAAAGTTTCTAGTGGGTCTGATCGGAACAGCGAAACTAATCTGGCTGATTAATTTAGGAGAATCAATTTCAACGTTGACTAGTTTGTGTAAGAAGATTACAGCGAACACTGTTATACGATCAGACAAAGAAGGAAAATTAATACTGTAAAAAAACAGTAAAATAAAAAAGGTGGCAACTTCGTTGGGCAAATTTTTTCCAAGTCTGCAATTAAATTA
This sequence comes from Drosophila dunni, assembly GCA_018152125.1. Taxonomy (NCBI): domain Eukaryota; kingdom Metazoa; phylum Arthropoda; class Insecta; order Diptera; family Drosophilidae; genus Drosophila; species Drosophila dunni. The sequence goes on along the minus strand of JAECXC010004147.1, from coordinate 9,138,082 downwards.
AGTTTCTTGGTGTTTGTTGTACATAACTAGGTATCATTTGTTTTTACTTCAAAACTTGAACTCAATTTCAATTTACAAAATAAAAGAAACAGAGTTGCCAGATCTGTGCAATTTGAGAAACTCTCCTAACAGTTTAACTAACGCACTTTCGGCACAACATTTGCTAATTTTCTCTACTCCTAATATGAAAATGCCAGCAATTATAAGTAAAATGTTAAGTTGAATGCGCTTCTATCATTTATAAACTGAGACTATTATTAAATGAAATAAGTACGTTTAATTTAAGACAGTCTACACTGACTAAGCTATGTAAATGCTGATTACAATTGGCGGCAGCAAATGCAGCAACTTGAATGGGTTGTTGCAGGTGTGGCAAGTGAAATTTGATGGCACAACAGCGCAAATGTGTTGCATACTTGCAGGCGCTGTGAAATCTGCCAAGTTGCCGGTGACGGGTGACAAGCAGAGTGGATGGAGGAGAAGAGGGCAAGGGAGCGAGAGATGAAGGAGAGCAGCAGATAAGTAGAGATGGAGGAAGATAAAGAGATTGGCATTGTGTTGTGTGTGTGGCAAGCAGGAAATGTGTGTGCCCCACGGCACTCGCTCCTCATGCGCCTAATTATATGTGCAAATAAATGAACGACCCAAGCTGATTGTGATGAGTGTGCAACTGAGTGTGATTGTGAGTTTGACTATGAGTATGAGTATGTATTGTGATTAGTGGAAGTGTGTGTGTACCAGTGTGTGTGTGGGATAGATTCTACTTATGCTGGAGGCTAAAGGAAAGGCGCTAAGCCCCAAACGCCCAACTTAATTAGTTTGTTAAGAAGGAAGTAGCTGGCACTGAAATGTTTTTGTGTTGTGCAAATGAATGAATGACGACATGAATAAAGTGAATCAACTGAATGATTGACTCACTGACTAACTGACTCACCCACCAACTAATTGCGAATTTAAATACAAGCGTGTGTCGAGTCGAGGCGCGGCTTTAAATGCAGTTGGCAAGTTGCAACATGTGGCAAGCTGAAGTAGCCTTTGTAGTATACCAAACCATTGAACAAAAATATCAAGTAACTGCAAACTGTAAAACGAAACTGAAAAGTCGCAAAACTGTGGAAGAAAAAACTCTTGTGCTCTCTTTCGCACAGTTTCTCCGTCTCTTTCGGCGCTGCCTGCCATCTCATAACTTCGAAAAGTGCCACAAAGTATGCCATGGCAAATGGCGACATTGTTGCGCACAACAGCGGCTAAGAAAGAGAAAAAAAAAATAACAATAAGTATGGCTAGAAGAGACGCGGCAACAAATAACAAGGCAGCGTCAACTTTGTGCCAAGTTTACTTAATGACCCCGATATAAATTTTACTTAAAACATCATTTTTCTTTACGACTTTCGCTGCCAAAAGCGTGGCCTTCAAGTCGCTGCTGCCAGTCGGTGGTGCTCGGTGGTGCTCGGTGCTCGGTAAAACCAACAGGAGCTATGTATAACATGCTAGGCATACCAGCATCAGGAAGAGACAGCACGAGGTCACCGAGCGAGCACACAGCTGCGTCACAGGTCCAAATCAAGCCAAGAATATCCGAAAAAAGCTAGCATTAAAGGCTATAGAAAACCAGACTTGAACTTACCCTGGCTTAAATTAATGCTATACAAATTTGTACAACAAATTTAACGACTCTGTGTACACTGACTACAGGGCTGTTAAAAAAGGAAGGAAGCACCACCGCCAACAAAAGTAGTGACAACCCTGCTACTGTGGGTTGCCAGCTGCTTTTCGGTTATGAAAGTATTTTCTTTAATTATGACAACGCGCTTAGATTGATGCCAGTCACTGTCAGCGGCTGTGTCTGTCTGTGTCTCTAGCTTTGCTCCTCCCACTTCCCCTACTCGGTGTTGTGAGCTGAATGGTGCAGCTGTTGCCAAGAGGATAAACGGACAGCGGACAGCGGACATGGTGAAACAACTGCCAACTGCATTTGGAAAAGCTGAAAACTCAATCAAACTTTTAAGCTGGAATTCTATTTATTTTTTTCAACTATAAGCTGGCAACACCTTTAGCTTTTGCATACAATATGGTTGGGAATTGTGTTTGCCAACTTAATTTATTTTATTTCAAAACAACAACTTAACATATTCATTTTATTTTAATGGTAATGAGTTGAAGCGCAATTAATAATTAAATTTTTTTTATGAAAGAGAATTAATTGCAATAGAACAGTGAGTAAATAAATAAACAATTTATTTATTTTATTGAAGAGAAATTAATAATAGACAGAAAATATAACAAAGTTTTGAACTCACATAAAAATACAGTTTAATCCGGTTATAACGACTCCGCTTAAAGCGTCCGTCCGGCCATTGCGACGAAAATTCGATGACTTGTTTGGTCTTTTTTTCTTTGCTCGTTTCGGTTAAAGCGTCTACCGGGTATAACGGCCTAAAATCGTCGGTCACTTGAGTGTCGTTATAACCGGATTCCACTGTACTACCTTAATTATCACCGCCTACCATTTTAGTCGGTTCGTTGGCAACAGTGGTCGCTATTTAAAGCGCCACCTAGGCCTGGTTGCCTGACAACTTGATCCTTGCTACCGCTGAAACTTGATCAGTGGCTGAACTTTGGCGCGACTTTAGCACAGCAAGCAAGAAGGTGGCAAAGGGGTTGCGGGAGGTTTGTTTTTTTTTTTGTATTGTGGAAAATGGTGGAAATGCTGCTTATCCAAAGTGGAGTCAACTTTCAGCAAGTTCTCAATAAACTTGGCAACATTCGGTTCCGTGGTCGCTTCTTGTGGGCTGGCAATGTGAGAGAAAAATATATAGAAAAGGTTAAGGGGGGGAATAGCTCTGCGTTTTCCCCAGTTACAGAGTTGGCCAAAAAGTTTTTCATAAGCGTCGATGGCGCCGCGCTGTCGACGTCGCTGTTGCTGTTGCAGACAAGGCGAAAATGTCTAACGAATTGAAAAACTTTAAAAAGCGCCTTGTTAGGCGCACTTCCGTTTCCTGTAGGTCGCTGCTGATATCCACTCTCGTTGCCACTTCCCTACCCTTACCAGACCCCTTACTTTTCACTCGATTTTGGCACTGAAAAGTTTCTTTGGCGTGTGCTGTATGTGTGTGTGTGTGTGTGTTTCTGTGTCTGTCTGTCAAGTCAACTTGGCCGTCAGCCATTTATAACATGACTCAAGAGTTTGGCCTAAAAGCGTCGCTTCAACTCGTGCCGACTTTTAATTATTTAACTCCCCAGCTCCCTGGCCCCCAACCTGTCACACAAACCTACTAACTAGCTTAATAATCTAATAATTAATATATATAACTTTCTATTTACAGTTTCGATGTAGAAAATGGCCAGGGCGCCCGATCACCGCTTGAAGGCGGTTCACCCAGCGCTGGTTTGGTTCTACAGAACTTACCGCAACGTCGCGAATCCTTTCTATATCGCTCCGATTCGGACTTTGAGATGTCACCAAAGTCAATGTCCAGAAACTCAAGCATCGCTAGCGAAAGGTAAGTGCCAAATACACACACAAATCACTATCTATATACATAGTACATATAATTACAATATACATAATTATTTTGGTTTGGGTTCTTATGATACACACATTTCTCGATTGATATCGCTAATTGGTTGCATTATTTTCAATTCTTTTGATAAACATATGTCCGAAGTTATCATTTTTATGCTTTTAATGTTATCAACATTTTCATCAATCATCAATACGTAAAAACAAGTACAAACGCACATACAAACACAAGTATACTTATCAATATACACATACATTTATACACATAAACAAAAGAGAATCTTGTGAAAAACACTTTTCCCCCCACTTGATAGATTTAGATACGTTTTATTGTTGGAGTAGAAAATGTGTGTGTATTTTGCTGAATATCGAGAGTACTTTCATTATGCGTTCTAGGCTAAAAATATGTTTTAATGGTAATTGGCATTGTGAGCTTTGTGTGTAAACCGTATGAGAAGTACTGCTACTATTTACAAAAAGTACTCCTGCGATTGCTTCTTCGCTCTTCTGCTGCCCCTACTACTGCTATTCGTAATACTTTTGCTATATGTCTCCTATTTCCAATTTAATATTTATAGTATTGTCTTTGGTTACTTAAATATGTAATCATTTTCTAAGTGTTGTGACCCTCAATTTGAACTTCCATATATTTCAACTGCAACTCCTTCTTCTACCTTAAACACCACTTATACTATGGCTACTTATACTTCTTCATGCCTGTATCTCTACTAATTCTAAGATTATTTCCTATACAGTTTCATATCCATAATGCTATTCTATACCCATACTGTCACATCTACTACCATTTACTTCTTCCTATACTTATGCTACATCTACTACTACTTCTTCGATTTATACTACAACTTAAACTATATGTACTACTTATTATACTACCACTTATACTACAAAAACTCCTACTTTGTATACTACATGTACTTCTACTTCGTGTACTGCTTTTACTTCTTCTACTACTATATTTATTACAATACTTATTTTACTACTTATTCTTCATCTTATAATACTTATTCTACTAAAACTAATACGTAGACTATATCAACTACTTTTTGTACTTCTACTGCTACTATTTATACCAGCACTTCTATTTCTACTTCTACTTCTAATACTCCTCCTAGTATAGTAGTACTACTACTTCTACTACTATACTAGTACTACTACTTCTACTACTAGTATTCTGCTAATACTTTTACTACTACAACTTCAACTACCCCTACTACTACTTTTACTACTACATCTTCAACTACTTCTACTACTACTATTACTACTACATCTTCAACTACTTCTACTACAACTTTTACTACTACTTCTACTACTGTTGCTGCTTGTCTGCAACTTAGCAACTGATACGACGACTTCTTATTATTACTACTACTCCACCTATTTCAACCTTTCTTAGACTTGCAAAATGTTCTTCCCTTTCACAACCAGACGAATTCTTTGGTAAACTAAGTTTCTACAAGAAGCTTAAATATTTTCTGCTACCAATTTTTCAACTCAAATTCAAAATGCCTTTTCCCTTTACCCTAGTTACCTCTTACCCACATATTTACATGTTAAATATTCAGAATATTTTTTTTTTAGCTCCACCTCTAATTACTTCTTTTCCTGACAGCTCTGCAGCTTCTGTCGGTATTCATTTCGTACCTGTAACTATTTTTACGATTTCCTATTATTCGCTCAACCACAATATCTTATTTCTGCCACAAGCTCTACGGCATTTACAGTACCAGTACCACTACAGCTACTGTTACTACTACTACAACTACTACTATTACTATGACTACTAACGGTGCTCGTTATCTGTGTGTGATAGCTACCTTTTCGACTCGAATTTCTGTAGTTATTGTTGTGCGAATATATCACAGAGTAACCACATAGTTAGCTTCTGTTCGGAGCGCACTTGAAAAACAATTTCTTTGGTCAACTGACATAAATTTTGTTATTGCTTTTTCGAGCATTTCAACAACATTGAACTAAAGGATATTTCGTAGTAATTTGCTGCATCTGTTGCTATTGTGTGTATGTGTGTGTGTAGCTCCCTTTTTTGTGATTGCTACACGAACATGAGCAAATGGAAATGCCACACCTTTACCAGATGTTTCAGTGTATGAGTGTGTGTGTGTGTGTTGTGTGTGTGTAAAACATCATTTGCGGTATTTCAAGGCACTTTCCATACATTTCAATGGAATTGCAGTGACGCCTTTTGGAGCTAGAACTCTTGCAAACATCATCATTTCATGATGATGATGTTGAATGGTGATGGCGATGGTATAATGCCCCACCCCAAAAACAGTGAACGCCCAGTTGATGGCATTCGCCAAATTCATTGAAAGCATTTGCCACATTTAGCTGCCCTTTTTTTTGCCATAAATTCCTCGAGTCCAGTGTTCAAAATGTTCTAAGCCAAGAATATGGAATCTGTTGGCTTCTGTGGTCTGCCGTCAGCTGCTACACTGTTCAAAAAGTCGCCTAAATATTTAATTAAAATAGGAAATAGGAAAAAAGTAGAGCGGTAGATTAGATTTAAATCAAATACTACTAAACATAGTCTATTCTATGATTATAATACTTATGGACATTAGTATAATGTTTTGGCTGATTTATTTTGAGACTCAAAAGCTTAAAAAAACTCACAAAGAGGTTAAAATTTAAGTACAGTGGCATCCGGTTATAACGACTCCGCTTAAAGCGACCGTCCGTTCATTGCGACGAAAATTCGATGACTTGTTTGGTCCCCATACAAGCTTTTTTTTCTTAGCTCGTTTCGGTTAAAGCGTCTACCGGGTATAACGACGTAAAATCGTCGGTCCCTTGAGTGTCGTTATAACCGGATTCCACTGTACTTTGAACTTGAATGCATTTTTGTTTAAAGGAGTAAAATTTTGTTTAAGACTGGCTCTTGTTTGTGGTAAGCCTTTTATTTCCACAGTGCATGTGATCTGGGCTGTAAGCAATCTGGCAGGACTTTCTGACCATTGTTATGACAACGCATGAAGGTTTTGCCCGCAGGGGGGTAGCGGAGGTAAACTTTTTGAGGAAATATGCAAAGCCAGGGAAAAAGCATTTTGCCTTTCAGTTGCTGTTGCGTTATTCAGACTTCAATTAGTTAGTCAAAGTTGTTTGTCTCCCCCCGCTACCCGGTATGGTGCACTCAGTCTCCCTTTCTCCCCCTGTCTGTCTCTGTTTTAACTTGCCACATATGCGTTGGAAGTTGGAACTGCGTAAACCAAATTCCACATGCATAAACATCAGCTGCATCGAGAGAGAGTTTTGGGGCAAATAGGAAAATGGAATGCGACATCAGCAAGAAACGCAAACATTATGCAACTGTGAACTGGAAAACCGGAAGTGCTTTTTGGCATCACACACACATATGTAGTCGGTCTGCCATGTTTTGTGTGCAGCATGCGCAACGCTGCCGTTTCGCCGTTTTTCGGCCAAATCATAATGCATAAAACCAACAATAACAATAACTAATTACTTAACAGCAGCCACCACCACAACAATGAGTACACACAGAACAATAACACAGCGAATAAAAAAAAACAATACCCAAAAAAAATAGTAGTCTATAAATGCATGCAGGAAAAAAATGTGTGTGTGTATATCAAAGCATCAGGTAGCTGAATGTAGTCGAAAAATCTCTCACCATATGGAGCTGGGCGGGCATTATTGGTCACGCCCAGTGCAACCTTGGGCACAGAAGCATTTTACAGCTATTTTTACACAATTTTTGGCACACACGGCTCCCGTCTCCCGTCTCACAGCTTGCATCGTGCAGCTCCCCTTATTGGTATACATAGGTGTGTGTTTGAGTGTGTACCTGTGTGTGTGTGCCTGTTTGTGTGCATACAAACATCTTCTATCCTCTCGTCTATCGCGTCGCGTCAAAGGCCAAAATACTAAAATATCGCAGCGCGCAAATCGCAGATGAAAAATTGCAAAAATATTTGGACCGCAAAACACTTAAAAACCCCCAAATAAAAATAACAATAATAGCAGCCAATTACCCAAATAAACTTAACTTAGTATATATTAAAACAAATAAAAAAACAGCAAAATGAAACAAAAATAAAATAAATGTGAAAACATTACAATGAAATTTTTATACACTAACAGAGGTGAGAGTAAATGAATTAGAGAAAATATAAGAAACATTTTATTAGATATATAGGTAATAATAAAAAATAATAATAATAATTGGCCATAACACCCCCAATGGGGCACAGCCTGAAATAATAAATAATTAGATTTAAATAATTATGCAGGTTAATAGTGTTTCGATTTGGATTCATTACCTTGATTTTACCTAAATAATTTGTTAAATTTAACAAATATAAATTATAAAATACCTACAAACAATTAAAGATTAGTTTTAAACTGAATAAAGCAGATAAATATTAAATTTTGGGCAATTCCCTAAAAAATATTTACAGAATTAAAAGCCTTAAATAAGATTAACCCCTGAGTGCAGAAAAAAGTGAATTAAAACCTTTAGATACTTCTGTAAAAAAATTATTTTAAAATATGAAGTAAAATCAAGTTTAAACAGCTCTTCTTAAAGGTTATGCAAACCTTTAAATGTTTTTTTAAATTTCTCATAACTTGCACATACGATATTATAATATAATTTATAATAATATATATATGTATATATATTATAATATAATTGTTTCCTAATATTTTATTTTTGCAAATAAATAAAGAAATTTATAAAAATTAAAATCCATGTCTAAGTGATTCTTAAGTTCGGATGAATGAAACTATAAATAAATTTAAACTAAGCGAGTTTTTTTTAGTTTAGAATGAGCAGAACAAGTTCAGGGAATATCATGCTAAATGCATAAAGAGAAGACTAAAAATTTTTGCCTTAAATTACAAAAAGAGAAAATCATTTAAGCAGTTTATTTAATGTGTGTAAATGTTGCATTAAACATGTGCTATTAGTATGAACTTTAAGCATATCAAATGCGTTCAAAGGACCCAAAATAAATGTCCTTGTGCCAACAAGCGATGCCTAGAGTTAAATAGGCGCAAGTTTATTGGCTCATTGCACTCTTATGTTCTACAGAACAGCATTGGGCATATATCTATATAGATGTAGAGCATAAAAACGATTTAATTATACATGGTTTAAATAAATATTTTTGGCAATTTTTTTGGCTCCCTTTTCGGCGATTTGGCAACGCACTTTACACACTCTCTCTCTCTCTCTCTCTGAGGCTTGCTGTCTCTTTTACGCATTTTCTGATTCTGTCTGTCACTTGTTCGTGTTGTTGTTTTGAGCTGACTGGGCCAGTCGAAAAGTTTTGGGTCTGTTTTAAAGTTTTTGGCAGGCCTCTAGTTACGCCACTCTTTCACTTCCTCTTTTGATTTCTACCCCCCCTTCATCTCCATGCCGTCAGTCTTTTTATCCATATTCCGGGTACACAGGTTTTGGGTCCCGGGACCGGGTCTGGGTTCGTGTCCGAGTCCGTTCACTTTTCAGTGAACACGCTCGGCGTTTGCTTTCAATCAACTTGAATATTTTGTCGGTGAGACATATCGCAGTTGCCTCTTGTGTCTGCCACTCGGCCACTTTCAAACAATGTTCTTGATGAGCCTGTCAATTGCACACACACTCATTCACACATACACACACTCACCCCCACACACACGCAGGCTGGGGCAGTTTTGGGGGCTGTCATGACAACGACGACCAAGTTGAGTGAAAATTTTCATAAAGATTTCAACACTAATAACAAATAATTAGCTGACTGACTGCGGCTGGCAAATGTCAAGGCCAAAAGAACAATACAACAACAACAATAACAACAACAACACCAAAAAAAGACAACAAAACACTTGCAACAACATTTCAATTTATAACGCTTCATGACGTCTATGAAACCGGCAAATAAATAGATTTTTGACATACCACAATCGAATATTTATCATATGGCAATATTTTGCCACCCCAAGTTCAAACAACAAATTATGCGCAAAAAATTATCAAGAATAGTTCAAAGCCTCATAATTATTCCAGAAAATTAATATTTCTAAGTATTAGTTAAATTCCAATTTAGCGGCAAAACATCTGGGAAAACTTGTCTAATTAGTCGATTGTATAAGAGTTTTCTAACCTTAAATCGCGTAGTGATATTTAAGTGTTTCAAAGAGCAGTTGGAACTAGAAAGGAAAGAAAAGTGGAGTTTTTGGGACTGTAACTTCTCCTAAATAAATTTTTTAAATAAATTTAAGTGAACGAAAATCGTAACTAGAAAAGAATTGATTTTTTTATTGCCTTTCTTTGGGTAACTGCCACCGCTTGAATAATTTTAACTGACTTTAATCTTATAATAACCGTATACTTAAAAATTGTTTATAAAACTCTTGCAGAGGGTATATTGTTTTTGTCACGAAGTTTGTAACGCATTGAAGCAGGCGTTTCCGACCACATAAAGTATATATATTCTTGATCAGCATCAACAGGCGAGTCGACATAGCCATGTCCGTCTGTCTGTCCGTCTGTTTCTATGCGAATTAGTCTCTCAGTTTTAAAGCTATCTTAAAGAAACTTGGTACAGATGTGTATTCTCTCTGCACGCAGATCATTTGTAAAAATCTGACAGATTGGACCACTATATCATATAGCTCCCATTGGAACAATTGGTCGAAATGCATGCAGATGTATGAACATTTTCGGTGTCTATTGACCGATTTTAACCAAACCCACGCCATATGCATTTCTAATCGTTCTTCAACTGTTCATCAAATTTCAGCCAAATCGGACTTCTATATCATATAGCTACGATAGAAATAATTGGTGATTGTAACCCAATTAACGCAATATTCATGACTGCAGGGTATTTAATCTTCGGCGAGCCCAAGATAAACTTTTTTTCTTGTAAAAATTATTATGCCTTCAAGTTAAATTGTTAAATTTAACTTTCACGTACAGATTGACCCATTTATAAATTTTATTGTTCAATCGTTTGCTCAAATCATAAAATATAAATAAGATTTTCAGGTGAAATTTAGCTTTCAAGCCGTTGTATTAAACAGTGAGACATTCGGTGTTAAATAATTGATAAACAGCTTACAGCATTGCCAATGTGTCCCCTGCTAAAGGTTAAATAAATAATTGCTTAAATAATTAAGTTTAAAAACTGTGCAAACCTTGCTGCAAATTGACTCAAGAAACAATAAATTGACAGGCAGCAACAGTAAAAAAAAAAAGAATAAAGAAAACATAAATGAAACTGAAAAGAAAAAGAAAAAAATGAAGAAAAAGCAGAAGCAAAGAAATAACACAATTAAGTAGTTAAAACAGTTGAAAGAGCTGCTTTAAATTGATGTGCAGGACATGACTGAAACAGTAGATAGACAGGATCCATTCACTGTTGTCAGCAAGAGTTTTGTAAAGCCAAAAGCTTGACTAAAGCACTACGCTCTTTGGACATATCCTTTACTTAGTTGGCTTAGGGATTTATCACATGCAAGACAAAAACTGTTGCATACTTTGAGGTGCTTCTCATCGTTAAACAGTCATAACTTTAACAATAAGTTAACTAAATAAAATTCCTGCTGTTGTGCATATTTCTAAACATTTTTTCATCTTGAAAATTTAAAGACTATCAAACAGTTGAGCAGTTTCTCAGAATATACCCTTTTGGCAGCAGTGCACGAGTATAACAAAGGAACTTAAAGCTCTGCTCAAAATTTGAAAACCGGTCAGCCGTTAATTGAGTGAGGTGTTTGTGTGTATGTGTCCTGCGGTGTGTGTGTGTGTTTCTGTGTTTGTGGCAAGATGTCTAAATGAGAGAGATGCAGGTGTCAGGTCAATTGCAGCACATGCAACACACGCATAGCTCTTAAAAGGACACACTTAAACACACACACACACCTACATGGAGCTGCATGTAAATGCCATGGAAATTTATACGGCATGTAAGTTGCAAGTTGCAAGTTGCCAGTTGCCAGTTGCTACTTGCAACGTGTTTCGTACTATCGACATCAATTTAAAAACCCAAAAGTACACAACTTGCAGAAAGGCGTGGTCAGTGGGTCAGCCATTGTGTGTGTGTGCGAGTGTGTGTGAGTGTTCATTTGTTTAAGTGTGCGTTTGGCATTTGCAAAAAAGTTTAAAATTCAACGCACAGACAATGGCAGTACATGAGTGTGAGTGTGTGTGTGTGTGTGTCTCTGTGTTTGTTTAAATGTCAACACTTCAACTTCGACTTTTGTGCAGCTGCTGCACTTTGTCGTTGTGACGTGCAGAGCACAATGACGTCACCACAACGCTCCGAGGAGCATCGAGTCGCTTATCTATCAATTGCCTTTGGGTCATTGCCGTCGCATTGTCTACGTCAGCAGAGCTCAAGTTATCCAAGTGACCTCCGCTAATCCCCAATCTGTACACACATAGTCACACTCGTGCACACACACACACACACACACACCTCAACACCACTTAACTGTCGCACGTGATGTCTCAATTAAGCTGGTTGAGTCCCATTTGTCTCGTTTACTCGCCTTTCATTGCATACCTTAGGGCGTCACAGACACTCACATAGTTGGACACGCTCACACACACACACAAACACACACATTCACATACATCGCATTTCTCTGTTGACTTTTTATTTGCATTTTTTCGCTAGACAATAAAATAAGCGTCAATTATTTATGCAAAAAAAAGAAGAAAAGAAAATGGAAAAGAAAATAAATTCGAGAATTTGTTCAACTTTTTGTTTGTTTTGTATTGAATTTTGTTTAAGTGAAGTTGTTTAAACTGAAGTTTACAATACAGTACATGAATATTATTATTGTTGTTTGTTTGCAACTCGATACTTTGTTAATCGATACTTGTGTTCTGTACTCGTTTCTCATGAGCCTCTAACTATCTATACTTACTTACTTAGACTATCTCTTATGATTGTTATTTGTACTATTATCGTTGTTTATTATTGTAACCCTTTTGCAGGTTTAAAGAACAGGAGGCCTCTATACTCATTGACAGATCGTACGTATGCCCAGCTCTATCTCTCTCTCTCTCTCTTTATCTTTCTCACTCTCTTTCTACCTACCTAACTCCCCTACACTTTATGTCTATCTCTTTTACTGCTTGCTTATGTAACAACTTTCTTTCTGTCAATTGCTTGCTTGCCTGTAAATTCGCTTTTAATGTTTTGTATTTTAAACCTAAATTAAGTATTAATAAATTTAATTGTTTAATTTATTTTTTTGTTATTTATATTCCTGGCTTGATCTCCACATCCCTTTATTTATCGTCTCATTGGCAAATATTTGAAGAAAAAAAGTTATAAAACTTGACGCTATTTTATCTGCATATTTTGTATTATTTTCATCACTCATTTGCTCTTAATTTATTTTTAATTAAATTTATTTAGTTTATAATTTAATGGAGCACCGCCTAGCCTTAAATATTTAAGCTATAAAAATTCTGAAAATTAGCTTTAAGTCGATTTAGTTTTACGTTATCTTATGGTCTATGCTTTCGGCAATTTTTTAAAACTACAACAGCATTTAAAAAATCTGCTTAAATATTTTTAAATTACATTTTGAATCCACTTTTAAAATTTATACAAGTTACAATTTTATTTAACTTGTAGTAACTTTGAAAAAATATTTAAAAATTACATTTCAAAATTACTCTTAAAATTTATACAAGTTACAATTTTATTAAGCTTAAAGTAACTTGGAGATAAAATGCTTCTTTAAATACCAAAACATTTTAAAATTAATATTTTATTATATCAAATTGATCTACAATAAGTAGTTAAACTTTTTGCATATTTTTAAACTTTGTGTGTGATTTTTATTGAATCTCAAATTTTGCTATTGAAAACTCATTCCGTTCAGTGGAAAATCGTTGAACATTGTGTCCGTGGGGCAGTGAGAAAAGTACCCAATTTGACAAATTCATGAGTGGATAAAATACGTGAGTCACTTAACGTTGGTTTATATCGTTCATGCTGCTGTTGTGTGCTGTGTGTGTGTGTGTGTGTTCTTTTTTTTCTTCGGTGAGAAGGAAAACTCACATGATATTCCGCGTGTCACTCAATTCAACGAATTTATCCCTAGTCATCATTGTCGTCGTCGGCGCAATTAATGGCAAAAGTGGGAGTGGCAACCGAGGGCAACTGAATGAAAGCTGCCAAAGATGTGAAATCAACAGCATATAAACAACAACAACAAGATGTCGAGTCTCATCGGTCACGTTGTCGACAGCGCAGCTAATTTAAATATGAAAAACATTTCCTATTTCCTGTACCACCAACACAACAGCAGCGACAGCAAACAGAATAAATGCAAACAAAATGGGGAAAAAAGTGGAAAAATCAAAAGAAAAACCCAGCAGGAAAATCGGTCAGTCGAAATCGGGTTGGGTTGGGTTGAGTTGAGTTTTGGGTTTGCTTGCGCACTGACCAAAGCAATGTCGTTGGCCAAAATTCAATCAGCAGCTAAAACCAGTCGCCAGCTCTGCATTCTACTTCACATATACTGCTGCTGCTCTAAATTTCTCATATATATTTATCCACTTGGCTCATTTCACCATTTCTTTGTCCCTTTTTATGCGCGCTCTTTCCTTTTTTTGCCTAGTGCCCACATGCGGGGACGCACTCGCTGGCGTATACGTAGCGTCGCACATATTATTCATACGCAGCGTGACACCGAAAAAGTCAAACCAAATGAAATACGTTCTTTTTCGCGCATTAAATTTGCCGCCTCAATTGCCTTTGTCGTTGTCGCTGTCGCTTTTCGTTGTTCGCTGCTCGTTGGCAAACGAACAAATTCCGCCCAATGCAAGTCACAGCCATACACTCTCTCTCTCTCTCTCTCTCTCTCTCTCTCTCTTTCTGCATATACATTACTCTATGTGTCTGTGATTTTTTATTTGCCTCTGTGGTGATTTTAATAAAAATGCATTTCACACAAATTTGACATGCTGGCAAAAATGCAAAGCCAAAATGCATTTATTCCCATTCATCCACTTGCGCCATACCAAGAAAAAAAATATATTAATTTTCATTTCAATTTTTTACAGTATTTATAAAATTCTTAAATTTACGTTTAACAAAAACTTGACTATAACTTGGCATTAAAAAACTGTAGAGATATACTACATGGGCTGAAAAGTCTTTGGCCTGACACAGAGTTGGCGTCACAAACATAAAATTTGTATGCCTGCCATAGAGTACCAATCTTAACTAGAATACTGTCAAAGTTTGGTGACATTCCATCAAGCCGTTCTTTAGCTATTGATCTTGAAGTGACGCAACCTCTGCTATTTTTGTTTACTAAGGAAAAAAGTGAATTTCGTGTTTTGATTAAAAATTTTTTTTTGTGGGAAAAAACACCGTTGAAGGGAAGCAATGGCTTGAGAAACATTACGGAGGATCTGCCCCAGCATATTCGGCTGTAAAATATTGGTTTGCTGAATTTCGACGTGACCGTACGAGCACCAATGATGCACCTCGTTCCGGAAGGTCAAATGAGGCAGTAACTCCAGAAAATTCGCAAAAATTCATGATATTGTGTTGGGTGACCGAAAAGTTAAGTTGCATCAGTTAGCTAACACCATTGGCATCTCAAAAGAACGTATGGGTCATGTCATACACGAGTATTTGCATATGCGAAAGTTATGCGCGCGATGCGTGCCGCGTTTTCTCACAATCGATCAAAAAGAGAATCGAATGCAACTTTCGAAGCTAAATTTGCCCTATTCCAACACGATAAGCAAGAGTTTTTATGCCGATTTGTGACCATGGATGATACATGGATTCACCAGTACACACCTGAATCCAATCGACAGTCTGCTGTGTGGTTGTTGCCAGGTGAAAGTCGTCCGAAGCGCCCGAAGACGCAACAATCAGCCGATAAGGTGTTGGCCAGTATTTTTTGGGACGCACATGGAATTATATTTATTGACTACCTAGAACATGGTAAAACAATCAATAAACCATATTACTGTGCATTATTGGACCGATTGGATGCCGAGGTCAAGGTCAAACGCCCTCACATCAAGAAAAAAAAAAAATGCCATTTCACCAAAACAACGCTCCGGCACATTCAGTTCGCGATAATCGAAATCGTCCCTCACCCACCGTACTCGCCAGATTTGGCCCCCAGCTATTATTACCTCTTTCCCTGACTTAAATTGTGGCTTGCTGTTAAGCAATTTTACACAAATGAAGAGGTCAAAAAGGAAAAAAACGCCTATTTTGAAGGACTTGACGAATCGCATTATCAGAGCGGTATAAAGATGTTGGAAGACCGTTACAATAAATGCATTACTCTAGATGGAGATCATGTCGAAGAATAAAGCCAAATTTTCATTCAAAATTTCCTTTTTTCATTGCCAGGCCAAAGACTTTTCAGCCCATGTAGTAGAATGACTATGTTTTTAAGTCGAAAGTAAATTAAATTTTTATTGTCGCTAGAAATTTTATTAGGAAATTATGTTACTTCTGGCGAAAGTGATTACTAATCAATTTGATGTTGTCAGTCGCTAAAACTATCAACAAAAAAATCTTCTTACTATTTCAATATTTTTATTTAAAGCTGAACGTAAATAAACGCGTTTTAAATTTGTTTAATCAACGTTTATGTTGTGAATACATTTGCGCATGTTTATGAACAATTTCATCAGTCACTTGACTTGCGCCCCACACACACACACACACACACGCATACACACTCAAATTCATTCAATAGTTTATACACTCACGTTGCCGTCAGTCACGAGATTGCTGTCTATGCTGACCCATTGGTCCATCACGCGCCAAACAGTTGCTTGAAATGTGCTTCAAGTCGACTGGGCCAAGACAGGTGGGTGGGGGTGGGGGGTGGTGGTGTGGATGTGGCGAAAGGGTTGTGAATTCAACTGACTTTGTTTATCGAATGCAGCGCCTCTCACCGTCTCACCGTCACCGCCACCGCCACCGCTTGTCATTCAAGTGGTTTAAGTGACGCAGTGTGCGGTGATCAAATGATTATCGTAAACGGCGCTCGACCAAATGATGAAAAATAAAGCGGATACATGAAACGAAACCAAATCAAATCAAATCACAAACGAAATTCAAATGCAAATCAAAATCTGCTTAGAAAATCTGCTTAAACACAGCTAGTGCTGGGCTCACGCTGCGTTTGAGTAATGTGTGCCCTCGTAGTCGTCGTCTATCTCGCAATCTGACTACATATTTGCCTTAAGTGGCATAGCATAGAAACAACAACAACAACAGCAAGAAACACTTTGGGTCACACAAGTGGGTTAGCTAAATTAAAAAATTTTGCTCGAAATTATTATTAGAATTACGTGTGCGCTCATTTACGACCAACCTGCGAGAGGTAATTATTAAAAATAATCGGCAGTACTTCATACACAAATATGCATATTTACAACTATCTCACTCGCCTTCTGCTCGCTCGCTCTCCCTCTCTCTCTCTCTCGCTCTGGCGCTCTCTGTGTTTACTTATGTAATGAGTGTTCATCAGGCGAATGAACAAACAACAAAATAATGTTGGAGATCATTTGAAGGCAGCCAAATGGCAATTTGAGTAGAGAATTTATTAAACATTAGCGTAGGTAAGTGCGCTAAAATAAAACTACAGACAGAGACTTCCAGACAGAGACAGCGCCAGTGAGTGTGGTGGAGTGACTGAGACAGGGAGTGGCAAATGTAATTAATTTTTGCATGTGCCAAATTGAAAGATAGTTGAAGGAACAGAGACAGAATCAGTTGGAAAGCAGAAATTAAGCGAATTCTGACTGCAAAATATGTTCATTTACATTATTATGATTTTAATGATGATCTTTGCTAATGATGTTCATTACAATAATGACGGTTTTATTGTTGTTTTTGTTGTAGTTGCTCTTATAGCAGGCAAGGACGCCAGGTTGCCTTGCCGGACATTGGCTGTGTGTGCGAGAGTCAACTATAATACAGGATGTGCAAAAATGTGTGCCAAGGGACTTGAGCTATGAGCAAAAATCGCTTTAGTTAGTAGCGTGCTCATAAGTATTTAGTACTTCATTATAACTTATTTATAATTTATATAAATTAAATTATAATTAATTACGGTCGGTTTTAGTGTCTTTGAATAAAAATTCTAGTATTTTCTTGATTATTGAAAATCTGCAGAGATTTATATATGGAAATTTTATATATATAGGTAAAATTTATATTTCCTAAATACAGTGGAATCCGGTTATAACGGCTCCGCTGAAAGCGTCCGTCCGGCCATTGCGACGAAAATTCGATGACTTGTTTGGTCCCCATACAAGCTTTTTTTTCTTTGCTCGTTTCGGTTAAAGCGTCTACCGGGTATAACGACGTAAAATCGTCGGTCCCTTGAGTGTCGTTATAACCGGATTACACTGTAACTTAAAATTTAATTTAAAACATTCTGTTTTAGGGTGTTTGAATACAATTTTTATTAATTTCTTATTTATTAAAAATCTCCAGAGATTTATTTATGAGTAAATAAATGCTTTTGTTTTAATTATATGGGGCAAACATATTAAATTCTAATTAAATCAATTTTATATTTAAAGTCGGATTAAAAGCAATTTTTTTTGCTCGTCCAAATTGCATTTAACTAACACATTAAGTGTTAAATTAATATTTTTTTTTTTTAGACGTATAAATTTATTTAAATTTTCATTCTTCCAAACTTAAAAACTGCAAAAATCACTTAGACATGGAGAAAAATTAACTTAATATAGTTTGGATAAAAAAGCCTAAGAATTGTTTATTAGTTTTTTTATTTGCTATGGCTTTCATTTATGGAATGTGTGTCAATGCAACACCCTGTATAATTCAATAATTGAGCAAATGTTGTACATGTTGTGTCAGTTCATCGTCGTCGTTGCCTTTGTTGTTGTTAAAGATGAGAAGCAAGCGAAAATCTTACGCGCGCAAAATGAAATCAAGTCTGAATGTATGCACAGCCTTAAAATACCCTAACCTAACTTGTACTCTAGGAGAAAAAATCTAAAATATGGAGAGTGTAGTTTAAATAATCTAAATTAAATTGTTCTTAGAAAAATAGACAAACTAGGGGTATTGAGCTTTCTTAGTTCTTGCCTCTTACAAGTACATTATACCCCCGCTATAGGGTATTAAAAAAAAAGCAGCAGCACAAATGATGAAAATGAAATGACACACACACACATGGCGGCACACGCACACACGCTCACAAATTTAATTTTATTTATTTATATTTGTATTTGTATTTCTCTGTTTTTTTTTTTTTAAGTTGAATATAATTTGTTTCTTACGTTACGCTGCTCAGCTGATGGCTGCGTCCGTTTGCCCAGCCCCGCCCACACCGGCCCTGCTCCGCTGTGCCGCTTAACGATTTACCAGCTGGCAGCTGCTGGCTGCGCTGTCGCCGTCGTCGTCGCCGTCTGCGTCGACTTGAGCGTCGCTGCTTTCGTTCGTTTTCTACAATAATTTTTCTTTATTTTTTTTTCTGTATTTTTCTGTTTTCTGTGTTATTTTTTTTTTTTTTGTATTTTTTCATTGCTGCTAAGAGCGTGTGAGTTGTTGTGTTGTGTTTTGAGTTTTGTATTTTCACTGTCCACGCCGCGAGACGCGCTCATTTATCGGCCAGCAGCGCGCATTTGTGGAAAATTCGGAAAAGCGTTTCGCGTTTGTCGCATATCAAATCGAAACAAATTTGCAATTGAAAGAAAGCAAAATTATTAATTTGCCAATTTGCCAATCGAGAACAGAAATTTGTGAATTTTATTAGTTGAAAACTGTGCGCAATCGTTGTTAGTTCACCAATTAGCCAGATCACATTGATCTGGCCACCAAGGCGGCCAACAAGGGCCAACAAGTGCTGCTAAAATCTACAAGTTTAGCATTATTATAATTAATTTTTTTTTTCGATTGTTTTTATTGTGCTGTGTGTGCCGAGTGCGTGTGTGTGTGTGTTAGTGTGTGTGTGTTCATGTGTTTGTGTCAAAATGTTGAACAAGAATTCAGCCTCGTCGCAGTCGCTGCCGCGTGTGCACAGCTTCTTCAACATGATACCATCGATAATGCAGGACGATCTGGCTGTAACCATACTGGCCGATCGGGACAATATGTTCTCAATTAAATCACAGCGCAGGTAATGTGGCCCAAAGCAGTCCAAACCATTTATGGCAACACTAAAACACAGTATATCTACATACCATGATCGGTTCCACTATGCGTATATATAAAACACGTATATATAGATAGATATCTATATCTATTCTATGTTTTTTAGTTTAGTATATTTTTTCAATTTAATGACAGAATTGAGAAACTTTTTGTTGTTGTTTTCAGCTGCCAGTTTGTGTTCACTTTCGCATTTTTTTTACCATTTGCATATTTCTATTAATTATGATCCATGTTTGTGTACACTATATAGCTTTCAACAGGCCCACAAAGACACGCAGATCGAAAGACTACAGATACAAAAATGTATCTCATAAATTTTGTGTAACTCGCATAAATTTGCTTAACTTTAATTAGTCATAAAAATTCTTTTAAAAAATTGGTAAACAAATTTAAATATTTCTTAAAATTTATTTAAATATGCAGCAGAATTTATTTAGTTTCTTGTACGTGTGAAAATCTGTGAACTCTGTTGACTCTCTGACCTTTTGAATTCTGTGAAAATCTTTTTATAAATCTTTGTCTAGGGGAATCTATCTATGTTTCAACTAAATATTTGTCACGATGAGTCAGAGACATGTTTTTGACTGTTTTGCGGTGAAATGCGTCGCAAAATTCATAATCGAATAGCGCAAATAAAAACGTAGAAAAGCGGAACTCAAAAGGGAAAATGGGAAAAGTGAAGAGTAAGGAAGGGAAATGAAATCGAATGACAAATCAGCAGCAACAATCACAATTCGTCTGGTTGGAAAAGTCTTCAAGTCTGGCGGGAAATGGAAAATATGTTTTGTGGAAAACTGGGAGAAAAGTGTGTTAACTTCACACTGACGACTGCAGATGTAAATGAAGTTGAAGAGCAAAGTTCTTGTGTGCTCCCAAATGTTGTGATTATTATTTATGTTGTTGTTTTGAGAATGGTTTTTGAATAGACAAATGGTTCTACGTACTCTCACGCATATCTATCAATGTCTGTGTGTGCAAAGTGCGAGACGTGCCAAATATCAGAGAGACATACCACAACAACAACTACAACAAATGAGACACTGAACATCAGGTTCATTTGTCCGCAATTGAGTTGGCAACATTCTCAGCTTTTTTTTTTCCAATTATCACTTAAATCTCTTGTAGAAATTTTCATATTTCCAAGCGATTTTTATTGCCAGCCAATTGGCTTGCAAAGCTTTAAAAAGATCTTAAACAGAAAAAACACACTGAATTAAATATGCAACTGAAAGATACGCTGTATATTTAATGTTACGGGGGAAAACTGTTTAAATTTCAGCAGCAGTTGGATAGTTTTTAATTTTTTAAGTTAAGCAGAATTTTTTAAAGCCATGACATGTTTTGGGAAGCCTTTAGAAACTTAAAATATATGATATTTATTACCAAGAATATTGTTTAAAATTCAGCAGAAATACAAGTTAGATAGTTTTTATTTTTTTTAAGTTTAGCAGCATTTTTTAAAGCCATAACATGTTTAGAATACTCGTAATAAATTAAAAATATATAATATTATAAAATAAAAATATATAATATAAATTAAATTAATATTTAGTTTGGAAACTTAAACATATTTTTAATATTTATAGACTGAATAAATAAAATTAAATATATTTTTCTTACCAAAAACTATATTATTATCTCCGTAAATGTTCCTTAGCTTCACTTCAGATTTAAATAAAAATCTTTAAAAAACAAGGAAAGCCGAGGAAATTTATTATATATTTTATACAAATACTTCCATTATTTTTTATTAAAATGGCGAAAGCTATTTTGTACAAATAATTTTTTTTTTTTTTTTTTTTTTTTTTTTTTAATTTGATATCTATTAGTATGACTAAAGCTAGCTACTTGTCAAAGACCCCACACACGCTGCAAAATACACGTGTACTTGTATAATTCCCCCGCTAAAAACCGATGGCAATAAACTGTCGATACTTATGCATTAAGCTCATCAACTGTCAGTCCCTCGCGCACCTCCAACCAACTAATTATACCCTTTTATTTTTAGGCAAATTGTAGGGTATAAAATATAAAAATAAAAATTGAAAAATGAATTCTAATTTGACGCCGGCAACGGTCGCCTTGTAACGTCACTACTGGCCGTGTTATTTCGCTTGCTTATCGTCTCTATTTTTTGTTCTTGTATTCTATTTATTATTATTTGTTTTATATATAGAATTAATACACTTTTTTTTTTTTTGTATTTTTGGTTTTTAATTTTATTTTATTAATATTAATTTATGCCATTTTTTGTTTGTCAACGGCAAAACGGCAACGTCTTCGTCGCCTTGCCTCGTTCATTTTTTTTATGTTTTTTGCTCATTTAATATTTATTTTCGGCACAAATATGTATTTCGAGGCAAGTGGCTCGTGCGCCAACACCACCGCACCACCGAGAAGCGTTTATTTTTTTTTTTTTATTCTACCCCACAACATTTTTTTTGCGGCGCTACTCGTTCCGCATTTCTGTGGAATTTTGAACCGGCCTGCATAAAGAAAAATATAAAAAAAAAAAAAAAGAACACAAAGTAGTAATAAAGAAAGCGACTTGAACGTCCTTTAACCCATAATTCATTGCGTCTTCTTCGCTGCCTTTATTTGACTTGCCTTTGTTTCCATTTTTGCTCAGGCGTTTTTTCATTTTTTTTTTCATTTCTTTTTTTTTTTTTTTTGTGTGCCACTCACTGACGTTGACCTTTTTGGTTACGACCTGGCCCTGTGTTGGTGAACTAAGACCAAGTGTATGTCACCTACGAGTTCAAGTCATGTTGAATTACCAAGCAACTTGGTCAAGTACTCTCTGCCAGTTTGAATCAATTTAACATTTCAAGTCAAAACAACACAACAAATCTGAAAAAAGTCATGCATTTTGTTGGGATATGGAAAATTGCATGCGTTTTCCTCACACGTAGGTAGAGGTACAGAACCTACATTTATGGATAAAATAGGGGAGCGAATGAGGGACTTACTCATCTGCCTATCTATGATTTTGAAAAAGGAGCACAGGAACATTGGAAATATTTATTAGTTAACCTATTAAAAAATGTTCTAAATAGACTTAAGCTTACAGACTTCGTAGGTAAAGGTACAGAACCTACATTTATTGATAAAATAGGCAAGCAAATGGGGAAATAAGTCACCTCCCGATCTATTATATCCAATAAGCTATCAGATGATGAAGCAGAAGAAAATGGGAAATATTTATTAATCAACCTTTAAATAAATACAGTGGAATCCGGTTATAACGACACTCAAGGGACCGACGATTTTACGTCGTTATACCCGGTAGACGCTTTAACCGAAACGAGCAAAGAAAAAAAAACTTGTATGGGGACCAAACAAGTCATCGAATTTTCGTCGCAATGACCGGACGGACGCTTTAAGCGGAGTCGTTATAACCGGATTCCACTGTATTTTATATTAACTTAAGCTTACAGACTTCTTCTCGCTCTCATGTACCACTAGTTTAGTCTAAGTTTAAGTCTACTTCAGCATGTTTTAAATTAAGTGCACTGTTTAGTATACCTCCATTTATGCTGCTAAACTTCCCCCACATTCACTTTCTCTCTACACACGCCTCTCTATGCGCTTCTCATTATGTTTACCTTTACTCACAAACTTTTGCTCACTCTCTTTGCAGCCATGGCGAGGATCTCATTGTAACGCCGTTTGCCCAAATTTTAGCCAGTTTACGTTCAGTGCGCAACAATTTATTAAGTCTGACAAATGTACCAGCATCAAACAAGTAAGTTTATTTTTAGTCTGACCTTGACACGCCCCCAATTAAATAAAACAGAAAACAGAAAACAAAACATTACTTAGCATTTGACCCGCTAGCCAAAAAGTGTTGGCCAAACCGATTTCTGTATGACACACATGCAAAATGGTACCCCCCACCCCCACAACCCTCTCTATTTTCGCTCTCTTTAACCCTTTGCTGCCCAGCATTTTAACCCTATAAAAGCCGAGCCTTTTCTCTAAAACATTTTGTTGTACTTGTTTACTTGCTCTCTCGTGTTATCTCTGTCTTGCAGCCTGTCTATATCCCGCTCGCTCGCTCGCACTCTCTCTCTTTCTCCCTCTCCCACTCTTTCTATTTTTCTGTGTGCTCTCAATGTCTCACACTTTAATTAATTAACCGACAACAACAACAACAACAAGTAGAAGAAAAAGAACAACAACAAAGGCATTAAAAGCATTCATCTTCTTTTGCGACTAACAATAATTTTGTCTACACATATGTGTGTGTGTGTTTCCCCCCACTGCACACACTGACTCAAAAAAGTAAAGACCCACTTGAAACTGAAATGACGACAAACGATGCCGAGAAACGACCCACAGTTCACTTTGGCCACATATTAAAGGGGGGCTGTATATATACATACATATCGGGGGGCTGTAGGCTGAAAGGGGTAAGGGGGTTGCTCTGCTGCTAGCGACCGTGTTGATGTGCCAAAAATACCGCAAACAAAACCGTACCACACTCAATTTATTTATAATTTTTTCCATCGAATATGACGGAACTCAAATTTAGAACATTGTCAGTTCTCTTGAACTATTCAAGTGGGCACCAAGAGGGGGGAAGTGTGGGGAGGTGTACGGCAAAAACACAGACAGGGAACTCCAAAGTTTATTGTTATTTTTCTTGGCTTGCTTGGTTGTTGTCGTTGTTGTTCTTGTTGTTACTTATTGGCACACTAATAAGTGTTTGAGTATAAAAAACAAATAATTTTTGTGTATGTGTGTTCATAGGAATGATTCCCTATGTTACCCCAAGCCCCCGCCCCAATCCCCTATATATACAGTACCTGCCCCACTAGACCACCAATATTAAGTATGTGCAATTAATTTAAAACAAGAAAAAACAGTTATCTTCGGCTCGCCGAAGATTAAATACCCTTGCAGTCATGACTATTGCGTTAATTTGGTTTCAATCACCAATTATTTCTATGGTAGCTATATGATATAGAAGTCCGATTTAGATGAAATTTGGTCAACAGATGGGACACAATTAGAAATTGATTCTCCGTGAATTTCGTTGAAATCGGTAATTAGACACCGGAAATTTTCATACACTTCATGCATTTCGACCGATTATTCCAATGGGAGCTATATGATATAGTGGTCCGATCTGTCCGATTTTTAAAAATGATCTGCGTGCAGAGAGAATACACATCTGTACCAAGTTTCACTAAGATAGCTTTAAAACTGAGAGACTAGTTCGCATAGAAACAGACGGACAGGCGGAAATGGCTATATCGACTCGGCTGTTGATGCTGATCAAGAATATATATACTTTATGTCGGAAACGCCTCCTTCAATGCGTTACAAACTTTGTGACAAAAACAATATACCCTCTGCAAGGGTATAAAAATCAAATAATTAGCAGAAATTAATTTAATTGCTGTACAGAAAAAATTAAACCACAAACTCAATTCGATTCGATTCTTCAATTCAAATTTTGTTCATGTTTTTTTTCTCTCTTTCTCTTCTCTCTCGCTCTCTTTCTTTCTCTCTTTATATTTGTCTCTTTTACACACTGTAACTATATAAATATGATAACATATGTGTGTCTCGTTTGCTCGTTCGCAAATTAATTCCCAAATTCTCGATTCTTAATGTTGTAATACACGTGTTTTTCCATCCTCTCGCTGTGTGTGTTTTTGTGTGTGCGTGTGTGTGTGTGTTATTTTAAAACCCATATTTAAACCGTTATTCCTGCCTACCCGTTTATAACCTCACTTCCCACTGAATGTTAACCTTCAATTCATTCATTTTGCATTTTCTAACCGTGTTTTCGTTTTGAAATTCATGATTTTCTGTTTGTGATCGTTTTAATATTTGTCTAAACTTGTTTGTTTGTTAACTTGTTTGTGTTGTTGCTTACAACTTACCAATTCCTATCCCTTTATCAATTCCCCCCTTCATCCCTTCTGTGTCACTTTGTGTGCGTGTGTCTGGGTTTGGTTTTCTTTGTTTTTCGGTTTGGTTTTTGTTTTGTTTTTCGTTTTTGTGTGTGGAAATCATTGTATTAATCAAACAAGATCCAGGCGGCCAGCTCAATCATCGTCCGGACGATCCGGCAACGCTAGCGGCGTCCAACTAGCACAAGGAGATGAGGCCTACACCCGCCTGGCCACCGATACCATTGAGGAGTTAGACTGGTGCTTGGATCAGCTGGAGACTATACAAACGCATCGCAGTGTCTCCGACATGGCATCGCTTAAGGTACACCACCACCTATCGATTAATCACCTATTGAAACGATTAATAATCGAATTTTGTTTCCTTTTCGTTTGCAGTTCAAGCGCATGCTAAACAAGGAGCTCTCACACTTTAGTGAGTCCAGCAGATCAGGAAATCAAATTTCCGAATATATTTGTTCAACATTTTTGGGTAAGTCATCGATATTTCGATAGTCAGTAGTGTGACGTTTAAAAAATTATATTTAAAAATACCTATCGAGTCGAGTTGAATTTCAACGTAAGCTTCAAAATGGTTTATTTGAAAAATTAAGAAAGAAATTTGATCGATAACAGTTATCGATAGTTTTTTATTAAAAATTAATGGGAAAAACAGTACTAAGAAATAAAAATTAATTATCAATATGGATCATAAGGGAATGTTTGAAAAATTATAGACTTCTGATCAATGTTTATCGATATTCTGTGTAGTTATCGATAGGTTTTTCATAGTTACGTCATAGTTAATACTTTTGTAGGAATCGATGACATTTTATCTGCGCTTTCTTCGATTAATAAGAGAATTCAATCGATAACAAAATAATACAATCAAATTGACATTTACCAAGTTATCGATAGCTACTTATCGAAGATTTGCTAATTGAACCGTAAGCCAAAGCACTCACACTAAGATAACTTTTGTCTTAAACATTGCCATAAAAAGATACATTTGATAAAGTCTTATTGTCTCTCTTATTAACTTAACCCATTAAACCCATTAAAGGTGACAACCCTGTCAACAGCGTTAAACTTTGAAAAATTGCAGTAATTCAAAGGAATTGAAGCAGCTTACCCAGTAGAATGGTATTATTAAGTATTATTAAGCTATTCAATATCAATCAGCATTAAAATGTCAAATCAATTTGCCATCTGAAAAAAATCACACACAGCGCCAAGAGTGTGCAAGAGTGCGCCATCTAGCGGGTGGTATTAATAACTACTTATAAGTCGTATCAATGGAACTAACTCGGCAATTCCGAACCAAATGCAAATGTACGGAAAGTTATTCAGGAACTTGAGCGGATTCAACTTTTTTCTTGCCTTCACTGCAGTTAATGATATTCTCATTGTTGTCCTGTTCTGCTTCCTCTTCCACTTGTTGTTGTTGTTCTTCGGCGACGCACAAAAGTATGCAATAGAATCGCATTAACCAGTGAGCAGAAAAAAGTAGTGGCACGAACTGCAGTTTATCGGAAGGACTGAAAAAGACCCTGTAGTTGTGCTTGAGCAAACTATAGTGGGAAGTTATGGAAACAAATTTGTTACCTTATAAACATTAAATGGTTTTTGTTGAGCTTTGTATTTTGTTTTTATAAAAACAATATTAATATGGCTACCTATAGTTTCTTAAATTCGTTCATTTCCCCTTCCGCACTTAATTAACTACAGGGTCTAAAACATACCCACCCACACAGCTGCTCCAACAATTAGAACCACAACAAAAACAAAAGTAAAATGCTGCAAACTTTAGCAAGACGCAAGAAATATAAACAAGAAGAAAAAGCAGCAAAAGAATAAAGCAAAGAATGACGGAAAGGATAGAAAATTTAAAGCAGAGGCAAAAGCAAGAAATTCTAAACAAACGGCAAAAAGTGAATGAAATAAAACTTAAGCCGAAGAGAGAGCCAGAGCCAAAGCTGTCGAATTGAAAGTGCAAAATTAAATTATGCAGAGCAGCATAAAAACAGATGAAGTGGAAATTTCATTGTTTAACCTACGAATCTAAAAGGCACAACCCTATACTCCAAATACACACACACGCACACACCCAACGTTGCTGCCACCTGGCAACGCCACTCGTGTCTCCTGTCCTACCCCCTTTGCCATTGCCCCTGGACGTGTGCACAAACAAAGGCGCGTAGAGCGTCGAGCAGAAGAGTTACATACAAAAACAACATACAAGTAGCAGCTGGAGACACTGACTGAAAAAGACCCTGTAGCTGAAAATCTACTTTAAAACATACTTCAGTGTAGTACTCCTGAAAATCATACGTCTCACAACTTAACCTCTGACTTTCTTGGTGTTTTCTTGAGCCTTCTACAAATTCGCCACGCCTTCTAACGCCCGCCACTATAATCTAACTAAATACTGATCTATTTCCCTTTTAAAGTACAGGGTCTTTTGAAATAAAATAAAGCGAAAGCAAAGAATGGAAAACTAAGGTAGCTGCATGGCTGACAGTGTGGGTGTGGCCAGTCTGTGGGGCAAAGGTGTGGGCAGCATATGCTAGAGGTGGGGCGGGAGGAGCTGTCCGGGGCATGGGGCAACATATTTGCACATTTGTCCATATTTCTGCTTCGCTGAGCTGAGCTGAGCCAAAGGCAACAGCAGAAGCAAAAGCCTAACCGAACCAAACTAAACTCAACTCAACTCGGTTCAGTTAAACTCAACTCGTTTTGGCTCAACTAAAATGGCCAAGTTGGTAACTGGCTAAAATGGTACGGCTTGCTTCGCTGGCTTTTGGCCAGGCCTTAACTGGTTGTCTACCTTGCGGCCACTAGAGTTTTTTTCACTGTTGTGCTGTTTTTATTTTGTCGGGCCTACGGCTTTGGTAGTTGCCTTCATTGTTGTTATTGTAGTTTATCAAGCATAAAATCGCATTTGGGCCAAGCTAAGCCATCACCAACACACACACGCACATACAAAAAGGGCCTAATGTCCATTTGTAACACTTCATTTGAAACAGAAGCGTCTGCCGCTCGGACGACCAAAAAGTCACACACACAGAGTAGAGGAAAAAAGCGACCTACACAAGGACAATGAAAGGAAGCAAAACAGAAAAAAATGGTGTGTCGCCATCAGTCGATAAGTCGCTTCAAATGCAGCCCCCAAAAGGCAAGCGAAGAAGAAAAAAACTGAAACGAAAGACAACAATAAATGCGATGTGGCCACAGTGCGTATGCGTGATGTCCATGGCGTTAACTGCGATTGCGAATCCGAATACCGGCGGCTTAATTGAAACGACTTTGCCGGCACCAGACAGCTGCAAAAAGCTATGGGCAGGGGTAGAGTGAAAGGCAGAGACACAGACAGAGACAGAGGCTGTGTGCGAGTGAGACAGCTACACACCTCGCGGCTGTCGCTGCTATGTTAATCATTTCAAATTGTTGCGAAAAAAAGCATGCGAAACACAACTCTGACACAGATTACGCATTCAAAACTCAAAAAGCAAAACGAAAAGCAGAATCAAATCGTATGCAAAATGTATGTACATACGCCTATTTTCACATACATAAAACCTATGAACATATGTACCACCGCCTGTGTGTCTGAGTGTGTACCGTTGGCAGAGCAATGATGGTGAGCGGGGGTGGGAGGGTGAGACTTCTCTGCGCTGTGGTTTGTGCCTCGAGGCACGCTCTCAAGCTGTTATGGATAGCATATTTACTCATACTCCGGCGTACAAGTGTTAGCAGCAAATGTGTTTTTTAAAGTCTTTAAGGGATTAGAGAGTGTGAGTGAACGCACTGCAGATACCCTGAAGGTGGCGCTAAGACAAAATTGATTTGATTTTAAGCAAATAGTTAATGGTAAATTTGAAAGGGAAATAAATATTAAAAATAATAAATTGAAGGATATTTTATTTAGTTAAGAGCATGGCAGTTACCATGGGCTTAAGTTGCGAATATTTTGGGTAGTAAGATTAATTGTTTTGTTTAAAACCTGTCAAAAAAGTTATTTAAATAAATTGGAAGTTCTTAAAATTTCTTAGAAAAAATTAATTTTATTATTTTATAAGTCGAAAAATCATTAAAAGGCATGACTTTATTATTTGATGAAGAAAAAATATCAAAAATAATAAACTTAAAGGTATTTTATTTAGTTGATCAAATTGCAGATATCTTAAGCTTAAACTTTGAATTGTTTCAGTAAAAGTAATTTAGTTATAGCCCTGCCAAAAAATTAAAATAAATTTATATTTAACAATTTCTTAGAAAAAATTCAAACACACTATGTTTTATTATTTTTATTATTTTATAAGACGAAAATCTTAAAAAGAAATATCTTTTTTTTTTTTTTATTTAAAAAAAATTATCAATAATAATAAGCTTAAGGGCATTTTATTTAGTTGAGCGAATGGCAGTTACCAAGGGCTTAAACTAAGAACTGTTTCAGAAAGAGTAAATAGGTTAAAAAACCTGTCAAAAAAATTATTTGAATAAATGGATATTTGACAATTTCTTAGAAAAAATCTAAGTAAATTTTTTTTTTTTTAATTTTATAAGACGAAAATCTTGTAAAGAAATAACTGTTTTTATTTTAAAAAAAATATTAAAAATATTAAAACTTAAAGATATTTTATTTAGCTGATTGAATTGCAAATACCATAGGCTTAAACTAAGAATTGTTTCAGTAAGAGTTCTTAGGTTAAAATCTTGTCAAAATATATTTTAAAAAATTTTATATTTGACATTTTCTTACAAAAAGTATAAGTACATATTATTTTATTATTTTATAAGTCGGAAAATCTTAAATATAATTATAACAAACTTGAGTAACTTTTAATAATATGCCAAACAAGTTTTTCGAGGATAACAAATTATGGATATTTAAATTAAAATAAAAAGACATATACTTGTGTAACACGTACTCTTTTATACCCTTGTCTTGTCGGTATAGGGTATAAAACTCCGTACAAATCTAATTTGATGGATAATTTATGTATGTGTTTTTTGGTGACAAGAAATTAGATTTGAGTTCTTTCTAGGAATCTTTTTAGCTCTTCCTCTTTCAAACTTCATCAGTAACAGAAGTTACTTTAGACATCATAATGTATCGATTTATTTAAAACTGTTTGACTTTAATCCCATAAATTGTACAACTTTTAAAGGTAGTGAAACATGTCCTGATAGCTTATAAAATATTAAGATACTCGTATTACGTGTTCAATTGAAAGTGAAGAGATTATCAATTCCATTGTCAATCCATCAAAGCCGCCATTTGACTTAAAAGCAGATCAACAGAAAGCCAACAAGCGGTTTTGGCTTAAAGTGGCGAGTAAATAGAGCGTGTTGTATCTGTTAGATACATGTAGGGATATAGATACATTTCACACAGCTAACGGGAGATACATTTGGTATTTTAAAATATGCATGAACTTGTTACATTTGATACTTGTCTGTGTGTGTGTGTGAGTGTGAGTGGTTGATACACACACTCCAACACACACACACTCCACACTCGATTCGCAGCCTTTCGCAGTGCGCAATTTTTGAATATTTATATTGTTGTTGTCTAACCCAAAAGTGGCAACTAAAATTCAACGAAATTCAAATAAATATTAATTTATGCACAGGCAATTTACGTTGTTTTTTTTCTGCTTATGTAACAAATAATATGAGTTTAAGTGAAAGCAATGGCTCTTGAATATAAAATACCTGTTAATTTGACTCGGCAGTTTTTAAACAGGTATATGTTCAGTGTAGTGTATACTTTTGGCAGCTAGTGTTGGTACAGCTGACTACACTTATTATGCGTCACACTAGCATACCCCTACGCCACAAGTATCGGGTATGAATGAGAATGAGAAATTAGCCTAAAAGTAGGCAGCATAATTTGTTGTTAGGAAAAGCGTAAAGTGTTTTCAAGTTTTTGCCTCTTGATTATTTATGCATGTTTTAACAACAACAGTTGTGGGTGTGTGTGTGTGTGTGCGTGTTTTTGTTTGTTTGTTTTTATAGAGAAGTCAACACTTAATACATGTTATTCGCCTTTAATAAACCAACTTTAATGTATTTGTTTTCATCTCATTTTGCAGACAAGCAACAAGAGTTCGATTTGCCCTCGCTGCGCGTCGAAGAGAATACGGAACACTCAACCGCACAATCGGCCATCCAGCAGCAATATCCGCGCAGTCGATCGCCACGCGGTCCACCAATGTCACAAATTAGCGGCGTCAAGCGACCGCTCTCCCATACCAACAGTTTCACCGGTGAGCGTCTGCCCACGTTTGGCGTGGAGACACCCAGGGAAAATGAGCTGGGCACACTGCTCGGCGAACTGGATACGTGGGGCATTGAAATATTCAAAATCGGCGAACTGAGCTGCAATCGTCCGCTTACCTGTGTGGCATACACCATATTTCAGGCAAGTCTTGTAGTTAAACTAACTTTAATTATTTTTACTAACACTTTTCTTCCTTTCTATTACAGAGTAGAGAATTACTGACCAGTCTTATGATACCACCGAAAACTTTTCTTAACTTTATGACTACTCTGGAGGACCACTACGTCAAAGACAATCCGTTTCACAATTCTCTGCATGCCGCTGACGTGACACAGAGCACAAATGTGCTACTTAATACACCGGCTTTGGAGGGTGTGTTTACACCTCTTGAGGTGGGCGGGGCACTGTTTGCCGCTTGCATACACGATGTTGATCATCCTGGCTTAACCAATCAATTCTTGGTTAACTCAAGTAAGTCACAAAATCCAGTTTGCTTAAAAACTCCAATTTAAACTTTATTTTTCTCATTCAAGGTTCCGAACTAGCATTAATGTACAATGACGAATCTGTTTTGGAAAATCACCATTTAGCTGTTGCCTTCAAATTATTGCAAAATCAAGGATGTAATATATTCTGTAATATGCAAAAGTAAGTAATTGGACTAGGGGGTCTAAAAAAGAGTAGAGTGGTGTATGAGGTTTGTCAGAAGCGAAATGTGCGTAACAGGCAGAAAGAGGCGTAGCCGAGCCCATAATGAATTTAGAGTAAAAGCTCCCTTGGCCGGACAGCCAAGGTTCAAGTAGCTTTGTTCGCCCATGGGAGATGTCAGCCTAAGAGAAGGGATTTTATATGATAATCATTCTGAAATTTTTAAGTACTTCCGACTAAGGGAGCTATCCGCCTGAGGGAGCTGTCCGCGAGTAGAGCTTTCACTGTATATTCTTGATCAGCATCAACAGACGAGTCGATATAGCAATGTCCGTCTGTCTGTTCGTCATTCCGTCCGTATTAACACCTGGATCTTTGAAACTACAAGAGCTAGAGCCACCAAATTTGGTATGAATGTCTGTCTATATGTCCCGCAGCTTAGTATTATTTCAATTTTTTGCCACGCCCCCTACCGCCCCCGCAAATCTTAAAAGTCTATTTTTATTACAATACAACTTCGAAGCTATCAAAGCTATCGTTACCAAGTTCACACTGTACGTGTATAATACCATTGTTACTATCCTTACCAAGTTTAATCTGAATCGAACAACTATAGCCTATAGCTCCCATAGGGCATATCGAAAAAAAAGAGAACACTTGTATGAAGACATGTACTAGTTTTTGAGCTATCCCAACAAAACTCATACATGATGTGTATAGTACCATTATACCTATACTCACCAAGTTTGATCCGGATCAGACGACTATAGCCTGTAGCTCTCATAGGACAAATTGGCTGAAAATTGCTCATGTGTATGGAAATTTGTCACTAGAAGGGGTGCTGGGTCTGTTACAGTCAGCTCGCTCGATTGTAGCTTGTTTTATATATAATATGTTTATTATGTTTATTTATTAATTGTATACTTTATTTCTTTCTAAGGAAACAACGCCAAACATTAAGGAAAATGGTAATTGATATTGTGCTCTCCACTGACATGTCCAAGCACATGAGCCTCCTAGCCGATCTGAAGACCATGGTGGAGACCAAAAAGGTCGCCGGCTCTGGAGTACTGCTGCTTGACAACTACACCGATCGCATACAGGTATAGTTCACTTTTGGCACAACACTTTGCCTTATTCAAATAAACTTTTCAATTTTCCCATTCTAGGTGCTTGAGAATCTGGTGCACTGCGCTGATTTGAGCAATCCCACCAAGCCATTGACGCTATATAAACGCTGGGTGGCCCTGCTTATGGAGGAATTCTTTCTGCAGGGCGACAAGGAGCGTGATTCGGGCATGGATATTAGTGCAATGTGTGATCGACATAATGCGACAATTGAAAAGTCCCAGGTGGGCTTCATTGACTACATTGTGCATCCATTGTGGGAAACATGGGCTGATTTGGTGCATCCCGATGCACAGGATATACTCGATACGCTTGAAGAGAACAGAGACTACTATCAGAGCATGATACCGCCATCGCCACCGCCATCAGCAGCCGATGAAATACCACAGGACGAAAAGATACGATTCCAGGTATCAAATGCGTTTGCCGTGTAGCTTTTCCCATGTTTTCCGCTTAACGATACTAAGAAATTTTCTCCGACACTTTTAGGTGACACTGGAGGAGTCCGATCAGGAGAACTTGGACGAGCTGGAGGAGTGCGATGAGAGCGAGAGCCGTGGAGATGCTGCATCGAGCAGCACAACTGGCACCACAGCGACAAATGCAGCCGGTGGTGTCAAGCCGTCAGGGAGTCAAAATCAAACACCACACGGTGGAATGTGACGGAGAGTCGTGGGAATTTATCGCAAATTAACGGAAAAAGCGCACAGCTTTTTCCTAATTCGTTAGTGACTACAATTTAAATCAATAATAGAAACACACTCAAAAAAAAAAAAAAAACTTAAAAAAAAACAAATCCCCCAACAAGACCGTTTAAAAAGCGAGTGAAAAAATTTAGAAAAAAAAAAAAAAAAATTTAAAACAATGTAAAAACGCAAAAAAAAAGTCATATATATGTGTGTATATATATAAAAGTAAAATAATTAAACAAATGTTTAAAGGCGTAAAAGAAACCAAAACAGCAATAGCAAAGAGTTCCGTTTAACTTGTAGTAAAAGATAACGAAGAAGAGCTAAGAAAATAGCAAAAAGCACACACACAACAACACACAAAGAACTAGAAATTTACTTGATGAAAACTGAGATTGATGTTGAAATTCACTGAAAACATAAAGAAAATAAAAAAGAACTAAATCTGAAGAAACAGCTGAGCACGGCGTTTAAAAACAACAACAACAAAAAAACATTATTAATCTTAAAACTTTAAATCCAAGACAAGACAAAAACGCACTGCAAAAAGAGCAAAACAAATTATTAACAAAGAAAAAAAAAACCATAAGAACAAGATTAGATCATTATTGTTGCATGTTAAATTTTTCTATAAATTGATTTGATTTTAGTTACATTTTTTTTATTGATAATTTTTTAAGCAACAAAACGAAATTTAGTTATAAATGGAAACCAATCAAATTTCTGTTAAATTTAAGGCAACAAATTGTTGTTAAATTTTTTTTAAAACATTTTTATTGTATTGACAAGATCCAAGGCCAAGAAGGCAACAACTATAATAACTACAACTACTGAGTTTGTTTTTAAGAAATTGAGAAAACAGAAAGGCAACAAATGTTTTGCATGCTTAAACGTACATTTTAATTATTAGTTAATTTTTGAAATAATTTTAACGAAAAAAACAAAAGCTATTATTATTGTTGACAATTGCGTTCATGTTGAAAAAAAAAATGTATTTATTAAGTAACGACAAAGCAAAAGAAAAACAAAAACAAAATCCGTAAAAAAAATCAAGCACTAACTGAAATAAAGTCTATATGCATGTAAGACATAATTACACTACAGAGCCCCCCTCCCGAACCCCCTGCAGACACCCCAGTGAATTAAATTGAAGATTAACTCAAACAAGTAAAGCAAAAACATTTGTACAGTCTGCAGCTAAATCTATTACTTAACTAAACACACACACACACACCCATATGTAACCAAAACATACATATATATAAATATAATATGTTGTTTTTTTTTTTTAATTATTTGTAAATAATTTAAATGTTGGACTCGA
Source organism: Drosophila dunni (assembly GCA_018152125.1). Taxonomy (NCBI): domain Eukaryota; kingdom Metazoa; phylum Arthropoda; class Insecta; order Diptera; family Drosophilidae; genus Drosophila; species Drosophila dunni. Next base: position 9,102,403 of record JAECXC010004147.1, on the reverse strand, counting down.
ATTTAAAACAAGCAAAGCAGCAAATTATTGCAGCTAAAAAACTAATGAAATCTAAGAAAAAAAAATTGAAAAAAAAAACCGAAAAAACAAAGCCAAAGTGAAAAAAATGACACAAAACACACACGTTTAACTTGCTTAACTTAAAACTTATAAATCTTGAAGCAAAAAACTATTGTAAAATTAGCAAAAGGGAAAGGAAAAAACAAATAAAAGTAAATTCAAATTATTCATTTTTGTTGCTTCCAAGTAAAACGCTGTCTTCGCAAGAATTATATAATTTGTAATTGTAGAAATTAATTGAGACAAAGTATGCCAAAAAAAAAATGAAGATAAAACTATGTTGATTTACATTTGGATTGATTGATTGATTGACTGTTTGATTGAGTTGCTACTTCAGACATTTCAAGCACAAACCAAAAGCACTAGCAAATGTTTCAAGTGATTTCAAAAGCGATAACCAAAAAAAAACTGAAAACTAAAAACTAAAGGAAAACAAAAGTCATTGGCTAAATACCATAATACACACAAGAACACACACACAAACACTTAGGCTACATATATACTATATATGTGTGTATATAGATATAGACATGTATACAGTTGTATCTATATATACGATTTAAATTAACGAGTCACATATTATCACGCTGGTGCGTGGATCGATGCAAAGTGGCAGGCCAAATACAAGCGCATAATTTATTACGTTATTATTGTTATTAATTTATTAATTTTTTTTTCTAACTATACACACACACACACACACACACAACAATGTATGCTATATATATATATGTATATATATGTGTATACATATGTATAAATATATTTTATTTTGTGTTTAAGCGGGCAGGATCCGTGAAATTGTGTTTAATATCCTGTGTGCAGTAAATAAATAAATGTTTAAAAATTAATGCTTAAAAAAAATATTTAAAAAATTGACTTGACACAAAGAATTCATAAATTAATTGAAAAAAATGAAACTGTGCACAGGATATCTGCTAGTCGAGCAAACTCGAGCTGAAAACAATTGTTTTTTTTTTTTTTTTAAACTATATAATTATATACATAACTATAAAAATATATATTTAAAATGGAAAGAAACACTAAAAATGAAATGAAAATGAAAATTGAACCTTGATGGTCTAAAAATATCATTAAAATTATTATGCACTTAAAACAAATAATAATAATAATTAAACTATATACAAAAAACAAGAAAAAAATAACAAAAGTTCTATATATATTGTATATGAAAAACAAAAGCGAGTTGAACATGTTGTTGTAACTGAAAGAAAGAGAAACTAAAATGAAATAAAATTACAAAACTAAATAACAACAAAAATCATACTTTATAGCAATTTAAGCAGCATTGTAAATGTGCGCTTCAGATTTACTTTTGAAATTAATAGAACACAGAGAAAAATCACTAAAAAATAATAATAAATATATATGTGTATATATGCGTATATATGCGATACGAGAGTATATAAAAATAGTTGAAAGCAGGGCGCAGTCCATGGCAAACTGAAGGCTACTTTAACAATTGAGTGAAATGAAATTACAAATAAAATGCAACAAATAAAAAACAAAAAAAAAAAAAACAAAACAAAACAAAAAACAAAAACAAATGACTTTTTTCTCTACGAATTCTCGAATAAATTGTAGCCTAGTTATACAGTAAACTAAAGCAAACTATAACTGCTACATACGGAAATATATATATGTATGTATATAGAATCACATATATATATACATGTATACAGAGCAAAGATTAGCTTAAGTAATGTATTGGTTACTAACTACGATTGATGTATAACAACATAACATTTCATGCAACACACAACACACACACACATGCTATAGATAGAGATACAGTTGAAAGCTACCGCTACAGATACTTACACACATACACATGTATAGCGAGAGTATTAAGATATTTGCGTATATAGAATATATATCCAACTACAATAAAATATGTATCTACAGACATACAGACATTAAAACTACTATATGTGTATGTGTAACAGTTACTTATTTACATATTTATGTCTGTACGTGTATTGTGTGTGTCTCTCACTGTAATTGATGAATTTAAATACGAGTAATTAAAGCCCTTACCCCCAACATAAAAAGATACAAATCAAATTAGCAACAACAACATCAATTCTCGCATTGGTAAACCAAAAGCAATTTACATATACTAAATTTTAATTAACTATTAAAAGAAAGTAAAACTAAACTATTTAACGAATTAGCAGAGGACGTGCCCTATAGCTCCCACTCTAACACTAACACTAACTCTATCTCTGTCTCTCTCTCTCTAGCTGTCTCCCCTCCTCATCTAAACAACTTTCAGCAGCGTCTCTTGGTAGTTCAGATACATAGATACATATATAACTAGTTAAGATGCCAATTTTCCCTAACGATCGGCGACATTAGTAAGGATCAGTGTATATATCTATATAGTATATATGAGGTCTTATACATATTATATACAAACTATTTTTTTTTTTTTTTGCTAGTAAGCTACGTCCCATTAAAAATGATATATATATATATATATATTATATAGGGCAACATTGGTTGGCCAAATTTTTGAGAGTATTACAAATCGAAGTCAAAGGAGAATTATTAGACTCAGTTATAGAGATTCTGTTTCATTGTTGTGCTGGTAGCTGTAAATGGTAAACATGTAACTTACATATACATGAATATATATCTAAATATATAGATGTACGCGATTATAAAGCAGATGAAACACACACACTCACACACACACACAAAGACATGAAATTACTGGCAAACGAGAAAGAAAGAGAAAGCATAGAGAAAGTTGAGATGCTACAACCCAAGAAAGTTTTGTACTTAAATGAAATGTAAAACACCAAGAATTATAAAAACAAAACTTAAAAAAAATACAAATTATAAAAAACAAAATTAAGCAAAAAGCGATAGGGAAAAAACTAAAAATGAAAAATGTGCGCAGGCGACGGTTGTTAAGGAAAAAACGCTAGAAAAAAGCTACAAAAAAAAAGCGGAGCGACGAGCAGAGATATGTATATTATATAAAATATATATATTTAAAAAAAATAATAAATGAATTAAAACTATTTAAAAAAAAAACAAAATGATAGGAAATTGTAACGCTGGCGTTACATGGAAGCAGTTAGACATTTTTTTTTGGAAATTTATACAAATATATACAAGAAAACAGCAGCAGACAGACAGACAGACGGACGGACAGTTGGACGTACTCAACACGCACACACACACACACACACACAAACACACACAGAGACAAGAAGAAACCTAGGAACACGCAACTCATAAAAGATATCGAAAAACGAATGGGAAGGGAAAATACGCTGTGTTGAGGCAAGTGAAACAAAAACTAAATGAAAAACGAATTAAGCCGTTCAAATGCCAAGTAAAAGTAAAATTAACAGCTAAACGAGTTTAAACCTAAAAGTAAAAAATACCACAAAAAATAAATACCAATGCAGACAAAAGCGAACAAAATCTTACCACTGAACTTGATCAGGCGTTTTAGGGCGTATATACATAAGATGAACACAATATATATTTACATGCATATATATATATACTACATATATAAATGTAATACCCATATTGCATTCTAGAAATTTATAGGTTTTTTTTCGTCGGTCTCTGTCTTTCAAAAAACTCCCCAAACACCCCCTAATTGTACGAACAAATACATATACATATATATAAACATATATATATATATATATATATATGTGCATAAAAGATAGATGTGTGTGTGAAATAAGCATTAACATTTATGAAATGAACTCTGAAAAAATAAAAAAAAAAAAAATATAATTAAACAAGACATGAAAATCGCATGGGAAAACTCGAAGAAAGCAAAGTGAAAAGTGAAGTATTGTAATGAAAATGAAATGTAATTTTGAAAGCGATGATGATGTAAAGTTTAAACTGATCATTTATTGAGAATGGTAACTAAATCGCTAACAAAAAAACAAGATACATACATAGAAATCCTTAAGGCGTATTGTAAACCAAGCAATTGGCAATTACCACACAGATATGAAAAGAGTATATATGCAGACATAAAAGATACCATAAAAAAGATACAAAAAAAAAAAAAAAATACAAAAAACAAAAACGTGAAACAAATGAAATGAGAAATTAATAAATCTAAATGAAAAAAAATCTAAATTTGTTATTTACTTTTGGGAGAAGGGTGGGACAGATTTTAGGTTCCAGGTGAACATTTCATGAAGAATAATCTATGACTAATATCTAAATAAAATTTGTGAGTTATCGAATGAAATTGTTATAAAAAGTTACATATATTGATTTGATCCAATCTATTACTAAATGAAAAAAAGACTAAATACCCATGCAGTCATGAACATTGAGTTAATTAGGTTTCAATCGACAATTATTTCTAAGGTAGCTATATGATATAGAAGTCCGATTTAGATGAAATTTGGTCAACAGATGGAACACGATTAGAAATCGATTCTCCGAGAATTTCGTTGAAATCGGTCAATAGACACCGAAAATGTTCATACTAAGATTTTTAACAGATTGTTCCTATGGGAGCTATATGATATAATGGTCCGATCTGTCCGATTTTTATACTCTCTGCAAGAGTATAATGGGTTTGTGCAAAGTATGTAACAGGCAGAAGGAGGCGTGGCCGACCCCAAAAAGTATATATGTATATTCTTGATCAGCATCACAAGCCGAGTCGATATAGCCATGTCCGTCTGTCTGTCCATATGAACAAACAGATTTCAGAGATGGTAAGAGCTACAAGTTCAAACTTGGTGTCAATCGATCACATATTTAGACAGTCAATACAAGAATTTTTTTTTTTCGATGCCACGCCCCATTTGCCCACAATGAGCAAAAAACTAGACACACCTCGGAAAAAATCGGTGTTATCGGCGAAATGGCATTTAAAATTTTGGACTGCCACGCCCCTTTTTCCCACAATACATAAAAATAATTCTCAACTTTCGTTCCGTTTTTAGGCGTTTGTTCATATAGTATAGCATTGTAATTGTATAATTCGAGTGGAGGCTAACTATATCAAACTATCCTAGAAAGACTCATTGAAATCGGACTATAAACAAGAAAACTAGAAGCTTTACAATATTGATAATTGAACGCAATATCACTACTGAGTGCAAGCGAGACAGAAACATGCCAGCGTGATCGAACGTTTTCTCTGCTTGTGTGGCGGCAGCGGTAACCGCAGACGCCGGCTGCGCCGAATACACACATACAAACATATAATGTCAAACGTATGTGTATTCGCATACAAACAGCTGTTTGATTTTGCTTAGATTGTTTTTGTTTCAAGGTGCTTTAATGGAAGTACTGCACATTGTAATATCTCGATGCCGATTTTAATAATTTAATAGGGATTAAAATGCAGAAAGTATTATACGGTCGGACGTGCTCGACTTTACTTTTCTTTCTTGTTGCCAAATGGATTTTTGGTTATTCTAATCGACAGTCTTAAGCCATAAAGTCTTAAAATCATACAGCTACAACTATCGCACAATAAAGTTTCTTAATCTTTGACTAAAACTGTCGACTTCAAAATAACCTACTAGGAATTTCTCTTGCTAAAAAAGTTTTATATAAATTTTCTAAACAGACATTTCTTACCTTTGTCATTAGTTACATGCAGAAACTATATAACGGTCTTTTACAACACTTGTTCGAAAGAAACACATTAAGGTTAAATTTTCATAATTATGTTTATTTTAAATAGTTTGTTTCGTTTTGTTTTTTGTTTTTTATGTTTTATTATGATTTATGTGTATGTAATTTGTCCACTATAATTTTCATTTAAATTTTATGTTTGTTGTATGTCACTTAACTAATATTTATTTTAAAATAAATTCATTAACAATTCGTTTCAACAAATTAGAATTTTATTACGGCGATTTTCGTTTTTATAATAATTAAAAAAAAATAATAATAATAATTATAATAAAGTTATGGGATTATGAAAGTAAATTTAAGTTAGATACTCTAACATTTTGGATTTCAATTCAGTTTGCCTCTCTTAGTTGGTTTTTCTTCCTTTTTTTGCAGTTGTTTCGTTATCGTTTTTTAAACTCATTTGACTTTGGTATAAGTTTATTCAGAATCTTATCTTATCTGGAATTCGTTTTTAAGCCAATAGCTACAGATGAATCTAGAGAACTTTGTAATAATGTTATTGTTGTCAAATTGATTATCAAAACTACGTTGAACAATTTCAAATTGGAATTAATTAGACACTATGAGAAAAATTAAGAAAATTTGCGAATTAGAGGCGTAAGCGAATTATAACAGGATGCTGTTTGTTTAAGACGATTAATTGCACTGCTAATTGTTAATTTGCTTGTAAATTCTTGGCAAATTTCAAAAGAAAATTTCCTTCATTATAAGCTTTAATTGTCTCTTAATTGAAAACTACAAAAAATACTTAAGAACAAAATTTGTATAACTGGAAACTGTGCTATCTTAAAAATGTATCTTTTTTTTAAATTTTTGGTGGTCTGCCCATTTAGAGGCAAGTGTTCTTGTGTTTAGGGAAACTGGGAGAGTCTATATAAGTAGTTATATATATATCTTTATATATATAAAATTTATATATATGATATATATGTATATATATCAAGGTGCAAAATTGAACACGCAACTTTTGGATAGTGTTGCAAAATTTAGACATCGATGACGCTATCATTCTTCTTCATCTCCATCAGATGCGTCTGCTTGAGCTTCTCCTGCATTTGTGTGAGCATGTCCTGCATGCGTCGGATCTCCTCATCCTTCTGCAGCAGCAAACGATCCGTTTCCGAAATGGCCGCATCGAAGCCGTTCGTGGAACTTATCGAGTCGCGCTTCAACTTGCCACGTTCACGCAACGCATGCTGTGATATCTGTGAGATGCATTGAGCTCGAAAGTTCTCATAGTGCACATCCTGAAAGCAAGTGTAATGTTGTATTAGAGAGGAGTTTCGAATGGTATCTTCATGAGCTTAGCTCACCTGTGTGGTGTCCTTTAGGTCCTGCATGTGCGTGGATATGAGGAATGTGCGCAATTTGATGAAATCACTGTGCTCCGCATCCTCCACATTGACCACACCCCAAGGATACTGGCGTCCTCGCACCTTTTTGCCCGCCACTTCGAGTATTGTGTTGCTGCCAACGACAGCAAATGGTATCGATGCCTTCAATTCACGATCCTGCTGCTTGAAATCATCATCCTCATCCGAATCGCATTCAGGAAACTGATACAACTGTATGTGATTGTCCTCGAGATCCTGCAGTATACGTTCCTTCAGCTTGCGCACCTCCTGTTTGTTGAGACAATCCGCCTTGCCAATAACCAAAACAATGTTCACCTTGCGATGCAAACGTCGTATCAAATCCAAATCCATTTGCCGCAAACTTCGAGTAAGCAAACCAACAGTTAGTATGAACTTAAAGGATTGGAAGTGCTTGACTTACCTGTGTCCCCAAGGTGGCACAAAGTAGAGGCAGCAGTGCACACGATTGTCCTGGATGTTGCGACGATTTAGACCGCTTTCATCGGTGAAATACTGACGAAATTGCTCATCAATGTACTGAGTGCAGACACGCCAGCTATCCTCACAATTGATGGCATCACCGAATCCCGGTGTGTCCACCACAGTTAAACGCAATCGTACGCCACGCTCCTCAATGTCCATGGTTTTCTTCTCCACACGCGTTGTCTTCTCAATGCGCTCCTCGACATTGGGCATCTGGCGATTCTTGTAGAGATCACCCAGAAATAAGCTATTGATGAGCGTGGATTTACCCAAACCGGATTCACCCACAACCATCAGCGTGAACTCGAAGCCACGTTTAACCGACTTTCGATGCACCTGCTCGGGTAATGTGGCAAAGCCAATATAGTCTCGATCCTTGTCAAAGGAAGGTGTCTTTGCTGCAAGGAAAAGTAGAAAAATTGAAGACATTAGAGTGGGTTTTTTAGGGGGGTTAAGGGGGTGAAGGGGGCGCCTGTGGGGGGCGTGGTTCTAGCTGTTTGTTTGGAGTTCTGGAGTGGCAACTCCATTTGCTCATTAGCGTTAAGCAAACAAATTGTTGGCCCGCTTAACTCGAGTGCCAACAAACAAGCCACTTTGAGCAGTCTTCCCGCTGCCTCTCTCACTCTCTCTCACACTCTTGTCTCCCCTTTCCATTCTCTTTCTCTTTTTTTTCCATCTGCTGCTTGGCACCTGCATCTACTTACACATGACGACTGCTGTGGGTTTCTGTAGCTTTCTGTTTTCCTTTTGTATGTGTGTATAACGCCTACACTTTAGTATCTAATGGGCCAAGTTGTTGGTGCTCAGTTCCAAGTTCTCAATTCTCCGTTTTTCTCATCCAATTCAAGTCTCTTTTGTTGTGTTTATTTATTTGTTTTCCTTGCTTTAGTTTATATCGATTTGTTTAGCTTTTCCTTGTGGAACATTGTAAATCAACACAAAATATATGTAAATAAAATCCCCGAGTTAAGTTTATTGAACACTTTATTGTTGCAGTTCCTGTTCTTGCTGTTGTTGTTGCTTCTTTACTACTGCCGTGTTGTTGTCGAGTGCCACAACTTCAGCACGCTTCAAGCCACGACGCTGAACAGAACAACTCCGAGCAATTTCCCAGCCAGCAAAATATGCCCAAAACAAAAGAGAGACAAAATACAAAAAAAAAATGAACAGCTCATGAAATTTTAATGGGCCACTTTTCGCTCTCTCTCTCTCTCTCTATCTGTCTCTGCAGTACTTGTACTCCTCTCTCTACCTTTCTCCCTCTCTCTCTGTTTCTCTTACGGTTCTATAAGGATAACACACCCGGAAATTTCGCTCTCTTTGCGCCTGCGCCCAACTTGTGCCGCACGTGCAACAAACTGGGGCAGGCGGCGCTGCGGGGGCGCTACCTACGCAAATCTATGCCAAACGGTGGCTGCAATATGTCGTGCACCGGGGTTGCTACCGCCACGGCGTTGCCAGATCGTACCAAACGAAGTTTATCGCAAAAGAAATCAAAAGGCAGAAACAAATTTTTAAAAATGTTATAAATGTTGTGTAAAATAAATAATTTAATGCACAAATATATAATAAATTTGAATGAAAAAAAATAATTTTAAGAAGGAATTTTAAAAAATAAAATTAATTTTGTGGAAAAAAAAAATTATTTAACGAAAGAAAGAAGAAAGAAAGAATTTTTAAAATACAATTAATTTTAAGAACACATTTTTAAAAATAAAATTAGATTTGTATAAAAAGAAATTTTTACGAACGAATTACAAATAATTTGTTGTAAAAAAAATTATTTTAAGAAAGAATTTTTCAAAATATTGTTAATTTTGTAGTACAAAAATTATTTTAAGAAAAAGTTTTTAAAAATATTATTAATTTTGTGGTAAAAAATTATTTTAGGAACGAATTTGTTTTGTATATTTGTCTTTTATCATTATTTGGTGGAACTCAAAAAAGTTTGTGCACGTTTGTTTCTTTATGGAACAGATTATATTAAAATAGTTAATTTTTTTTTGCCAAAATTTTAGATTTTGAAAGAAATTATGTGTTGTTAAACAAATTTTAAATCGGCGAAAATCATAGCACTTTGAAAAGTATAGAAAAAGAGATATTTTTGTCGACTAATCAAAAATGTAGTCAGCTTTCTCTATTAAACATTTTTTTTTTATAGAAATATATGCTAAATTTATCAAAACAAATAAGTTAAGTAAAATTCTAAGACTTCAGAAGTTTTAAAATATAAAACTTATACTGGAATGCTATCGATAGTTTTTAAAGTATATCGATAAAGCACTGCTGTTGCTTTGTGCTGATATGGCAACTCTGTTGGGTCAAATTACACGCACGCAGGCAGACACAACAACCACCCACCCTGTGGCGACTCACAGTACAACTGAGGGTGAGTGCACTGTTGCAACGCAATAATGGATCTTAAGCATATCCTCATACTGCTGTCGCTCAGTGTCGCATCCTGAGGAGTGTCCTGTCGTTTTGTGATGTGCGCCAAGCATTTAATCGAGTTTAGACACGTTAAGTAGGCAAATCCTTTGCGCAACCCACGCTAATAAAACTCTCACGCACCCTTCATGCCCCGAGTGTGTGTGTGTTTTTGTGTGTAATTTTTGCCACCCTTAAATAGTGCACTCAGTGCACTTATCGATAACGAGTTGGGCCAAAACAGAGCATACAAAACAACAACAACAGCGGAAATCACAACAGAGGGGAAGTCCCTTTATCCCCTGCTCTTTAACCCCTCTTCCTTCCCTCTTTCGCTGTCCTTCCCCAACTGGCAATTGGCCAAAGAAATTCTTGCGCCAAAGTGTTTACAAGAAAGTGCATTATCTTGTTTACAAATTCACATATCCATGGAACAAAATCATTTATTCTTTAGCTGTTTATACAGTGGCTCAGCAGCTACAGTGAGTGCCAGCTAATAGTCGACCAGATGATTAAAAAATATAAAGTCACATATGGTACAAACTATTTATCATTTTTATATGTGAAAACATCTTAAATTTAAAACTTTATTTCTAATTTGTAAACGAAAGAAAATTTTATTTCTTTAGTAGATTTTATTTCACGAGATGAGAGCAGGATCAGAACAAGTCTGCTTTTCATCACGATTACCGGAAGAAGAGAAGGAATCAAGATCAGTCTTATCTAAACCGGTAAGCAGGTTCTTAACACTCGATAATAAATAATTATCCTAGACAACACTACTTAATCGATATTTAACATTACTTGCCTAACGATCTATCGGCAGTCACTAAACATTATATCAATGATCGATATATGTACATATATTTAAAACACCATACACTATTTTTAGAAATATTTTTTTTTTATAAAAAAGTAATTAAAAAAATTTTGACAGTCGCTACAAAAGCAAAATAACAATTATTATTCGAATTTTATTTATAAATTTTCGCCAATTTAAACCAGAAAGAATAAGCTTAAAACTAAAAAAAAAAAAATCTATTAAAAGAAAAATAATTTAAAAATTCCCAAGATAAAACGTGGTTGGATAAATCTAGAGAAAACTAAATCTGTAAAATAGTAACGATACCGTTAACGTAGGCAAAAAGACAGCACAGCATGTATCGAAAAAATAATTCTTAAATTTTATTGTAAACTACATTTTAAAACAAGTAAAAAACGCTACAGTAGAGCGAACCGACTGTCAAAGAACCCTTACTCCTTCCAGTGCGAAATTTTCAATACATATGAGCAATTTTCAGCCAATTTGTCCTATGAGAGCTATAGGATATAGTCGTCTGATCCGGACCAAACTTGGTGGGGATAGTTGTAATGGTACTCTACACATAATGTATGAGTTTTGTTGGGATAGCTCAAATAACACTACATCTCTTCATACAAAATTTTCTATTTTTCCCGATATGTCCTATGGGAGCTATAGGCTATAGTCGTTCGATCCATATCAAAATTGGTGAGGATAGTTATATTGGTACTGTACACATAATGTATGAGTTTGGTTGCGATAGCTCAAATAACACTACATGTCTTCATACAAATTTTCTATTTTTTCCGATACTTCCTATGGGAGCTATAGGCTATAGTTGTCTAAGAAGTGTACAAATCGTTGAGCTAAGATACTGTTTTAGAATTGTATAGAAAGCTGTGGTAAAACTTGATTGACATTATACATAAATCATATTTTTATTGCTTATAGTCTGCACAAAGTTGCAACCTTTTGCAGTTTGCAAAATTGTTGCGTTACGCGGATGTAAACAAACAGATAAAACCGAGGCACAAAAAAGGCAACAGCTTTGTTTACTAAAGTCTTAAGCAAAGTAAAGCTGAAGAGGGAACGACAGGGAGAGATGGAGAGAGAGCGAGTGGGACGGAGAGAAAGAGCTGTATATGCATCTTAATTTGCATTGGTTTCGGCATCTTTCAGATAAACATGATTAATATAAACAAATATGCGAATCCAAGTGTCAACTTCATTTCACTTTGAACTGGAACTGAAACTGAATCTGGCCAAGGCTTAACCAAACGAATATTCACATTCATTCATCATTCACTCAACCGCATTTCGAGTGCCATAAAGAATCTCGGGCCTAATTCGAAAATCAACTCACAGTCTCAAGATCTTTATCTTTTTTTTGCTCTTTTTTTTGCTTTGTGTAGGCGACCGTAGATTTACTTTTTCCCTTCTTGCCCCTTCTTGCGTTCTTCTTCATTTGTTGTTGTTCTTCTTCCTCGAATTCTTGCTCACTTCCCTCTACACTTTCCCCATTTGACATGTTTATGCGGTTGTTCCTGTTTGCCCCTATAGCCCAACCTCCTGCCTCCCAGCTCCGCCCTTTACTCCTCTCGCCTAACCCCAAGAAATGCATTCACAGTTCATTGGCTAGACTTTGTCATCGAGAGAACTTCGAGAAGAGTAACAACAATGTGTACGAATCGTTTTCAGGGGAAGTGTAGGGAACGCTAGAAAGTATGAGGAAGGCGAGAAAGGGGGAAGGAAAGGGGAACGGGAAGAAGAACATTCTCATCGCTAATGGCAGCGTTACATTTGCTGTTAGACACACATTTGCTAGAGTTCACGGGTGTCAACCACTTGAACACTCTGGCCCCCAAATGGGGGTCTCCACAACTTCACAGCATTCGATGTATGCAAATGGGGAGATTGTCTTGGTTGCACTTAGCGATGAGTGCGTGTCACGAGTCAAGCTAGCGATGGCGATCAAGTAACTATTGGAACTATTTTTTTGACTTTACTCAAATTGAACTGAAATTAATAAGGAATTGGGGTGTGTCACGAGTTAACACATAATACTTTATATAAAAATAGTTATAGAACACGATAAATCAAGAAAAAGTTAATAAAATCTTAACCAATGAAACCTAATAATCTGCACACGTGTCACGGGTAGGCACGACACAAGCTAGTGATGGTAGTGTACCAAAATAAATTAAACTCAAATTGATTGTTCTTAAATATTGCACTCACATAATTCTATCCCAAGTAAATAAAAAAATAAATTTTGTACATATTTATAACAATATTAGCTCAAGTTTATTAAAATGCGTGTAGCATCGCACTACATCAAACGTGACTGGAGTTGAATAAATAAACGATTTTAATAAGCAAAACTTTAAGCTCATAAATTTAATTTACACTCTTATTAACAGACTTATCGCTTAACGTATGATTTCATTTCAAAATTATTTTTATTTGTATATCTATTTATTGCATTTATTATTTCCATTTAAGTGCAGAAAACAGTTTTAACAAGAAAAAAACGCTTATTATCGGCTCGCCGAAGATTAAATACCCTTGCAGTCATGAATATGCCGTTAATTTGGTTTCAATCACCAATTATTTCTATGGTAGCTATATGATATAGAAGTCCGATTTAGATGAAACTTGGTCAACAGATGGGACACTATTAGAAATTGATTATCTGTGAATTTTGTTGAAATCGGTCAATGGACACCGAAAATGTTCATACATTTGCATGCATTTCGACCGATTGTTCCTATAGAAGCTATATGATATAGTGGTCCGATCTGTCCGATTTTTACAAATGATCTGCGTGCAGAGAGAATACACTTCTGTACCAAGTTTTATTAGGATAGCTTTAAAACTGAGAAACTAGCTCGCATAGAAACAGACGGACAGACGGACATCGCTATATCGACTCGGCGGTTGATGCTGATCAAGAATGTATACACTGTTTAGTGTCCGAAACACCTCCTTTAATGCGTTACAAACTTCGTGACAAAAACAATATACCCTCTGCAAGGGTATATAAGTCTTTTTTGTTTACTTCAATTTTAAGTGACAAATTTGACATTATAAATTTTCATCAAAATACACTTTGCTTTGTGGTTAATTAAATTTTATGTTCTTCCTAAAAGTTTTTTGATCTCTAGCATTTCAATTGTGGTAAAGTGAACAATTGTAAAGTCATTTTTTGATTCATAAAATAAAAACAATAATACAGTCAAACTTTCCTAAAGATAAAGAATTGCTCAAAATTGATTTCGTTATAAAAAAATTGTATTGTTATTGTAGGAAATGTTTGACTCAAGTGAGATTAGATAAAATTTAAAATGCGGCTAAAGAAACCAAAGTTAAGTAAGTGAATTTTGTCAGCTTTTGGTATTGCTGAATTTTTAGTAGTTTACGTATATTTTGCAGACTATTTTGTAGTAAATTTAAAAAATTGTTTACAATTAGACCGAGTACTCTAAAAAGTAGAGGGGTCTATTAGGTTTGTCAGAAGCGTAATGTGCGTAACAGGCAGAAGGAAGCGTTTCCGACCCCATAAAGTATATATATTCCTGATCAGCATCAACAGTCGAGTCGATATAGCGATGTCCGCCTGTTTGTCTGTCTGCCTGTCTGTCCGCTGTCCGGATGAACACCTGGATCTTCTAAACATACTATAAATCTCATAGAACAAATCGGTTAAAAATTGCTCATATTTATGGAAAACCTCGCATTCGAAAGAGTACCGGGTCGACTGTAACCTTTCTTACTTGTTTTCTATCCAACAGTTTGTCATTCTGTGTGAAGACTGTAGTTTATCTGTGGCATTTCTAGTTGTAAAAGGTTCTTGAACGATATCATCATTATGACAGCTCATTTGATGCCGCACTTAACACACACACACACAACCACTCAGCTTCAATTTGAGGAGAACTCATGAATCTCAGCGATTCGCTGTCTCTTTCCGTTGTCTTGCGTCTCATGTAAGCATGTCTCGTGTCTCAATTTCATGCAATTAAGTTCAATTCGAGCTGGTTCTGAGCTCAGCGAGTGTAACTTGCAACTGTTGTTGCTCTTCTTGCTCTTCTTGTTGTTATTCTTCTTCTTGTTCTTTTTGTTGTTCTTGGAGTGGACGCACGAGTGCAAATTCTGCTTCTTCTGCCCCTTCTTCTACTGCCTGCAACTTGCAACGCCAACGCCTCCTCCTTCTTCTTCCTCTATTCGCGTACTGCACCGCCTTCTGCTGCTGCTCCCTCCTAGGTATATTGCCATTGAACACAGTGCAACGGCATTGGCATCGGGTTCGGCTACGGTTTCTCCTTCCAGCGAGTAAACAAACAAAAGGCAGCAGCACCACTACCACCACCACCACCGCCACCGTCAGTGGCAACCACCGCAGATCGCAGCATTCAAGGGCCACTCGATGTGCTCCCAATGTTCCATAAATAGAGTTGCAGCAAACTCTTTGCCGTACGTTGAAAATTCCAATCGTACACTTTTTTTTTGAGACCCGGTACGCAAATTTAGTTGAGGGGTGTTTGCAGTTTGTCAGAAACAAACAGAAGCAGACGTTTCACACCCCAAGTGGTGTATATATTCTTGATCAGCAGCAACAGTAGAGACGATATAGCCATGAACACTTGGATCATGGGGACTATAAGATCTAAGGTCTCCAAATTTAGCATGGTAGACAGTCTATACTATTTTCAGATAAGTTTTACTACTACTACCGCTTCTATAAACAATAGCTCACCAGAGCATATAGCTCCTATTGGTCAAATCGGTCGATATCGATGATTTATATAAAAAAAGTTTTGTTTTTATTGAACTCATAATTTGATATATCCGCACCAAACTTGGCTCAGATCGGTTAACTATATTATAAAACTCTCTTAGGTCAACTTGGTCCAAAATGTACAGGGTCTTTTGAAGTCGACTCGCTCCTCTCTAGCTTTACAAGTTTTTTTTTCGTTCTTTTCTTTCAAACAATTGACGCGCGTTTGAAGTAGCATTCCCCATCTCCTTCTACCTTTGCCGCCCTACCTCTAGCTAGCCATAGCTCCGACTCCCTCTTTCCCTCTCACGTCTCCCCCTTCCCGCTTTGCTTTCATCATCTTCATCGATTCTTGCATCTACTATCAAGAACATTTTCATGTGAAATTTCAGTCTACTTTGCGCATTTTTCTACACATTTCGTTTCGAATAGAAGAGATTCCATTCCATTCGATATTCTATATATATTTATAGTCTGCAAGCTTTCGTCATGAGCTGGCCAGACAATGTTTAGTATGAAGTTTACATAAAAGTGGCTTTAATCGAATCATTAGTTGGTTATACTAACAATTTTTTCATATCTTTTCTTGCCCTGCTTTTGACTTATAACCACAGTCTATCCATAAACGAAGTCATTAATCATTATAGAAATACGTTAATTATTAGTTGTAACTTTATTCTACCACAACAGAGCTTGAGTAAACTATTAAATGGGTTTAATCAATTAGGATTATGTTTTAACCATGAAATAAAATTAGTTAAACATATTAGCTAGACAAGTAAACTTTGCAATCGATTAAAATGTTGAGTATTTTTCGAGTTAAATGATAAAAATAAATTTTATTAAAAATAATGGTACTATAAAAACTATATATTTCAATAGAATTTCTTTACGGAAAATAGTTGTGTTAATTTAAGTTTAAGAAGCTCAACCTATATCTACTTTTTTATTTATCGATAACTTTTCGAATAAACATTCTTCTTTACAATCTTAACAAAACAACTTTCTATCAACATAAACTAAAGGTTTTGTTAAATACATTAACTTTTATGTGTTATCGATAACTTATCAAACCCACATTGTCATCACATTAACATGATTTAACCCATATAGGAATTCCCTTCTCTAATCAAATTTCAAATCAAAAGTTTCTGTTGATATATCAAAAAAAAAATGTTATCGATAAGTTATCGAAGTGAAATTTGCTCGGTATTTGCTTAACTTACAAGTCTAGCGACATTTTCTTCTGCTAACTAGCATATAAACAACAATTTTATCAACATATTTATGCTAAAGTGTTATCGATAACACATCGATTATTAAAAAGAATCACTTTAGCGCCCCACCAAAGCCCACATTTCATTTTCAATAAAACTGCACTTAAAGAGCAATATTTGTCACAGCATTTTCCTCTACATTTTCCACATTTTCCACATCCAAAAGCCCATTAGCAAATAGTTGACAGCTTTCAGCACTGATTTCCGCTCCAATTGCAGCGACATTTTCATATTTTGTATTTCCCTGACCGACCGTCCGACCACCCAGCTGCACGCCCCCTCCGCTACCCAATGGTACACGCCCCCATTGCATTGTAGGCAGCCACAAACGCCCCTCATTTAAACAATGAGAAATAACAACAATAACATGTGTAATCATTTTCCAGCTGGCACAACAACAGCAACTGCAACAACAACAGCAACAACGACTAGTCACAAACAACAATGAAGCATTTTTAATGACTTTTCAAACGTTGCATTTACTGGGCTAAAAGGGGGCGGGGTAGACGGAGAAACAACGGAATGGAGAAACGGGGGGAACAGTGGAACAGTGGGCGGTGCGCGGTACTCGCAATAGCAATTAGAAAGATTAACAGTGAATGGAGTGGAGAGAAGGAGAGTGCAAAAGAATGTGAGAGGAAAACAAAATAATTTGCAAATCACTTGCAAATGTTCATTTCAGTCGGCAGTTAACTAAAAACAAAGGAGTTTAGTTAAGATTAAGAGCAACTACCAGACACGACAAAGAGAATAAGTTAATACTTAAATACTGTTCAAATTTAAAGAAATTTAAAGATTCCAAAGAAATTTAATAGAAATTAAATTTCAATAGAAAATTATTTTGTAACTAAGCTTACTTGAAATACATACAAGTAAGAAAGGCTACAGTCGAGCGAGCCGACCGTAAAAGACCCCGTACTCTTTCGAATGCGAGGTTTTCCATACATATGAACAATTTTTAACCGAATTGTCCTATGGGAGCCATAGGCTATAGTTGTCCAATCCGGATCAAAGTGAGGATAGTTACCATAGCACCACTCACATACTGCGTGAATTTGGTCCTCATAACTGTAGTCGTTTCCAAGTTATGTCGTTTTTCTCAATTTGCAGGGGCGGCAGGGGGCGTGGCAAAAATTTGAAATAAACTTAACCTGCCTGCCATAAAGACGGACTTTCATTCCAAATTTGGTGTCTCTAGCTCTTATAGTTTAGAAAATCCAGGTGTTCATCCGGACAGCGGACAGACAGACGGACAGACGGACATCGCTATATCGACTCGGCTGTTGATGCTGATCAAGAATATATATACTTTATGGGGTCGGAAACGATTCCTTCTGCCTGTTACGCACATTTCGCTTTTGACAAACCTAATAGACCCCTCTACTCTTTTTTTAGAGTACGCGGTCTAAAAATATTTATTAACTGATTTTAATGGATTCTATGGAATTCGAAGTCCAGTATCTTCAGTGAAGTTAAGAGCGACTAGCACTAGTTAACAACTAAATACTTAAGCACACTTTCAAATACACTTCTTTTCTATGTTTAATCCAACCTTTAACTAAATATACAAACATATATAATATTTTTAAACCCATGTCCACAAAGTTTGCAGTACTTAAACTACTTAAATTGTTTGATTTTTACTAGACACTTTTATTACCCATTCAAGTCGAAGCAGCTAAACAGAGCGCATGATTTAACACTTAAGTGCAAACAGTTTAGTAAATACCAAACCCTAGTTAGTTAGTATCTTGGTACTAAATACACAAACACATGTATTTTAAGAGAGATCCACTGGATATTGACGTCAGCTGTATGAGTAACTTGGGCAAGTCATATCATATCGCATACATGTTCCTATTAACAAAACGTTAGATCATACTGAGAGTGAGAGAGAGACATGGGCATAAATATAGAAGCACTTTAGACTGTTATTTTACCAAACATATTTTCAAAGGGGTTTTCCAGACAGGCTTAAATTTCGTAGGAACATAAGTGAACATAGTATGTGACCTGTATTAACGCATAAGGGGAATCTAGTCACAAAAATAGTTATTTTGATACCAAATTGATTAGAACTCGTACAAATTCAAAAACAATTTTTCAACTGACGTCTTGGCGGGGTTAGTAAATGCCATTTGATTTAGGATTAGTACCTTTAACAGCTGCACTTCATCAAATTCTTAACAAAAATTTGACATTACTTTTAATACTACTAAAGTTAAGCATTCATTCTATAAAAATATAAATTGGGATCAGGTTATAACGACTCCGCTTAAAGCGTCCGTCCGGTCATTGCGATGAAAATTCGATGACTTGTTTGGTCCCCATACAAGCTTTTTTTCCTTTGCTCATTTCGGTTAAAGCGTCTACCGGGTATAACGACGCAAAATCGTCGGTCCCTTGAGTGTAGTTATAACCGGATTCCATTGTATAAGTAAAACCGAATATTCAAGTAACGCTATAGTCTGAGCTATAATAAATAATTTTAAATTGTTTGATTATTTCTAGATTTTCGAAGTTTTTCGATGCTTCAAGTTTAACAAAAAAAATGCCGATACACTGTAAATTCTTTTTAAAACAAATATTTTACAGTGGGCAACAAAAGTGTGTACATTTTCATAGACGTCGTACACAACTTAAACCCCGTTATGTAGTGCTATTTTCGTGAACAGTGCTGTAGTTACTACCTATTGATATCTTATCATTTATACTAATTGTAATTGCTGTCGTACTCGTACTCGGTCTCGTTCCCGTTGTCGTTATTGAATACGCACAGAGATACAGAGATACATATTTGTTTGTTTGGTTTTGGTTGGGGTTTTGGTAGTGCCCTCAAAGCGTATCAAATGGCTCGGTCCGATTCGCATTGTTTGGGCCCTAGTGCGACCCCTTTGAGCGCCTTTTAAGGCAAAAGTACAAGTAGAATTACGAGAAATTGAAAAAGAGTTGAGTACAATTAAGGAAAGCACAAGCGAGTGCACCCAACCGTAGTTTACCCTGTATTGAGCCAAGCTTAGGCAAAAGTTGCCTTTGCTTTCGTCTATATAATATATTTTATGACATAGTACTCGACTTTTGCTTTCCGCAAACAAACCTAAAGTACTCCTAGCACAGGGTATACACAGAGAGGATGACAGCACGACTGAAATGAATGCTAACAACATGTCAACTACTGTTAGCTGCGGTCACGTTCTTGTCATGGCCCTGACTCTAGGCCTAGGCTCTTTGTCTTGCTAGCGGTCTTGGCCTGGCTCAAAGCGCAGCTCACTTAGTACCATTTGTAGGGGAATGTGTGTACGCTACAGTCAGTGAAAATAGTCACAACACACATACAATGACTGCGCTCCACCCACCAAAAATGGTCAGGCAAACAGAAACCACAATACGTTTGTTTTGGGCCCGTACCGGGAGCGAAAGCGGCTCTGAGACCGCAAAAGTTGTTGCGCCAAAATGAGAACAACTCAAAAGAAATGAAAGGAATGGAATGGAAAGAAGCAAACACAAGAGAAGGAAACTGACTAGCACAAAAAGAAGGGAAAAATAGTACAACTATTAACAAAAACAATAGAAAAACACCCAATAAGAAACAAGTAAGATATAATAAATACCCTCTATATTTTGCTCGATTAAATTACTAATAAGATTGGAAACCTTGAACTTAAAGCGGGGAAAAAAGCGTAAGATGCAAGGAGCATAAAGGACTCCAGGAAAGATGAAAAATAAACCAAAGGACATGCAGCTACATTCTAAGCTAACCAAGGAAGATACGCCAGTAGATCAGCAAAACGGAACTGAAGGCGATACTTTTAATATGCCAAAAGATATGGCTTAATTGAGATCATTTTGCAGCCAGTTTTTCTAATTTTTGAAAACACCTTAAAAACGCAAGAATTTTAAAAATAAATCTTTTTCAGTTTATCTTGCAAACCAATTAAAACTGATCTATTGGTAGCTGCTTTTAGCCCGTAACTGCTTTTTAAATTATTATTCACAGACATCTGCAAATCTCAATCTTCAACTACACTTAATCATATAATTTTTAAGTTAGTTGCTTAAGCACTTGTTCTGCAAAAAACACTTGTCCAACTAATTACATGACTAACTGTTTTCGCTGTCGAGTAGTTTTGTCTAAAATAGTTCAATTAAACTTTGATTCCGAGCAATTAGTTAACTTTTGAAGATTTCTTCAATTAAGTTTTTAAGTGTTTTTTGCCATTTGTTTAAATTAAAGCACTTGGAATTAAAAGCTTAGGGCAATAAAGTTTTGTAATACTCATAGATGCTACCTGATTCTACCACGCTAGTGACGAAAGCAGGCTGTAAATATGAACAGCTTTTTAGACCCCGTACTCTAAAAAAGAATAGAGTATTAACAATGGGAATTTTTAATTTAACTTTGTAAATTTCAGTTCAAAATATATGTACATATACAATTTTGATTTTTAAATTTTGTTTAACAGTTTTAATTCAAACTACCCAATAGAAGAAGTCTCTTGAAAAACGTACGTTTTTCCCGTGACTTAGTCACAGAGTTGTACCCCCTATTTGTGAAAAACCTTATTCGCTTTTACACGGGCGTGTCCACGAAAGTCAGTAGGAAATTAATCTAAACCAACTGACAGGTCCGCCCTGCAGTCTTTCGTTTGTGTGACGCCGCCGCTGACCTGTGCATAAGATTGTCAGCGGGTTTTTTCTTCAGAAATATTCCAGTTGGATTTCGTGCAAAAATTCCAGTTGGATTTCTGATTGGATTTTTGTAGAAATTCCCCCCACCCCCCTTAATGCTAGGCTGCATATGCAATAAAATTATTTAAAATTTTGTTTTTTTTTATATTTATATGTAGTAATACTAAGTCTAAGATATTAAAAGAAAAATAATAAATACAATAAATTACAAAATAATAATATTAACAAACGGCATTTCCGATCCAGGTTCCCTCTGTTAGCCTTTGTGTCGACAACCGTCTACTAAAGAAAATAACTTTTGTTACTTATAATTTGAATATTATTACCAATATATATAACTTACATTTTTATCTGGAGAAAATCCGGCAAAGTTGTGTTATTTTCCAGTAACACTTTACGACGCAATTGGCAAGCTTGAATTTCACCATCCGTGGCACAGCTGATAAAAACATTTAATATATGCGTTATTAGTTGGAAAATTTGTATTTTACATATCAGTACTAAAGACAGAAGTAATTGAAGCACTTTTAATGTTCAATTATTTTAATAAAACTCACCTTTTCACATTTTTACAATCTGTAAATCACTCGCGGCATATTGCAGAACAAAGGCTGCGAACTCAATGAAAATGTATCGAACAGCCGATACACGCATAAGCAACCCTGAGTATTTATCGATGACAGCGATCGTTTCACTTTTCACTTATTAAAATTCAAATAATGCATTTATTTTATTTTAAACTACTTATTAAATCAATAAATAATTTATAAAATGCATCAAATAGTTTTCAATTGTTTGGCAACACCAAAAATTTTATAATAAGTATTACCGATTTTCGATAGTCAATACGTACTTATCGGCAATTGTTGTCATGGACTTGTAAAAATTCCATACAACAATTGTTAATATAATATAAACTGTTTTTTAATTAAATTTGAAAATGTCTTAACTACCCAAATATTTTTTTTACAGTTCCCCAAGAATATGAATTTGTATAAAAGCTTAAATTGTATTTTCAAAACATATATACAAATATTATTTATTGTTATTATCGACTGTTAAAAATATTAAATCTAATATAATACTTCAATATGTGCAAATATATTATTATATATATATATATATATATATTAACAATATGACATAGGAAATAATCTTAGCAGCAAATCTTGTACCCAAGGCTGTTCAAATGTTTCAGCTATTTGTGACATTAGACATTAACAGTCAGTGCGTTTTTCCCACGTAGAGTCAAAAAATTCTAAGCAGCGAAACTAACACCCAAGTATACAAAAATGTCAATAGGATATGTGATTTTGTCGCTTCATGTCAAGCAGTATTTCTTTCTTCGCATCAAAATAATTCCAAGCAGCAAAACTTATAGTCGAAGTCAGGAAAAGTCTATGAAAAGCGAGACTGGCAAGCGGACATGAGTAGCGGGTAATTCACAAAGGCAAAACGTAAAATTCTTACTGAGAAATTCCCATTGACCGAGGGACTAAGTCCCAAAACCTGACAATGTCAGCGCTGCAGCCGCACAGACTTTGTCTTGTGCTGACATAATATCCAAGTGGGTAAATACAAATGCGAGTACGGGGTCTTTTGCAGTCGGCTTGATCGACTGTAACGCTTCTTACTTGTTTCACTTACGTTTTGGATATAACGGTGGTCGAGACTTTGTTGTTGTGCTTTCGATGTTGTTGTTGTTGTTGTTGCCATTGATGCTGTTGATCGCATTGGCGACTGCGCTGCCTTCACCAGCTCCCACTCCTCCGCTGGTTCCTTGCGACAGCGACGGCGGCTGTGACTGCGGCAGCGGCGGCGGTTGCTGTTGTATCATGCCGCCCAGGACGCCGACACCGACGCCGCCGCCGCTGAATAAACGACGCTGCGGTAGAAACGCCGTTTTGTCTGCCTTTGATTTTAGTTGATGTTGATATTATTATTTATATTTTTTTATTTGTATTTGTGTTTACTGTTATTGTGCCAATTTGATGCTGCTGCGTCGCACTTTGTTAAGTGTTTATTGTTGGTTTTTGAGCTTATCAGCGCAGCAAGATAAAACACATAAAGGTAATGGTATTTATATTAGCGTATGCATGTGTATGAGCATGTGTGTGAGGCTGAGTGACTTGGATTTGCAATTGAATAAGTGTCGCGTATATGTGAGAGCAAAAGGGATAGAAATCACAAACTGCATACGGTTTCAAACACACTCACACGCACACACACATGCATCACCCTATTTCGTTGTGTGACTGCGTCCTGCTAACACCGTTTTATATAGCACACATGCACACAGTCACACACATGCATACGTAATTTATTCAATGAGGGCAATCGGTAAACTGCAAACCAAGAACAGCAGAAGAATGACAACAGCAAAACTAACGGTGCTTTAGGCAGCTGTTTCTTGCACTCGCTATTGCTGTTGCTGTCGCACTGCTGCAAGTTGCCTGCAACAGCGGCTTCACCTTGACCTACACAAATACCATAACAAATGAGCGCAGTCTGCTCAAGAACACACAGCACACTAAGTAAATTATACCAAACAAAAATTTTATGAATTCTACAATTCTCGGAAAAACAAATACCCGTTTGCACACACTATTAATTTATTTAAAAAAAAATTAACTATGCATATCCGTTGCAATTTGTTTTGAAATACCTTTCGACTTGAGCAACAAAATAAAACACAACCGACCCGCGGCCAGTGTAACCGACTATTGATTGAATAAAAATGTAAAATGCCTTTACATTGGCACACTGGAAACACCACTGTTAAACTTCGTATGAATCTGTTAACGAACAGCAGTTCTTATGTTATTAGACATGGTCGACCAGAGCAACAGAATCGAATGCAACTCTGATAAAAAAAAAACCCCATGTTATCACCACTATTTCATTTCCCAATAATTTTCAGGGCCACTGGTAGTAAAGGATTAATGGAACAATCAACGTAAAGACAACAAAATACATATAATGCTGAAATCATCATTGATTCATTCGTAAAAATTATTTATGGTTCTCGACTTTTCGTGTCAATCTTCTGAACTCTCACCGGCGTCAACAAACAAATGGTTTCAATAGCGGGAAAAAAATATTGGTGACTGTAATAATAATGGGTTTTTTTAATCAGAGTCGCTTTTCGATTTGAATTTAGTTCTCTTGAGGTATTCATATTTGAACCAGTGTTGCCGAATCAACTTTTTTCCCGTCAAATCTGGCTTTTTTGAAAGTCGTTATGTTCGACAACACGAATCGCATGTACATATATGATATTCTTAAAACCAGTACTTGGCGAAATGCAACGCGTCATCAAATGTTTTCAAAGTAATTCCACTAACGTCACAGAATTACTAAACTAACTTATTTTGCCCATTAATTCCCTAATGGACAAAACAATTTATGGAGACACCAATATAAAAATTGTCGAAATCGATGAATTCGAAGAATATATAATTCAATGAAAACGTACGAAGCGAACATAAATGTCTGTAAAATTGAAGATATAATGAACACTTTATAAAAACAAACCCTTATAAGCTTTTTTTCCCAAATTTTCCACTTTTTTTTCTTGTAACTTCCCACTGAAAACAGTTTTTTTTGCTCAACAAAAGTTGGCAACACTGATTTGAACTAAACTACGTTGCGCAACTCTATTTTCCCGAACGATATACAACACAACTCTATTGTGAATTCGTTTCTCGTAGGAAGCAGTTCGTACGCTCTATAAAATTTTCGAAAACGTAAATAAATCGTCTTTTTTCGTCACGGTGAGTGTTCCTTATAATTAATTAAATTAATTATTTTTGGATTTGAATTGTTTTGTGTGCAAATTGGTGAAAGTGCCCACGTCAATGCAGTCGATGGCAATTTAGTTGTGTGTGCAATGGTTAATTGTTTTTGTTTTGTGACTGTGGGGGGCTCCGCTGGACGGCCGGCGGAGCACCACTTTTCGTGCTAGCTTTAGCTTTTTTTTTATGGATACACACAATACGCGACGACAGCGACGGCGGTTGTTGGTGACTTCGTTTGCACGACGGATGCATGGGCACATTTTAGTGTGGTGTACTTGTTGTTGCGTTTTCAAAATGGCGGCCACTGCAGACAACTTGAAGTGGAAAAAGTTTATAACAATTGCAAACTGTTACTCGCAACAGATGTTGTTAAAGTGCGAAAAACAAAAAAGCGCGCAAATGTTCGTGCTTTTGTTATTGTTCAATTATTTATGTAGTCATTTTTATTATGACTTATCATATTCTGATTCTGGCCAACATTTATTGTTATTTTCGTTTAACTTTATTGTGTGGCTGTGTGTGTGTATACTTGCGCTAAACCCGCACACATGCACACAACGATAATGACGCATGCGCATCAACTTTAGAGCATGCATTTGTTGGTGTGCGTGCGTGTGTTGTTGACTTTTGTACTAGTTTCTTCTCTATTGACAGCAAAGTAACGGCACTGCATTTGCGCCCTTTGTGCACACATGCGTATACACACGTCTGCAGTTTTGTCAATCCTACAGAATGTGCAGCTGTTGTGTACACACACATATCTGCGTATTGGCTTTGCGCGCGTTAAATGTGAACGACGCAATTTTTTTGGTTGGACACCTTTCGCTCCCTGTGCGCTCTGCTCACACGCCGCCCTCTCTCTTTCCTATGTATATAGCTCTCTGTCACTCTAATTATCTATTGGTATTGGCGCAATGTTTGCGCTTTGTGCGTGTGTCATAGTGCCAGCCCGTTTTCACATGCGGCGTTTTAATGGAGCGCCAAAAGTTTTGTTTTCAGGTTTGTTTTCCTTTACATATACTGGGCTTACTAATATTGTTGTGAAATGTGCAAGGCACTGAAGGAGACAAGTATGGGTGCTAGTTTGAATGCGTGTGTGTGTATGTGTGTGATCAGCAATTGACATGGACTAAATAAACTATGAGTGTGTTTATGATGTTAATCATTGGCAGATAATAATAGCAACATTTGCATTGTTTAAATTTTCAGGTTTAATCAAATATATTTTTCTTAATTTATTGTTGTTATTGTCATGTGACTCAGTGCACAATCAATAATTATTTGTTTATTGGGTACATACAGCTATAAAATGCCAATGCAGTTATCGATAACCATAACTTCTATGTGCAATCGGGGGAAATTGAAAGCTTTCAGTTCGTTGCATATGCTGTGCAGTTATGCTGTTCTTGCTATTGGTGCTTGCTTTAATAATTTATTGTTCTTATCTGATGCTTCAGCGTCTACTTTTGTAAGTTCTCAATATAAAGTTGCGCTGGTGTGTGTGTGTGTGTTTCTTTTTTTGTGCAGATAATCTAAAACTAAAAACTACAACTCATTACTTCAACATGATTGATTCCGCGCAGATGAAAAAAGCATAAAGCAAAATTCACGACGTTTTAAGTGGCGCAGAACACAAAAAAAAAAAAAAAAAAGGCAACAACAACAAAAGGAGAAGAAACAAAACCGTTTCCAAGACTAGGCAGACACACACACACACATACTCACTCACAGCGAAATAAAAACTAGTGGGGCGGAAAGGCGACTCTCGAGGGCGCCTAACTGTAAGGGGCCCTGTAGTGTTGCCAGACTATTGACGAATAGAATTGTTTTTAATGGAATGGTCTTAAGGATAGAAACTAATTTGTATACCCTTGCAGAGGGTATAATGTTTTTGTCTCGAAGTTTCTCGAAGGAGGCGTTGCCTCCTGCCGCCAGCCCTGGCTTCTCTGGGTTTTATAGCTAATAAAATGTGTCGCCTGCCACACCCCCTTTAGCCAGTTCACACACACAAAACAGTCCCTTTGTGTTTTGTGAAGTACAGGGTCGTAATATGTGCATATGCACGCACACACAATGCCTCAAGTGGGCACTCAATGCTGTGGGCTGCCGCGCTGTGTTCGTTATGTTGCAGCAGCAGCAGCGGCGCAGTCGACGTCGCAACTGAAGTGGAAGTTGTGAAGTGTTCCCAGAAAGCAGCAGAAAATAGCTAAAGGAAAGAAGGAAAAACGCACAGCACGTAAAAAAAAAGTAGGAAAATTTTTGTCTGCATCTGCTGTGAAGCTAAAGACGCCATCGAAGCTGAGACTAAGACTGAGAAACTGTAGGCTTTGAGGGCCTGAGACTGAAGTTTATTTCAACCCTCGCAGTTTGTGGCTTCATTAGAGCCGCAGTTGATCTGCTCACATCAGTTGCACGCCAGCGTTGCGGCGCTGTGCGTCGCCAAAGTCGCTACAAACTTGTACTAAAGTTTCTTTTAAATCAATTTTTACAGCACTCAATTTTAAAAGTGTAAAATGGCACGTACCAAGCAGACCGCTCGTAAGTCCACCGGAGGAAAGGCTCCCCGTAAGCAGCTGGCCACCAAGGCAGCTCGTAAATCCGCCCCATCCACCGGTGGCGTTAAGAAGCCCCATCGTTATCGTCCCGGTACCGTTGCCCTTCGTGAGATCCGTCGTTACCAGAAGTCGACCGAGTTGCTCATCCGCAAATTGCCCTTCCAGCGTTTGGTTCGTGAAATCGCTCAGGATTTCAAGACCGATTTGCGTTTCCAGTCGGCCGCCATCGGTGCTCTTCAGGTGAGTTGGAATAGCGGTCACTTATAATGTGAATTTGGGCATCAAGTAGTTAGTTAGTCTGTCAATTTGTAGTTAGTAGAGTTAAAGTTAGTAGTTAGGTCCTTTATTTCGAGATCAGTCATTTCAGTAACATTAAAGCAGAAAAGTCTGCTAATTATACCTATTAGATCTTCAAGAGGTTACCCCGTCTTCAGACGTTGGAATTCTATGAACTCTTAACGTTTAAAAAGGTCACAAATTCATCAAATTAAAACTAAAAACCTTTTCTTGAATATAGGAAAATAATATATAATAAAATTTTTAATTTTTCCCAGAGCTTTGAACTTGCAAGTTCAACTATTTACTAACATTTTTACGTAGAATGACCATCAGAATAACTTAAAACAGAAAAAAAAGAAATCCTTAAATTATACAAGAAAAAATAGATATTTTCAAATTTGTAAATCCACTTTACCCCTTAAAACAAGTTAAACTTCAATTATCCGTTATTTTGTGAAAAAAATAATATTTTTTTAAGTCCTTTGGTTTAGGAATAGGCTATACTTATTTTTGACTTAACCCGTCCACATGGATTTGCCACTTGGTGGCGGTAACCCCTTAAACGGGAAATAAATCCTTTAAGCTTTTTGGGTGATCGACTACATGAATAATTCCTTAAATAACTTAAAAACTATACAAAGTTATATATTGTTGAGATTTTTCTGGGTTTTTTATGACAGTTATGTTAGTCGGTCTTATAAAGCTCAAACCGTTATTTTTCACAACAAAGTATACCATCATCATAACAATAACAATAATAGAAGATGACTGTACACGGTAGGGTAGAGTCCCAAAATAAAAAATGATTAATAAAAAGTTCTTGATCAAAAACAACTTTAATAAACTTAAATCGTTTACTTGTCGCCGATGTTAGTGTAGCTTATCGGCATAATCAGTCAATTTACGCTAGTGATCAAAGGAGGAGAGAACATTTAATTCTTTAAAACTTGTGAGACTTTTGAACTAAATTAATATTTTTGTCTCTAACCGATTGCAGGAAGCATCTGAGGCCTATTTGGTGGGTCTGTTCGAGGACACTAACTTGTGCGCCATTCACGCCAAGCGAGTGACCATTATGCCCAAGGACATTCAGTTGGCGCGTCGTATTCGAGGCGAGCGTGCTTAAGGAGGATCAGCTGATAAAGCAGATGAAATGAAAAATAACAACAAAAACGAAAACAGAAAGAAAAACACACAAAAATACAAAAATCACATTCATATTAAACATTTATGCATAGAAATTTGTTTTACGAGTTACTTATAAACAACAATAACAATCAAAATGAGCAACAAACAATTTAACAATATTTGCCAATTATAAGCTTGATTTGATTTATGACTAACAACAAAAACACATGCATAAATAGCAGCACATATATATAATTCTATATACACAGTTATATACAAACTTATGTATAGGTTTATGGCTAGGTTTGTATAACTGAGCAGTAGTAACAATTGCGTACTAATACTTTGTTATACAAATCAATATATATGCCTATATATATGCGTGTATATAGCTATGTGTAGAGAAATGTATGTATGTCTGCAATTTATGCACATTATAATTAATATTTTGTAATTCTTATTATTATTGCTATTATAAATGTATATTAGTTCTTAAGTTTGTGCTTTGTCCGATTTTGGCATTGCATTTTGCCGAGTGACGTCGTTGTTGCAGTACCGCTAACAACACTGTTGCTGCTGCTGCCACTGGAAGCACTGTGACAACGACACAGTGGTACCAAACTAACCGAAAGAAGCCACTTGACGTCATAACTTACATCCGTTTCCCTTGACAGCAGCAGCAATGTGTGGAAATTGCAACAGTTGCTTGCGTCATCGCAACTTGCAACGTTAGGAGCGGACAAACAGGGCCAAAAGAACAGCAACAAGGCCAACAAACAGCAAACAAGAAAAACATCAGAAAAGTGTACACAAAAAGCTGCATCTATATAATAAATATATATATCTTTACACACACATATATATATTTAAATATTAAATATTATTATTAAATACTTTATCACTTTTTTTCCCCCACTTAATCTTACATATATATTTTGATTATAAAAACAAAACACACAACTTAACATAAATAATAATAATATTTAAATTTAATGAATGGTATGAAAAAAACATTTGGCTGGCCCATCAGTCCCCTACCACCAAAAGGGGCGGATGGGCGTGGAAGTGTTGATTAAATAAGTTTTAGATTTAAATGCATTTTATACGTTTAGGCAAACAAAAAACAAAAACAACAATGAACCGGAAACGAATCCATAAACCATTTTCAAACAAAATAGACAAAAAAAATCACACTAAAAAAAACCTTAAATGTAAAGCAGAAAATGAAAAATAATTTTTGAAACATAATCATTTGATTGGATTATAAATGTCAACAAAATGTATTACACACGATCCAATACAATCGATCTAATCTATTATATACATATGCATATATACACAAAAATATCTATTTAAACAACTTAAGTAATTCGACATAAATGTTTTATGCTATTATACAAGATATTCATATATGATATATACTATATTAACTGACAAATATCCCCTCCAACTCAAGATGCACCAACAAGTCCACAAAAGTTGCATACAAAAATTTGTTGCATTCAAAAATGATTGAAAAAAATACACAAAAAAAAATTAAACTCGATTTGCGAAAAATACAACTTGAAAAAAATAGAACCACAAACTGAAAAACTCCCCCAAAAAACGTAAAACAAAATAAACGGTTTTTTCTAGAGAAAAGACCAAAAAAAAAATTACTTTGACTTTTTCTTTGGTAGAGCGGCCAGCTGTTCAGGTACATGCAGGTACAGTTGCAGCAAAACATCAAACGTTGCTCTCGTCGCAGCTGTAATTGTGTGCGTGTGTGTGTGTGTGTGCTTGTCTCTGTGTAAGTATTAGGCAAGCTTTTGTGTGGCGTCAACTATAATGGTTAAAGGTCAATTAGCGCCATCTATTGAACTGCGTGCAAATAAAGTACAGTTAGAGTTGGAAATAAAGTTGAGTAACAGACAGAAGTGGGCGTGGCCAACCCTATTTAGATTGCGTTCATGATCAGCATCAATACTCGGAGTGGACTTAAGGGAGCTGGAGCAACAAAACTATTGCGAATTAGTTTTCCTTTCTATTTTGGCCACGGTTAATTAAATTAAATTCCCTAAATGAAAACTTTTAAAGCGATTAACCAAATTTTGGCCGATTTGAATTTCTACAACCTTATAGAAAAGTTCGCTTTTAACTTGAATACATATAAATTGGTATAAAAAGCTTTGTTGTTAATAAGCGACTTACATAAATAAAATTTATAGAGTAACTATTCGCTAAACAACATGCAGCTTAAAATTTAAATATGTATGTATGTATGTACATATGTATATCAGACTATTATATCTCATTTTAAAAGTGGGTCGAAAATCAGCTTTTAGTATAAGAATGTAAATATGTAGCCTCAGTGGGCTTGGCAGACTCCAGCTATAATTATACTAAAGCTTTAATCATATAGTAAAACTGATTAACAGATATACTAAAGTGCCGTTTTGATAACATTTTTTTTTATTTATTTGCTTTTTTTGTATTCAAGACTTGTTTACATTTGTTGCAAACAGCTGGCAGCACTGTTGCCCGAGTTGGCAGCACGTTGCTCAGCTGCCAGACTGACAGTTGCCACATAAGTTTTTTAAAAAAAAGCCAATTTCAATAAAAATTAGCCAATAATACTGGTTTCTTACCAATTCATATTTAAATTCAGGGAGCCAAACGATAAAAAAGGGCCCGTTGTGGTTCAATGTGTTTCAATGTGTTTTTATGCAATTACTGCACATTGTAATATCTCGACACCTATTATAATAATTTAATCGGGGAAATGCAGAGAGTATTATACGGTCGGGCGTGCTCGACTTTTCTTTCTTGTTTATAGCCTGTTTTTTTAAATTTTAAGCTTGTTCCAGCTTGAATTTTTGCACAATCTGGCCCATTTTGTCGCCCAAAATCTGGCAACACTGCTCACACAGCTGATGTGCCGATACAATAAGGTAGCCAGATCGCGCGCAGCTACGCAGAACGTCAAGCTGAAGGAAAATTTAATTCAAAATAATGGATTCCAAAAAATTTGAAAAACTGCACCAGCAATTTCTATGCTGTTATCCCGTTAACAAAATGGCCTGGTCGGTATGTATGCAGCAGTAGTATAAGCGAGATAACTTGCTCTGAATGGTTTTGTATTTTAGACGCTGGAGCTGCCACTTGATTTGGAGGAGCAACGTGCGCTGATCGCAGCCACCTGTGAGCATCCATTAAATAAGGGCTTTCCCGTGCGCCGCAGCTATCAGCAGGCGTTCGTGAAGCGTCTAATGTTGTTGCTCAAGGATCACGAGGAGTTGCATGAGGACGTCTACAACAGTCTATGCGCTCCTGTGGAATCTGATGGTGCTCCCTCTGTCATCTCCAGCTCCACCTCTTATGCCTACAAGCACTACGTGCTGCAGCCAGATCAGCACATTACACTGCGCGAATCCACGAGCTTTGTCTGCGAGGGCACCACCGGTCTGTGTACTTGGGAGGCAGCCCTCGCCCTCGCCGATTACCTGCTTGAACACAGCGATCTGCTGCAGCAACAGAATATTCTGGAGCTTGGAGCCGGCGCTGGTCTGCTGGGCATTCTGCTCAAGCGTCTGCAGGTGGGCCAGGTGCTCATCACCGATGGCAGTGACAAGTGTGTGCAGCTGATGCAAGAGAACATTGCTTTGAACTATAGTGAACCATCGAACGCGGAGTTGTCACCACAGTGCGCCCAACTCAATTGGGATGAAGTTGAGCAGTTTCCATGGTCGGATTATGCTACGCCCAATCTGTTGCTCGCTGCCGATGTCATCTACGATGACACACAATTCGAGTCGTTACTCAAGGCACTCGATTATATCTTTAAACTGAGTGGAAATCGCTGTCGAATGCTTTTGGCCAGCACTGTGCGAAATGTGGATACACTGCAAAAATTCATGCATCAGTTGGGTGAGTCTTTGCTGTAGCTACGTGAGCTGGTGGCACTAGTAATCTTGGTGATCAGCTCTCGCCCCTCTTTCCCCAGAACACAATTAACCTCTAAGCTTTTCAATATTGCAGAAGATAAGCGCTATGAAGCGACGCCCTGTGCGAATGTGTCTGCGTGTGCCAGTCACTTTTGTCGGGATCACACAGCTGCCGTGCAAATAGTGAGCATACGTCGCTTGACAAACTAAACTTTAATATAAACAGTACAACTATTTATTACGTTTAGTAAAAGGTAATCCAGCCTCTTTTTTTTCCAAGCTTACGACACTAGGAATTCTTTAAGTAAAAGGTTAAAGTTTATAGGCTAAGTAATTTTAAGTTGATTATTTTTAGTGTAGTTAGTATTCAGCCAAAAAAAAGAAATGTATTCAAAACCCGCTTTATTATGGAGTCTTAGACGAGGTGTAGCATTTAAACAGAGCAATTCAACTATGCATTTTCATCTGTTGGCTGATAACTAACATTTGATTTTGGTTAAGAAATTGGCAGTAAAGATTGCTGCAGTAAACTGTAGATGTACATAGGGCACTACTGTGCTTCTCTGGTCTTGGGCCAGTTGTTAGTTTTCAATATAGCATAAAATAATTATAAAGACAGCAAAGAGACGACTTAATCTCCCTATGACTAAAACATCGTCTATGTTTAATGAGCATAAAAGTGTAGAACTCTTTAGTAAAAAGACAGAAGTTCTTAGTTAACTTCTAAAACTGCCGGGCGAAGTGCATCTAGCACTGTAGAAACCAGTTTCGCTACAGTACCAATAAATGGATCGATATTTACTAAACAGCGAAAGAGAATTGTAATAATTCTTTCATGGTAAACTGGGCAACATGTGAGGGTAATCAGGTGCTTGCAATTATGCCCTTTTACGTACACATTTTTATAGACTTAGGCGAGTTATTAAGCGTTTTATTGGTGTCTATTGATTTAAGCGATTAAGTCCATAAAAGTTTAATAACACGTTGAGTCACGGGTATTGATTAAAAATCTGTATAAAAACAAGTAAGAAAGGCAACAGTGGAGCGAGTTCCGTACTCCGATTTGTCCTATTGGAGCTATAGGCTATTGTTGTCCGATCAAACTTGGTGTGGATAGTTGTAGTGGTACCATACATGTACAGTGTACGTACAGTGTGAATTTGGTACCAATAACTCTTATATGTAGCTTCGAAGTTGTAGTGTAATGAAAATAGTTTTTTACAATTTGCGGGGCCGGTAGGGGGCGTGGCAAAAATTTGAAATAAATTTAACCTACCTGACATATAGACGGATTTTCATTTCAAATTTGGTGGCTCTATTTATTGTAGTTTAAAAGATCCAGGTGTTCATACGGACGGACATAAAGTCGAATTTGTTTTACGTGGCGTCTACCACCTTTAGGGGTTTACAACCACGGTACACAGTTGCGTCACATATGTGACGCATAGTGCAACGGGTGAATTTGAGCGTCCACCAACGCCCCCAAAAAAAAAATCCCCATCACTGCCAGATTAGAGTGCTCTGGTAAGACTTCGTGGCATGGTCCAGGTTCCAGTACCACTTCCAGTTTTGGCCATCACTGACCCGGCACTGGTTGATCCTAGGTGTTCTCCGTGGTGGTGCTCCCTCGCCGGCGTCCTCTCCTCTCACACCAAGTCCGTCGAGGTCTCGCAAATCTGCATAGAGAGGGCAAGCAACTAGCACGTGCTGCCAGTCTTCACACTCAGCACCGCATTGGCATGCAGGCGTTGTGCTCAGAGTTCTCCGATGCAGAAATGCGTTCAGCGATCCGTGGCCCTTTATAAATGGTGCGTTTCGCTCGAGGACTGAGACCCCAGTCGACTCGCAGCACGCGACTTAATACTCCGACAACTCCAGCCAGCTTTCCTCGCAATCCTGCGATATGCGGTTGAAAATTCAACCTCTCGCCGACTGTGATGCCAAGGTACCGGTACTGCGTAACGTGCGGCAGACTTGCTCCTGCAAATCGTACCAGGGGTGGCCTGGAAGCGGCCAATCTCCCCTTCAACATCATCATTGCCGTCTTGCTGGTTGAGTACGAGACTCCGACCTCGACTCCCCAAGTTCCCACGACGGACAACAACTCCTCTAATTTTTAATCTAAGTTTTAATCTTCATGATTATTTAGATTATTTTTGATGAGACACGTTTTTCACATCCGAACATAACCAATGAACTTGAGATCATGCTCCGGTATGGGTTAACCCACAACTAACCGTGTTGAAAGTTACGCAAACTGATACGTCGTTAATTGGCGACAGATGTGGCAATCAGTCAAGAGTCAAACTACTGTAATTGCAGCACATGGGATACCTGGATTAAATTGAATGTTGCTAATGCCGAATGTAGGACAAATGGCATCACTCGCCATTGGAACAGTCTTTTTCCTGGCACGGTTCAAGTTGTGCATTCATGGCTATCCGCAGTCATAGGGATATGTATAAAGGTTTCCAACCTAATATTGCCTTTGCCCAAATAACAAGGTTTCATAATGGTTTTTATGTTAACCTCGCACTTTGTCTCAAAGTTTCTAAAGCAGATCCAACAATTGGCCATGTCTAGTTCCTTCAGCACAAAGTACCTGTCTATATCAGAATTTTAGTTACCACTTAGAATTAAACCCATCATGTATTACCCATCGTAGCTCCTTGTGCTTCAATTGCTGCTTAGACTTCTTGTCCTTCTGATATTTTGAGTTTTCTTGGCCCTTTTGTTGCTGTTGCTTGATTTCCTTTGTTGCATTTTTAGTTCATCTTTATGATTATTAAGTTTATTTTTAACTAAAACTACTTGTCTACATTAAAATTTTAAATATTTTTCCGATTTGTCCTTGATTTGGCTTGATCTGCCTGACATACAAACGGACTTTAATTCCAAATTTGGTGTCTCTAGCTCTTATAGTTTGGAAGATCCCGGTGTTCGGATAGCGGACAGACAGACAGACGGACATCGCTATATCGACTGGGCTGTTGATGCTGATCAAGAATATATATACTTTATGGGGTTGGCCACGCCTCCTTCTGCCTGTTACGCACATTTCGCTTCGGATTTTCGAGTTTTGGGGCTAGAACGCTTCCTTTAGTTGTTGCTAATACTCTCTCCCCTTTTTTACTTTAACCATTTTTCCATAAAAATATCAAATTTCATTTATAAATTATTTATTTGAAAAACGCTCTCAGGCAAAATTGATTAAATTACTTTATACCGATTTCCGCACAAGATTTCCTACGACCGTCCTAACTGATACACATAGCAAAAGTTAACTACACTTAAAATATTGCATTTATTTTTTAACTACAACTAAAACAATACAAAATTGGCACGAAAATAGGTTAGCTTTTTATTGGCTAATGGTGGGAATGGTGCCATCGTTGAGCCAACGGACATTAAGCTGTTCGATCTGATGCTTCATGAAGATAATGCCATAAACCTCATACTGTATATCCAATAGCTTGGTATTATGCGTTCTGGGCACTTTCATGCCCACGACGAGAGCCACCAGCGCTGTGATGATCATAAAAACGAATCCCTGAGCCATCAAAGTGTTTGAATCAACGGCATAGAAGTAGGAGTTCTTGCCATTGGCCACAAAATAGTAATAAACTACACTGGTGCTGACTAGTTTCATGACATAGGACACGGAGATAATGCACTCGGTATAGCGCAGATGAGTGACCTCCAAGAGAACAATCTGTTGACTGGAATAGGACATGCCAAAGAGCAGCAAAAGGAACCAAAATGTCACTTTCGATCCCGTTGTGCCATAGATAATCATGCCGAGCACCGTGATGACCAGCAGCCCTATTTGAGTGCTAACAAATTGCACTTTGGCCGAAATGAAACGCAGACAAATGATGGCCAATATGCTGCCAGCAAATATGACCCACATGATGGCATCAATGTGGGCCAAATCATTTAGTCGCATCGCATTGTTCAGTGCAAACCAAAAGACCAGAAATATGAAAAGTGCATACTGCACGGCCTCTGTGAAGAGCAGCAGACAAGTCACGTGCCATTGCTGATTCTTTGTCACATAGAAGAATTGTAGTTTCTTGATAACGTCATCGCGTGGCTCAAAAATGCTGCCATTGGCATTGGCAATACGCAGTTCGTTGTCCAAACTGTTGGTGATGTCCACAGTGCCCAGTACATCGAGCACCTTGAGGCCAATGAGTACAGCCAACATAACGGCCGATATCGATAAATATGTGCCAGCAAAATTCACGTAAATGCCATCGATTAATTGCTCCGTTGTCGCTTCTTGTCCGGCGTATTTATTCAAATTGTCCACATACGATGCACCGATAAGACTCACCGCAGAGGCCACGCCCAACAGGTAGCAGCTACAGCAACCGGAAATCAACAGGGCACGACTTCCCTTTGAGCTTATGGTCACCAAAAAGCCGTATCCGGCCACAAAGGTCAAGCTGTGTGCCACATACGACATGTAGGCACCCACGTGATCTAGAAAGAGCAAGCAATACAGTTACTTTAGAAAGATAGAGAGTGAGAGAGAGAGGGAAAGCGGAAATTTTGTGCGCATCTTTAAAATAATTTCTCTAGTTTCTGATTTATGATCTTGTTTATTTGAAGTTGACATAACTTTTGAGCTCTTATCTTCTTCATCGGTAGCTTTAAGCTCTAAAATGAACTTTCTGTTGTAGCTTTCTTAAACAAGTTAGTAAATAAATTAAGATTTAGACCTTGTAGCCTGAATGAGCATATTTAGTCTGTCAGAGGCGACGCCGTGAAATATATATAACACATTCTTGATCAGCAGTAAGAGACGAACTAATGTAGCGCTATCACTTTTTCTATCCTTTCCATAACTAACAGATTCTTAGAGTCTTTAAGATGTAGAGCCCCAATTTGGTTTGATTCAAATTTTTTAGTAGTTTTCAAGTTTTGGCATTATAAAAATTGTAAAATCCCATTTTCCTCACATCATAACTTGCAAAACATGAAACTTATTTCGATAAAATTAACACAATATGTGTATGATACCAGTAGGAAGGGCTACAGCGGGGTGGGCTAATCGTAAAAGACCCTGTACTTGTTTTGGAAAACCTTTTCATACATTTGGCCTATGAAAGCGAAACCAAATTACACGTTTTATGAACCTTAGGACCATACACAACCAATGTGTAAATTTGGATGAACCTTAGGACATAAAATGTGTAAATTTTGGTTCTACATGAACAACAAAGCTTTACGGAGTCCTATAGGAGCATTAGTATTATAAAGCTTCCTTCCTCGATTTGGATTAGCCATTTAGTACATATTAAGTTATTTCACATTCCTACTAAACGCCTGCTTATAACAGAAGGTTCCAAAGGCAGAAGTGGGTGTGGCACAAATCTCTGCGTAACTCATAGAGGCACTCATTCCAAGTTTGCTAGCTCGGCGAACCAAATCTTAATCCATTTCGCCCAAAAACTTCAGATCTTACCAAAGCCATCCGCAAAGTAGAAACAGCTGGAAATCAAATTGAAAGCTCCTGTTGCGATGAGCAGCAATGGCTGCCAGTAGACAATGCATTTCTTCACAAATTTGAGTACGAGAAAGCCAAGTCCACACACGACAGCCAAACAGGCGCCCAAAATCAGAGGTCCATAATCGATGAGATCGCCATCAAGATTGCGTTCGGCTATGAAGGAGCAGATGGTGTAGCCAAAGATGAAGCCGGCGGGAAGAAAGCACAAACACACTGCAAAAAAAACAAATACGTTTAGTTACACTGTACAAAATTAGGCTGTACCCAAATGCGGAAAGTTTTTCTAACGAAGAATTTTTAATAATTCTTAAACTCGGTGATAACTACACTGAAAAATTTGTATTGTAAGCTTAAATTTCTCAATTTTAGTTAGGAATTTTATGCCAAGCATAACAATTAACGGATTTGGGATTTATTTGTGCCCTCTGTAGACAACTCACCCACATAGCTGGGAGCGTATTTAAAAAACTTAATCACACAAGTACTCCATAAATTCGACATGTTTACGAGTCGTTTCAGCGTATTTTGATCGATTTAATGCATATTTTGCAACGTATTGTAATTAATTAATGAATATTTAGCTAAACGATCTCATGGGCTTGACAAATGCGACACAAATGCGAGCAAAGATTGCGTATACTTAATGTCCAAGTTGATAGACGCCGGAGTAGATAAGATAAAGAGAACAAGGCACCTGCATGATGACTAATCCCATCAAGGGTCCAACTGAGGCCTCAGTCAGAGAAGAAGAGAGACAGAGATAGATAAGAAGAGAGGAGAGAGAGGGCATGTGGATAAACTGTTTAATTGCTTAGCTGATAAGCCTGATAAGACTCTGTTGGCAATTCCCGTTTACTCTCTCCTCATATTAAAATGGGATTTGAAATCGATGCGAGGGAATCTCCCAAAACAAAAGCAACGAAAAGCTTTAAAGCTGATAATAAACTTAATCTTAATTGTTCCGTTGCCTCGTTGATTGTAATGTGAAGCACACACTTAAGCTTCGTCGTTAGCCAAAAAGCTCCCCGGGGTGCGTTTAAAGTGAGCGCTGCTTAAGTGCCACAAACATTCGCCTGTCACTTCCCATCTCTGTCTCTAATGGGTTGAGTGGGAGGGTCAGGGCGAGGGCGGTGGAACAGGTGCTGACACTTTTGTTTACTTCTGAGCATAACTTTTTGCCAAGTTTCCAACGCTTTCATGGTGCAAGTCAAACAAGATTGCTTTCAGCTGACAAAAGCTCGCTCTTGAATTATAGTAGAGTGTTGTAATTCAACATTCGCATGGAGACATGTCACATCAAACTATCCTGAAAGTTGCATAAAAATCCTACTATTAACAAGAAATTTATCATGTAGTAAAGTTTATGTTAAATTTATGGTAAATTTAACATTTTTCAATTTTATTTTAAAATTTTAATGCAAATTAAATACAAATGCGCACTACTATGGGAGTACGGTGTCTTTAACAGTCGGCTCGATCGACTGTAGCCTTTCTTACTTGTTTATATTTAACGTAGTTATTTTTGGGAGATAACTAGAAATTAGACAACAAAACTGACTCTGGGAAAATATGCATATATATATTTTTAAAATAAAGTGTGTGCTTCTGGAAAATGTAGTTTTTAAAAATAAGTGCCTTAAGCTTTTAAGTTCATATTTTTAGAATTTTAGTTTCTTACAAAGTTAATTAATTCTTAAAAATTTCTTACTGCGTGAAGATATTTTGTATTAGTACAAACCTATGTATAACTTAAAGCAAAATTAACAGAAATCAGAAAGCAAATTATTGAAAATATTTAAAGGGTTATAAGCTTATCATACATTTTTGGCTCTTCTTACGATTTGTTACTCAACATTTTTGTATCCTTTTGTAAATAAATTTGTAAGTAAGTTTACTCATGTTTTAAATTTAACAACCTATAATATAAGCGCATTAAAATTGTCTGTATAAAAAATGTGTTTATTAAATACTAATAAATAATTTACTTTTGTTAAACATTAATAAACATGCTTAAAATCTATTAAATGCGTAAAAACAGCAGTTTACTCATAAACTGTTTGCTTGTGACGTCACGCATGTCCTATCAGTGCTGAATAAAAGCTTTTGTCTACCTTCTGCAGCAGCCAATGGGCAATTGCATAAGCCGCAAAAGCGTCTCACGGGAGAGCGTCAAAAGCTCAAGGCGCACGCAAAGGCAGCGCGCAGAAAAGAGACGGAGCGAGAGCAGAGCTTGCGCCTGTGGACTTAGTGGGTAAAAAATACAGGGATAAGACAGAGAGAGAGAGAGAGAGTGAGAGAGCACACGAGGCTTTGGGAGAGTATTTTGTTTGCCTTTGGTAATTTATGGAGAGAGACTGTGTTCGACTGCGTTTACGTTTACTTCCGGAATTCATTTGGCAAAGATAACAACATTGAAGTGACACTCGAAACAATTTGGACTTTGTACTTGGTAGCAGGCAGGCAAAGCAGCTGATGCTGATGCTGATAATGAAGCTGTAAACATTTCATACAATCGCCGGCTGGCATGGAGCAATAAACTCCTTACCTGGCGGCTGCCTCTCTCTCTCTGCAAGTGCACGCGAGTGTGTGTGGGGTGTGTGCTGGGGCTGGCTGTGCGTGTGTGTCCTAGCGCCATGTATATGAGCATATGGTGCCACAATCTAAATCTGAGTAGCCGCAGTTTGGTCATCGCCCTGGTGATCTGTGTGACACTCGTCTATTTCTCCTACAGCTTCAATGCCTGCCTCTTTGCCAGTCTCACACGCACACTGCAGCAGGTAAGTACTTTAACGTGGCCAAAACGATAATCTGTTAACTAACTGTTTTTTTCTTTTGCCTGCAGAGCAACTTGAGCAATTTGTTGACGCTGCAGCAACAACACAATGATACGGACAAATTACAACTCGCCGCTGGTCTTAAACTTGCCACAGACGTGGCTAGCACCATTTCCATATCGACGGTGTCCATTTTGAATGACACTACCACCGGCTTGGGTCACGGCCTGCCCAGCATCGATGGTGCACCCAAATATCAAATGTTACGTCAACAGGGACTTCGTCCATCGCGTCATCTGCCCGACACCCTCATCATTGGCGTGAAGAAGAGCGGCACACGAGCTCTGCTCGAGTTCATCCGTCTGCATCCGGATGTGCGTGCAGCCGGTTCGGAGGTGCACTTCTTTGACCGTCACTATCAGCGTGGACTGCGCTGGTATCGTCATCACATGCCGTACACCATCGAGGGTCAGATCACCATGGAGAAGACGCCCAGCTACTTTGTGACCAAGGAGGTGCCTCAACGGGTCTACCACATGAACACGGCCACCAAGTGAGTTAACCGAGCTGACAAACATAAAGAAAATTGGTAGAAAGTATATACAATACTCAACTTATCAAAATTCTTTCAGACTGCTGATTGTGGTGCGCGATCCTGTGACGCGAGCCATTTCGGACTACACGCAGGCGGCGAGCAAGAAGGCGGACATGAAGCGCTTCGAGCAGTTGGCCTTTGTGAATGGAAGTTACTCGGTGGTGGACACCAACTGGGGACCCGTTAAAATCGGAGTGTATGCGCGGTACTTGGAGCGTTGGTTGCTCTACTTTCCGCTGTCGCAGTTGCTGTTCATAAGCGGTGAAAGATTGATAATGGATCCGGCGTATGAGATTGGACGTGTACAGGACTTTTTGGGCTTGAAACGTGTTGTGACCGAGAAGCATTTTTATTTTAATGCCACCAAAGGATTTCCATGTCTATTCAAATCGGAGGCAAGATCAACGCCACACTGTTTGGGCAAGACAAAGGGACGAAATCATCCGCATATTGATGAGAATGCCATCGAACGTCTTAGAGAATTTTATAGGCCATTTAATAATAAGTTTTATCAGCTAACTGGCATTAATTTTGCCTGGCCCTGAGCACCAACAGCAATGAATATTAATCAATCAAATTGTGAACGATATGTAAGGGGAGTGAGAGAGAGAGAGAGAGAGAGATGTTGTTGTTGCAAGTTTATAAAATATGTACTAAATATATATATGTATATGTATATGTATGTGCAACAGACTGATATTGTTGATTGCATTTTTTTATATATATACCATACATACCATTGTACTTATACATAGTTGTTCTATATATACATATATATATAGTTTACACCCATATATAGCCAACTGATATACATTTACATATATATATAGTATACTATATAGATAATTCGTTACGCATTATTGTAACGTTTATTGCTCAATTATTTGTAGCTTTATGAAATTATATAATCACTCACTCACACACCACGAATAAAAAACGGTTCCTTCTCTTAAAACACATACCCACACACACACTATTACTACTTGTACTACTACTACTATTACCTACTTTATATACCACATATATATTATATACTACTTACATACATATAAACGCATATAGAACAATTAGAGCTTACTACGAATTCCTACTGAGCAGGTGAACTATTTTGATCCCAGCTCGCCAACTACTTACACAAAATGTACTGATAGCATTCCACACACTTAGGCACAACAAATGTACACTCAACACACACACACACACCCACACACACACACACACACCCACACACACACACCCACACACACACACACACCCACACACACACAGGCACACTTGCATTTACATACATACAAACACAGTTCAAGATCTAAAATTGCATGAGCATTGCACATGAGGAGACAAACTCAATTATTAAATTTAAATATTTAAATAAATTGATTACTTAAACAAATTACGAACCTGTTTGTGTGTAACTGAATTATTTGTGTAATTTATAAACATTTTTCAGATTTTAAACTAGCAAAGGGTTTTATAATTGCACAATTTTTTGGGCACTGCTATTTTCCGCTTTTAGTAAAAATTTATTAACAGTTTGTATGCAAATTTGTATATAAATTAAAAATGAATATTGATTTTATTTTATTACATATACTTTAATCTTCTTGTTATTTATTTATTTCTGATAGTTTCTCATTTTCAATTCGCATTTAAATGAATTGATTACAGCTTCATGATCAAATAATATGAGGTGGTCCCGTCGGCAGCCGAATTTTTACGAATTTATACACTTATTTTCAGTCAGTGATGGCAATTTTTTTTTCTAAAAGTCCGTAAAATATTTCTTTTTATTCTAATAATTCTTTCC
Organism: Drosophila dunni; assembly: GCA_018152125.1. Lineage (NCBI taxonomy): Eukaryota > Metazoa > Arthropoda > Insecta > Diptera > Drosophilidae > Drosophila > Drosophila dunni. The sequence goes on along the minus strand of JAECXC010004147.1, from coordinate 9,058,490 downwards.
CCGCTTAAAGTTCAAGATTTCCAACCATAACGGTTTTTATAGCAACCTCGCACTTTGTTTCCATGCCCCAGCAGAGCCAACAATTGGCCATTTCTAGATTTTTCAGCACAAAGTACCTCTCTATATTTCGACATTTAGTTACCACTTTCTTAACATTAAAATCTATCATGTATTACCCATCGTAGCTCCTTGGGCTTCAATTGCTGCTTGGACTCTTGTCCTTCTGATATTTTGAGTTTTTTTTTGGCCCTTTTGCTGCTGTTGCTTGATTTCCGTTGCAGCATTTTTAGTTTTAATCTTCATTAATATTCAGTTTGTTTTTTTACGAGACACGTTTTTGACCTCCAAACATAACCAATGAACTCTAAATCACACTCCAGTGTGGGTAAACGCACAACTAACTAGTTGTCGACAAAGTTGGCGACAGATGTGGCAATCAGTCAAGAGTCAAACTACTGAAATTGCAGCACATGGGATACCTGTAATCCCAGATACTTGTTAATCCGCACACGAATCGTCTCCGCGTGCAGCATATGATAGAGACGCTGCACAATGCTTGGCAGGAACAGCAGCTGTGTCCAGAGAGCCCCGGAAAAGTTGCAGTGCAAAATGATCTCAATTAAGCCATATCTTTTGGCATATTAAAAGTATCGCCTTCAGTTTCGTTTTGCTGATCTACTGGCGTATCTTCCTTGGTTAGGGAATTTGCCACATCACCACTACTCAAAAGTTAAATCATGACGAATGTGGCATACACAACGTTCCTGCCACGTCCTCTGTTTGCCGCCTGCTTGTCTTGTTGTGGGGCTGTCTCCGTGGGACACATGCCATCTTCAACACTACACTTATCAAAAGGATAATAATAATTTAAAAAGCAGTTACGGGTTAAAAGCTTAGCTCGCAAATAACTGTGGACCGTTTTTCTTCCCTTTCATACTCTCACGCTCTCGCTCTGAGCAAGAGACTTTTGCTGTCTACATTTATGTTTTCTGTTGAGCTCTTTGTATGAAAAGAAAACTAAGGAAGGAAAACCTGGCGTGCAGCCTTGGTGAAAACTCACAAATATTAATAATTTAAAATAAAAAAAAAAATTTCGTGGGTTTATAGTGGGTTACTCACTCTCCCTATGACACTCTGTATGCTATGTTCATTCAACTCTCACTCACTGTAAGCATACACTAAGTGTATGTAATTTGCCGACGAGACTACCTTGTGTTATTGTATCATGAGCTGCTTAAAATCCCGCTACGTCACCCAATTTACGATAATCCGAATTGACCGTTAGTTCATGTTTGTCCTTGGCAATGCCACAAATGACTGATCCACGATTGCGATAGCGTTCACACTGATGTCCCTTTGACTGCAGACTGTTCACATCGGATTGCAACATGCCGTACTCGTATTGCAGGACATTGGGCAACATCTGATGATGAAATCGAGGTGCATCAATGGCACTTTTTATATCCGCCCCTTGCCACAACATGCGCACCAGTAGCGGCACAAGAGCTGTAATTATTTTCGTGCCACCAGCAGCTCCAACCACAAGACGCACTTCTCCCGTGCCGCGTTCAGTTACAATTAACGGTGCCATGGATGACATGGGTCGGTTGGTGCGATCAATTGTATTGCGTCCCTCCACAAAAGGCAGATCAAAGTAATTCCTCAGGTGTCGTAGCGAAAAGTCACTCATGGCATTATTGAAGAGCACTCCGGTGCGTTTGCCCATGCGTCCGCTGCCGAAACTAAGGGGGAAGGCGTAAGTATAACATACATTATATATAAAACTCATCGATGCTACTCACTAGAAATTAATGGAGCTGGTGACGGACACTGCATCGCCGTTGTGCAACACTGAAATGTGAGATGTTCCATGTTCGTTGCGTGCAGAGATCTCTTCCGTTGCTCCATAATGCACAGAACTGTTGTGCGTTAATGTGTCATCAATGAGCTGTGCTATGTGAGCAGCAATAACTGAACTAGTCAGATTGTTCAGCAACTAAGTGGTAGAGTAGAAAAAAGTTTTGTATTAATATATGTAGAACTATAAGGCAGTATTCAAGCTAAGAGGCAAGAATTTCAGGGGTTTGAAAATATAAAAAATTGAATTATATCAGAATGATCTGGGGAAACTCGAGCCAAGTTTTTAAGCAATGGAAAAGAGTTCTGTAACCATTGAAATGGTGTAAATAGTAACACGAATTAAACAGAGACAGACAGCTATATTTCATAACACCAAAAGAGAGGGAGAGAGAGAGAGTGAGAGAGATAGGTAAAACATATCGCACCTGCTCTTCGACCGCAGCATCCAATTGCCAACGCTGCACAAAGCCAAATTTCATGGCCTCAACAATGCGATGAATTGCCAATGAATCCAAATGACTCTTGGCTGCAAACTGCTGGCGATACTCCCGCAAAATGTTCAGAATAAAACCGATTATGTGTCCACTTCCGGGTGGTGGCATCAAATGCAAATCAAACTCATCCAATGCTAAAACCACTGACTCCTTGAGTTCTGCTTTTGCCTCTCGTAGATCGGATTTTGTTATATTGCTGCCGATGTCCTTTAAATCGGCGTGGAGTTTCGTCAGCAATGAGCCTTGATAGAAACTGCGAGGTCCCTCCTCGGCCAGAATTTCATACGTTTCGCATAAGACCAGCGGCAGCTGAATGTGACTGCCAATGCGTCGAAATTGTCCCGAAGTCGGATCCACAAACATTTCTCGCAACATTGAATCACTTTTGATCATCTGCTCGTTGATGAGTAGCGCATCGTATTGGTGTTTGTATAGCGTGTAGCCACTGTGACACAACTTCAGCGTTGGTGCCACCAAATCTTGCCACAAGAGTTTCCCGTAACGCTCATGGGCCAATGCATAGCCCAACAGTTCAGTGGGCAAGGCTATTGACCAACCGGATTGCTTCAGTTCCTGCTCGCTGTGGAATACGTTAAAGTTCGCATCTCTGAGCGCTTGTGGTGCCAATTCGCGACTGAGTATGCTAAAGGATCGGCGCTCCTCGTGTAAATATATGTTCATTAACATGCCACCGCCCAATCCCATGCTCTGCATGCCAATCAGTCCATTGCACAGCAGTGCGGCGAGTGCTGCATCCACCACGCTGCCACCGCGTTTCAGGGTATCCCTAAAATATACAAAAATTACTTGGTTTATTAAAATAAGTCGTGAATGAAACATTTATTTTAATAGTTTAGTTTGAACAAAAATGTGTTGAACTATAAGCTACCAGTTAAGGATATTCGCGGCTCAGCTGCTATAGCCTATTAAACTTTAACTTCTTTTATATCAGGGAAACTGTGTTAGAAAAAGCAGCTCAGAGACTATGAATTTCCAAGCGTAGCTAGAAGAAGACCATTTAAGGCGGCCTTTTAGACCCTATGCTCAGAAGAGTACAGAGGTCTATTATGTGTTTCAGAAGTGAAATGCGGTAAAAAGGCAGAAGGCGTGGCTGACCCAATAAAGTATACACATATACAGTGAAAGTTCTACTCCCTCAGGCGAACAGCTCTCTTAGCCGGACGAACTCCATAGTTTTTTAGCTTCTCTTCGGCACACATCTCTCTTGGGCGGACAAAAATACTGGAACCGTGGCTGTCCGGCCAAGGGAGCTTTCACTGTACATACACTCGATCAGCATGAACAGCCGTGCGCATGAACACCTGCGTTTCACAGACTATAAGTGCTTGAGTCTCAAAATTTGGAATAAAATGTCTATAAATATGACTCAGACAGATCAAATGTAATTAAAATTACAGTCACGCCCGCTACCTCTCCTGGAAACGGTAGAAAAGTATTTTCACATCCTCATAACTTGGAAACTACTGGTGCTATCGCGACCAGTAGTAGCACGCAGTATGTGTAAGGTAGTATTATAACTATACCTAAAAAGTGTAGTTGGGGTCAGACAACTAAAGTCTGTAGCTCTCATAGGACAAGTCGGTCGAAAATTGCATATTTGTATGGAGAAATATGCACTATAATGAGTACGGGGTGTTAAACGTTTACACTGCGTAGAGCTACCCGCTTCAAACTGAAAACCGGCGAGCCTTTTTCTCTACTACCACAACTGTATTTTCAGCCACGAGGAGTCACCACTGCAGTTATGTGGTACTAGTACTAACCTGGCTATGAGACTGCACTCATTGCTGTCGGAGCAAATGGCCGCTTCTGAGAAGTGCTGCAACTTGGAGCTGGAAGCAGGTAGCGGCAACTCCGGGTTGGGTGGAGTTCTTGCCACGCGTCGCTTACCTAAAATAAATTTACTTTTATTGTGAAATAGAAACGTTTATAAAAATTGCGTGCTGCCGACTTACCGCTACTTTGCAGCTGTCCATAGTAATAAACTGCGAATATCAGTGATATTACGCCAAATAAAGATACAAAACGATTACAAATCCATTGCAATAGTATCATAATCAGATAATTCTTCTTAAATTTGTTTTAATTTCACATTTTGTCAAAATATGCAGCGTTTTGTTTGGCTGCAAACGTATAGAAGGATCTTAGTTATCGATAAATCGATAGACATGGCACAATCATTGCGTTGGAATCTTCGATAAGTTACCATGCGACTTTGAACTGAACGAAACGTTTGCTTTGGTCGTTGAGTTTGGCGCTAGATTTGAAATTCAAGCGCAGTTAAAAATAATTAAATTGAAAGTAAATTAAGGATTAAATAAATTTAAAATTAGTTTTTATTTTTGTTAGTCTATGAAAATGAGTAAAGTGAACTTAAATGGTTATATTAGTATAAATTATTTGAAAATTATAAAGTCGGTTGGTTAACTGTGCTAAGATTTATTTTATTGGTATAGTTTTGAAAACTAAAAATATTTCACATTTTATTTGTGTAATTATATTGAAATTTACTTTGATTAATAAACAATTGATGTCATTTTGTTACGAATTCAGTTGGAATTTTATAGTGACATTTAATAAACTGTATCTATTTTGCATTTTATTTATATAATAAGAAGTAAGACTTAACTAAATATTTGTTTTAGGGTTTTAGTTTTAGGATTTAGCTGGTAGTGTCAAAAACATGTTCAGGTTTTACCGCGATTTTCTAAACTTTTTTCTTATAGATCTTATTCTTATAGTTAATAGGAAAAAATTGTAATTCTTTTGTCCAGTAAAGAGATTCCCATTTTTATGTAATATAGATTTTTTTATATAATTTAGTTATTTAAAAAAATCTGAAGTGATTAATTAATCAATCGGTTCATGATCAAGCTATCAAATCAGTCGAGTATTAAGCAAATAATAAAGTTATATGTGGAAGTAAAATTAATATCAATGACTTTAATAAAGAGTAAATTATAATTATTTAATTTAACTAAAAGTATTAAAAATATTTGTTAATTAATTAATTTTGATGTATATATTATGTTATTTAATCCATATGAAATCAAAATTAAAACATTATTTAAGTTTTGATAGTGTACATATGCATATATTTATATTTATTATTTAGTTCTTTAAAAAACTATCTTATGTATTATCTAAATGGATTTATTAAAACAAAAAATCGAATTTTTTTTTTTGCATTTTCGGATAGACATGTGTTTCAAGAATACGTGTACATATCACCATAAAAAAAATTAAAAAAAATAAATAAAGATAAAGCTATGATTAACTAGATCGCCAAAAAAAATTCTGAAAAAAAGAGTCTTTCAGAGTTTTTTAGGTCTACAAAGCAGAAACCCCCCTTAAGCAATAGTTGTCTGATTGAATATATACACTATTCAATAAATTGCAGAATCCTTTGCACAGCTTAAGGTTTGCTTAAATTAATTTAAAACAAATCTCAAGCGGTACTTGGAGTCCCCCTAATTGTAAAGTTGCCAACCCCTATAAACGGCTAAGATATCTTAAGTATAAGTCTGTGAAGTTGTTGCTTATACAAATGATCAAATTGAACCAATGCACAGTTAAGATTGCAGCCCTGGTCACTTCAACTGACCCCTGGCAGCGACTGCACTTCCATGCAAATTGAAGTCGTGACGTCGCAATGCAGATTTAATAAATAAATGTAATGGCACCTTTTGTAATTGGATTTTCATTCTTTTTTTTTTTGCAGTACTTGCAGTACTTTTGTAGTTGTAGTTGTAGTTGCTGTTGTAATCTTTGGTCAGAATTAGCAGTTAACATTCTCATGACAGGGAATGTAATTGATTTGTGCATCCGCTTGCCGTATTATTATTATGGCACTCGGTAAATAGTCGAGAGAGAGAGAGAGAGTCCAGGAGTTACAGAGTCAGGAGTTTGAGATCGGTAGTGAAGTATATATAGTAGTAGTAGTAGTACTACTTCGGACATGTAGCAATCAGCATGAACATGAATGAAATTTAAAAGCCATAAATCTTAAGTTTTTATATGGCACTATGTGCCAGGCCTGGCTGGCAATCAAATGAACAAATCAACTGATCCAACAAAAACAGGAAGAGATAGGCGACGGTTCGTTTATCGTTTGTCTACAACATCACCATCACCATCACCATTATCATCATCATCAGCATAGTCATTAACTAAATGATCATCAACATGAAACTCAATGGATGCCAAATGAATGAATGTTTTCAACTTTTAGATGCATCCGTTTGCCAGCTCCAATTGCATAGAGTTTTCTCTTTGTTCTCGCTCTTGTTGTTGTTATTTTGGAATGTCAACTCATCGGTGCTAACATGGCTAACTAATTCCAGCACGCGTCTCTCAAACTATGATGAAATGTACACATGGAATTCCTATATCATCATCGCACCTGTCAGACGTCAGGCGGCGGCTTAACTGCTTAAATGACTCAACCCGAAGAGGGGGAGGGTATGGGAGGCAGTGGCAGGGACAGGGGGGTAGGGTACTCTGCTCCAGTTTGTCATGAGCGTCAACACCTCGAACAGCAGCCAACAACTTAGCCAACATAATTTGCCTCAAGTATTTGTTTGTGATGCATTTATTTTTAATAACACCAAGCTACAAAGTTTGGTTCAAGTTTTGTTTTTGAAGTAACGAACACATACTATAATTTTAATTAATTAATTAAGTATTAATACACAATATTTACAACGAAAATTTTATATAAAAATTGAAATAGTTTTCTATTTTAATTTAATTTGTATTATTTTGCTATTTGTAGGAAACATTTGCAAGCAAATTGAAAGCATTTCAAAATAATAAAATAAAAATAAATTTTGTTTTAGAAATATATGTAAATCTTGTTATAAATATAAATCTTTAATTAGACTTATTTACAGTGGAATCCGGTTATAACGACTCCGCTTAAAGCGTCCGTCCGGTCATTGCGACGAAAATTCGTTGACTTGTTTGGTCCCAATACAAGTTTTTTTTTCTTTGCTCGTTTCGGTTAAAGCGTCTACCGGGTATAACGACGTAAAATCGTCGGTCCCTTGAGTGTCCTTATAACCGGATTCCACTGTATTTATTAAAAGTTTCATTCTTCCGAACTTAAACACTGCTGTAAGAATCACACTCAGACATGGAGAAAATATAAATCTTTACCTTAAAATTACTTTAATTAATTTACTTTATTTATGCTTAATTACTACATCTATTTATGCTGTCTAATACTAGACTTATTGCTTTTAAATTTTATTTTTTTTTAGTAGTATAAAAATTTCTATTTGTGGTCAAACATTTCTTTTAGTTATACACTAATATTTTTATAGCTACACTGTAATTTTTCTTAGCTATTAATAGTCTCAAAAGTAATCTAGCTAAAGCTAGTGCTGTGCAGGACAGTGTTGTCACGCTGCGTTGACAGCATTGCTGCTGAAGTCCAGACGGCAGGTGCAAACAGACGCATTGTTGGAATTACCTTTTAATTGTGTTTGGAGCTCTCAGTTGCTTTGATGTTGAGTCGATGGTATAAAAAGCAGATTCAGTTAAGCTAGGCAGGCTTAGCGGGTACTTTTCCTTTTCCTCTCGGACACATATCGGATGTGATTCAGGCACACGACACTGGGAACAGTGAAGGAGACAAGTCAACCCACACCTACTAGTTGCTTAAGATTTTTTAAAAATAGTAAAAGGTTTGGGGGTACATTTAGAGGCCACTTATAAATTAGGGAAACAAATTCCTTAAAAAATAAATTGAATTATGTTAATGATTAAATAATATATGAGTTCTTGAACAGTTGGGTTGATTATTTGAATTTAAAATAATGTAAGTGCTATTAAAATTAAATCTAAAAATAAAAAAACATTTTTGAGAAGCGAAATTATAAAGAAAAAAGTTAAGGTTAAGGTAAGGTTTAGGTTTAGTTTTAGGTTTAGTTTTAGGTTTAGGTTTAGGTTTAGGTTTAGGTTTAGGTTTAGGTTTAGGTTTAGGTTTAGGTTTAGGTTTAGGTTTAGGTTTAGGTTTAGGTTTAGGTTTAGGTTGAGGTTTAGGTTTAGGTTTAGGTTTAGGTTTAGGTTTAGGTTTAGGTTTAGGTTTAGGTTTAGGTTTAGGTTTAGGTTTAGGTTTAGGTTTAGGTTTAGGTTTAGGTTTAGGTTTAGGTTTAGGTTTAGGTTTAGGTTTAGGTTTAGGTTTAGGTTTAGGTTTAGGTTTAGGTTTAGGTTTAGGTTTAGGTTTAGGTTTAGGTTTAGGTTTAGGTTTAGGTTTAGGTTTAGGTTTAGGTTTAGGTTTAGGTTTAGGTTTAGGTTTAGGTTTAGGTTTAGGTTTAGGTTTAGGTTTAGGTTTAGGTTTAGGTTTAGGTTTAGGTTTAGGTTTAGGTTTAGGTTTAGGTTTAGGTTTAGGTTTAGGTTTAGGTTTAGGTTTAGGTTTAGGTTTAGGTTTAGGTTTAGGTTAAGGTTAAGGTAAAAACTTAAATAATTACTACTTAGCCCAACACCTTCAAAGCTTGCTAGTGTGTGTTTACTGATTCGCTTGACTGTTGGTGTTTTCAAAATAAAGAGTGCCCGTTAGTTATACAGATGGGCAGGGATTTGGAATGGGATCGAAGTGATGCCAAGTGACAACATTCTTTATTTCGCATACAAGATTCCTGATACGAAAACTCGACAGCGTGTTGAGTTTTATTTTTGTAGAACACAGACGGAATTAAGAAAGAAATAGCAAAAGACAGAGAGGGAGAGGGAAAGGGGGGGAGGGGGAAGATTATGGTGAACCCATTCCAGAACAATTGTTGCGACGCATTTGTCGGGTGTCGTATTTATTTATAGACCTGGCCCTGAGACCGTTTTCACAGTTGGTTTCATTCACTTTGCTCCCTGATTTCTCCCTGATATTTCCCTAATCATGTGTGTGCTGACGCCCCTCAGTTTGTGGCTTCTATTTGAATCTTGGCACAGACATGACTCTGCATGTCCATGTCTGCATCTCCGTCTCCGTCTCCATCTGCTCTGCCCACTTATACAACATATTTTCATTTAATTGCGTTTAATTTGAAAATTACAAACATTCAATTTGATCTGTTGATTTCCCTAGCTCAACAGTTTCCAAGGAAAATAAAACAAGCTAACTGAAACATAAATAATATTTATATTTACTTTGGCTCTAGGATGTCAGTGTGTATTACAAATAAACAGAGAGTAATTTCTTCGAGTGTAGTGCGGTCTTATTTGTTGATCTCTTAATAGAGGATTTGGTCGTTTAGTTTATTATGTTTAACAAAAGTTTAGATTTAGGACTTAGAATTTTACACTTGTTTTAACCAAAAATTATACACATCTTATCCAAAGCTCCGTTAAGATTGGTTAACTAAAACTTAATTGACCAATTTTTGACCGATTTGTCCTTTGGGAGCCATAGGATATAGTTGCCCCATCGGGATAAAACCTGGTGAGGATAGTTATAATGGTACCATGAACATACTGTTTCACATATTTTCATATTTTCACTATTTCCGGGGATGGTGGAGAGCGTGGCAAATATTTGAAATAAACTTGATCTGCTAGACGTATAGACCGAATTTCATTCCAAATTTGCTGGCTCTGGCTCTTATAGTCTCTGAGATCCAGGTGTTAATAGAGACGGAAGAACAGACAAGCAGACGGAAATCGGTCTATCAACTTGTCTGTTGATGGTAATCAAGAATATATAATGTATACTGTATTCTTTAAAGGACGTATAATGCGGATCAAGAATATATAATATATAGTATATACTGTAATCTTTTTAAGGACGGGGTCTATAAATCAAACTTCATGTCAATACTGTACTCAGTTTAATACCATTTGGAACTACTTACTATTGGCACAGTGTAAGATTAACTTACCCGCGTGTTGTCTTCAAATTCCACCTTAGACACGGATAGAAGTTTATGATATGATTGTGTTCTTAAGTTCAGGGCATGATGTAATAATTAATGAATAATGGTTCTGGGAATTATAGGCACCTTTTGACAGAAAATCATAAAGTTACTAGATGAAAACGTTTATACCAAAAACCTTTCTTGTTAATCTAGTAATCCCTGGAAACCAGAAGAGGCTGATTATTTTCAGGTGCTTTAGTAGCTCTAGGAATATTCAGTATTATTTCTAAGCTCGCACGAGAAACAACTACACAAAAACACACACATGTCTACACACAATAAATCATATTATTAAGTCAAAATTTTGATAAATATTAACCAAATAATTTTCGGGTGAATTTTTATTTTTTATCGTGTTTTTTTTTGACTTTTTTATTTTTTTTTGTTGGTGGAACGTTGGAGCACAAAATGCTGCGACTTGTGAGGACTTTGCGCACTCATGTGGCAAGGACTTATGTGGTGGTAACCGCGCTGCCAAATAGCGTGGTGCTCCATGGGCGAATGCAGTCGTCTCCCATCTGGGAAGTAAAGAGTCGTGCGTATTGCAAGCCACCGGAGGAGGAGGAGAGCAAGGCAGGTGCCAAAAGGGCGGCAAGGGAGGCGGCAAGAGACGCGGCAAAGAAGGCAGCTAGGGAGACAGCGAAGGAGGCAGTCAAAGGTGGAGAAGCTGCTGCTGCTGCTGCCAAGGATGCAGCCAAGGAGACAACCAAGCAGGCAGTGAAGACCGTCAAGGATTCGAAGACTCCAGCTGCAGCGGTTAGACCCGCCAAGGAGCTCATCAAAACCTTTGAGATCTACCGCTGGAAGCCCGGTGACAAGCCCTCTATACAGAAATACCGTGTCAATCTGAATGAATGTGGTACTATGGTATTGGATGCACTGATCAAGATCAAGAATGAGCTGGATGCAACGTTGACATTTCGCCGTTCATGTCGTGAGGGCATTTGTGGCTCGTGCTCGATGAATATCGATGGCCTCAACTCATTATCATGCATAACGGCTATCGATAGGAATTTGGCAAAACCTTGTCGGATATATCCATTACCCCATCTATATGTGAAGCGTGATCTGGTTGCAGATTTATCGCAATTCTATGAGCAATATCGTTCCATTCAGCCTTGGTTGCAGCGCAAGCAAACCAATCGGGAGATCGGCAAGGCTCAGTATCTGCAGGCTGTCGAGGATCGTGATCAGTTAGATGGACTGTACGAGTGCATACTGTGTGCCTGTTGTCAGGCATCGTGTCCATCCTACTGGTGGAATAGCGATAAGTATCTGGGACCTGCTATACTAATGCAGGCATTTCGTTGGGTCATCGACTCGCGGGATGAGAACACCGAGCAGCGTCTTTGCCAATTGATGGATCCCTATAAAGTCTATCGTTGTCATACCATACTCAACTGTACCAACACCTGTCCCAAGAACCTCAATCCAGCCAAGGCGATTATTCAGCTAAAACAATTGTTGGTCGGCATGATGAAGAAGCAGAAACCGAAGCTGCAAACTGATCAACTGTTTCCACCTCAAAAGTAGAGGGTAAATCGGATTTGGAATGAGAAGATATATTATATATACACGCACACGTTGATAAGGCAATACAGGCGCACATACACACATATAACTAGAGAGCAAATGCACACACTCACACACATACACACGCTTTTCTGCACACACATAATCACACACACGCCACTCACCCCACACACCGCACACATACCCCACTCGCAACCCAAACACACACCCAATTTTAGTACTGAACATAACGATTGTTTGGGACTTGACACTACATCGTCAGCTTCCATTTTATAACTGAGAATTTTGCGACAGTCTGTTTTGGCATGAACCCTGCTAAAAATTAAACTTTTCAAACATAAAAAAAAAAAAACACTGAACTGATCTGCACATTGTCCAAAAGAAACTACCAAAAACTCACACGAGAGCTCCGATTGAAGCCGCTGCCACTGTAATCAACTGTATAAAAAAATTATAAAATAAATAATTAAAAACTGCAAACGGAAGTCATGTATTGTAGCTAAAAATAGGTCGAAAATGGGTCCAAGATGTGAAAAAATTGAATACAAATAGTTTATACCATATGTGAAGTGTTCCATCTGAATTATGGATGTACAGTGAAAGCTCCCTTGGCCGGGCAGCCACGGTTCCAGTATTTTCGTCCGCCCAATGGAGACGTCCGCCTAAGAGAACGGATTTTGTATGATAATCATGCTGAAAAACTATAAAATTCGTCCGGCTAAGAGAGCTGTCCGCGAGTAGAGCTTTCACTGTATTTTTCAAATAAAAATTAAAATTTTTAACATTGATAAATGTGATAAATTTATACAGTTAAATTTGTTAAAGAGGTTATAGTTATGTGATATGCTTAAATTATTCAGGATTCTTTTATTACTACAATTTTTAATTTTCTAAATCTATTGAGTCCAAAATGATCAATTTAAATAAATCCACAATAAACTGTTCGTTTATTTAACGGCCTCCAAAATTGTTTTTGTTTTACCAACAAAACTTTCTTTAAAAAAAAGTTTTTTTTTAATAGAAAGAGTGCAGTTATAATTTTTTTTTAACTAAAAATGACTCACTTTTATTGTATTAAAAGAAATAAATGCACGATAAGCTTTGAGTTCTATAGCTGAAAAGGCTGTATAGATATTAATTTAATATAATAAATATACACATCTTAGATATAAGGTTTTCCCCTATAAAACTACTTATTTGTAAGACTAATTTTTTATTTAATTGGCTCGAAGCGGAAACCCTTGAAAACATGTGAATCACTTGGCTGAAATGACTGAAAACAGTCGGTTCAACAAGTACAGTTCTCCTTCTCACTCGCTGTGAATTCTATTTTTGCAACGCGCAGTAATTAATTGATACACATAACAATAATTTAACAGATATGCCATGTAGTATTAATAAATAAATGCTCTCAATACGCTTAAGTGCAAATTGCGCTCGCATTTTGTTTTAATTTTTTCCTCTTTTCAATCATTTAACAAAACCGAAGAAAATAAAGCTCGCGAGTGAATCATGTGTGGGATGATCTTGAAATTCTTCTATTGAGGAACTTTTATTTTGTGCTTAACCTAGCACGGCAGCAACTTACATTGGTTTACATTTGTTTGCTGGCAGCTGAAAGCTCTGCTCTCAGCTGAGGTGCTCTCTCGCACCTTAGGCGCGCGCTCTCTCTGTGTACCTTGCGCTCTCCCTTTGGCAACATTACGCGCTCTCTCGCTCTCTCAAGAACTTGTGGGCAAAACAATACACTAACAAAAATATTTACATATGCGTAAGTGAGCGGCGCTCCATGTGTGTGTGTGTGTAGGTGTGTGGGTGTGTTTAGCCTAGGGTTCCGCAAAGCGTCACCACGTGCAGCGACAGCGACAGCGGCGGTGGCGTCAAAAGGCAAACGACAAACGAAAGCAAACAGTGCAAACGAAATCAAAGCTGAGCGGCAGAGGCAGAGACAGTGGCTGAGGCAGCGACAGCGCCAGCATACGAAAGCTTTTCGTTGTACGTCACCGACGCGTCGCACCGATGATGGTGGCCCGAATGAAGCTTTCGGACGCCTACAAAAAACCAACCCCCAATGCGAAAGCCGCTTTGCAAATCAGTCGCAAAAAGTACGTCGCCAGAACGCAAAAACCGAAAACTGGCCCGCTGCAAAACAAATTGTAATCAAATATTTCAACAAAATACCAAAGAGATTTCAAACAAAATATAACAAAATAAATGCAATAAAATTAACAAAAATCACAAATTAGAAATCACGAATATTTGAAAGTATTTTTTTTAATATTGAAAGCCTGTGGTTTAATTCGTAGGTGCGTTCATTGACTGATATGTTGTCTATATTTCAATTTTGTTTTGGTGTGTGCGTTTGTGTGAAAAAGCTTTGCAAAAAGATTTGTTGTCATTTTCAAAGAAAATACAAATAAAAACAACTAAAAAACCAAGTGCAACACTATTTTGCAATTTGTTGTTGTTTTCCGTACATGTTGTTGTATTTCATCTATTATTTATATTTACTCAACACCTGAACACACAACAAACACGAAGGTAGCCACAGCAACGCATAGCGGGAGCAACGAACGGAGCCCAGCAAAGGAACAGGAACAGGAACCGCAAGGAGCAAGGAGCAAGGAGAGCGGAAAGTAGCGGAAAGCAGCAAATCAGGCAGTTGGAAAAGCGGAAGCAAACACACAATTTACAAAGATGTCATGGAGATATGCGGTAAGTGACAAGCCCAAGAAAATCTCGTCTTCCTTTTCCCTCTCTGCTCTTTGACCTCGTCCCTTGGTCAACTGTCAGCAGCAGAGGCAGCTGTTGATGATGATAAGCAGATGTTAGCTGATGATAACGATGCTGATGACCTTGAATGCAATTGTGAGCATGAAACTGACCCAATTTGATGCAAAGACAGGGCCACTAACACTTTACCTGCTCACATCCGTATTCGTGTGTTCTTTGAGTTTGGGTGTGTTGTGTGTAGGTGTGGGTGTGTGTGTATGGGTGTGTGCCATTTTCCAGCTGGCAGTCAGCTTGCACATGAGAAGCCTTGGCACATGCCCAAGCAAACTAAGTACTCAACCCGACAACCCTACGACCGTACGAGCTACACTGCAAAAAATGAGTTAAATTTTGGGAGTATTCTGGCTAAAATCAATATGAAGTGTAGGGTTATGCTGGATATTTCTTAGACAAATACCTGATGATTTCGAGCTGATAGCTGTATCAAGTAATTTATGCTTTTGAAAATATTTAAGTTCTTTCTTAAAGTGCAAAAAATTTATTCGGTAAGGCGGAAAGTTTCTCAGAAAATATTTAAATTTGCAAACAACTTGATTAAAATATTTCATTTTAATTGTAGTTTTCGATACCAAAAACAGAATTTTATCGGCCTGGTCAATAGCTCAGAGTACTTAGCTGCTGTTATAATGAGAACTTAACATGCTGTGATGAGTTCGTATGTGGATGTGGACCCTGAACCACATCAACTCTCGTCGTTATCACTTATTAAGTTAAAAAAAAGAGTAAATGTTCGAAATCATAATTACTTTGAAGTACAGTCAATATAAATGGTATTCCAATCCAAAATCGGTTGAGTTTTCACAGAGATAATCAAGATCAAAGCTTAAAATGTGGTGATTTAAAAATAAGGTCTAAAATTGTCTAGGATGACTAGAAAAGGCTAGACTAGAAAGGAAAACTTATAGTCATTTGAACTGCATGTCTTAGTGTGATTCTTGCAGGAAGTTTTGATGTTCGGTAGAATGAAACTTTATCTAAATATATAATAAATCCTACCAATTGAAGCAAAAGGCAGGAAATTATTCTGGTTTGTTTCATTCTTTTTTCTCAGTGTAGCCACACAAGGCCTGAGCACGTAAATGCAAATGCTCTGTATGGCCAAAGCAAAGTTCAAGTGCCTTTTGCACAATGTTACTTGCACACACACACACACACACACACACACTTGGGAACACACATGTAGGTCGTCTCCAAGAACAACAAGCAGAAGCAGAAGCAGAAGCATTATATGAATTTTGTGCTGTTATTAGCAGTTAATGAACACACTTTTATTGCATTGCCGCTCAATTTTGAAGCTTCCAAAAAAGCTTCAAGTTTATTTCGATGCTATTTATAGCTGAGCAAACACATTCGAATATTATGACATAGCTCTGCATTTAACGGCATTTAAACAGATTTCGAATTTTGGCGCCCAACGTAACTACAGTTATTTGCCTGTTTGGTCGTTTTGTGCTGTAATCAGCGCAGAGGGAAACTATTATGTGCAGTTTACGGCAGTCAAAAGGTGAAGGGAGTGCTGAAGGGTAGAAGGTAGAAGGGAAGAATGGTGGAGGGGTACGGCTTTGACTCTGCAGTAATCCCAATTTGATTATCTAAAAATACATACGTTGTTACCTGCATGGTAATGTAATAATAATTTCATTTTTGTGTGCTACTTTTGCATATGGCGCCCAACGTGGGGCGTGCTAGCTAAATTTGGTAGGTTGTGTTAGTTGGGGTAGTGGAGAGATTGCCTGCATTACAGCTACTGCAGTTTGTTGCTTGACCCTAAAATGGCTAAATGTAATAGGCTTTTGGGGCTAAGCTTAAGCAGATTAGGCATACGTCGCGTGGTCCAATTAACTTAATTATAAACGAAAATTGTTCGTTAAAAACGTCAACCCAAAGAGCGCAAACATGTTTGCTGGAGTCAAGGCTAATCTATTGCGTCTCAAACCTGACGAAGGGAAGCAAAGCAAGGGGGCAAGGCGGGAAAGAGGAGGAAAGGGGGAGAAAAACAATATTAAGCAAATGCAAAATTAATTAAACAACATTTTGCGTTTTCCTTCGACGCTTTTTTTGGGACTGAGGTGAGTGGGCGGTAGGTGTTGTGGGTGTGGAATTAACCACTGAAGCGAACCAAGCGCCCCCCAGGGGCGTGCATTTAATTGGCCAGCCGTTCGCTACGCTTCCGTGTAATGTGCATTAAAAAATTCTCTCAAAAAAAATGTAAACAACAAAAACGGCAGAAAAATGAAACTACAAAGCCCAATAGTTAAAGCTAAAATGTCAATGTCAGTGCTAGCTGTCATTTATAGCCGTTTTTTGTTGTTGTTGTTGTCGCTGATTGAACGATCGATAGAGCGTTGTACATCTCCGATATGGTATGGCCCAGCCTGGTCTGGTCTGGTCTGCTCAGGTCTGGTCTATATACACGGCCTATATATGGCCTATATATAGAAACGGGGTGCACACTTAACAATTATGCGAACACTCTCTGTGTGTGTGTGTGGGCGTTTGGGGCTTTTGTGGGCGTGGAGCAATAGACAATAGTCGTCACTCGTCGATTGGCAGCTGTTGCGCCTCATTGAGCAAAAGCGAAAGGCAAAAATAACTAAAAAAAATGTTAGAAAAATTGTTAGTCGAGTCGGCCACTTAAAAGCCAATAGTTGTCGCTGTTGTTGTTGTTGTTGCTCCATTGTTTAGCAGAAACTAAAAAACAATTATCACCAAAAATGTAATTTGTTGAACAATGGACAAAGTCAGCTCTTAACTCACGAGTGGCACAGCATAGACTGTATGAAGGCAAAGGGCATGTTCAAAGCAGCCAACTCGTGTTTACAGGGTATGCAAAAGCTATGCGCTGCAACCTTTTAGTGGCTTTGTGCAGCTATAACATGTCTAGTTAGTGCAGCTTTACCAAAAACATCTATTACTACCAGTTACAGGGTATATTTAAGTCGATCAGCATGTAATTTCCTCGATTTCTGTTATTTTTGTGCAATCAAAGCTCTATAGAAAAGTTGTTGTGTTTAAAATGCTATTAACTATCAATTACAGGGTATCTTAATGTCAATCAGCATTAGTTACTGTTGTCCTCTTAAGCTCTATTGTACATTTAAATACTTTAAAATAGATAGCTGTGTTCAAAAAGTTATTTACTAATAATCACAGGGTATATTTTGGGCAATCAACTTATTGCTACAGATTTTTTCAGAGCCTTTTGGGTTAATATCAGCCTTGCTGTTATTATTCCAGCATTTTAGTTATGCTTGGCAGCTGTTAGTGCCGTTAAGAGGGTATATAGAAGTCTATCATCTGCTTAGTTCGGCATTATATTAGTTGTTTTGTACTTTTCATTCCATGTGTCACCCTTAAAATATTTCCCAGTGTCTGAATCATGCGTACTGCTTGATACAGGGTATGTTGAAGCTTATGTGAACATTCCATAAGCTTATAGATTAGATATTTGTCTGTATGAGATCAGTCGAACAGATTTCTATAAATCTATATTTGTATATACAGTGAAAGCTCTATTCGTGGTCAGCTCCCTCAGGCGGACAGCTCCCTCTGCCGGACGAATTTTATAGTTTTTCATCATGATTTTCATACAAATCCCTTCTCTAAAGCGGACCTCACCCTTGGGCTAACAAAAATGCTGGAACCGTGGTTGTAGTATAGTATGCTGGCTTATGCTGATTATTATAATAATATTTTATTCACAGGGTATACCTCAGTTAATCAATCCCCCAGTTTTCTTCTCTAATTACTCTATTTGTACTTCCCTAATGAATGACTGTAGTACAATCAACTTCTAGTATATCATATAAAATAACTGCTAAGAGGGTATATGCTTAGTCGTGCTTGCAACACACCCAGTCTACGATCATTGAGCGAGTCACGACTTTTTATAGCTTGTCACTCACGATCGTATCACGTGCTCATCGCCAGCTTCTGTCTGAATACATTTCAAGCGCGCCCCCTTTTTGGGTCACCCTATATCTATCAGTTAACCTTGAGTGATCGGCCAGATCAATTTGCATTAGTGAAACGACAACAACTGTGATTTGTATTAACAATTTGATGAACACACTCTCTCCCCTCCTGCCAGAACTTACCTCCCTCGTACCTCCCCCGTACCCTCTCAATAAACGTGCACACCTTAAATGGCAAATTAAAAAAAAAACTACTGCGCATTTAATTTGCACAATTTGCATTTGGTAGCATTTTCATTTAAAGTCATTGGGAAATGAGGAAAGTGGGGAAACGAGGGGACATGAGGGAAACTGGCGAATGCGACAAAATTAATTTTGTGACAAAGTTTTTGGGTTGATCCGTCAGCACGAGATTATAACCATCTCTCAGTCACTGTCAAAAATTTCTTAAATATACTTTTTATTTTCTTCTTATTTATTTACTTTTTCTTTGCATTTTGTTTCGTTTGTGTTGATTTTGTTGTTGTTATTTAGTTTTTTTTTGTTATCAGACTGTTTAATCAATAAGTTTGTCTGCAGGGCTTGCATGTCAATGCATTTCGGTTGTCTTTTTTATTTATACAGGGTATATGTGAGCGCTGTGAGCGCTTTCTGTATTTAAATAAGCAGTAAACTGATTAATTCCGAGTTATTTAAATTTAAATTCTAATAAATTCTAGGGTATTATTTATTTCAGTTTTACATTAAAGTCAGCTCATTTCTGTGTGCTGCAAATTTCTAAGAAATTGATTTATATTTTTAAATTCCAATGCCAAAAGCATTAAAAATATTTCAAAACAAAATTTGCTATTAAAAATCATTTACTCTAGGGTATCTACTACTGCCAGCTAGCATTGAAATTGACTCATTAGTGTTAGTTCAAGATATAATAAAAGATATCTTAGAACTGTTTTTTGTAAGGCATTTTCTGTTCTACTTACCACCAAAAACAAGTTAATAAAGTTGTAGATTTTTTATAAATTTTCTAGGGTATGCCTTAGTCACCCACAGCCACAGTGAGCTCGCGCAAACATATGTTCAATAAACCCTTGGGAATCTGCTTGATTTTATCGATAGGAAAATTCTTTTGGTAGCGTCTTTTTGGCCATTTTTTGACTTATTGGGTCAATGTAAACACAGCAAAAACACCAACACACACACACACATGGCTATAAAATTGTATGCTGTTGTGTCTATAACTTTCAGCATGCCTGGCAATTTTTCACACTTGTTAGGCATTTTTGATAATCACTTTTCAGAATTTTCCGATTTGCGCCTTTGTGTAAAAATCTCGTCGTTGTTTTGGTCTCTTTTTTTTTTTCTGACTGTACAAGGCCAATGAACAACAAATATGTGAATACTTGTATCCATTTTCATTTTCATTTTCACATTCTTATGAATATGTGCACGTATTTACTCGATTTAGTATTAAGTAAGTGCTTTTGAGTGCCAACGAACTGATTTCATAATTTATTGCTTCCAAACATCTCAAATGCTATTTTGCTATATACAATTTTGAACTAGTTTGTGGCAGAGACCACTTGAGTATTCTGTATCTGTGCGTATTGCGTATTTGTGCCACATGAGTTCAACTAGTTCAGAGCTACGACGAATGAACTACTCTAAGAACTTTATGAACGACAGTTTTGAGTTGAGCTTGAAATTGCATAGATGAATCACTGTTAGTGGAACTTGTTTAAAATGCAGGCAAACTACATAAATTGAAACTTTATTAAGGTTCTTTTGAACTAGTTCAACTAGTTCGTGAAACTGCTTGACCAAAAGTTCGATAGGTTCATAAATTACTCTTAGATAATATTATTGATCCAATTTGCGGAACTAGTTTCAATGAATTTTACGCATTTGTTCAAAAGAACTAACATTTTGATCAAGTTTATCAAGGTTCTTTTCAAAAAGGAACTAGTTTGTACAAATTCCTTAAGCAGAAGTGCGATAGGTTCATAAATTACTCTTAGCAAATATTAATCATTAAATTTGCGGAACTAGTTTCGATGAATTTACCTTGTTTTTTAAAAAGAACTAACATTTTGATCAAGTTTATCAAGGTTCTTTTCAAAAAGGAACTAGTTCGTGAAACTACTTAAGCAAAAGTGCGTCAGGTTCATAAATTACTCTTAGCAAATATTGTTCATTAAATTTGCGGAACTAGTTTCGATGAATTTAACGAGTTTGTTCAAAAGAACTAACATTTTGATCCACTTTATCAAGGTTCTTTTCAAAAAGGAACTAGTTCGTGAAACTACTTAAGCAAAAGTGCGTCAGGTCCATCAATTAGTCTTAGAAAATATTATTCATTAAATTTGCGGAACTATTTTCCATGAATTTTACTTATTTGTTCAAAAGAACTAACATTTCGCTCAACTAAACAAACTACAGAACTAGTTCATTTACTTTTAAAAATAATTTAACTTAAAGCTTGTCACATAACATTCAATTTACTTTAGTTCATCTAGATAAAAGCTAAACAATTTGCAGAACTAGTTCAGCTGAACTTGTTCCTTATTAATTGCATAGTTTGTTTGACTCAATTGATGGCACTCACGATATGTTCTATGTAGGTGTTATCTATGAGGGCAAGTGGTCTGTGGCAGTTTGAACAAATGTGACACATCTGCCGTGCTTGCTGTTTTTATACCCGTTACTTGTGCAGTTGGGGTATATAAGAAAGGCAAAGTCAGGGTCTTAGTGAGCATGAGCAAGCACACAAATTTTAAATTTTTAATTCATAACAGAAAGCGATTTAAAACGCAAAAAGATTTATAATTTATAATAATAAAATATAAACCCAATAAAATAATGTCAATAAATACATTAATAGTGAATGCTCCCTTGGTCGGACAGCCACGGTTTCAGTACTAGGGAGTACTAGGAGAAGGGATCATTTTGAAAAACTATAAAATTCGTCCGGCTAAGGGTGCTGTCCGCCTGAGTGAGCTGTCCGCGAGTAGAGCTTTCACTGTAATATAATTGAATTTATAGAGAAAGTTACAGCTGCTTATAGTTTAAAGGTGCATATGCGCCTAATAGTATGCTGAAGATTCTATGCTGTACTCAGAAGTTCATTTTAAATTTATATTTAATTTTTAATTAATTTTTGGGCGACTAAATCTAGACAGATAGTTACAATTATATTATAACAATGGATGGTTTGAAACATAGGAACATATAAGTTGGTGTAAGCAAGACTAACGGGGAGTGCCTATCCCAGATGGGCATATATAGGGAGATATGCTACGTTTTATGTTAGGATTCGACTCAGAAGATCTTGAGCATGGTGACGTTTGTGTCCTCTCTTGTTCTCGTGCGGGAACTGGCGGCTCTGATAGCTCATGCACTTAAACGTCTAGCTAGGCTGTTTGATGAGAATCTAGTATCTCGTGGTACTTTTTAGCTACCTCCCGAATTCGATTTACAGTTTTTTGGGCTTTGAGATCTCGCTCGATGTCATTGGATCTCATGTACCACGGAGCTCCCGTGCTTTGTCTTAGCGTTTTGGCCTGTAGCACTCTCAGCTTTTACCTGAATGACATAGAACAGTCCAGGATGAGATGCACTTATAGATTATGTGCTGTACTCAAAAGTTTATTTTACCATAAATTGATATTTAATGTTTGTTTAAAATAACTTAAGTTGTTAAGGGACAACAGTATTAAAATAATTTCAACTATTTATATGCTCGGCTCATCTTTGCTTGATTCAAACCCAAACTTACGGGTATCTCTAAGTTGTCAGTCAACAAACTTGCACTTAACTTTATTTTTGTTGCTCGTGTTTGTTGGTTGACCTGCAAAGTGGCAACGGCAACAGTTAGAGGCAACAAACCTGCAGTTACTGTGGCTGCGACTGTTGCAGTTGAGTGGTCAATGCTTGACCTGACCTGAGCTCAACTCGGCTCAGTTCAGTTCAGTTCAGCTCAGAACGATTGACACAGTTTTTTAGCCTTTTGTTTTTTGAGTGTGTGTGTGTCGTGCAGGAAGTGCTGAGTTGTAAATGGAATCGAATTGAATAGAGAGTAGCAAAGAGTGGAATAGAATAGAATATAGGAGAAAAATGGTGTCAGCGTTGTGGAGACGCATGTTGCACGTACCACGTGGCACGTTGCAATCAGCAATCAGCACTGACTAATAGCGGCAACAATGCGATCATGTAGGTGTTTCAATCTAGTCAACAAAGAAGAGAAGCAGGTATGTATAGCTATGGGTCAATTTTAGTTGGCACTGTGGTCTATTAAAAGCCAAATCGAGTCGAGATACCCATAGAGATACAGAGAGCACAAGAGAGGTGGGGAGAGAGGGGGTAGAGCGGGGGGGCAGAGCATGCGACAAGGTCCGAGGCTAAGTGCCAATAAATGCGCCAGCGATACAACAGAAATAGACAGAGAGAAGTAAGTCTGCCGTGTGAATGATTAAGTTCTCTTGATTAACATTTAAAACAGCGACTAAGTTGAAAAGTCTTTTATTTTCTAGCTTGTTATGCTAGATACTTTTTTAGCTGCTTTCCAGCTAATTGCCTTGGCATGCGGGCATTGGACTGACTCATTTTGTTATGTTCGTGAGCTTTTGCTCATTTCGAATTTTCCAATTTATTTCACTTGATTTTTGAATTTTTCCAACGTCAAAAGGAATGTGTCAAAAATGTGGGTGTGCAGACATGTGTGTGTGTGTACTGAGTGTATGTGGTTGCTGACCAATTTCTAGTTTGCTGTGCGCTTTTCACAGCATTTAATGCATGTACTGAGTATTTTTAGCTGCACACATTTAAATATATATATAATTTATATATATATAAATATTTTTTATATATGTAGCACTGCGGAACAAGGTCAAGGCGTCGACAGTGGCCAAAACCACCAGCGTCAACAAGCAAATGGCTAACGCAAACGCCAACGCCAACGCCTTTTTGGTTGCACCTGAAGGCAAAATGCTTTAGCTTTTCTTGTCTCCTCTTTGGCTCTTGTTGATCCCCCTAGCTGTGATGCCAACCCACCTGCAAAATGGCCTCAAAGACTTGTATATATACTTATATTACGTATACGCAGCAGACAACGAAATAAAAGCGAAAAAAATAAATAAAAAACGTGCGTTCGTATTTCCGTTCGCCTGTATTGCTACTTATATTTGAAAATAAATATATATTTATATATATATATAAATAACTATATCTCTGAGACAACCACCCACGTGGGCAAGGTCTGCTGCTATTCATTTTTATACTCGAGATTGATTTCATTTTGATGATAAGCATTTTATTTATAGACAAATAATTGGTACTCGTCGTTAGCGTTGGAACAGGACTTTTCTGAGCTGATTTATGATTTTATAATGGCTGCTTAAGACTTGTTTTACTTTGAGCTCTAATGTATTGATAACACAGGGTGGTTCAATGTTTATAAATAGTTTGGAGCCTTGTTGGTGTCTATTAAATTATACATGTTTAACAGAGTAACCTTCTCTTTTGATTTAGTTTTTATTTGCTTAGTGAATGCAGTGGGGAATGCTTAAGTATTTATGGAAAGACATATTTATTCAACTGTTTATTTGAACAAATTATTTTAAAATTTATGAATTAGTGGTTTTTGTTAAGAGCTTTTCATTGTTTACGGCTATAAACTATTTTTAAAAATTAATAAAATTTATGTATGTTTCAATGTGGCACTTAAATAACTTCCTGGCATAATAATTCAAGTTAATCGAATAATTATCCCAGGAAGTTTTTTAAGTGCAACATTGAAAAATTTATAAATTTTATCCTCTAAAATTAACATTTCTTTCATTTTCAATTTTAATCAAATTTTAAATGTTTAAGCGTGTGTTTGCTCTTTAAAGTTTAACTGATTTTTTCTTTAACTCGAAACGGGCATAATGTAGTCGGGGGAATATTTTATTGTTAAAAATCAGTGTTATGAAATCATTTTAAATAAAAATCTAAAACAGAATTTACAAAAAGTAATAATCATTTACTTAAATTAAAAAAATTAATAAAAACTTCTTTGTTTTATAACTTTAATCCAAAATATAATATTAAAATATTTTTATGTTCGGTCAATTATTTTACCTTAAAAATTCCATTATTGTAGAGCATATTATAGGGATGGTCATCTCTAGAAAAATATATTTTTTAAAAAAGGTTTTGGGGTTCTGAATAAAATGTTATTGCTTTTTTAAGAAATGTTTTTTTAAAAATATGTTTTTTTTTAATAAAATTTAATTATGTTTAAAGCACAATTTGTGCTATTTATTTAGAGGAACTTTTAAAACTTTCTTAAAGAAAAACCTAAATTAATATTAATAATATGTACAGTGCAAGCTCCCTTGGCCGGACAGCCAAGGTTCCAGTATTTTTGTTCGCCCAAGATAGATGTCCGCTTAAGAGAAGGGATTTTGTATGAAAATCATGCTGAAAAACTATAAAATTCGTCCGGCTAAAGGAGCTGTCCGCCTGAGGAAGCTGTCCGCGAGTAGAGCTTTCACTGTAACTCCTTTTTTATGAGATGTTTTGAAAAAATATGTGTTTTTTTGACTATTTATTTACAAGAACTTTAGCTTTCCTCAAGAAAAACTTAAATTAATTTGACACGAGATAAATTTGTTTGTTATTTCAAACATTCTAACCTTATTTTTAGTTATTTATGTTAATCTTTACTTAATTAAATTTTTATTTACAACTCGTATCACTTTATTTTACAGCTCACCGACAGGTACAGCAGCAGCATTGGTGATAGATATAGTCCGCACTATTATCAGGTTTGTCGCAGCAAAAAGTTTTTCGAAGTTTTGCGATGCAATTGCATGTGGTCCAGTGTTGGAAAATGCTGCGCTTGTTAAATTGAAAACACTTAGAGTTGAACTAACTTTTACTTGTTTTACTGCCACTTAATTTATGTTTAATGCCTGAATAACAGTAATACCATGTCATAGATATTTGAGGCAGCTGCCTCAAGGCCATCTCCAAAGAATTGCCATTAAATCTTCAAACTACACGATTTTCATTTGATATTTAAACAGAATTCTAAAAGACATTCGCAAATTGTGTATAGAAATAGATAAATTGTCGTGTCTTCAACGTTTTTGTTGTTTAAATAAATAAATATAAATAGTTGTGTGTGTATATATGTACGTCAGATCAGTCACAATAGATCAAAATCAGACAAGAAAAGTGAAAGAACTTTTGCCTGTGATGATTTTTCTTTTGCTTTTTACTTTTTGGCTTCTCAGTGTCTCAGGGTCGAATGCCGTAGTAAAAGCAAAAGTTTTGCTATTCTCCATCTCTGTCTCTTGCTGCCTTTTGCTCTCTTTCTATCACTTTCTCTTTCTCTTGGTACTAGTTCTCCTGCCGCTCTTGGCGCCTGACTGTCGCTGATTTTATTTGAATATGTTATGACAAAGCAGACAACCGATAAGCAAAACTAAACTAAACTGAAAAAAAAGTGGAGGAAAAATGAAAGAAAAACAGCAAAAAGTTTCACTTTCCCCATTGACTTCTGGCTGCTGTCCCTGAAATTGACAAAACAGACAAGGACGAGGCTCGTGGGGTGCCTCCCTGACGCTGCCCGCTGTGTGTGCTCTGGGGGCGACCTTCGCCTTTGCCCATACAATTTACTGGCCAAGCTTTTTGGCAACAAAAGCCCATGCTCAATTGTCGCCTAGGCCCAACTTGTGATGCCCATAAATAATTTCAACTGCCAAAACATACAACAAACTTACATTTCCGCAAACGCGAAATCTGAAACTCAAGTTCAGTGATTCCCCTCCTGTCCCCTACCCTCCCCTCTCCCTCCTCTGCCGCTAAAGAAAAACTACTCGAGTCTCTTCAGCTGACAACCGAGACAAATGATGCCCAAATCGCTGTCAGAGACAGCAGCATCCTTTCATACTTAAGTTATGCCATATTTGTTTTTATTTTGTTCCTACTTATTTATCATCTTAAGTATTTATTTCTTTTTGCTCATGGGGCTCCTAATGTGCCGCATGGTCCTCCCAAATTTGAATTGTTTTCTTTAAGACTTGTTTATGTTTGTACTAACTTTAAATGGCCAAATAACGCTAAATTTGATAGTTATAGACTAGCTTCAAATTTAATAATTTTCAAATGATTTATTTTTTAACATTTAGTTTTATTTCTATTTATTTCTATTATTACTATATACTTGCAAAGGGTTTTATGTTTTTGTCACGCAGTTTGTAACGATTTGAACGAGGCGTTTCCGACACCATAAAGTATATATATTCTTGATCAGCATCAACAGCCCAGTCGATATAGCCATGTCCGTCTGTCTGTCCGTCTGTCTGTCCGTCTGTCTGTCCGTCTGTCTGTCCGTCTGTCTGTCCGTCTGTCTGTCCGTCTGTCTGTCTGTCTGCCTGTCCGTCTGTCTGTCCGCCTGTCTGTCCGTCTGTCTGTCTGTCCGTCTGTCTGTCCGTCTGTCTGTCCGTCTGTCTGTCCGTCTGTCTGTCCGTATGTCCGTCTGTCTGTCCGTCTGTCTGTCTGTCCGTCTGTCTGTCTGTCCGTCTGTCTGTCTGTCCGTCTGTCTGTCTGTCTGTCCGTCTGTCTGTCCGTCTGTCTGTCCGTCTGTCCGTTTGTTTCTATGCGAACTAGTCTCTCAGTTTTAAAAATATCTTAATTAAACTTTGCACAGATGTGTATTCTCTCTGCACGCAGATCATTTGTAAAAATCGGACAGATCGGACCACTATATCATGTAGCTTCCATAGGTACAATCGGTCAAAATGCATGAAAATGTATGAAAATTTTCGGTGTCTATTGACCGATTTCAACGAAATTCACGAAGAATCAATTTCCAATCATGTCTCATCTGTTGACCAAACTTCATCTTAATCAGACTACTATATCATATAGCTACCATAGAAATAATTGCTGATTGAAACCCAACTAACGCAATATTCATGACTGCAGGGGTATTTAATCTTCGACGAACCGAAGATAACCGTTTTTTTCTTGTTTAATTTTGTTTTTGTTAACTATTTGACCCTTTTTGCAAGTTCCAGATCAAGTGGCAACACCCATAAGCTTTGCCTTGTCGTTGCCACTGCTGCGGAATCCTAAAATGAACAAATAAAATCCAATACTTTTCTACCTTAACTAATTCAGTCACACCTACTTACTCTGCTAAAGAAAAACTGTTTGTACACAATTTTCAGTACAAAAAGTTTGTTGTTTTCTGAGTTTTATAACTGCATTAGCATGGCATATGCACCAAAAGTTATAGCTGCTTTAAATGTATAAGCAGCGTGGGCGCCTGCTAGTATGCAACATTTTTTTCAACTCGTGTTTAAGGCTGTGTGTGGGCTGTAAGTCACTCCCAGCTGCTTAGTAAGCAAACCAAAAATGATTTTACTCAAAGCCTACAGAACTTTAACTAATTTATTTAAATTTCTTATCAAGTTTTGCTAACTTAATTATATGAATTTGATATCTTGTAGTCGCCCAGCCGCTTGGAAACCTCAGAACAGACGACAGGACGGCAGCTGCAGCGTTTGCTCCACTATTCGATGGCTCCATGCCGTAGTCTACCAGGTCTGAGGCGTGCCGAGTGCGCCATACACGATGTTGACTGTGATGAAGTCTATCCGGGCATTTACATAGGCGATGCGTGAGTCACTCTCTCCCTCTCTCCCTCTCTCCCTCTCTTCCCACTTCCCTCTTTTCTATAAATCTCAAATCTCTGTCTCTGTCTGTTTGCAGCGCGGCGGCTAAAAACAAAACCTATTTGAGAATGATGGGCATTACACACGTGCTGAATGCCGCGGAGGGCTGTCGCTATGGCCAGGTGGATACTGGTCATAGTTATTACCGGGATATGCCGAGTGTCAGGTGAGTGTGTGTGTTGGCTAAAGATCATGATAATTCATGGGCACACATTATTTATCGGTTATTTTTTACAATTTGGTTTTTGAAATCACTCGAAATTTGTTTTGTTTACTCAAAATTTTCTCTTCACTTTCTTTCTTTCTTCAAACGCACGACTTGTATATACACATACGCATTTTACACACACTCGCACACACACACGTACACACACACATTGTCATTGTCTCACCGTGGGTCATGTGGTTGTTGTTGTGTTTTGTGGGGAAACAAAATTGTTTTGTGTGTACAGACGCCAACATAAGGATTGCTTTTTTAGATATATGGGATTCCCCATGATCGATGCACCCACGACAGATATTTCCCGTTACTTCTATGTGGCAGCCAAATTCATTGACAGTGCCATCAGCAGCGGCGGTAAGCTCAAGTCCACTTTCGTCACCAGCGAAGCGAACGCGTAGTGTTCCTAATTGAAATTAAATTAATTTACTTTACATTTGCAGGTAAGATACTGGTGCACTGCCTGGTGGGCATGTCGCGTTCGGCCACGTGTGTGTTGGCCTATCTGATGATATGCCGTAAAATGTCCGCCGTAGACGCGATACGTACGGTGCGCTTGCGCCGTGAAATTCGACCAAATGACGGCTTCCTGCAGCAGCTGGCTGATCTCGATATGGAGCTGAAGCGCAAGAATCTTTATCCCTACTAAGGCATAACACAAATCCCCAACACAACCAAAGAAACACACACACAAACACACACACACACATTTATGTTACTGAAAAAATGTTGAAAAAATAAACACACGAAATCGACAAGTGCTGAGAAACTTGAAATCAAATTGGGAATTTTTTGCAATTTGATTTTATGCTTATATCAGATGGATTACACACACCTATATACCCCCCCAACACACACACACACACACACACAGACACACCACAATAAAGCGTTGTTCTAAACTATTTATAAAGATAAAGCTAACGACTTAATGGTAACTTGGTCTTCTGATTCAAATAAAACCAAAAAAAAAAAAAACACACACAACATTTAAAAACTGTTCAACTGTATAATCGTGGCAACTTAAATATATATACCAAACATCATTTAGTGGGAAACAAAATTGAAACTAGTTACACTAGCAAAACTTTACAGAATTACATAGTGACCTAGGCGTTACGCGATCCGCGATCTTCAACAATAAAACTACATGGAAATCCAACAAAATCGAGCTGACATATATGGATATATGCATATATCTTTAATCTATAATAAATACATCTTTATATACATGTATTCCTATATAAAACGACTTTTTTTTGTACTCGAAAAATGTTTCGATTTATGGTTCATTTCCTACCTGCATATAGCCCATATACAAGCGCATATAACTACACTATTTGTATGTGCCAGTGTATGTGCGTTCATATATATAGTTAAGTGCATATGTATTTAGGTGTCTAAGAAGAGCTGAAACAAAACAACACAATGAAACAATGTATAGAACACAAGAGATGCATATATATACCATATATATAGATATATACATATATATTTAAACTGATATATAAAATGTGTATTGTATAATAAGTATATACAAGCTGCGTTATATACACCCCCTATATATACTTATATATATATACTACTATATACTACTTACATACAAGCAAATGTATATTCAACTATTGTACAATGAAATAGCAAAGCTAAATCAACCAGAATAAAAATCAAAATGAACAACAACCAAACTCGAAGACAGCAAATTAAATGCAAGAAGATAACTATATAATGAAATAAAAAAAAAACCAAATTAATATTTTCTAGAACATGTATGAGAAAAAAATTAAGAGAAATGAAAAGCAAATTAAAAAAAAAATAACAAACTGAAAGAAAAAAGGAAAACCAAAACTAAAAACTTGTCTCTAAGAAGTGATTAATAAAAACCAAAAAATTATAAAACATTCAAAAAGCATTTGTTTGATCTTATGACCAGAACTGAAATAAAGTGGACGAAGTAAGTTTGCCAGAACAATAAAATTTAATCTTAAGTAAAATATAAATAGTTAAAATTGATATATCATATAATATATAATGAAGAATTCAATACTTCATATAGAAAATTAATTTTAGATTTATCAAATGTGAGTTTAAGTCAATTTCGAGCATTATAAGAAGTTTTTAAGAAATGCTTTATATTTTATATACAGTGTTCCAGCATTTTTGTTCGCCCAAGGGAGGTGTCCGCCTAAGAGAAGGATTTTTGTATAAAAATCATGCTGAAAAACTATAAAATTCGTCCCGCTAAGAGAACTGTTCGCCGGATGGAGCTGTCCGCGAGTAGAACTTTCACTGTATAACAATCATTTCCATAGATTTTTTTATATCTTACTTTTCCAAAACTCGTTCTTTTTCTGACGAAGTTTTGTGGAATTTCTAAGCTGACTAAAAACTGAGATTTCCAATATTTTTTAACGAAATTATTTTTATCTCTAAACTCAACTGCTTAAGATTTTCATATTTTACTTAAAAGAAATTTAATGCACTTACATTTATTTAAGCATCACAGACGATGGTGATGTGGCCGTAAGACTACAGAAATTTATCAATTTATTACTTTATGATGTCTTCAAAAAATGAAAAACTTCGGAACAGAATAATAAGATAATATTTTAAAATTCTAAAATTCTATTATTTAATTTATTTCCAAAACCCTTTAAGTCAAAAAGTACGTGTAATTTATGCGTGTACAAAATAGCAGGTGTTATGCACAGAAAAAGGCCTGTACGATGCACAAATACTAAAAATTTACTAGTGCTACTCGTATCATTATTTCAAAAATTTATTCTTAGTAGAAATATATTTATTTATATTTTTCTACAAACGCCTAGTATAAGAAAAGGGTCTTTTACTAGCAGCTCGCCGAGTCTTGTCTTTCTTACATGTTTCTGTTAGCCAGTTAAAAATGGTTATGCTCATTACGTAATAGACACGACACGAGGGTTGCCTAAGTACTAAACATAATTACGACAAATTTGATAGTTTACAAAGAGCACATTAAGAATCATTCTGGCAGCAGCACTACACCACTTTTAATGATCTATAAAAATAACAAATAGACATATGCGTTTTTACTCGTAATATTAACCGGATTCCATAGTTTCCGCCACCAACTGAGAAAAGCGTTTAAGCGGTGTAGCCCTAGTACACTGTTAGAAAAAGGCAATGAGTTTTCAAATGAAAATATGCGTATAGGGATTTTTAAACCACGTACTTTAAAATAGAGTAGAGGGGTCTATTAGCGAAATGTGCGTCACAGGCAGAGGGAAGCATTTCCGACTGGAAAAAGCATATATATTCTTGATCAAAATCAATAGGCGAGTCGATATAGCGATTTTCGTCTGTCTGTCTGTTCTTCCGTCTGTATGAACACCGAGAACTCACAGAGCTAGCTAGAGACCCCAAATTTGTAATGAAAATCCGTTCATATGTCAGACAGATCAAGTTTATTTCACCGCCCCGGAAATCGTAGAAAACTGTTTTCACATCACCATAGCTTGGAAACGACTAGAGTTGCTATATTTATACAGTAGGTGATAGTACCATTATAGCCATCTTTACCAAATTGGATCTGAATCGGACAACTTAAAACTGTGGCTCCCATAGAGCAAATCGGTAGAAAATTCCGCACTAGAAGTAGTACGGGGTCTTTTACAGTGGGCTCGCTCGACAGTAGCATTTCTTACTTGTTTTTACAAGGAGTCAGAGTTTTCATTTAAATAGTCATTAAATATATGAAACCTAAAGTTCTCTTAAAATGTAAATGAGAAAGAAGGAGAAAAATAGAGATATGGAGACAGAGACTAAGAAAGATGGAGACTGGGACTGTGAGAGATGGAGACAGAGACTCATGGAGAAAAAAGAGAGATATGGAGACCGAGACTGTGAGAGACGGAGATAAAGTAACATGGAAAGAGACAGAGAGAGAGAGGGAGAGAGAGAGAGAGAGAGAGCGAGAGAGTGAGATAGAGAGATAGATAGTGATAGATTGAGAGAGATGGAGGGAAAGAGGGAGGTGGAGATATAGAAAGACGAATAAAGAGACACAGAGGAAAAGCGAGAATCACAGAAAAAATTAATTTTTACTTGATGAAAATCGTAAATTTCTTGCTTTAAAAAAGTATTTATAGTTGTTTACTTCATATAGGTATTATATACCTAATTTACCTTCAAATGTACGAACTAAATGGAAACTTTGTTTTAACTAACTTTATAATTGAACTTCTGGGATTTGGGAATAAATATTGGAAAAAGCGCCAGCATTTTCAATAAAATACCGGAACAGGTAAATTACTTTCCTCCGTAGCTATAAAGTGGTCAAAAAGTACCAAAATATAATTAATTCATTAATTCAATAATTTTCTAACTGAGTGTCCTATTTATAGAGCCTAATGGGACAAATTTAAGTAAGTTTTGTACTGAAACAGAGTAAGAATTCAATAACGTTGGTAATTTTTATCAGTGTACTTACAAATTGCCACTGTAAATTCAATTGATGTTACGCGTGTGTTAGTCGGGGTGTTGATGGTGGCAGGAGCCGGTGTCAGAGTCAGAGCCAGTGTCGGTGCTGGTGTCGGTGTCGGACACTGAGTCGAGGTCGAAGTCGGTGTCGGTGTCGGTGTCGGTGTCGGTGTAGGGGTCAGTGGGGCCATTATCTAGACATTAGTTGCGCCTGCTAACTGCCTGGCAACACCTGCAGCGGCATCGACTGATTAACGCTAGCATAAGCAAAAGCAAGCGAGTAAGAGAGACAGAGACAGAGAGAGAGAGAGAGAGAGAGAGAGAAAAGTAGAGTAAGAGTATGAGCAAGAGACGGTAGAAAAGAGTTTGTTTGTAATTAAAAGAAATTGCTACCTGGAGCATGCCGAGAGCTGGTTAAATTCAAAAATATTGAAGTAGGTGAACAGTATAAAGAAAAAACCACTGGCAGAGGGACAAACAGATGAACCTACGAACGGACGGACGGACGGACGGTCGTACGGACGCTCCACCGCATTGTTGACCCTAATTTAAAACTATCAATAACTGCGCCACAAGAAACACTCAAAGAATTCAAGATTTCGATCTCGCGCGCGCAGTCTAAACAATAAAATTAATGTCTCCGGCGACTTTGGCTGACCAGCAGGCACTTAAGAGAGAACTCCCAGCTCCTAACAGAGAAACACCAAATAACTAAACAGGTAGCAGTCGTAAAAGGTCGTTAGAAAAACAAAAACAAAAATAAGGAAAAACAGCAAGTAAAGTAGAGCTACAGAGTAAACCGCACTGTGTATACCCTTTGTTATAAGGAAGCATAGGGGTGCGATCGGTGTCTTGTTAGACAACGACTGATGGGATACTTGCAGTCTTAAAGTATTACCAGTAAAATTGCCATGTTTGAATGTTGATTTAATTCTTTTTATTTTATTTATAATTTGCTGTATTTCAGTTAAATTTAAATTTTTAATTTGTTATTTATTTAAGTAGTTATTTTATTTAGATAAAAAATTTATGATTATTTTTTATATATTTATAACTTAGAATTTATATTTATTATTATTTTTTATTCCTGTATTTCAGTTAAATTTAAATTATAAATTTTTTATTTATTTAAGTAATTACTAAGCCTGGTTAAATATTATATTAATTTTTATTGATTTATTTCAGTTTAATTTAAATTGTTAATTTGTTATTATTAATATTAATTAATAATTAAGTAATTACTGTACATAGTTAAAAATAATAATAATTTTTTAAATATTTATAAGTTTTATTAATAATTATTAGTATATAAGTAATTTGTGATTTTATTTAGTGATAACAATACATAGTTAAAAATTAAATTAGAAAATTAATAAATAAATTGAGTAAATAGTGTAATTTAATATTAAAGAATATCGTTAATTTTTAATTATTTTGGCTTTACACAAAAAAGTCGATTTTTATATATTTTTAAGCAATTTCACGGTTTGATAATTAAATATTTAATTAATGAGCGCAATAAGTGTAATTAGTACTTGCAGAGGCCTATTTGGTATCTTAACAAAATAAGCAGATAAGTGTAAATATTTTTTGATAATATCAGATTTTTGTCTAAAACAATTCATTTAAAAAATCAGCTTGTTTATAGTTTTTTGTTGAAAAAAACTTCCAAAAAAATACAAAAATTCTTAGAATTTTCTTACAAGAAAAGTATTTAAAAAATCAAATTGATTTCTTAATTATCTTTAACTATAAGTTTTTTTACAAAATCGCTTCGTTTTTTGTTAAATAAAAATTATAAAAATTCGTATTATTTCTAATAAATTAAATTATTGTAAGTGTGTGAAAATGGTAAGTTTCTCTACCATTTCATGAAGCTATCTAAGGATAGAAGTTCAAATATCAAATAACAAAACATTTTGTTTTTAAATAATTTTTATATTTTTATATATTTTATTTGCCTTCTTTACACTTAAAATTATTTTCAAAAATTATTGTAGAGTATTTGTATTATATGGCCACATCTATTTTCATTGAGTCTGGTCAAATGGCAAGGGCATCCAGCAGCGTAAACTAGTTACAGTATGTAATTTTTTTATTTCAATATATTTTTTTTTGTGTTGGTGGTTGGAGTTGCACTGCGCCACGTCGCTTTTCCAGGTTTCCCGGGCAGAAAACGGACCTAACCTAGCTTAGCCTTGAGTTGAGTTGAGTGGAGTGGAGTGAAATTCTTGGGTTTAAGCTGCTAAAAATCATTTTTCAAAACCCACCAACACACACGTACACACATACACATTTAAGCCCCGTTGTGAGCCGAGTGATTCCCCAACTGTGACACATGTTCCGGCTGGCAAATATACAGCTATTTGGACAGGGTCGATGGCAGTCGGGGTAAGTCGGGAGCGCAGAAGGTAATAAACTGTGAGGACGCACATGAAACAATTATTATTATTAATAAGTTAGTTTTACTCCAAAGCCTGTCAAAAAGTGTAAGGGGAAAGGTTAAGGGGGCGTCGGGGAAGGTGGGAGGGGGGCGTATTATAGTAGTGTTGATGCGCGCCAAGATTAAGCATGAAAAATGTTACGAATTTCCCTGTAATTAATCTTCATCTGCGCTAAATGGACGCGGGCAGACACGAAACACACAGAGAGAGAGACCCAGGAACGCATGCAAAAGAGTTAAATAATAAGTACACACACTCACACACACACACTCACACACACTCGCACACACACTCGCACCCATTTGCACCCAGGCACTACATGGGCACACAGGAACTACCCTTTTGGGCCAGTGTCGCCAATTCGAATTGTCCTTTGGCTCAACACAAATAGTTGAGGGGCAACAGCTGTGTCCTGCAGACCATCAAAAGCCCTCTCGGGGGTGTACTCTCTTAGCCAGGTTAATGGCAATGCAAATACGTATTCGTAACACACATATGTAGCACATAACATGCATAACTGTCATGCACTGCGAGAAATTAGCAACTTGTTCTTTTAAATTTGGTACAGTGAAAGCTCTACTCGCGGACAGCTCCCTTAGCCGGACGAATTTTATAGTTTTGAGCATGATTTTTATACAAAAAAAACCTTCTCTTAGGCGAAAAAAAATACTGAAACCGTGGCTGTCCGGCCAAGGGAGCTTTCACTTTCACTATTTAGTTTTAATTATTTGGTTTTGCTAATTGGATTCATTTATTTTATATATAATAATCTTTATTTTACAATTTAGTAAGCTGCTTTAGTTGACTTAAAATTAGTAACCTATTAATTTAAATACTAAATAAAATTGTTTTTTTTTTTTTAAAGAAATTTAATGGAAAAGATCGTAATTTGGGCTTTTTAAATTTCTATTCAAATATTTACAAAAACATATTTGTATTCATAATGTTGTATTCATCGCTGTTAAATAGATACTAAATTTTGATAGCAAGTTTAGTCAGTAGAATGACACTTTTTCTACTTACCTACCGACCTACCTTAAAAGTTTAAGTAAACAAAATAAACAAGTAAGAAAAGTACAGTCGAGCACGCCCGACCGTATAATACTCTCTGCATTTTAATCCCGATTAAATTATTAAAATCGGTATCGGGATACTACAATGTGTTGTACTTGCATTAAAACACATTGAAACAAAAACAATCTAAGCATAATCATACATGCATCTGTTTGTTTGTATGCGAATACACATACGTTTGACATTATGACTCGAATTATACAATTACATTGGTGTACTATATGAACAAATGTCTAAAAACGGAACGAAAGTTGAGAATTATTGTTTTGTATTGTTGGAAAAAAAGGGACGTAGCAGTCCAAAATTTTAAATGGCAATGCATTTACACTGTCGCTAGGTACCTCCATACCAGAATTGGTGATCCTGGGTGCCATGGTTACTGAGATATTCGCCGAAAACAGCGGTTTTTTCCGAGGTGTGTCTAGTTTTTTGCTCATTGTGGGCGAATGGGGCGTGTCATCGAAAAAAAAATATTCTTGTATTGACTGACTAAATATGTGATCGATTGACACCAAGCTCGAACTTGTAGCTCTTACCATCTCTGAAATCTGTTTGTTCATACGGACAGACGGACAGACAGACAGACAGACAGACGGACAGACGGACATGGCTATATCGACTCGGCTTGTGATGCTGATCATTAATATATATACTTTATGGGGTCTGCCACGCCTCCTTCTGCCTGTTACATACTTTGCACAAACCCAATATACTCTTGCAGAGAGTATAAAAATACTTCATAAAATTATTGCATTATTATTTAAATTATTATTAATTGTTATTTATTTATTTAAATTATTAAATTAATTTTTTTTTTTATCTCTTAAGCTACATTTTACTAACTCTTTTATAGGCAGTTAAACAAGTTTACTTTGAATAAATTAATGAATGGAAAGTTTAACGAAAATCATAAACTGTTGAAAATGTAATGATAATTAACATTAAATAAGCTAACATATAATCTGAAAACACTAGTACTATGCTGAATTATGTACTCGATACTTTACTTTATAATTCTTACTCTTGATTAAACGTTTAACCGAACCACTCGTGACACTTATTGCTCTGGATAATATATGTACATACGTATAAGTTTTATCCCAACATAATCATTAGAACTTCAGTCTAAAATACTTGTAGTTTGTAGTACAACTTTTTGCTTTATTCTAAATGCTTTTTAAAGGCTTAAAGTTATAATTTTGTTTTCATTAAATTATTTGATAAATTTCTTTAAAAACCTAAAATTTTCAGGTACGTTTTTGCATCACAGTTTTTTCTCTCAGTGCAGCACTCTGCAAACAGCCAGCTTTTGCACATATAACATACTTATATGGGCGCAGCAGCAAGTGCCAAGGCTGCTAGCAATTGTAACAACAGCAATTTCTTACCATCTTATGGCCTCTAATTGGTCTATGGCTGTAAAATATTGCAGCAATGTTAACGTTTACGAATGGCGTAAAAAGCGGAATTAAAAAAACAATAAGTGGAGTTAAAGCGATAAAGAAAAGTCGGCTGAGGTGCAAAGAGTGTATGGGAATTAAGGGCAGTACAAGTTCATGTATTTGTATGGACTTAGTACTGTACAAAAATATATAATTATAGTGCTTAAAACAACACTCGTTTTTATGGATTAGTTCTTATTTTATTACATTACATTTTATTACAAAGTTATTTAAAATTCACGCCATCTATAAACTGAGCACTCCAATACAGATACTTTATGTTAGTTATAGATACTTGAAATTTATTGCCAAATATACGTAAATGAGTTCAGTCACCCGCGAAGCAAGTGTTTTCCTACGAAAGTATCAACTGCAAGTAATAAATGGTAACAGAAATGTATCTAAGCCAAATGAAACTAGCCATAAATCCAATGGATGCATATTTATGGTAGCTACTTAATATGGATAACTGGGCTATTTGCCTGTGACAAGCGCTTCATTTGGTGTGAATCTATTAATACGAGTGTATTTATGTAGACAATGAACTCGAATTTGCATTAAATCTATTTACAGTTCTTTCAACTGCACCCAGCAGAATGCTGAGTCAGCCCAGAGACAACAGCAAGAGCTACAGATACAGCTACAGCTAAAGCTACAGCTACAGATACAGCTACAGCTACAGATACAGCTACAGATACAGATACAGCTACAAAGATACGAGTACATAAATTATGCCATTCATTGACTACTGAAACTTATACTGAACATGAGTTGTATAAAAGCCAGAGCCAATAAACAAATTAATATGCCAATTTTTGCGACAATTTATGACAGTTATAAAACCGTTTATTTAAACGATAAATAAGCAAATAAATATTATTATTATCATTATTATTATCATTGCTATGCCACA
This sequence comes from Drosophila dunni, assembly GCA_018152125.1. Classification (NCBI taxonomy): domain Eukaryota; kingdom Metazoa; phylum Arthropoda; class Insecta; order Diptera; family Drosophilidae; genus Drosophila; species Drosophila dunni. Next base: position 9,019,692 of record JAECXC010004147.1, on the reverse strand, counting down.
ACCGAAAGATACAACATTATTGTATCTTTTCAGTGGCAAGCAAAGCGTTGACAGCCCATGCTGATGTGAGTTCTGAGGTGTAGATACATGACTATTGCTTAAATATTTATGTTCAATTAAAGGTGCTAAAAGGAAATTTAATTTAAAGAGTAATAAATTTAATAATTTGTACATTTTATTGGAAATTTAAACAGATAGATTAAAAGGCGAGCAATGCTTGGTAAACTTTATAATCTTCTCATTGTGTAAAGTATCTATCTTTGTTAAGTATCTTTTTTAATTTGTATATGGAGTGACAATAAATAAATAAGTAAAGTATTAAAAATATAAAAATATATATATAAAAAAAAAAAATATATAAAAATATGATGTAAGGGTTTCTTTTGGGAATGGCAGTAGTCTAAGATTTAATATAAGTAAAAAAAAATTGGTTTTTGTTTTCAGATTTATGTGAATCACACTCAAGGAAGCTGCCAAAAGAGCGCTAGGGGAGCTGAGGCGTTCACCCAACACTCCCGCATCCTACAAGATTATTAATCAGTAAATTTCTCTGCGACCGGATTTCAAAGGGATACCAAGTGGCCTATGCACTACCCCTTGGAAGGGCGTCCGGCTTAACTTAATCTATCTGAATCAAAACTAAGAATTACATGTATGGTAAATATAATCCCTTTTATGAAAATTATTTATGTTTACTGTACATAGATTTTTTTTTTTTTTCTTACTTTTATTTTAATTTTTACTATCTCAGATATTTTAAATTTAGCAACCTTATCTAATATATCTTTGAGAAAAAGATATTTAGCGCTTGAGTATAATTAGGAATAAGATGTCAAACGCGATTTTGTTTATTTATTTATTTATTTAATGTATTTATTTATTGAAGAAATTTCATATAAATGATTATCTAACTTAAGAAATTGTAAGCCAGACATATGTTGACTAGAACACTTAAGAAATGCTTAAATAAAAATTATATATATTTTTTGATGTATAAATATACTTTTTTAAAGTTATCAACTTTGCTCTCTCTTTAAATGAAGCCTTTTTTTTTAAAGGAACTTTTTTATATAATATTTTTTATTAATGGATTAATTATATTCATTCATAGTTTCAGATAAATTGAATTTTTTTAATACTTAATTATTAATATAATCATTAATTTTTATTATTAATATCATATAATTTAATTATTTAATTTAATGTTCGCGACTGATTTATGTTTGCATAAATAAAAAAATAATAAATATTAATTTAATGTAAGCTTTCACATCTAAATATTATTTTAAAATACCATTTTTTTTTTAAATTTATCATCTTTAGTCTCTCTTTTAATTAAGAAAAAAAAAAAAAAAAAATAAATTTTGTATTATAAAATATTTAATATACATTGTTGTAAAGCTTTCACCATTAAATATTATTTTCAAATACTATGTTTCCTGCTTTATCTGGAGCCCTTAAAATATTACCGAGCCTAACTGACCACGCTAGTGACAAAAGTAAATAATAAATGTGAAGGCCGCCGTACAAGACTTTGGATGGCTTGGAATTCGAATGCGAACAAGTTTTTGGCAAGCAATGTGGGCAAATATTAAATGTGATTTTTGAAGTGCACTAGAAACAATTGCGGTGAGTTGTTGAAACAAGGGGGTGGTGGTGGGGTGCGAAAGGGGGTAAGAAGAGGGGTAAAAATGTGGAAAGTGGAATGTGGAATGTGGGATGTGGTCGCCGTTGGCAGTTCGACGAAGTGAAAAACAATAAATAATGCAGCCAATTAAAACTTTGGCTGTTTGCTTCGCACGCACGGCAACAACAACAACAATAGCAACTATAGTAACAACAATAAAAACAACAACAATATAAACTATAGTAACAGCAACAACAACAAGAACAGCAACAACACCCACATGCGGGTAGAAGAGTTTGCCGAGCGACTAATTGACAAACAACAGCAAATTGAATGCAATAAAGTACACACTCTCACACACACACTCACACACACTCCTTTTGGTTGTGCATGTTATATAGTATGCTGGGCATGTGCATTAACAATGTGATTGACTGACAACAATCAATTAAAATCGAAAAATCAATGCAGTTTGGCATCTGAATGCGCCGAAGCAACAGAAAACTACAAAAAAAAAAAAAACAAACGGAGGAAACTAAAAAAGTGAAAAAAAAAACGAACTGAACACAGTGCATAAAAGTCTGGAGCATGAAGCATGGATTTTTATCCAATTGGAATTGAAAGTTGGCCTGTTTGGTTGGTTGGTTGGTTGGCTGGTGTGGCATGAACGTTGATCTGGCATGGACAAAAGGCATCCCAATAGCCACCACCACCATACGATACTGGCAGTTCAAATTATTATAAACTTCTTCACTTTAATGGAATTGTTATCAAAACACATTATAAAAAGCAACGAGCGCCAATAAATGCACTTTGTCAATGCCAATTCACACAATAAATCTACAGCCAGATAGCAGCTCGACTGGACGGTACACAGATGTAGACTGGGTCGCTGTATGCAGTTGATGCTGTAGCTGTAGCTGTAGCTATATAGCTATAGCTATAGCTAGTTCTCAGTGCGAGTCTGGAAAGTGGAGCCGGGAGTCGAGAGTCTGGGGCAAAGCAGTTCGCAGCTTGCAGCTTGCAGCTTCCAACTCTTAGCTCTTGACTCTCATTCTCTCTCTCTCACTCTCTCCCTCTTTCTTTCACGCTCTCGCACTGGCAACACAGATCCAGGAAGCCAGTCAGCCAGCCAGACAGCTGGACAGACAGCCAGACAGTCGTTGTGAGTTTGACAGCCCAACAGGCAACAGCAACTGGCAGTCAAATTGTTTCTTACAACCAAACGAATCAGAAATACACTAAAAACAAACTAATTTATTTCATTTCATTTACATTTTTTTTTCTAATTTAATTTTTTTTTCATTTTAGAAATATTTTGTGATTTTAAATTATATTAAAGTTTGTTTATTTTTCTTTTTGTGTCGACTGCTCATATTCTGACCATAAATAAGTAAAGAAAATTAATTTAATAAATAAAAAAAATAAAAACAAATAAATTAGATAAAATAAATAAATGAAATAATTAAAATACATAAATTAAATAAATAAAATAAAATAAATAAAATCAATTAAATAAATAAATTAAATTAAATTAATAATATAAATAAAACAAATGTAATGAATAAAATATATAAAACAATAAAAAAAACACTTATTTATTAGTTAATAAATAAAAAAAAATTCATTTAACATACCTGAATTAAATTTTAAAAAATTCTTTAAATTAACTTAGCTGAAAACAGTTTAATAATTATAATAAGCTTAATATTTAATTCCAGATTAAGTATTTAACTTGCAGAAAAAGGAAACCAACTTGTTAATATAAAAAATATTAAAATAAAATATTTAAAAATGTTTTGAAAGCATATTTCTGTCTAAACAATAAGGCAAATAAAATACAGCGAAAGCTCCCTTGGCCGGACAGAAACGGTTCCAGTATTTTTATTCTCTCAAGGGAGATGTCCGCCTAAGAAAAGTGATTTTTAATGAAAATAATGCTGAAGAAACTATAAAGTTCGTCCGGCTAAGGGAGCTGTCCGCCTAAGGGAGCTGTCCGCCTAAGGGAGCTGTCCGCCTAAGGGAACTCTCCGCCTAAGGGTGCTGTCCGCCTAAGCGATCTGTCCACCTGAGAGAGCTGTCCGCCTAAGGGAGCTGTCCGCGAGTAGCGCTTTCACTTTATTTGTGTAAAATACAGTAATAACAATTTAATTTAAGCATATTTGTGGCTGAACTATGTTTATACTGCTGATTAAAGTCTTTTTAACTAGTAACAAATTCCTACACATATAAAAAAACTGTCCTTGAATTTAAAGTCCTTTTTAAAACTACTAACAAAAATCTATGAAATATTTAATTTTAAATTAAATTTTTAGCTTTAACACAGTTACCAATTCGCTAGCATAAGCAAAGTATCTGAAGCTTGGATTATTCTGTTTGGGACATTGAAACAAAGCCGATATGAAACAGACTTTTGCCATGCAAGGCAGGCCAAAAAAAAAAAAAAAAAAAAAAACAGAAACAGAAAAAAGAGAGAAAAAAGTGCACAACGAGTTTTGGGTTTCATTTTCGAAGTTCAATCGTTGTGGCATTGTCTGGAAATGCTGTTGTTGCTGCCTTTTGGTAAGCTTCGATTTCCGGCGCACAGTTCACGCAAAAGCATCTTTGAGATACATTTGTATCTGTGTCTATGCAAAGCCATTAGCCAACATCCCGCACTGGCACTGGCATTTTGTGTGAGCTGCCAAAGCTCTTAACGATCAACGCGCAAACAACAGAAAATAATAAAAAAAAAAGGAAGGAGTAAAAAGAATCTGTCAAGAAAGCCAAATAAAAAGCAATTTCAATTGATTGCAAAAATCTTAATACTTGCATTAAATTAAGCTAAATTTTGTTGTTGCTGAGGGATTAATATTGTAATGCACGCATTTATGGCGGAAAAGGTGCAACAACTGTGTGGCATTGACCTCACTAAGCCACGCACTGCGCTGCTCCACTCTACACTCTTGGCCACGTGCCTCTTGGCCAAGTTAGCCGAGGTAGAGAGCTCCAATTGGCAGGCTGTGCAGCTTCTGCTTTAGCTTCAGCTTCTTCGGCTACCTGCAGCATCTTGGCCAAATTGCAGCCACGCCCCACAGCAAATTGCCACAGCTAAAAAACATGGCACGCACAGCAGTTGGATGAGAGTTCTTCTTGTGCTTCTTGCTCTTCTCCTGCAGCTTCTTCTTGCCTGCCTCTGCTGGGCATGTCAATTGGCAGCACTTGAGAGCTGAGTTTACCTGTGCCAAGATCAGCCTGCTGACACCTTCAATTTACTGCGACTCGAATCCTGTGTGCGGCAGTTGCAAGTTCCAAGTTGCAACCATTAGAGCTCATTATGCTTGTCCACTGCGGCCGACACTTTGTTGATTTTCTCAGCTGACATTTTGTGGTTTTTTCCATGCTTCTAACAAACTATTTATTCTTTGTTGTCTTTAATCATTGGACTGCTTTTCAGGCATACCCGTAGTGCGTTTAGGTAGGGTATATAGAGTTAGAGCTGCACCAAAGTGTATACAATTTACAGCTTACAAAAATAGAGTAACGGGTGCTTATAAGTCGTTACTTCAAATGCCAAGTCTTACCCTTTTTTCGACTAGTCTGTTTTGTTTAATTTTGTTTTTTTTTTTCGGAGTCGCCACGCTTCGTCGCCTGTGCGCCATCGTGCGAAATAGAAGAATTGTCTAAATTAAAGTTGAAAATTAAAAACTTCACACGCACCTCTCGCAGTGTTCCCCATAGTCAAGCTGAACGAATCAAATAGATAGTGGCAAGCAGATACTGTGGCAACAAAGACAAACTTAGAGAGCGATAGAGATACAGCGAGAAGTTGCAAGTTGGTGTGAATTGAGTAGGGAAAAAGCACCAAAATTAAAACAAGAATAAAAAAGAGAAAGAGGGGAAAGGGTAGGAAAGAGGCAGAGGATGAGGAAGACAGTGAGACCCACGCAAGTCGATTCAAGTCAACGCATTTTGATTGACGACAGTGTTAAAGTTTTGATAAGAGACGCTCGTAAAACACGGCCAAAAAGAAATTAAATTTAAATCTAAATTCAACGAGGGGCCACAAGTTGAAATGCTCTCTTAACGGCAAAGTTAATTATTTTTTACGCTCCGAATTCATTGAAATTGTTGGAAAGTGGAAGACTTTAATGTAGAATCACGCTTGTTAATTAATCTGTTGTCTCTTGGATCTGGGAGGGTTACTTTAATTTACTTGATAAACTTGGGATTTTATGTAATGCATTTCACTGCTGTAGGTATGGAAATGACATAAGTTAGTCTAATAAAGAGCTCATTGTATTACTGAAATGAAGCTAATGCTAATGCTAATGCTAATGCTAATGCTAATGCCAATGCCAATGCCAATGCCAATGCCAATGCCAATGCCAATGCCAATGCCAATGCTAATGCTAATGCTAATGCTAATGCTAATGCTAATGATAATGCTAATGCTAATGCTAATGCTAATGCTAATGCTAATGCTAATGCTAATGCTAACGCTAATGCTAATGCTAATGCTAACGCTAATGCTAATGCTAATGCTAATGCTAATGCTAATGCTAATGCTAATGCTAATGCTAATGCTAATGCTAATGCTAATGCTAATGCTAATGCTAATGCTAATGCTAATGCTAATGCTAATGCTAATGCTAATGCTAATGCTAATGCTAATGCTAATGCTAATGCTAATGCTAATGCTAATGCTAATGCTAATACTAATGCTAATGCTAATGCTAATGCTAATGCTAATGCTAATGTTAATGCTAATGCTTATGCCAATGCTAATGCTAATGCTAGTCCAATTTCAACCAGATCGGACCACCATATCATATAGCTGCCATAGGAAAAAGCTGCTGGGAATTCTTAGTATGAAAATCTCTACAAATATTAATTAATTATTTTTAGAAGTTATTTATTTTGGATTACACTTTGGGCACACCGACAACATGCAATAGTTTTAGTTATGGTTTTGTGATAGGAGGGTTGTGTGCTTGGGAGTTGTGTACTTATAATGATCTTGGAGATTTCATCATATTCTTGCAGGCGAGTAGAGCGGAACAGAAGGTTGCAAATCCCATGTGTCCAGTGCCATCGCAGTCGACAAAATCAATCATTTGTTGGATCTCCTCCTGTGTGTGGACATATCCATATTGTTCCATTATTGCAGACAACTGTTGGGATGTGATATATCCCTTGTCATCCCAGTCCAAGATATTGAAAATCATTTGAAATTCTCTGAACATTTCATGGCCCATTAATGGAGGCATCGTTATATATTAAAATTGCTAACTTCACGAGGTCGAAACGAAACAAAGTATTACAATTTTTATACGCTAGTAGAACTTAGCAGAAAACTACCAATAATTTAATCTATTGCAAATAATAGAAATTATGTGGATTTCGATGAGAAAATAATTGAACGAAAATATATTTTGATTACTTTTACTTGAAGCAAAAGTCTAACAGGCTACTTTGACTATATGGAATTTGAGTGAAGCAATGTAGAACTCAAGGCTTACTAGGATAAGATAAGCTTCCTAGGATCAGTATTGTTTTAATACTTAAAGTGGTAATGGGTATAGTAATGAAAGGAAGATTTATTCACTTCATAATAGCAATGTTAATGCTAATGCTAATGCTAATGCTAGTGCTAATGCTTATACTAATGCTAATGCTAATGCTAATGCTAATGCTAATGCTAATGCTAATGCTAATGCTAATGCTAATGCTAATGCTAATGCTAATGCTAATGCTAATGCTAATGATAATGATAATGCTAATGCTAATGCTAATGCTAATGCTAATGCTAATGCTAATGCTAATGCTAATGCTAATGCTAATGCTAATGCTAATGCTAATGCTAATGCTAATGCCAATGCTAATGCTAATGCTAATGCTAATGATAATGCTAATGATTAGAATATTTATAATACCAAGTCAAATAAAACAAAATTAAATTTAGTTTAAATAGTCATATGATGCTTAAAAAATTTGAAGGCAATGTTAACTTTAAGATCACCCAAATATAATTCAACTTGTCATGAGAACTCCGTTCTACAATAATGAATGCTGAGTGCATCTTAGAACTGCATTTGGCAAGTGCTCCACACTAGTACTCAAATGCCAACGGTTCGCTCAACTGTGGTCTTCTGCAGACTGTAGATTGTAGAATTCGCCGCGAGTGTTGTTTTGTCTTACGCTTTACCAATTAAGCAAATCGAGGCGAATGCGTGTTCCGCATACGCATCCAGCACATCCGTAACAACATCCGCAAATGTACTCAAAAACAAGTGAGGAGGGGGAAACCGAGTCGGAGTTGTAGGTGTTGAGGAGAGAGAGAGAATGAGGATGTCATGCGTGAGCGAATAAAATGGAAATGAAGGAAACTGAACAACAATGAGAGTGCGTGGCGGATGAATTACTTGAAGCGAGGCCAAAATAGAATTTGGTCAAGTGGTCAAATAGCAAAAAAAAATAATGGAGTGAGTCCCCCATCCGCTCTCCCTCTGCTTCCCTTTCTCCGTCCTTCCTCTCTTCGTTCTTCATGCAGAGTGACGAATTGCTGTGCTGCCCCTGAAAACTGAAGTGCAGCCAAAAAGAATTGCAGCCAAGGGTTGAGACGCTAATGGTGATCAATCTTGAGCGCTTGCATATTGCTCGGAGAGAGGGAGAGAGAGTGTGTGTGAGCTAGTGCGTAAACCGCTCTTACCCTCTCCCTCTCTCCCTCTCTCTTTCTTCCTTCTGCTTTTACGAAACATATTTCACATGTCTGGCAGCGCTTAATAATTTGACAGCTCGTTTGACAGATGAGCCCGCCTGAAATTCAGCAAGTGCAAGTGGGAGAAAGCTCAAAGGAGTGAGAAAGAGAGAGAGAGAAGTCTTTCTCCCTTCCCGCCCATTCCAATAATAAATTAGCCCAAAAACTGTAAATGCAATTTGGCTGGGAAAAAAAAAGAACAAAACGCAAAGTCGAAGTTAAAGTCGAAGTTGCAATTGCTTGTTGCCTTAATAGCCATTAGCCGGACACACACACACACCCATACACACCCATACACTCGCACACACTCGCTCACACTCGCTCACACGCATGAAAAATTGTCGAGAAACGCATTCAGAAATAAACAGCAACCGAGTACAACAACTAATGGAAAAGGCTTCGAGGTGGAGAGCCCGACTGTCAGAGACCCTGCGCATGCTTTGGTGGCAAATATTTAGAGTCGGGTACATAAAAAATTTGGCAGCTCAAGACGCTGAGTGAAGGTGACATAGAAGGGCAGTTGGCAAGCAAACAATTATGTAAGTTACTGCTGTGGTGCTCTTGGTACTTCTAGCACCTAGATCATAGATTTATACTTAAAAATCGGCTTAAAAATAGTTTATAAGGAACTACTTAGAGCTTAAAATTATTGTAAACAACACTGGTTATAACATACTCAGAAAAATATGCGACTAAAATCAAAATGTAAGGATATTCTATATGGTAAAAATATATTACAGTGGAATCCGGTTATAACGATTCCACTTAAAGCGTCCGCCCGGTCATTGCGACGAAAATTCGATGACTTGTTTGGTCCCCATACAAGCTTTATTTTCTTTGCTCGTTCCGGTTAAAGCGTCTGCCGGGTATAACGACGTAAAATCGTCGGTCCCTTGAGTGTCGTTATAACCGGATTCCACTGTATTTATATTGTAAATATTGTAAATACAAACTTTATTTTTAACGTATATTTAAAATGCAGTGACGTCAACAACACTGAAACGCTTGAGAATCAAGACTACGATGCCTAGTCGCACCGCAAGTCCACTCATAGGAAGAGGGATCCAAAGGCTCGCCCGGAGTCCTATTAACTCTTGCGAAACGCTGGGTAATATAGGCAATATGTACCATGTACCGTGTACCATGTACCGTGTACCATGTGCCATGTACCATGTACTAAGTATGTACTATGTACCTAAGTTAATGAAAGCAAACTCTCTGGAATGTCATAGTTGTGATTTTTTATAGATGATTTGTATGACAATTTCTGCCAACTTAAAAATATTTTTACAGCACTTAATTTTCAGGAGAAGATTTAATTAATTACATAATTATTTAGTATCTCTAACCCTTGTAATCTCTTAGAGTGATTTACAGTCAAAGCTGCAAGACAGAAAAACTTGGCCATGCTAATAAATACTAAACTAATAACTTAACACTCTTCATTTCGATGAGCATCATAGACTGTTCAACATTTTGAAGTACAGGGTCTAACAACAACAAAGTCGCTCGTTAAATGTTTTTGCATGTGAAGTTGCAAGTTGAAACGCGAAACGAGAGAACAGACCAGCTGCAATCTATCAAGAGGCAAAACGCCTGCAGACAAACCAGAAGGAAGCAGCCACATGCAACAACAACAACACACACATGCACACCCAAACACACACACTACACACCACACACAAACATGTACTGCTGGAGGGCGGGCGAAACGCGTCAAAAACTCCAAAAAACGCGTGAAACAATTCGCGAAAATATAAAGTTGAAAATGCACAGAAAATTAAAAATGAATAAAAAAATCCATGAAGCATGTCAAAAGTGATTGACTAGCTAGTTACCCTGTGTAAAGTTAAGTTAAGTTAAATTGTTTAAATTTCATTTAAGTAAACTTAAAATATTTTTAAATATTTTATTTGTTCAATAATTAAAATGAAAAGTGAGTTAAGCAGCTCAAGCAAAGTTATTTAGTCAAATAAATTACAGAAATAACGACAAAAGTTACAAATGCTGGAATTTCAGATACCCAGTAAATGTATCTAATCTTAAAGTCGCTTTAATTTTAAATAGCAATTTATGTGAATAAAAATATGAATTATGAATATGAGTGTTTGACAAATTAACTTTAATACATTTAATACTTTAATGTAAAAAATAGAATTAAGTCGATTAAAAAAAAATCAGTTTTGTTGAAAAATGCTTAAAATATTTTCTCAAGTTTTAAACTGAATAACACAGTTGTAAAAATAAAATCAAGTCGAATTAAATAATATTTTCTTCTATGCACTGTAAAAAGGTTAATGCATCGAGTTTCTTTTCTGTATTGAATAAAAGACTTAAGAAAGCGGTTATTTTTATTCAAAAATAAAATGAAATGCATTTTTTATTTAAAGAGAAAAGAAAAAGAATTTAAAATAAATATTTAATAACATTTTTTAAAATAATTGTTTCTTAGAACTTTTAAAATAAATATTTATAAGAGTTTTATTTGAGTTAAAAATAATTTTAAACTGATTAAACTTAAAAAATATTTATTAGGATTATCTTTTAAAAGTTTCAAAATTATTATTTAAAATTTATAATATAATCATTAAAAAACATACAACAAATTGAATAATGACTTGAATAAGAGCCTTAAAAAAACTTTTTTTATTTCAAAAATAAAATGGTTGATGTTTTTAATATTAATTAATAAAAGTTTATGAACTTAAAATAAATATTTAATAGAATTCTTTTGTTTTATGAATAAAATGTTTATGTACTTATAATTTTTACAATAAATATATACTAGAATTTTTTTTAATATAAATATTTCTTAGAATTTTTTAAAATTAATATTTTTTAGAATTTTATTAGAGTTATAAATCAGTTAAAACTGATGTACAAAACTTAAAAAATATTATTGGATTATCTGCAAAAAAGTTTTAAAAAATATTACCTAAAATTTAGAATTTTAACATTAATAACATATTATTTACAACAAAGCATGCCATTCCATTGCCCGTTAGCTTTCCAGGGTATTCAAATTGTGGTGGACAAATGGATTTATGTAAATATATTACTAATAAAAAAGAAAACCAGTCATTACAATTTGTTTTAAACGTGTCACGGCGTGTGCTCACCCCGTTACCCCCCGTCTCTATCTCTTTGCCCCGGAGTGTGGTGTGTGACAAATTTACCAATTAAATAAATGCCAAAAATAAAGGGATTAATGCCCAAAGAATATGGTCAGCTTATTGGGCTAAATAATAAATACTTATGGGTGCTCATAAAAATAAGAAAATAAATAAAAATGCTCAATAAACAGGCGAATAAAAGATTAAATTAACAAAAATATTATGATATACGAAAATGTTATGAATATTATTTCAATTCCGACTCTTTTGTGGCTCAACTCTAAGCCACTCGCAGCGGATTAAAGCCCAATTCCAAGCGTATATAAAACGCTATTCAGATTTTTTTTAATTTTTTATTTTCATTTTTGTTGTGACATTATGAAGAGCACCTGCTCCGCCAACCAGTCAAATAAATCCCAGATATTTTCGAAATAAAAAATTCGGGGAGCGGTTCATTGATGTGTTTCTCGGCATGTGGGTTGCTCACTTTGCGTTTAGTATTTATGGGCATTTATGGCCTAATGGGGCTATGCTCGTTATTGTTATTTCGAGTTGCCAAATTCATGTCTTGTGGAATTTAAGTTTTTCTTTTTTTCAACTTCTTTTTTTTTTAGTTTTTTTTTATTGATTTTTATATGTGATCAGAATGCGCAGATTATTCAAAGATTTTTTTCATTCCAAGCAACATAATGGCTTTATAACTTGAGTTATTGTTATTAAGTGATTATTTGTGGGAAGTTTTTGGGCATTGAAAAATTGTGGCAAACTGTTTTGTGGGAAGTGTTTAAAACTATGTAGTTCACTGGGGCAAAATGAGTAAAAGTTATTGATTAACAGGTGAATTTTAAAGGTGGCACTACAGTTGAACTAGCTGACAGTATAAGACCTCGAACAGAACAGAATGTGGTATGATTTTATTTAACCCCCTACTTCCCAAAACCGCCTGCAGGTGGGTAAGCTTATTTGTTTTCCCAATATGGTTTTTAAAACAAAATTGCTAACTTTTTTTTGTTTAATCTATTTAAGAAAATCACAAACTTTCATTTGGTACCTTTTTGCAGTTAAAAAAAAAAAAAATTATTTTCTGTTATTTGAATGTCATTCAAATTTTGTGAAAATTACAGAATATAATTATTTTTTTTTTAACTAGGTGCAAAGTATCACAATTTAAAAAATAAAAAAAAAATCGATTTAATTGTCGTAGCTGAAAAACAAATTGTATGTAGATTGCTGCATTGGTAAACTTATAAAAAATGTATCAAACTTGGAAGAAAGAGTGTTCTTAAGCTTTTTATTTGAGGTCAAAGTTTCAGGCGCGTCAACGTTTGACTCTATAGACCCCGAATCTGTACGATTCAAAAAATTTTTCAGAACAAACCTTTTTTTAAGCCATTACCAATGCAAAAATAAATTTGTTTTTCAAAAAAAGCTTGGGGAAGTAGAGGGTTAACTTTCTTGACTTATAAATATTTTTTTTTAAAATTGGTACATTATTTGAAAAAATGATGTTTTATTCTTATCCATACGAGCCACTGAAGCTCATCGACTCCAATAACAGAATTCAGCAAATTTGGTCAACAAACTTCTCACCTGTGGACTAATAAAACTTAAAAATAAATTTGCATAACACAAACAGTTTTAAGACGTTGTAATAAAAATTAATGTGCGTTTTAATTGGTTAATAAGCACTTTTGGGGGGATTAACTTTAGTGATGACGTCATGGAAACGCTTGGTAATTATGGTAATTAACCCTTCAGCGGGCGAAGATGTCAAACTTGTTTCCTTTTTTATGTTGCAAGAGAATAAATTCCTTCAGCTTTAAGTTTGTACACTCTTCCACGATTCATTTTAAGCAGTTATGTAGTAAAGTTATTATAAAAGTGGCACAATTCTCGAACACTAAACAAACAACAAAATAAATTTTGTAAAATTTTGATTTTATAATTTAAAAAATTTTAAATTAAAGTAAAAATTGTTTTAACCCTCTACTTCCCCTTAAAAAAAATTTTTGCATTTGTAATGGCTTCAAAAAAATGTTTGTTCTGGAAAAATGTTTGAATCGTACAGATTCAGAATCTATAGTGTCAAAAGTTGACTCCGCCTGAAACTTTGACCTCAAATAAAATGCTTAAGAAGACTCTTTCTTCCGAGTTTGATCCATTTTTTATAAGTTTACCAATGCAGCAATACACATACAATTTGTTTTTCACCTACGACAATTAAATCTATTTTTTTTTATTTTTAAATTTTTTTTACGTTGCAACTAGTTAAAAAAAAAAATATATATTCCGTTATTTTCACAAAAAGGTTCTAAACTCAATCTTTATCTAAACTTAAAGCAGCTGACATAATTTTAATTTAAATTGAATAGAAAAGCTTTCCCAACTAGTCACATCTCTGTCGAGCAGCTCAAATTGAGCTTCATCAACTTGTTTAATTTTGTTTTTATTTTTCTTTATCGAACTCGACTTCAAATGGATGGAGATGTGTGTAACGTGTGTGTGTGTGTCTCTGTGTGTGTGTATGATTACAGCAATTACAAGAATTATTGTTGCAAGTGCCGCAAGTTCGCATCCGAAAGGTGTGAAGTGCTTTGCCGCTGGAGGGACAGGTAGGCAGGTGAGCAGTGGAGCAGGTGGGCAGACGGGGAGGTAAATCAATTACGATGAAATCATTGTTCTTATCTTTTTGGGTCGCTCCAAATGCACGTGACAAATGAAGCTGCTTGTTGATCGGGTAAAGGGAAAAGGGGCGGGGAGGGGCAGAGGGGCAGTTGGGGGCATGGGTTGACTACACTTTGCCTAAGTGCGTCCGTGGAAAGCAATAAAAGTAATAAAAAATTGTGTGTAAGAGACGCAGTGAATGGGTGAAAGAGAGGGGGAGTGAGAGGGGGGCATTACAGGAGAGCAAAGTGGCAGCAACAAGAGACTGCGACAGCGACAGCGACAGCGACAGCGACAGCGACTGAGTCGCAGTTTGAGCCAGAAAGCAACACATAAATTGGACACATTGTTGATAAAGCGCAACTTTATATGTTTTATATGAAGCTGTTCATATGTGTGTCCACAACATGCACACGCACACAAGCACACGCACGCAAGTACACACACACACACACAAGCACACACGCACACACACTACACTATGGGTGTAACACTCTCAAAACAGATCAAACCAAGTTTCTGTTCGTTGTAATGTTAATGTAAATGTTATGTTACGCATAAAATGTTACTCGCCGCGCTCACTGTTAAGCTTACAGCACTTTAACAGCAGCTGGCTAAAGCACCAAAAGTTTACATTTATTTTAGGTTTATTAAGGTTTTTAACAAAGTTTTTAGCTTAAATTAACTTTGGTTTGAATTGTGTAATGTTTCTTAAATCTTAGAATATATTTATCAAACAAATGTTATGTTACCAGAAATGTTACTCGCCGCGTTCACTGTTAAGCTTACAGCACTTAAACAGTAGCTGCCTAAAGCACTAAGAGTTTACATTTATTTTAGTTTTTTTTAAGGTTTTAATAACAATATTTATAGCTTAAAATAACTTTTAGCTTGAATTGTCAAATGTTTCTTAAATCTTAGGATATATATCTGAAGTTAAGGTACTAAAGTATAATAGACAGTAAGTCAGCAGTTGAATTGACAAACACAGTATTAATCGATTTAAAGTTCTTTATAAATTCTTTATAAAGTTAAAGTTCTTTATAAAGTTTCTTCAAAGAAAATCATGTAATACATAAATAACAGTTCTTGCTATTATCCTGCTGCCGAAGTGATTTCATTTTAATATAGTTTTGGTCTACAAAAATTCATAATTAACAACTGTTAGTATAAAGAAAGGGCGTAAAGGGCGTATCTTGCGTGTCGCAATCACTTTTCTGCAAAGAACTTCCAATAAAATTTCAAAATAGGCAACTATTATGGGGCTCCTGAGTTTTTAGTAAAGTTTTTGTATATTTTTCTGAATTCTTAAAAAGTGCCTATGTGACCCATAGTGCACTGAGGCACACACTCACACACACACCCAACACACACTTAGTCAGCTTGAGCGTCATCATCACAGCTCGCATCAATGGCTTTCATCATCAACATTGTTATCAGCGTTGATGGCAACAACAACACTTGTCTCTGCCCGCGACGGCTATTCCAACACCGACTCCTACTCCTACTCCAAGCCCCTCGCTCACTCCTCCCTCTCTCTCTCTCTCTCTCTCTCGCTGTTTAACTGGCTGTGGCGGCTATGAAATTACGCTGGAAAATAGCGAAATAAAAACCAAGAAGAATAAATGCTGATAATGTTGAATGTGGCGCATAAATGCTGCTCAAATGACACACACACAACACACACACACAACACACACATACACTACACAGACCATAAGACCATAGACTATATGCGACATACGACATTGAATCGTCTACAACTCAGACTTCCAGCACAGCTAATGCGATGCTGTCTATGCAACAAAGCGAGAGGAAAGAGGCAGAGAGAGAGAGAATGAGAGTCAGCGTGAAAGAGAGGCAGAGATATATGAAACAGAGACTGGGAGTTGGACTAACGCGACTTCTGGGTAATTGAGCGTTGACGCAACGCCTTCAGTTAGTCGCTCTCTCTAATCTGTTGGCATAACTAAGTACACCTACACTGCAAAAAAAACAAACAACACATAAGTATACAGTAAACCTTGGTTGAGATTGAGGGACCAAAAACCAATTCAATACTAAATTCTATATATCAAGCGATTGGAAGGAATAGAGGGGCCATTTAGGTGGGTCCAAATTTAGAGTGGTTTAGGAGGTTTTTCTGAACCCTTAACAACAGCCTGTCTGTCCGTCCTTCCGTCTGTCTATGCGTAAACGTATAAGACCTGGATCTCGGAGACTATAAGAGCTAGAGCATTTAAATTTGGAATGAAAGTTCCTCTATGCGTCAGGCAGGTCAAGTTTATTCCAAATTTTTGCCACGCCCCCTAGCTTCCACGCAAATTATAAAAAAAAAATGTTGTATGCATACCAAAGTAAACTATTTTTACACATTAAGTGCATGATACCATTATAATTTTACTCACCAAGTATGACCCGAAACGGACAACTAAATATATACTAAAGCTTCATAGGATAAATCGGTCAAAATGAACTTATTTGTATGGTAAAATGAATACAGGGTACTTTAGAGTCTGCACGATCGACTGTAGGCTTTCCTACTTGTTAAACAAATGGTTGACCATTTTAGCATTCAATATAATATAACAGCATTTGAAGCTGATATGAACTATTTAAGGCTTAGAATGGACTTAAGATTAAAATAGCGAAGGATGAATAGAGTGGGAAATGGAGGGAGAAAGGGATAGTGGGAGACATGCCTTAATAAAAAGATTAATAAAATAAAAAAAACAATTTTCAACATTAACATTAATTCTACATTTAATAATAAAAACTACTGATTTAAATTAAAAAAAAAACTTTTTAAATAGTACTTTATTTTTTACAAATTTATAATTTTTACAAAACAATAAAAATTTCTTTTTTTTTCTATGTTACAAATTATTTAATAAGATTTCCTTTTAAAATTTTCTAAAATCCCTTTATTTCTCTCAGTGTACACTTGTCTTTTGTTTCGCTTTTCGTTTTCATTTCCTTTTTGGCTTTTTTTTTTTTGTCCTTTGGCACAAGAAATTTAATATCTGAGCGATAAGCAGATATTGGCAACAGCCCATCGAGTGCATCTCGAAGCTGAATTGGCCATCAATTTTATGAGTTAGTTTTTGGAAGAAGACGGCATCTATTGCGGCAACATGCTGTACAGTGTTGGAAAACAACGAAAAGAACTAAGATTGGTTTTTGTCTTTTGGTAGTTTGGTAGTATGAAAATACTTTATTTAAGTTCATTTTCAAATCCAATACAGCAGTTCGAGAGCTCAACGAAAATACTTGAAAAAGGTTTGCTTCCTTTTAGAGTCTGAGATTAAGTTAAAGTGCTCAGGAATATATGAAGTTGGTTTTACTGAAATTTAAATATGAGAAATTTAATAAACTTGTTGAAAACCGGTTTACAAAATATTATACGGGTTGCTGCAGAATAAAACACCTTTTTTTTTATAAGAAAAATTGCTTTAAATAAAAATAATTACTATAAAAAAAAAAAAAAAAAATCTTTTGAATACAAGCGATTGAAAACTAGTTTTAAGAAAATAAATAAGTTTAACTGTAATTTTATAAATAAATCATTTTATCATGATTTTTTAAAAGCAAACGCTTGCCTACTCGAAGGCGAATACAGTAAAAGCTCCCTTGGCCGGACAGCCACGGTTCCAGTATTTTTGTGAGATGTCCGCCTAATAGAACGAATTTTGTATGAAAATCATGTTGAAAAACTATAAAATTCGTCCGGCTAAGGGAGTTGTTCACCTGAGGGAGCTGTCCGCGAGTAGAACTTTCACTGTACTCATAACGCCCCGGAGAGCGAAATGCCAATCACCAAAATAATTTAGTCTGCTTCAGTTAGCTTCAGATCAAGAGAGCCTGCATGACTTCGTGAGAGTCAGCTGGCAAAGCCAGACAGGGACAAATATAAAGAAACGAAGTGAGAGCGCAAGGGACAAAGCCTTGCTCATCGTTTCGCTAACTGAGGCAGTTCGCTCTCCGAAGCGCAATGAGCGTTCGGCTTCTTGCCGAAGCTCAGAAGAGCAGTCAAGCATTGGCTAACAGAAAATCTTGAGTTTATGTGGTTTGCATATGTTAACAGCGCACTGTTAACTCGCTAACAGAGCAACCAATTGAATGTTTTGCTTGACATATCGATTAGTTTTTAAACTTAATCCCGGATTTAGAGGCTCAATGTGCAATTCTTTCGACATGAAAGTTTAAGATACTTGTGGGTTGTTGTAGGCGTGGGCGTGTCGCCATAAGGGGCGGCCCACACACATTGCCCAGCCCAGCCTCAAGAGCTGGTAACATTTTTATTGAAAGAGGTGTAAAAAAACCAAAAAAATAATATTAAACTATTAATGTCGCGTGGTTTTGTAATGCCGGGCCGTGCCCCCAAAAAAGAGACGCCCTAACAGCCGAGAGTCAAGACTGTGGAGTCTTAAGAGTCGCGAAATCTCGACTCTGAGTGACTTCTGGTGGCAGTTTGTCGTGGCTGCCGCTGTCAATTAAGTCAAATATGATCGAGTGTGCGGCGTCATAAATCTCATACGACTGTCAAATTTAGACAACTGCAACTGCAACTGCAACAGCGATATCCAACTATGGGCACAATTGTTGCTGCCACAACAGCAGCAGCAGCAGCCCCAGCAGCAACAGCAGCAACTGTAGCAACAGCAACAACAGTAACTGCAACAACAACTGCAACCGCAACTGCAACAACTGCCGCACTGGTTGCAATTAAGCGACGCGACGCTGTGGCAATTGGCATAATCAAGCAACCAAGTGGCAGTTAAGGAGAGCCCAATGGCTGCCCCTAATGGGAATTTCGATGCGAGTATCTAATTAAACAGATTGTCCAGTTATAGTCCAGCTACCGACTAGCGACCAAACAGCGACCGAACAGCGGCCGAACAGCGATTCCCAACTCCCTACACAGCGCAAAACTAAAATAAAAATGGGTTCGGCTGTATTTTGAATTTATTTAATGTTTTTTTTTTAGTCTATTTCTATATCTATTTATTAAATTAAATCCAAAATAAATTTTATGTTGCGCATTTTTTGATAATTAATCGCAGAATTATTTTTATTTATTTGCCAGTCAAATCATTTTTCCTAGTTGTTTACATCAATCAATTTTATTTACAGATTTCATAAAAATTATACCAAAAATTTTGGCTTCTATTTTTTAATTTATTTATTTCGTTTAAGAATTGCTTACAAATATTTTTAATTAAAATTTTTTTCCCCTTTCTTTTGTAGTAAACATTTAATTAACTTATTTTTTTTAGAATTGTTAAAAATGATTTTTTATTTAAATTTTTATTATTCCATTTTTTGTAGTAAACATTTAATTAATTTATTTTTCTCAGAATTGTTTAAAAATATTTTGTATTTGAATTTTTTATTATTCGATTTTTTTGTAGTAAACATTTAATTTTTCCTTTTTTTTAGAATTATTTAAAAATATTTTATATTTAATTTTTTTATTATTTTTATTTGTTATTATTTAAATTTGCTATACCTTTTAGTTGTATGTTGTTGTTGAATTTTTAAATTATATTGAAATGTGTGTTTAAAGTTCAGAAAAATTGCTTAAGTTTTTTTTTAATTCTAAAAAATTATAAAATTATATTAAAAAAACGCAGTACTTAAATAAATTACGTTACCTTAAATACTTTATTCAACTTATTTTAAACCCTTTTTTTAGCAGTGTACAGCTTAATAAAAATTGCTTACTCCCAAGCTAGTCAAGAAACATAAAATTGTATAATTAAATATAAATACTGGCAACTTGAATTGTTATGCACTAAAGTATTCATTTATTCACACTCCTTGGAGCTAAACGGAGAAAGGAAAAATATCAAAATTGACAATTTTCAGAAAAGTTATGGGAAATATTTTAAATGAATATAGTTTATACTTTAAAAAATAAAATTTATTGTCTGGATTTAAATTTTGTAACTTAAAATTTAGTAAATTTTAAAATTTGAATGTTAATTGTAAAATAAATTGAATAAATATGAATATGAATTATGTGACCAGGCCATTTTGGAGTTATTTTGTTAAATTGTTTTTAATTCTGTTTAAAGTTGTTTTGTTTTATTTAGTTATTAGCTAATGAAACTGGCTACAAAATGGTATACGACTTTTTACTTAATAAAAATGTGTTTTAAAATAAAAAATGTAATCTTGAAATTTTGAATTTTTTGTGCCAATTATGTGACCATAGCTGTAGTTTAAAGGTAATAAGTAATTAAAAGTGTTGGCCACATTTGAGATAGAATTTAACATAAAAATTTTGTTAACATATGTCTAATACTCTTAATATTTTGTTTAATTAAACTATATTAAATTCACAAAGTGGATTTAAATAATATATATATATATTTTATTTTATTTATTTATTTGACATGTTTATTGCCAGACTACGAGCAGTCGACACAAAATAGTAACTAAACTAACTTTAATATTAATTTAAATAACAAAATATTTTAAAAATAAGATTAAAATTAAATTTAAAATTTTTTTTTTCAATTGACATTAAAATTAAAATTAAATTTATTAACTAACTGGGGAAGTATTGCATTACATTAAAAATCGTTAGTCCAACATCCGTTGCAAGGCTTATTTTAGTGCCCAAAATACTCTGTAAAATTATTAAGTAAGGTTTATTCCCATTGTTAGTAGAGTGAAAACATTAATTTTTAATTTTTTTTGCCTAATACAATTTTATTCACAAATTAAGTAATTTTATTAATATTCATAATTAAAATTTTTTTAAATATATTTTTATAATAAAAATTAAATACATTTCAGCCTACTATTATGCTCAATCATTAATCATTTATCAATGCTCCTTAAGCATTTCTCAGCCAACGTTTATCGTAGTTTAGCCATCTTGTATCGTCTGTAGTTTATCGTTTATCGTTTATCGCATACTTATCGTTTATCGTTAATTGCTTTGTCAGCTCCAAAAATGACTATGAAACGAGCGCCAATAAATGCCTTTAAAGCAGCTGCTTCACTTGTCACTTCCCCATTGCGCATGGGTAAGGGGACGGGGAAGGTGAAGGGGAAAATTCAGCTGTTGTCATTTAACAAGTGCTCCAAACTGACTGTGACTAAATTTAGTGAATGGCTCTAATAAAAAAAAAAAAACAAAAACAAAAACAACAACAGCAAAAAGGCAGACACATAATTGAAACAGCAAAACTAATGACAAAAGCGGCCACTAACAACTTCTCTCACATTGTTGTTGTTGTAGCAGTTGCTGTTGTTGTTGTTGCTGTTGTTGCTGTTGTTGCTGCTGCTGTTGTTGCTGCTGCTGTGAACGTGTAAACAGCACACGAGTCACAACTCCGCGTTTCTTACTTTGAGAACGAAATTTGAATTTATAAATAGTTTTTCATGTGCATGTTTTAACATGTCAGAGCTCACAGTACGTGAATATATATATACTATATATATATATATGTATATATAGACACGCCTATGCACTGGGCGTTGGCCCCGTCATCGCGCATTCACAGATCGTTTAGTCTGTTGTTGCAACGGAAGTGGCAGCCACAAGTGTTGATGCCACCTGATGTGATTGTGCGCAGCGACAACAACAGCAACAGGTACATCAAATGCTGTTGCCCAAGATCATACACACACATACACACTCAGGCACACAAACACACCCTTCACAAGTGCTGTCCCTGAGAAGCGCATAGAGCGGCGTTTAAGAAACTAATTATTTGTTTTTGAACAACAGACTTCAGGTAATCGCGTGGAAATCAAAAAGTATTTAACTTGAACAAGAATTAAAAATCATGGGATAATAAAAAATGTAATATATTTAAACTTTAGGTGTGCTATCAACTAAAATTTTATTATTTTTATTTATTATGATTTCTTATTATTTTATTTAATGTCATTTTATTTCAGAAAGGTAGTTGTATTGAATATTTTATTGTATTTTTTTATTTTATATTGTATTTATTAAAATACTATTAAAATACCATATGTATATAAATAAAATAATAACTAAAAGAAACATGCCTATAATATATTATTATATATTATATTTATATATTTATTTATTTATATATAAAATCGACATTTAAAATGTATATTCCTTGTAAACTTAAAAGATTTACTTATTATGTTATAGAAATAATTTAGTAATCTTTAAACTTTAAATATGTTCTTACTCTTGCTTTTGTTTTCCGATCTAGACCAAACTTATATCTGGGTATGATACACATAATGTGTGAGCTTAGTCACTATAAGTCTAGTAGTTACCAAGTTATGATGATGTGAAAATAGTTTACTACGCTTTGCGGGGGCGGTAGATTAAGCTGCGCCAATTTAAAATTAGCTTGATCTGCTCGTGAAGGAGGCGGACTTTCTTTCCAAATTTGGTGGCTTTAGCTCTTATAGTCCCAGAGATCCAGATGTTTATACAGACGGAAGGACAGTCGGACGGACGGACATCGGCATACCGATTCGGCTTTTGCTGCTGATCTAGAATATATTTACTGTTACTGTAAATGTTGCTGTTACTGTTACTGTTACTGTTACTGTTACTGTTACTGCTACTGTTACTGTTACTGTTACTGTTACTGTTACTGTTACTGTTACTGTTACTGTCAATAATCCCATCAACTCTTTGTTAGAGTACGGACTTTGGACAACTGTGTTTTTAATGCCTGTTGACAGTTTTTAATTTAAAAACGGAGTTACTTCAGTTAAGTTATATTAGCATAAACTGGAAAATATATTTTCACTTAAGCTGTCAATTTTAAGTGAAGAGAAAAAGTGAAGCAACTCAAAGACGACAAATTTTGACAAACAAGTCGCTAAAAACTTGACAAAAAATAAACTTTCATTTTCAAAAATTGTTTTTAAGTGTGACATAAAAACATTGAACTGTTAGGAGGTTATGGAAACATTTAAATAAATGTTATTTATGGAAATAAACTAACAGTCTTTATATCGCTATGATGTGAGCCTATAGATTAATAGATAAATAAACATAACAATAAAAATAAATAAATAAAAAAAATAATATATAAAACAATACTAATAATAATAATAGAAAAATAATTAAATAATGGAAAAGTAAGGAAAATTAACTAACTTATTAATAAGGAAAAATAAATAGAGCAAACAAATTTTCTAAAAATAAGTTTAAAAATACTTAATAAATAATGCTTTGATAACCATGATTTGCCATTCGAAAAGTGCAGTTGATACAAATCTTGAACTACCAATTACTCATAAGCACTAGTACAGTGAAGCACACTTGTAAGGGACAAACAATGGGAATGTCTTGCTTGCTGAATCATTTGAACCAAACTGAATGGTGCAAGTGAGTGCCTTTGTTCCAATTACAAAACAGGCCAGATTTTCAAAAAAAAAAAAAAAAAAAAAAAAAAAAAAGTGTTTGTTATCCGCACATGCTGTGTGTAGTTTCGAATGCTTGAAGCTCCCAAAGACAAATTAAAAATTAGTTTTTTGGATATACGAAATGCACGTACGAATTTCCTATGTATTTTCAAAGTCGAAATTCAAACTGAGATTTTGATGATTTGAATTGAAAAACGCTTTTTTCGTTGACGTTTGTTTGAATATTTGTTGGCAATGCAATGCGCTCTCATTGTTATTGTTGTTCTTGTTGTTGTTGTTGTTTGTCTGCTGCTGTGAACAGCATGATGCCATCAGCAGATTTTGACCACGGTCAAAAGCAACCACTGCACTCTGGCAAAACTGATTCCATTTGTGGCTTAAAATAGCAGAATCAAATTAAATTGTTTTGTTGCTGCTGTTAACTGACTGTGCTAAAAAATGTTAAAAATATTTTACTAAAATTGTTTATAAAATAAATTGAGTAACCAACTAATCTAGAATACTTCAAGTTTTTTTTTAATTAAAAAAAAATATAATTTTATTTAATTCTCATAAACATGTAAATGTAAGTGTAACCTACTAAAATTAAAATAAATATGTTTTTTCCTCAATAACGGCTAGTGAATTTTTATTTGTTTCTTTTAAATTAAATAACCTTTTGAATTCTATATAAATTCCAATTATAGCATTTTAAAAAATGGAACAAAATGTTTATTATTAATTGTTACATTTTATTCACGTTTTTAAATCCTTTACTTTTATTATTTTGTGAAAAAAAAAATTATTTAAAATGTTTTGTTTTTTTAAATAATGTTTTAAAATTCAGAATTAAAATTTTGTTTGATTTAAAATATAAATTAAACATTCCATATAAATTTAATTTAAATGTGGTTAAAAATTATAATACAATTATCAAATCACTTTACTTCAAAGAATATAGTAAATAAATAAATGATACAAATAATTCCATAGTTCGAAATAATAATTGCATGTTTCTTAAAAATATAATTTAATTTTTAATTAAACTTTTTATATGTAAAAATATAAAAAGTCGATAATATATTACATAAAAAATAATTCCTGATCTTTTAAATAAAAATAGTTTTCTATACCAAAGAAAACTAGTAAATAAGCGAGTGGACTGTCAAATACCTTAACTTATATTTAGGCTTATAGTTCTCCCATTTCAAAATTATTTTTTTCCGAAAATGGTCACCCCCAGCCCATAGTACACTCACCAGTGCTGTGTGGACTTCAACTCCGTTTTCCACAGTCGACGTTGGAGTCGGAGCTGAGGTTGGAGCTGATGTTGGAGCTAGAGTTGTAAGTGGAACTGGAACTGAAGCTGAGACTGAGGCTGGAGCGTTATCTGTGCATTTAGTCTGGCCTTCAATCTATGCGGCGAATGAAATGAATTGTAGGTAAAGCGAAGGCAAATACCCAACTATGACCTGACCCCCCTGTGCATGCCACCCCCTGCCTGCCTGCTCCCCTTGAGCCCAGCAGTCGGCTGCTCTCCTGTGCCAGCTGGAAAACCTGGCCTTGTCTTGGCCAGCTTGTTGGCCATGGAACGTCGCGCACCGTTATCGCACTGGCATATTTGCATAAGTATAACTGCCACGCCTACCCGTTTGCCGCCTCCCGTTTACCGCCAAACGGCAGCCCCCTGCCACATTCCATTCACCTGGCCTTTAAGGGCAATAGATGTTTTCTGTTGTAATTTTTATACCCGTTACTCAAAGGTTAAGAGGGTGTGCTGTCAGTGTGGGGTTGCGTGTAGCTGGGAGACGTAGTTTATAGTATATTAAAATCCGTTTTAAATTGGCTAGCGATCGAAGTACTTTAGCTTAAAGTGGTCATAGATGAAAATGGGTTAAAATGGGGCAGTGATTGGAAATACTTTTGTTGTTTATTGAGCCATTTAAATTTGCCAATATTTTAGGGACAAAATTTTAAACCAAAAAAATGTTAAACATTTATTTTAATCTAGAAATGTTATTTTCTTTTTTTATATTAATTAATTAAAATAAGTTCAATATTTATTTTGATTACCAAATTTTTTATTTAAAAAAGACCAATAAGAAAAAAAAAATATTTTGAGTTACAAATTTTATTTAAATATTTAATATTATTTATTTAATAATTTTAAAAATTTATTTTGTGTTACAAATTTTATTTAAATATTTAATATTATTTATTTAACAAAGTTTAAATTTTATTTGGAGTTACAAATTTTATTTAAATAAATAATATTATTTTTTTAAGAAATTAAAAAAATTTTTTTAAGTTCCAAAATTTATTAAAATATTTAATACTATTTATTTAATAAATTTAAAAATTTATTTTGAGTTCCAAAATATATTTTTAATAAAATACACATTTTTTCTATCATTTTAATTATAATAAATAATTTTATAAAATTTCCGACTGCATTTAAATTAAATTTAGCCAGACGTTTTGAGTTATTTTGAGTTCCAAAATTTATTTAAATATTTAATATTATTTATTTAAAAAATTTAAAAATTTATTTTGAGTTCCAAATTGTATTTAAATTAAAGTACATGTTTTATTTATAATTTTTTTGTATAATAAATTCATTTATTAAATTCAGACTGCATTTAAATAAAATTTGGACAGACGTTTTGAGTTAATTTGAGTTACAAATTTTATTTAAATATTTAATATTATTTATTTCATAAATTTAAAAATTTATTTTGAGTTCTAAGTTGTATTTAAATTAATATACATATTTTATTTGTTATTTTTAATTATTATAAATTCATTTCTTACTTTCCGACTGCATTAAAACTAAATTTAAGCAGCCCAACGCGTGCTCTAAAGTCTAGTGTACTCCCTTTTCTACTTTTTTGAAGTTAACCGCTTTACTATTCACTTGAGATACTTTATTTGCAAGATACATTGGTTGTATTTGTAATGTTTTTTGTGCTTGTGTTGCTCTTTTAAATAATTGCCTGTATCATTGATTCATTCATTCATGCATTCACCGAGTACTCACATTTAATGCACTTATTCACACCCCTCGACATTCACAATTTTCGCAGTTTTTTTTTAAGTGCAGACCAATGACTATTTACACCCCAAAATCTGCATCTGCAACGGAGTTTTGATTCGAAATCGAAATGGAAATCAACATGGGGCAAACAAATGGGAATGGAGTGGGATAGAGGAGTGGGAGGGGGAGACGGAAGTGGGGAGTGGGAAGTGAGAAGCAAATAGCAAATGAAGCGAAACAACAACACAAATTCAAAACACTCAAAAGCAGTCAAAGCAGTTGGCAAATGATTCATAGGACTACCGATAAGCGATTCAGCATTCAACAATCGGCGTCACGGAATTCATAGTTGTGCACACTGGTACAAAGACAATTTGTATGCAGTCAATTTTATACATTTATTTACAAACATTTACAAAGTAGTGCGTTGCCCTATAGTGTCGGAAAAATGTAATGCACAACTTACTTAAAAGTTTATAAATTTAAAAGTTGGCAGTTAATGGCACTAAGTAGGAAAGGTACTCTACGTGCAACTGTACCTTTAAAAAGTTGTAGTAATTTTAAAATTAAAGTTTTTTAATTTCTAAAAATGATTTGGCCATTTCATTTAAAATTTTAACATTTTATAATTTAAATAGTTTAAGTATTAGTATAAAGTTTAGTGAAAATATTGAAATAAATAGTGCATTTTATATAGAAATTTTATAAAAAAATTAATTCTACTTAACCAACAAAAAACGTCTCCTTCATACATATATATATATATATATATATATATATATATATATATATTCTTTCAGATATGATAATTCAACCACCTTAGATCTTATTTTGCATTCAGAAACATTTCGTTATAAATTTTTCAAAGCCTAAAATATAAATAAATTTAGCATATAATTTACAAATTTCTTAAAAATTAATTCACTAAAACAGTTTAAATAATTCTTTAAGAATTTGTCAAAAAGTCCCAAAGTTATAAAATACATGAAGTAAAAATAAAATATTAGAGGTTTAAAAACATTTGTATTGGTTAAATATTTTTAAGTATTATAGATATTTAAACAAAATTTGAATTCCTAATATTTTTTTTCCGCCGACTTAACGCGTGACTAAATATTGAAAAATGAGTTTCGATTAAATTAATTTTTTTAATACGATTTGTACACAGTTTTCAACGTTTTGAAGTGGTCTAAGAAAGAGAATTCTTTAGTTTTTAGTTCAATTTGCAATATATTTTTTTTAAATTTGCCTTAAAATTAAAAACGATTGCACCAAAATATTGAAATGCTTTTGAATTGTAAGTTGACTTAGTTGCCATCGTAACCAGTGATCACTTAAATAAATAATCCTTTAGTTATCAGTTTATTTTGATATATTTTTTTAGAAGTAAATTAATTAAAATTTATTGAAAAATGACTTAAAATAAAGAAGACTAAAATATACCGCAACACATTGTAGTGTTTTTAGAGCTGTAAGTTGACTTAGTTTCCGTCGTAGCCAGTGACCACTGTGCGCTCTGTGGCATCGCCTGTGGCAGTTGCACAAAGTGCCCTTGAAAATGGCAAAAACACATGCTCCTCTTTTATTTATTTTTCTTTTTAATTTTTATATTTTGTTTTCGTTTCTTTTTAGTATTTTCGTGCATTTTTTTTTTGTTGGTTTTCTTTTGTGCGCCGTTTAAAGTGGAGTCGAGTGCGGTGGTGCGTTGGTGTGCGGTGGTGCTGAGTGGAGTGGAGTGGAGTGAAGAGGAGAGTGCACAAAAGCCTCAACTGACCAGACCACAAAACGGCAATTACGTCGAGTCGCGACGTGGCAATGTCTCCACGTCTCAACGTCTCCAAAATGTTGAGCGCAGTCCCCTGTGCCACGCCCCGCGTGCCTACCGCCTTTTAGGCAGCGGCGTCTGAAAACAAATACAATCATAAATAATATGATTATGATACATTCTTTATATGTTTTCCTTTTTTACTCTTTATTCCTCTTTTCTTCCTCTTTATGCCCCCTTTCTTCCCCTCCATTCCCCCTTTTGTTCCCCTCCTTTTGCTGCTTTTGTTTTGCAGTCGCCGCCTGGGACAGCAGACAGCAGTTAATGATGATTAAGTTGCTCATCATGATGAACATTTTGCGCATGCGCATGTCTTGAGCATGAGAAGCTTGAAAACCCTCAAAAAAAAAAAAGAAGCTAAAAAGAACTCTAAAAAAAGCTGCGTTGCTGGCATTCTGCAGATCGCAGTGAGAAGTCGGATCGAACTCGGAGTCGCCTGACAAAAAGAATGCGACGCGTTGTTGCACGCTGCACGCTGCATTTGCCACAGCAACAACAACAACAACAACAACAGCTGGTGGTAGAAGGCAATGGGTGAGGCGACCTTAGTGGACCCTGTACTTGGAAACCTGAAACTGAACTAAGAACCTTTGTTTCGTTTGTTCCGTTGATTCCTAGTGCAGCTATATGATATAGTTAACCGATTCTGATTCTGAAATGGGGTCAGCATACACCAAGTAGTGCTCTTAACACGTCGTGAGAGTCTGGTTGAGTTATCTCAAGTATTTCCTACCGATGACTTTTTCTCTACTCATTCTTCCTATGGCAGCTATATAATATATTTGCTGGATTCGGACTAAATTAAACTACATATGATTACAGTCAAAGCTCTACTCGCGGACAGCTTCCTCAGGCGGACAGCTTCCATAGCCAGACGAATTTTATAGTTTTTCAGCATGATTTTCATACAAAATCCCTTCTCTCAGGCGGACATCATCCTTGGGCGTACTTAAATACTGTAACCGTGGCTGTCCGCTCAAGGGAGCTTTCACTATATATACTTTTTAGGGTCTATTACTCCTATGTCTGCCTTTGCTGCACACGTTTTGCTCACCAAGCCCTATATACCCAGCAGTTATACTGAGTACAGGGCCTTGAAACTATGCACCTTCTATAACTCTAAACCGTTTCTTGCCTCCTTCCGCACCATTTTAAATGCAACCTCAATACTTCAGCAACGGCAACGGCAACTGCCACTGCCACAGCAACCACAACAACAACTATTCCAACGACAACAACAATCCCAACAACAACAACAACAACGACAACAAGCTTATTTCATTATCGTGCCGTGACAATCAGTCAAAACCGCTGCGACTGCGTTTTCGACGCGTTTTCAGTTTTAATACGCTGCAAGCGGGGTATAACATACTTGTGAGACAGCAGCAGCAATAAAATAAATACTTTAAATTTAATTCTTTGGTTAAGTTTTGTTTTTATTTTACTATTTAATAAACCCTTAACCAAAAACTTTTTCAAAATCTGTTGAGCTTAAAAACTAAAAAAAACATTTACCTGAAAAAATAAGTTTTAAAAGTAAAAATATTTAATAATTAAAAAAACAGCAAAAAAGTAAAATATTTAAAAATTTTTTACTCCAAGGTTTTACACTTTTATTAATTTAATTATTTTTTATTTAATGGATTTAAAAAAAAATTTTCCATAAGTTAAGTTAAAGTTCATAAATTTATTTTTCAGAGTTGTGAAGTGTTTGTCAAATAATTTGTATATTAATTTAGATATTTATGCTCAGAATTATAAAAAATTAATAATCTTTTTTAAAATCTGTTGAGCTTTGAAAACAAAGGGAAAGATTAACATAAAAAATGGCTTTAAAATAATTCAGCTTCAAAGCAAAATATTTAAAAAGTTTTTATTTATTTTATTTTTCTTAATTTATTTTACTTTAATTTTTTTTTTAAATTTAATTTGACAAATTTATACATAAAGTAAATGATCTTAACATAATTTTAAGATTCGTGAAATGTTAATCAAATAATTTGTATATAAATTTAAATATTTAAAAAAATTCCCAGCGACTTAAAATAAAATTTTAATAAATATTATTCCTGTGCAGGGTATATGGTCAGTCGGTGAGCACTCACCAGCTGGCTGCTTACATGTTTTGGGTTCGGTTTGGTTTCGGTTCGATTCGCTCGTCGTCACGTTGTTCTTGGGTGTTAGCAATGCTGTACAACATGACCGGGCCAACAAACATAGGCCAGGCCAAAACCAAAACCAAAAAAAATACAAAGTACGAAGAAACAAAAAATTCAACGCTGGCCAGTTCCACTTTAGACCTGGCCATGAGTAATATTTGTTTAACAACTACAACAACAACGCCCTTTTTTGTCGAGCCGCCGCCCGCACCGAGTTTTTTTTTTTTTTTTTTTGTTGGCCATTAGCAAGTTTTGGAGCGCCGGCTTTTCGATTTCTTTACGGCCCCAAAAACAATAATTTTCGGATTGGTATTTTGAATTTATTTTGGCCATAAGCCGTGTTGACCAAGCACATTAGCTATTAGCCAATGTGTGTGTGTGTGACAATCACACATTAATTTGTACATAAATTATGATTATTCATTTCAAAGGAAATCAAACGGAAAGTCAATGGGGAATTTGTTTACTTCGATCATTATTAGTTTATAATTAACATTATACATTAACAGTGTGATTAAAACTTATGAAAACAAATAAAAATAATAATAGTAATAATAATAATAATAGTCATAATAATAATAATAATGATAATAATAATAATAATAATAATAATAATAATAATAATAATAATAATAATAATAATAATAATAATAATGATAATAATAATAATAATAATAATAATAATAATAATAATAATAATAATAATTATTATTATAATAATAATGATAATAATAATAATAATAATAATAATAATAATAATAATAATAATAATAATAATAATAATAATAATAATAATACTAATAAAATTACTAATAATAATAAAAATGCTAATAATATTTACAATACTGATGATAAAAATTGTTATAATACTGCCGAAAAAAAAATATAATTAAAATTAAATACATTCATAAATATATATTATTTAGCAGACTTATTAATACCCTATAAAAATCCTTTTTAATATTTTAAAATTCATTAAATTAACAAAAAACAAAAACTACAAAAAATTATTTTTAAAACAAGAAAGTAGTGGAAGAAATGCATTTAAAACTTATAAAATAATAACAAAAATATGAATTAAATTAATCTCCTTTTAAAAACCTAACCTTTATAAAATTGATAAATTAACCCTTTGATTATGTTTAAGTTTTTTTTTTATTAATTGCAAATTTAAATATAAATTTAAAACTAACAAAAAAAATTATAGTTTACTGCGCTTTTATTAAATTAACCTTTATATTGTTTTCAGTTTTTTTTTTTTATTTATTAGAAATTTTATAATTAATAAATTATGAATTTTATTAAATATAAAATGAACAAAAGAAATCAACTGGGATTTTATTAATGACATATAATTTTTCATTCATTTATGATTAAAACTATTTAATAATTTCAAGTTAAAAATGCAATAACCAAAATTTGAAAATTAGTTAAATTTTTTATAGCCAATTGTGTGAACTGTGGTCAACTGCTGACTTTCGATTCATTTCAAGCCAATATTTAGCAGTGGAAATTTGTTTTATTTTATTTTTATATTTAAACTTTATGCTGAATACGCAGCTTTGGGCTATTTGCATTTAAGTTTGCTGAGAATTTATTGCTTTGTTTCTGCTTTAAATTTGCTTCGTTTTTCTCAATGACTTTTAGACGCCAGTAACGCCCGCACTTTGAGCGGTATTTAGGGTAGGTTGGGAGGGCGGTACCTGGGAAAATATGAGCAAAT
This sequence comes from Drosophila dunni, assembly GCA_018152125.1. Classification (NCBI taxonomy): domain Eukaryota; kingdom Metazoa; phylum Arthropoda; class Insecta; order Diptera; family Drosophilidae; genus Drosophila; species Drosophila dunni. The sequence goes on along the minus strand of JAECXC010004147.1, from coordinate 8,987,448 downwards.
TTTTCAAAAAAAAAAAAAAAAAAAAAAAAATGCAGCTGTTACTATTGTTGTCGACGTATTCTTAGCGTAGCTGTTGGCATTTTTGAGACCCTGTACTTGAAGGGAGTATGGGAGTATAAATAAGTTTTATTAAAAAAAAATATAAATTTTAAAACTCCATAACTTGGAAATTATTTCAGGTAACTAAACAAAATTTACATATGACTTGTATAGTGATGTTTATTGTAAGCTGACCAAATTTAGTCAGGATTGAACAAATTTAACACATAGCTCACCTAGGACTAAACGGTTGAAAATCGAAGGACTACCACTAAAAGCTGAAATTATTCCAAACAAACTCAAATTTTACTTACTTTGAACTGCTACAGGGCCTTTTAAAGTCGAGTTACTTCACTGCAATTTTTCCAACTAGTCGAATTTGCGCATTTGTCTGCGCTTTGCATAATTTTGTTTATTTTTTTTGCGCACTTTTTTTTTGGGTCAAATTTGTGCTGGTCGAGTGTTTTATTGTGCGGTTTCTAAGTAGCAACAATAAGAAACCCAATCTAGGCCCCAAGTCGACAACATTAACAACACAAAACGACCAAAAACTAAACAAAAAAGTTCAAAGTTCGTTTGTCAAATGAAAAATGCAAGAAAACAAAACTCAAATAAAATAAAACTAAGAAAAATAAAAAAAAATGTAAAGTCAGAAATACAAAAGAACTGAAGATCTATGCGAATAGTAAGAGGAACCATTCTCAGGGTCGATCATTCGAAATGCTAGGAACTCACAACTGATCTAATCGCTGGTACTGGCCAAGATTGTTGTTAACACCGGAGTCAGTGTTTCACACTGCCAACAAATTTCAATTTTTCGTTTACTCTGCACTTTTGTAACCTTAAACTGTTTTTTTTGTGGTAGGCAAATAAAAAACAGAATATAAAGAAATTGATTTGTAAGTGTTTTGAAACTATAAACTATAACTATAAACTATAAACATAAATTTAAAATATAGCATATATAAAAATTGATGCATTCAATGAATTTTTAAATTTAAATTAAAAATCAAATAAAACACACACAAAATGCAGTCAATTATTGTAAAGAAATAATTAATGAAGTTAGTAATATATTTTAAATAAAATGTAAATTATAAATTAAATGATTAAAACTGAATTTCATTTACTTTGAACATGGAAAAGCTTTTTACTTAGTTTTATTTGATTTATACACAAACAGTTAAATTTTGGCCATAAAATCATTGAAAATAAATTGAAAATTAAAAAAAAAAATTTTAATAAAAAAAAATATATTAAATGCAAGCAAGTCCTGTATAAATTAGAACTATTATATAAATCAAAACTTAAACGATGTTAACGAAGATTTTAATGAGTTTCCCACAATATTGTATACAAATATTTTATTTTTTATTAACATAAGAATAGTTTTAACATTATAATTGTATATAATTAGAATAAAAACTATTCAAAAATCAATTATTTCATTTTTCTATTATCTTTTTTATATTATTATTATTATGTTGTTATTTATTATTATATCTTGTATAAAATTTTTAATATTTTATTAATTTACTTATGTAATTTTCTTTATAAACTCTAGTAACACTTTTTACTATAATTTTTACAAAATGTGTAAAATATTTTAACACTTTTTAGTTGATTATTTCTTAAAATACGTAAAATTATTTTACATTTCATTTGAAATTAAATTTTGATTATTTCTTTTAATATATGAATATTTTAAAATTAAATAAATTTTTAATTAAATATTTAAAATACTTTTACATTTTTTAGTTGATTATTTCTTAAAGTTTTTTTTGCCGCTTTTCATTACTCATTTACTTTCCATTCTTCTTTAAGCAACATTAACTGAGTTAATACAATTTATTTATTTTATTAAATTCGTTTGTTTATTTATAAATACTTGTATATTTAAAGCACCCCCCTTTAAAAAATAAACACAGCCTTAAAGATTAATGTTCAGTAATATATTTTACGATAATTTCCTCAATTCAATTTTCTTATTAAAATTTAATTGTATTTTAATGCGATTTTTGTGGCTGACCCTTTTAGAGCGCATCATATGGCCCAAAAGGTCTGCCAGTGCTGCTGGTACCGTTATGCTCGCCAGTTGCCAGTTGGCAGCTCGCAGATTTCAGTTTGCAACTTGACGTATTTTTTTTACATATATAAATGTATTTTTTTTAAGTCTTTGTGTTGGTAGTTGTTAGTTGGTAGCTGGCAGTTGCCACTTAGCCTGGCCCCGTGTAACAGTAATCCAGTTGCAGCCTTGCCGCAGTCGAAGTCGAAGTCGCTGTCGATGCCGCTGCCAGTGCCGCAGCGCCACGTTCGTCGCTTAAGTCTTTTGTTTGCCACGCAGATTTATGTCATTTAGGCAGCAGCAGCAGCAGTGACAGCGACGCCGACAGCGACGCCGACAGCGACGGCGACGGCGACAGCGACAGCGACACGAACAGCAGCCACTTAGGTCCCAACATCCAGATTCCACAACTTATACCCGTTTTCCAGTTACAACTTCCAGTTGCAAGTTTTTTTGCTGCAAAACTCTTTGATTTTTGTTTGTTTCTTTGTTTGTTTTGTTGTTGTCCGTTTTGGGTTTAGTTGATTGCATTGCACTGCAGTTGTTGTTGTTGTTGTTGTTGCTTTTCGTATATTGGTACATTCCTGCGCTGCGAACCGGTTTTTCCACCAGCGTTGCCATTTTCGCTGCTAACAGAGCAGAGCAGCAAAATTGTTGCCCGTTTACTTCAGAGCGAAAAACCCGAATAAAAATTAAAAGAACTCTTGCAATTGCTGCTCTTGTTGTTGTTGCTTTATTTTCGTCTTTTGTTTTGGTAGCATATTTTGCAGACTTCAGCTGTCTTGCTCTCGCTCACGCTTTCGCTCGCCTTCCTGCTCTCTCTCGCTGTCTGTTAACGGCCTGCATCCTGTTGGACCGGTTCAGTTGAAGCCTTTCTTTCAATCGCCAAACGGCGCCCACATTCAGCTCCAACTTCCTTCTAACAGCAAGACGTTAAACAAAATTCCCTTTATAATAATTTTTTTTTAATTTTCCCATTAAAACGCATTTAATTGAAATTATTTAACATTTGTTTTGGCTCTCCAACAGCACAACTCCAATTTGCCTGCGGCGCACACATGTTCGATGTCCACATGCGTTCCACAGCGAACTCGAACGCATGCCGTCGCGTTGCTGCGCTGTGTGCTCTGTATGCGCCCAACAGTGCGTTAACAGACGCAGCATGTTGGCTGCCAACATATTTGATGCTCGTAACAGACGTTCGGGGCTGTTGAGCGCCAGCAGTGGCCTAACATTGAAATGTTAAGCGAATGCCGCGAACAGAAGCAAAAGCAAAGCCGAACGAGGCGGTCGTGTGCAACGGACGGTGCGGGTTTGAGAAACACAAAATATATTTTGTGTGAGATTCACAACATATAAAACGTTGCCATCAAACAACAACAAAGCGAAATACAAAAACACTCGACAATTTCGGTGCAATTGTAAATGCCGGTCGCTGCCTCCGCTCCAGACGTGTAAATGTAAACCGGTTTATTCTGCCACTCGCGACGCCTCTCAGAGTCTCTGTACGTGTCGGTGTCGCTGTGTGTGTGTGTGTTTGTGTTTTTTTACATTTTTTTTGTTTCTTCTCCTTCCCAACATACAAATTTTTTATTTATTTACACATTTTCGGACTGTCCGCTGCAGCGTGCATCGGTGTGTGCATGTGTGTGTGTTGTGTGTGTGTGCAAGAGCGTATGTGTGTGTGTGCTGACTCCCACGCGCATTTCTCGCCAAGGATCGACTAAATCGTCAGATCGAAATTGGAATTGAAATCGGTATAATTTCAGTTCAGAAACGCGTATCGAAATCCAATCGGAAACGGTTACGCGCATACAACAAATAATTTTTTTTTTCTGGTGTGTGTTCCATAAATGAAATTTTTCAAGTGCTCTAAATCCACAAAAGGATTGAAAAAGGAAGTGCAACAAATCAAAAGTAAATCAAGAAAATAAAAAAGAATCGCAAAAGTCAAAGCAAAAGCGAAGAAGAAAAAAAGAAAAATAAAAGCATACAAAAGCAAAGAGTCAAATGCAAAATACAACATATGCAAAACCTGTGAATTACAACAACAACAACAACGACAACAACAGAAAACACACACAAACAAAAAAATAAGAAACCAAGTGTAAAATCAAGAAACGCAAGAATAAATTAAAAGGCGAGGAGAAACATGTATAAGAAATAAACAAAAACCGAAAATGCACGCATGAGATAACGAAAAAGGTAAAGAAAATGTACAAGAAACAAATGCAATTTCTAACTGTTGTTGTTGCTGCTACGGCCGCTGCTGCGACTGCGGCTCATTCACTTTGCGTGGGCAAAAAAAGGGAAGCAAGAAGAACTGCAGTTACCTGCGCCTGTTACGCTATCTCCCTCTCACTTGTCCAGCCTAGCGCCCAAGAGAGGAGAGAGTGCAATTGCAGGCACTCGCTCTCACGCTGTGCATGCTTGTGTGCAGCTGTGTGCATAAATGCGTGTGTACGTGTGTGTGTGTGTGTGTGTGTGTGTGTGTGTGTGGTGATCGGTTCATGCTAAGCGTCGGTATTATCATATTGTCATTACAATATATCATTGCTGTTGTTGTAGTTTATGCTGCTGTGGTTGTTCTTTTTGTTGTTGCTATTGGTGCTGCTGCTGTTTTGTGGTTTTTGCTGCACCCCCTTAAAAACAACAACTGTAATAGCAGCAAAAAAAAAACAACAACTATTTTGTATGCACTGTAATTGAGCGTCAGGCCAATAAAACTCTATCCTCTCGCTCGCTCACACACACACACACACACTTTTTAACTGTGTTTTTGGTAGTTTTGCAGCAGCGCCGCATTGGAAAATTGGTTTTAGTTTTTAGTCGCGCCAAGTGCATGACATTTTAATGTTTTCTCTCTCGCTCACTCGCTCAAAGCAGTTGCTGTGGAGTGGGGGGCAAGGCTGCAAACGTTTGACAATGTTAAGTGCCCTAATGTGTGTGTGTGTGTAAGAGTGAGTGAGTGTGTTTGTGCGGGAGGTGGGGGTAAATGGACAGCTGGGTGGAATTGTGCAAGGGGGTGGGGTGGCTATGTACTTGTGGAACTTGGGGATTGTGGATTGGGGTTTACTTTTAATGAGCCGCAGCATTTTCAAGTGCTACTAAAATAGGAATAAAAAAGAGAATAATAAAAAAAAATAGACAACTTTAATTTTAGTGTCACACAATGCGGTTTAGTTCGCTGCGAGCTCCAACTTCAACTCCAAATTGGATTCGGTTTCGTTTTACAGTTTTGAGTTTTGCATTCGTTGTGGTTTGCACAACAGCGGAATTCTTCGGCGAATTTAAGCTAAAATGTGCAAACATTTTTCAAATCATTTTTAACATAACTTTTTGTGAAGTTGGAAATCTGTGTGCGATGTGGCGAATTTTTTAGCTAGTTTGTGCAAACATAAAATTTTTAAATTCATGAAATAGTTTTGTAGTAATAATAAAAGCGTGACAAATTTACAAAGCGAATAAAAATGTGATTTTAATATTTTATAAAACTAAGCAAATGAATATAATAGTAGCTAAATTTAGTGTATAAAGTTGTGGAGTGCTTTTAACTATTTTGTTTTTAGATAAATTAAATATTACACATATATATTCTTAAGCTTTTAAAATATTTAAAGCTTAATAACAGACGGACATGGCTATATCGACTCGGCTTGTGATGCTGATCAAGAATATATATGTATACTTTATGGGGTCAAAAACTAACTGACTTATCATTTAAAAACAGCTAAAAATATTTACACTTTGAGCTTTACAAACAGTTCAGTGAAGAGTTCCAACACTTGCAATAAGTTAAATGTAACTTAAAGTCATTTAAAGCACATTAAAGTCTATGTAAATTATAAATCAAACTTTTTTCTTATAGAATAAATGTATTTTCAAACTGTTTGTCAGTCTGTTTTCTTTCCTCTGTCTACTTTTATGTCATATGCAGTTATTTGTTTGCTCAACTTCCTCAATTCTTTGAGTTCTCATGACTTTTTCAACGACTTATTTGTATCGCAGTTTTTTCTTTGCTTTGCTTATGATTTGTTAAGCGCTTTATAAACGTTAGTAACGTTTTTATTTTTATTTTTGTTTTTGTTTTTGCCATCGAGAAAATGTCTTAAGAATCGTTTTGTATTTTTATTGAGATTTGCAATTACTTTTGACTTTATTCTCTTGTCGCAAAACTTTGCTTCTCATTAGCTATCAACGATGCGCGCTTTCTCTCTCTCTGTCTCTCTTTCTCCTTTTCTCTTTCCTCATTCTGCTGCTCCTTCCTTAGTTAAAATATATCTGCTGTCATTTTGCTTGCTTGGCTCAATTTCAGCTGCAATTTAACTTCTTTTTCAGTTAGTATTTCTATAAATAAATTTGTTTTTCTCTCTTCTTTTTTTGTTTTTAGGTCTGTCTCAGATTTCTCTTCGTTCTTCACTGTCTCCTCTTTCGCTCTCTGTTATTATTATACTTTTCTTTTCCTTTTCGCTTAACGACTAACGACAGTTTATACAACTTTTATTACCAAGCAAACGCGTGCGACAAACTAAAAAAAATAAAAAACAAGTAATAAAAAAAATATATAATATTATAAATGTCAGTTTTATGAAGAATTAAAAGTGCTGTCATTAAATGCTCTAAGCCAGCTGGGTCTCAGTGGCAGTAGTTAACTGATTTTCTAGTTAAAACTTTGAAAATGTGTTTTAAATTTAAGAAAATGAGTGAAATTATTAAGAAAAAATTCTAAAAAAAATAAAATAAAAATAAATAAAACATCATAATATTAAATTTGAATTTTTAGCTTTTTAAAATTATTTATAAATTAAAATTATTATAAATTATTATTAGTTTAAACCCTTTTTTCTGGGCTTTTTTTTTAGTTAGTTTTTTAGCTTAAAAAATATATATAAATTACATAAAAATACTTTTTAAGATTTACATATATTTTTTTAAGCTAAAAAAACCAACTTAAAGCAGTTAAAAAAAAGGTTTTTACAAATAATAATTGTAAATTCCATTAAAATACTTTTCCCTCTATCGCCTTCACTTAAAGCATTTCGCTCAGTGTATGCTCCGCTAAGAAACAACAATTTCTATTGTTTTACTAAAGGAAAATACTAAAATATTTGTTTTTCAAATTTCTCAACGTTGTGGTTTATCCTCCGCTGGGAAATGCGAACTGCGTTGTGGGAAGGAAAAACAGTTTGGCTCAAAGGAAAATGCTCAACTTACAGCTGTCCTAGCAACGCGACCAAAAGCGAAAAAAGAACACAAAAGGGGTGGCCAACAAAAGGGGTAAATACGGGTGGGCAGAGAGAGAGGAGTGGGAGAGGGAGGGGGAGTGGAGAGCACTTGTTATTCTTGTTGGCCAATTGGCAGTTGGCTGCAGTTTATCCTATTAATTGAACGGACTTGGCTTATTACCTAAAAGCCAAACGAAATTTTAACGGATATTACATTTCAATGAGAGTGACAAGTAGGGTTGAGCAGGGGGAGGTGGAAGGGAAGTGAGTTGCTGTTGATTGCTGATAAAGAATAAGGGCTAGAGGCTAGAGGAGCTGACTGTTAAACACCGTGTACTTATGCAGGTACAATTAAATAGAATTGTGTGACAAAAATATCTACTTAAAGTTGTAGTTATAGTGCTGGTATAGGAGTTTTAAGCTATGTATAAAGTAGTTTAATCGTAACTTAAGTTGGTTTAACTATAAACAAGAACAATTTTAATAGGTTGATTTAGTTGAGATATATTTAAGTAGTTATTAGTTCATGTGGGAGTGAAAAAAACGTGAGAAAACTTTTATAAATATTTGAAGGCTTTCAGCTCCTTTAGTCACCGATATCGGCTTGTTTGGTGTCTTATATAGCGAAAGAACAATCCCTTTAAATATCTACACTGGGCCACGCCTCCTATAACACACTTTTCCCTCCAAGCCTTAGGCATCGCCTTACTCTTTTTGACTACAGGGTCTAAAAAGGCACGACGCTTTGTTTATTTTTATTTCTGGCAATCTGACGCTCTGCTCGACTGGCCACAAAAGAGTTTTGTCATCTTTCCTCACTATCTCAACATCTCGCCTTTCCGCTCCCCAAACCACTCCCCTACCTCTCCCTCTACCCCTCCCTGTCTCACTGTTTTGGCCTGGTTTTCTGCCAATTCACTGCCAGCCACTTGACCAAAACATTTTCCCTTGTTACTTTTTTTTTTGTATTTTCGATTTTGATGGCTTAATAATTTTGTCATCGCATCTGCGGTCGCTAAACTTAAATAATTGTGAAACGGAGGTAACTTGAAACGCCTCGTTGATCAAATAATAGACACCCTGTAAGGGGGTAAGGGAAATGTAATACTGTAGAAATTCAGCATAGTGGAAAATGTGTCATGCTGAAAATTTATGACAATTTATTAAGAAATTTGTTTGAATTTTTAGTTGAGCACGAAACACAAGACCACAAAATATTTCCTAGGAATTTTTATGAATTTGGTTTCAAAATTTAACAAAATAGTCAAACAGAAATTGAGAAAAATTAACATTGATTACTATTTATTGCTCTGTGATGAATAACTCACATAATCAATGACTCAAGTGACAAATTCATTCAAAAAAAAAAAAAAAAAAAAAAAAGATGAAACAGAAACGTGTGAAAAAGTCGAATAAACAAAACGTTGAGAAAATGAGTAACAATTATTTTAATTAAAAATTAATATGCAAGTGCTTAAACTTAAAGTGCTTAAATCAACTAAATTGGTAACAAAATGGAAATAATTTAATTCATTCAGCTGACAAATTAGCGTGTGAATGAATGAATTGAAAGACGCTTGGAAAACAAGTTAGGCAAATGCAGTTTCAGAGACGATTTTGAAGACTTTTATAACCCCCAAAACTAATTGAAAACGATTTCGATGAACAAAGGAAATCAAAAACGAAGCCATGAAATGTCATCCAGGTTCGTTACGCTTTAAATTAGCGTTTAAATGAATTTTCTAGGCAAATTGGAGGTAAAATTTCAATTGATTGGAGATTTAATCTCCAAGTCAAACAAAAGCCAAAAAAAGCTGCCAATCAAATACAAATCTATCGATTAGCCAAATGGTTCAATACATAAAATATATATATAAACATGTATGCTTATTAACATGCTAATGATGCAGCTGATGATGATGATGATAATTTAGTAAGCTGACAAAATGAATCAGCGAATGCCTTAAAAATGTCACCCATGTGAAATCTCAGCAGCTCAAAACAAAAGAACAAAAACCAAATGTAATAATCAAAAAAAAAAGACAGAAAAAAGCTGAAAAAAAATAAATTGTATAAAGTGCTGTGCCCCCGACCCTGGCAACATAAGAAATCACAGCGTTTAATCATTTAAAAGCATCTTTGTAAGCCAAGAGCAAAAAAAAATACAAAAAAAAAAAAAAAACAGACAGCACAAAAAAAAGCTAAAAAAGCCAAAAAAACAAAACGCGGCGAATGAGCGTTCAAAGCAAAGCGGCCAAAAAGCTGCGTCTTGATCTGGAACAGAAATTCTTTTCACAAAACACGGAAAGGGCAACCGAATTGTACCAGATGGGTGGGCATGGCCAGGAGTAACAGCGGGCGGGCGGAGGGGGCGTGCCAGGGGCAGCGACAGGCACAGGCACAGTGGCAGGGGGGATGCAGACCGTTCAGATGACAACAAAGAAAGTCAGCTCGATTTTTATTTGGACGGCAGCTAAAAAAACGCACAAAAAAGTTGAAGTTACGATTGCAGTCCATGGGCGACTTTAAGATACTCATTAAAGATTTTAAAAATGTGACTTAAGCTGGGAAGTAATAATGGAATAAATTGTAGTCTATAGTATAGACTCTATACTAAGCCTGAAAATGCTTTTCGAGCGATTATTGCTATAAGTTATAGCTTGAAATTCAGTTAGTATGTCTAAAATGTTGACTACTTTCAATGGCTAAATAAACAGCACAGTTTTACCTCATTAGACGCATTTAAGCCTAATTTTTTAACGTTTCTGTCTAAGAGTACAACACTGAAAGCTCCCTTGGCCGGACAGCCACGGTACCAGTAGTTTTGTTCGCCCAAGAGAGCTGTCCGCCTAAGAGAAGGGATTTTGTATGAAAATCATGCTGAAAAACTATAAAATTCGTGCGGCTTAGGGAGCTGTCCGCCTGAGGAAGCTGTCCGCCTGAGGGAGCTGTCCGCGAGTAGAGCTTTCTCTTATATATATTATAATACTCCCATTTGTAGAAAATTGTTGTGAATATGTTTAAAATGTATGTTTGAGTTAAAATTACTAAATTAAATGGTTTTTTATCTGAAAAATATATATTTTTAAGCTTATTTTAGACTTATTTGCTGTATATTGCCATACATATACATATATAGCCTTGTTTTGGACCAAAAACTGAAATAAAATTGATTTGCTTTGAACATTTTAAACAACAGTCAGTAGTGACTACATCAACTCGTCAGCTGCTGCTCATCACTAAAATATATTACATGTACCCAACTCACCGCACCATACCTTTCCAAACTACCAGCATACCCTTCAGCTCTCCACGTACACGGTATAGCAACGGAAAAAAAAGGTTTCCGGCCAAGAGATTGAGGTCAGGCAAGGAAATGCGTCGCAGTAGGCGCGTGTCGTGCGTCTTCTGCTTTTCACTCCCCCCACTACCCTTGGCTCCAAACTGAACCCGGTCTGAACCGCGCCCCCGGCTTGATAGTAACGCCCCCCTTGACGCACCACAACCGCACTCCCTTCCCACCCTCCGTTGCGATATTGTCGTCGCAGCTGCGGGCAAAGTTACAATAACTTTTGCCACAGTTTAAGCCGCTGTCGCTGTCGCTCGGCGTATCTTATATCTATAGCTTGCACGCCTCCTACGCCCTCCCGCCATCCTCTGGCTTCGTTTTTGGCAGTGTCAGTGTCATTGCTACTCGAATGCATTTTAATTCGATTGAGTATCTTTTGGGCCGCCTCTTCTGCTTTTTTCTTTTTTACTTCTTTCTTTTCATTTCATTGCGGCTTCTTTCACTTCGCACTTGCCCCACCTCCTCCCTCCCCTCCACTTCGCATCGTTTGGGAAATTTTCGCAAAAGTTTCAACTTTATTTTGTAGTTTTTTTTTTTTTTTATTTATTCTTTTTTTACTGCGTTCTGTCTTATTTTTTTAAATGGATTAAAACACGAACAAAGAAATTGAACTTGAAGTTTTTTTCTGCGTTTCTTTTTGTGTAATTTTCTTAAAAATGTATTTTTTTTTTTGTCGCTCAAAAGTCATGGTTCAAATGGACAAAACTAAAACTATTTGCTAAAAAAATGGGATTGGAATATTTGCGTATTCTTTAAAGTAAATAAATTAAGACAAAAAAATTGGGAACAATTAAATTAAGATTAATAAAAATTGCCTAAGAAAACATGGTATATTTTTTAAAACCTTGTGGGAAATAATCAAATTAAGATAAATAAAAATTGCATGAGAAAACAAAGCGATTTTTGTCTGTGGATTTTTAATAATTTTTGTGTATGAAATTATTTTATAAAATTGTTTAAATAAGCTTTAATAAACTAACCAGATATAGATACAATAAAATTAATCTCTAGATATTTTATTAATTAATAAAGTAAAAGTTGTTTTAAATGTAATAATTGACAAACAAATTTAAAGATAGAAAATATTTCAAAGAACTTAAAATTATTTTAGGAAGCCAAACAATTTGTATGACTCATATATAAAATTTAAAAAAATATTTTACGGGGAAAATAATTTAATTATTTATTTGTTGTTAAATTTCTGGGCTTTGGAATTCTGAAAACTCCATTGTTATACCTATAAAGAAAGTTGAAAGAAAATATATCTCGTAACTTAAAATTATTTTAGGATGCAAAAAAATTTGTATGACTCATATATAAAATTTTAAAAATATTTTACGTTGTGAATAATTTATTTAGTTATTTTTATGCTAAAATTCTGATCTTTGGACTTTTGAAAATTCCATTGTTATACCTAGAACAGCTATAAATATTTTAAATTTATTCCCATGTAAAATTTGAATCTCAAGTAAACAAAATTCAAACTAAAAAATAAAAAAATTAATGCTTTTTGTATCTTTTTGGTTTCATCTTACAGGTAACTTGAGCTACAACAAAGACACACAAAAAAACTAAGCTAAAAAATGGAATAAAAATTGTAAAGAAAGAAAAAGTGAAGGAGGCTACGAAGAGAGAGAGACGGAGAGTGAGAGAGAGCGAGAGAGATAGAGAGTGGGAAAAGTCATTTGCAGCAAAGGTAAGTGGACAGTGGGCAGGTGGTCTGATATCTTGAGACTGCGACTGAGACTGTTTAGAATTGCCACCTGTTGTCAACCAACAGCGACGGGGGCGCCATTTGCCATTTGCCACTTACCACTTACCAGTTGGCCAGTTTGCCAGTTAGCCCCGTTTACCCCGTCTTAGCCCAGTTGCTACTTGTCAGTTGTTGGTTGTTCGTTGTTTGGTTGTTTGGCAGTTCAGTTCCCAGTTCCCAGTTCACAGCTCCCCGTTGCCCGTTGCCAGTTGGCGTTCTCTGTATCTGTATCTTCGTTTGGTGTTTTTAGTATCTTTGGCGCCGCTTTGTTTGCTTCGGGCTCTATCTAATGGCCAAAGCTAAGCACACGTCAAAAGTGAGCGCAAAAGTTTGCGCTTCAACTTGTTCGCGTTCGCGTTCTTGTTGTTCTCGTTCTTATTCAGCGTCTTTGTCGTGTTGTTTTTGCTGCTTTTTGGTATACCCGTTAAACGTGCTACATTTTGGGTTGCATTAGTTAGGCATTAGGGGTACAGAGGTACTAGAAGTACAGAGGTACTAGAGGTACAGAGGTACTAGAGGTACAGAGGTACTAGAGGTACTAGAGGTACTAGAGGTACAGAGGTGCTAGAGGTACATTAGGTACAGATAGGAAAACCTAGCCAAACGTAGCTTAAAATCACTTTAACCACTTGTGTTTTGTTTATGAATTAAAAAGTATATAAAAAGGCTGAAGTAAATAGATTTAGTGAGATATATTTTACGGCATCTTATAGCATAATATAAATAAATATAAATATATTTTATGGAAGTTTTACTGATAGCATATAATTTAAAAATCCATTCATTTTTTTTTATTTATTTATTTATTTTATTTATTGTCTGACTATAAGCAGTCGACACAAAAAGAAAAATGAATTAAATTAATGTAATTAAATGTAAGAAAATAATTAAAAATAAGATTTACTTTTAAATTTAAAAACAAAAGAAAAAAAAAGTTTTGATATTTACATTATTATTTACATTTAAGTTTAATTAATGGACTTAACTTACTGGGGAAGTATTAAAAAAATTAAAAAACATTTTAGTAAAGAATTATTTTTTATGGCGCTTTGTGTATTTTTTAATGAGCTGCTAATATTTAATTATTATTTTATTATTATATTACATATATCTAATGTTTGTTTGACATAAATTAAATAATTCCCTTAAGTCCTGTAATACAAAAAATTCAATTAAAATCCTCTGTTATAAGTAAACCCCAGTCTTACTTTTCGCCTAGAATTCAACAAGCTGTTTTCTGCCTATAAAACAGACAGTAAAAAATTAAAAATAAATATCAAGTACTGCCAAAGGCTTACAATTTTATATAATATAGAATTTAAAATTATTTGCCAAGCTATGAAAAGTTTAAAAACTTTAAAATCAACACTTAAGATGGCACTAGTAATAATAATAAAATAAAGAAAATAAACTAAGAGCTATGCTAAAGTATTAACACCGTTTTAAGCTAAATTTTACCTCATGTTATTTACCACTTTACTCTGCTTCAATAAAAGCAAGAAAACTTTTTAGCACTGCTTATTCCCAACCAACTTACTAACGGGTATTCCAGAGTCGCTCACACCTTTTTCTGCGCACTGTTGTTGCTCTTAAGCTGCTGTTAAATGGACCGCTGCTGACATCCGTTCGTTCTCCTTGTCTTTTGTTGTTATGTTTTGGCTTCACATTTTGTATCTTTAAGTTACTTTTGTGGTCCGTCGGTCCATCGGACCGTCTGTCTTGCTGCATTTTGCGCTCTGAACTTTTGCCACAGCTTCCCGCAGATGTTTTGCTGCTCTTTTTTTTTGTATTTATTTATTTTTTTTTTTACTATCGCAACTTTGCATCTCTAGCATTTTGCTGTCTTTTTCTTTTCTTCTTCTTTTTCAACTCTTTTTTTATATCTCTACAAAGCTGAATTTTTCGCGCGCTGCATGAAATTTAAGCACGAAAAGCGCTTAAAACAATTCTTGCAATATGATGATCATTAATTATTTCATTTGATTTCATTTACCATAAATACCACAAAAAGACAACAAATTATTTTGATTTCATTTCAGTTGAGTTTAAATTCCTCAAAAATGTATCTGGCTATCTTTAAATGTGGGAAATTTGTATACCCGTTAGTAGTAGGTCGTGGTAGGGCATGCTGGGGTATAGCAGAGAGTATATACTATGTACATAAGATACTATTGGTAAGATAGTATCTTGTCTTATACATCTTACATACTATGTATATAAGATACTATTCGACTGGCTCTAAAAATTGGAATTTTGTTTGCTGATGAATTTTAAGAGTAAAAGAAACGGTTGAAAATCGCTCTAAAGTAAAGCCGAAATCATATCTGATTTACCTATATAAATTCCTTATCTAAAATCATTTACTAACACTGCTTAATGGGTATTTTAAGGTCACTCCTTGCCTTTACCATTTCTACTTGATTTTTTCACATTTGCATATCACTCGAGAGAATTTCTGGTTGTTGTCTCTTTGTTCACTTAATGGCCAGCTGACCTCTCGCTCCTGGAGGGGTCAGGGTTCAGGAATCAAAGCAACCCGTGCATCAGTCACTTTGGTCATGCCTAGAGATAAAGTCGGTATCTATCGAGAGTCACTTTTCCTATCCCAAACTTATCTCATCGCTATCTAACTCATTCTTTAGTCGAGTATTTGCTGAATTAGTTCAATTACCAATTCGATTACATGTGTAATTATGTGTGCCGTACTCGTAGCCGTACCCGCAGCCGTACCTATGTCAATACCTTGGCAATTAGCATGTGCATGTTATGGAAAAAATAGTTGATTTTTTGTAAGCCAACAAACGAAAAAAAACCTTACAAATTATATGGAAATTTCATTTGCATTTCATTTTGTTTTTCTCGATTTTCTTTTTACGTTCCTCCCCTTTTTTTTGTACCTTTTTTCAGGTGTTGTTTACCTGATTTTCCATAACAATAGGTAGTTCGTGATTTACATACGATTGTAAGCGATGTGAAATTCAGTTTCAAATAACTGAATATTTCCAAGTTTTCTTTTTTTGGGGCTGCCAACTTGTTGCAAACATGATTTATGCTCGGAAGTTTAGGCTAAAGATTTTTTTTGACTTTTTTGCCTACATTTTGGCAACTTTAGTGCGCCTAGACTAATAACGGGGTCTCCTACAGTCGGTTCACACACCTGTAGACCGTTTTTTCTATAACTTTTTGTGGGTTATGCAAATCGGCATCAGATAAACTTTTATTTGGAAAATAGTCCAAATAATAACAGCTAGGTTGACCCTGCTTATCGGTTTTTCTCACTTTTGAAGACCCTGTAGTGGGAGGGGTGTCTAAGGTTTGTGGGAAAGTGGGTTTAAGCAGTGGAAGTTGGTGGGTAATTGAAGAATTTCAGAATAATCAGCTTTGGTTGGTGTTATACATTGATTACGCGGTCTTTTACAGTCGCTTAGCTCGCTTGTTACCTTTCCCACTTGTTTCCCTCACAGTTTGCTCCCCCTGCCTTCCCTTTCGTTTCCTTTGTTGTGCCTCAAACGCACTTTACTCATCGAACCATTCAAATTTAAATCAATTTGATTCTGATTAGCCACACACGCAGTTTCTCCAACTGTTTTGTCGTTTGAATTTTGGAATCTCAGTTCTTTTCTGTGGTCTCTTTATATTTGTCTTTCATTTTTTTGTCAGTCATTTTGGAGTTACAGATGTGTGTTTTGTACCTACTACACCTAGTAAATAAATTAGTTTTTTATTATTTGAGAACTGGTTTCTTTTGCTGCCTTTTACACACCAGCGCGACTCCCGATGCCCGTTGCCCGTTGCCCGATTCTTCGATATTCCAATTCCGACTCCGAGTCGGAGTCGAACTCAAACTCGGACTTCAGGCAGGTTAAAAATTCTTCACAGTTCGCTGACAGAACCTGTTTAGAGTCCGGTTCTCTAGGGTTTGCATACACACTTGTAAATGTACTACATAAATATATACACACATATATACACAGGTATATGTGTGTGTTTAGTGTATGCCAGGTTTTGCCTGTTTGCTTTCTTAACACTTTCATGATTTGAATTTCAAAGTCTTGACTCCTCTCGACTCCTCGACTGATCGACTTGTGAGTCAAGTTGTAAAATCAATTAAATTGAGGCCTCATAAATTGTTAATCATTCGATAGTTGCTTCCTTTCGGCCTCACAAATTTATGAAAAATATTACGGTGGTACAAAAAGACAAAAAAGTGTGGAAAAAAAAGCTATTCGCTCTGTTTGTTCGCGTTGTGGTGACTCTTTCGCCTCTGCTGCTTCTTGTTGTTATTGAAGTTTATGCGCCGTGTCTAATGACAGTTTTGTAGTCATTAAATGTAATATATAGCCCCTCACACACACACACACACACAAACACACACACACACACTCACACACAAACACTCTCTATGTTTCTGTGTAAATTCTATAAAATATGCAATGTTTTTTAGGCTCGTTGCGCATCTGTGCCAATTTCTTCATGTTGTGAAAGGACAAATTTGCAATTAAATGTTGCCCATAAATTAAATGGCGTTTGGGTCAACAATAAATATATGGCAAATAAAAGAGCACAACAAAAATGAAAATACAACAACAAAAACCAACAATAACAAGCACAAAAGAAGCGTAAAACAAATTTTATTATAGTTAATTTTTATAGAAAAATCAAGTTACTCTACAAAGCTTGTGGCCTGTGTGCTATTTAAGTGACTTGAATGGGGAATACTGTTTTTGATTATATGAAATAAATGTTTTTGAATATGAATTTTGATTATTATTTTATTCCATTCTTTTTAAATAGGAAATACTGTTCGGATTTTATAAAATATATTTTATTAAATTTTTTATTCAATTATTTTTTCTTTCCATTCTATTTAAAAACATTTAAATAAATTTAGTTACATTTTTATTTCAGTCCGTTCTATTTAAATACATTTAAATAAATTTAGTTAAATTTTTATTTCGATTATTACATTTCATTCTATTTATATTAATTTGTATCTTATAAAATCAAGAAAGAATATATTATCAAAGAAATGATAGTTGTATTTATTGAATGTTATGCTCAAAATAAATATTAAGCTTATTTATTTAGTAAATAAATTGAAAATTAAATTCTTTGTAGCTTTATTTTGAATTTTGTGAAAATTTTAGATTTTAAAATATATTTTCTATATGCAAAATTTGTATAATAAATGATGAACTTGAACACATAATTCATATTAATTAAATATGAAATAATAATATATTTCATACATTTTCTAACGAAATATAATTCTACATAAAGTAAGCCAATCTGATTTTTTTTAAAGAAAATTCTTTAAATATTTAATAATAATATATCAATTTATTTAAATAAATACATTTTCTTACGAAATATAATTCTGCATAAAGTAAGCTGATCTGATTTTTTTTTAAAGAAAATTAAATAACATAATATTAATTAAATATAAATTTATTTAAAATAAATATATTTTCCTACGAAATATAATTCTACATAAAGTTAGTCAATCCGAATTTTTTGTATAGAATTTTTATGCGAAAGATAAGCTATCATAAACCATAGGATAAAGAACACAATTTATTGTCTATGCAAAGGTTCATCAGAGTCGTTACTTATAGTGCCTTCAGCTGCTAATACCCCAAAGTTTTGTAGGGTATACCAAAAATGTAAAAACAGCGCGAAAACACCAAAAACCAGAGCCGATAATAAGCATGTCGCCTTTGGGGAAATAGCGCACTATATTATCATCAGCTACAAACAAATCCATATAGATGTGTGTGCTTATGAATATGTATGTGATTAAGCCTATGGTAGTGAATATGATGTGAATATGAATGTATATGTGGTGGTAGTGGTAGTGGCAGTGCTAGTGGTAGTGGCAGTAGATGTTAATGTTGAGGTTTATGCCGATGTTGAGCCTATGCTCTCTATAAATGATGATGCTGCTCATTTCTTGTGCATTGACGCGTAGTTTGAATTGTTGTTGGCTGTTGGTTGTTGGTTGTTGGTTGTTGTATGTGGGCCGCTTTTGTTGTTGAAATGCCGCTGATAAATGAGTTTTGGCTTTTTTGTTGAAACGACGTGGGAAAATGTGCGTTGATTTACATACAAACATACGAATAGCATATAGACATGTAAACACACTCAAATCCACACTCACAATAAACACACTTGATACACACACGCACACACACACACACTCGAGAGTGGGCATCTTGAGACTGTCTAGACTGTGGACCAGGCCAAAAAGTGCTGCCAAATCAAGCTTGGCTAAAATGTATTGAACAATTTGATTCAATGAATCATGCAATTGGGTTTTTCTCAGTTTTTGTATAAATGCTTTTGATTTAAACCGAAGATTTGTATTGCAAATAATGGCGTGAGTACCCCCAACACGGCTGGCCCAATTACTCAGCTGTCTGTCACGTGTGTTTGAGTGCACTCCAGTTTGACATTTCCAATGGTTTCCAAAAAATTGATTGCAACTCAAGTATAATGAAGAATTGGTGTATTAGTCGTTTGTACTTGAACCCTTTTTTTGTGCCTTGTGAGTGCACTCATGAATACTGTGAGTGCACTCATGAGTGTATTCACAGCTCGAAATGGGGTTATGAATGCTCTTAAAATAAAATATATTTTAATTAGTTTATTTGCGAATAATTTGAGTGCACTCATGTACTCATGGGTGTATTCAGAGTTGAAACGGAGCTTAAAATTCTTTAAGAATATTAAAATATATTTTAGGCAGTTTTTGTTAGAATGAATACCTTTCATGAATACTATGAGTGCACTCATGAGTGTATTCACAGCTCAAAATGGGTATGAATACTCTTTAAAAATTAAAAAAATTAGAGAATAGCAAGAATGCACTTTTGAATAATGTGAGTGCATTCAATACTCATGAATGCTATGAGTGCACTCATGAGTGTATTCACAACTCAAAATAGGGTTATGAAAACTCCTTAAAAATTTAAAAATAAATTAAAGAATAGATTGAATGCACTTGTGAATAATGTGAGTGCACTCATGAGTGTATACTCAGTGGGAATAGACTCGTGAATAATTTGAGTGTAACATTTAAAATACAGATTTCATTTTAATAGTTTAAACATTAATTTATAAACTGAAAACATTCATGAATAATGCGAGTGCACCCATGAATATGTACGTGAGTGCTTTAAAAATGTTTGTAAAATTTCCCTTAATTAAATTAGCAAAAACTAATCAAGTTTTTTATTTAAATGCTTAATGACTATTGACTTTTTGTGACTCAAAAGTGTTCACACACTTTTCCAAACACTTTTCCATACGCATTCAAACTGCAGTTGGGCGTTTGCGATTCGCGGAATTTTGCGCACCAAAATGAAAGCAATTTTCAAATAAAAAATAAATAATAAAAAAATAAAATAAAAAGAAAAGAAACCACTTAAAAAAGTGGCAGACGCATGACTTGGCTTTGGCCTGGTCTGGTCTGGCCGGGCATGGCTTGGCTTTGGCTGTGGCTTTGGCCTGGCTTGACTTGGATTACCCAATGTTGGGCATTTCCCATTGCCCATTAAGCATTACCCCATTACCCATTATCCATTATCCATTACCCATTACAGCATACCCATTACCCATTAGCATTGCCATTAACTTATTACCTACGTGGATTTAGCGCTGCACGCTTCAGTTCAAGTGTCTGCCGCGCCCCTCATCAAATTTCGCACAGCTTTTTTTTTTTTGGAGTTGATGGCTTTCAGTTTATGTTATGGTTTCATTTCTCGCTGTGATCGGTTGGGTGAAGGGGTGCTGGGCTAGGGTAGGGTGGTAGGAGACCCAACACCTTTGGGCAACACCTTTTGCCAACCAGTCGAAGCACTTAACATTCCAATCGGCCGCAAATGTGCCGACAAACTTGCGACGCACGCGCAACAAATCGCAAAAAGGGTTTTTTTTCACTCACTCACTCACGAATCACGAATATATGAATACTCGAATCGACTCAGCTCAACTCGACGCGACGCGACTCGACACAACTCGACACGAGCCGACACCCCATATACGTGTAGTAGCCGCACTTCGAGGATCGTATCTCTTAAATTCCAAACACTCGACGAACTTCACTAATTAGCTGTAAATGATGTGTGAGAAATTGGGAATACCTTTAAGTGAATACATTTGCGTAATTTCACAAGGATGGTCAAAAGAGGGGTTTAAACAGTTAATAAATAATAATATTTAATGGGAAGCCTTACATACTAAAAGCAGAAACTTCTAGAATTTCTAGTTTATTTCAAAACAGTTAATAAATAATAGTGTTTAACGGAAAGCGGTACATAACTAAAGGCAGAAGTTTCTAGACTTTAGTTTAGATATTTCTCAGTTATATTAAAAAAATAAATAATACATTTTTTATTTCCGAACAAACTATATAAAATTGAAAAAAATATCGAAATTTATTAAATGCTGTAAATGACGTGTGAGAAGGTTTGTCGAAAGAGAGGTTTAAACAGTTAATAAATAACAATATTTAACAGAAAGCTTTACATTACGAAATGCTGAAATTTCGAGACTTTTTTATTTATTTTATAGAAAAAAAAAATCTTCAAATTTTTTATTGAAAAATTAACTATATATTCCAGTCTTCAGTAATGCGGAAATATTATTCATTATTTTATAGTCAGCTTGAAACGTGTTAAAAAGTTTAGGATTGAAGTCGTGAAAAAGCTTTACAAATTATATTTTGTTTAGACCAGATTTTTTAGTAATAAATAACTAAAATTGTTTCCCGTTATTTAAGGAGTGAATTAAATAAATTTGAGTTTACGTTTGGGAAAAAAAAAAACAAAAGAAAAATATGGTTTCCTTTTATTCTTGGGAAGTATATAATATATATATTCTTTTAATTCTACAGATTTATATATTTTTTGAGTGCAGGACTCAAGAATGATCTCAAGCAACTGAAAGTTTTAGCCTGATATTTTGATTGTATTTGAATATTATACAAAAATAAATTGCTTTAGAAGACAGAAAAAGTAAAAAGAAAAGCTGAGTGCTATAAATGTAAAGATGGATAATTATATGAGTAGTGTTTATTTATTATTTATTCAAGTTCATTAAATTAATTTTTCTAAAGATAAAAATAACATTTCATTCGACTTTAAATTCAGCTTAATTAGACGACTGCGACTTTTCGACTCTCGATATCAACTGACTATTTCATCATCCGCCCTGCAAAACTTTTTGTGCTTTTTAACACCGATTTAGAAGGGATGGGCGATACCTGGTAGCACTCCACTTCACGTGAACACAATAAATTATTTATTGCTGTGGACAAATGTAAACCAAATAGCTCTAAGTAGCCTGAGATACTACTCCATAAGTGTTGACAAAAAATATTAAAATAACTGTATAAGTAGATTTAAACTTGCATTGTTTTAGCCAACTCCATGCTGACTATGACTATGATTACTTCCAAAAAGCACTGTAAATGAATCGCATTTGGTTGATTAGTTACAGAGTAAGTGTGTGTGAGTGTGAGTTTGGGTGTGTGTGAGTTAGTGTGTGTGTTTTATCAACTGCAGTCGCTGCGACTTGCAAGCGTCTTGCTGGCGACTTAAATCGCCAGGCGCTAAACTGATTTGTGTGCCAAGCGAATCAGTTGCTGTTTCTTTCCCCCCCAAAAGTCCCCACCGGTTAAAGCTCTATATCCTTGCAAGAGATTTTGTTCGCCATCTCCGACTTTGCAGTTCCTGTCAGGCCATAAATTGCGCACTTTCACTTTTGTTGTTGTCCCGTTTGCGAAGTTTATCATTAGTCGCGCGCGTTTTGGCCGCGTTTTTCTTTTCCTTCATTTTTTGGCTCTCGATTTTGGCTAAAACGCTTGTCTCTTCCTGCGCCCAATGCCAGCTAAATTGCCATTTGGCCATGTTGCTGTTGCTGTTTGCTGAAACCGGAAATTTTTGTCATTAGCTGGAAATTTTATTTTCGCTTCGTTTCGTTGGGATAAATTTCGCTTGTTTGCTTTTTTTTCTCCTTCGATTTTTTTGCTCTTCTATTTTCCCATTTTTTTTTTTTTTTTTGGCCACTTTTCGATGCTTTTCCTGACCTTTTTTACGTCTTCTTCTCGTGATGTGTACACACACTCGTACTTTTCTTTCATTTGGTTTGGTCTCGTTTCGTTTTGCTTTGTGTGTGTGTGTGTGTGTGTGTGTGTTAGCCACACGACAAAGCCGTCTTCTGTTTGGCCGTGGGTATAATAACTTTATAAAGATGTTTGCACACATAATTAAATGGGGTATTAAAAAGTTATTACCGGTAATTGCATATACATATTTTAATTATCATTACTCAAGTAATTACACTTTAATGTTGTCTCTAATTTATGTACTAATTGTTGTTGATAATTAATGAGTGGCCTGACCAACACTGTTTTGAGGTATTGTCAACAGCGGATTATTTGTTGTGAAATTAGTAATTTTTAAGCTAGTTAAAGTTTCAAAGGAGTTAAATATGTTAAATAATTAACAAACTTCCAGAGCTGAGTCTTTACCAACACTGATCTTTTTTCAACACTAGAAAGTTTTTGTAGTATTTAAAATGCTACTAAAATTATATTTTGGAAAAAGTAATTTTTTAAAAAAGTAAATATAATTTTTTTATATGCCGAATGGCCTGACCAACACTATGACGTACTGTCATTAGAAGACTATTTGTAATAAAATTTAAAAATTTTATGTAAATTTAGGTTGTTAAAATCGCAGTTTAATATCAGTTAAATTTCTTTAACTTTATTTTGCTATAATTTTAAGTAATTTGCAAGCTGCCAAACACTATGGGCTTACCAACACTGGTGTGTTTTCAACACTAGAAAGTTTTGGAAGTATTTAAAATACTTTTAAAATTATAGTTTTGTTCCACTTTATTTTGTAATAATTTTAAATAATTTACCAGCTTTACCAACACTGACCTTACCAACACTGGTGTATTTTCAACACTAGAATATTGTGAAAATGCTTAAAAAAAAACTTTTAAATTTATATTTTTAAAGTAGTAATTTTTTAAACATTTTTTTATATATTTTATGCCGAATGGCCTGTCCAACACTGTCACGTGCTGTCATCAGAATACTTTCTGTAATAAATTTAAAAATTTTGAAGCGAATTAAAGTTATTAAAATTGTAGATTAATAGAATTTCAATTTGTTTAACATTATTTTGACTATTTGTAATAAATTAATAGTAATTTTTAAGCATTTAATTAAATTTATTTAAATCGTAGTTTTTTTCTTTTTTTTTTTCTTCCTATAAAATTTAAAAAATTAACAACACTGCTGTATTTTCAACACTAGACAATTTTTAAAATATTTAAAAATCTTTTAAAATTAAAGTAGTATTTATTTGTACA
Organism: Drosophila dunni; assembly: GCA_018152125.1. Taxonomy (NCBI): domain Eukaryota; kingdom Metazoa; phylum Arthropoda; class Insecta; order Diptera; family Drosophilidae; genus Drosophila; species Drosophila dunni. The sequence continues at coordinate 8,963,632 of JAECXC010004147.1, read as the reverse complement.
TTTTTCTATATTTTTTATGCCGCGTTTTTATAGAGTTCTGAAATTTAGCACGTCTTTTGCTACTCCTTTTCAGCAGTTAAACCTCAAGGGTATTGAAAACTTGAGCAATTCCGCTGTCAACTTTTCGCAGCTTGTTTTCTTTATTTGCTGCAATATTTTTTCTATTTATTCCGTTTCATTTTTCTTTCATTCCATTTTTTCTACTTTTTTTTAAATGTATTTTCATTTTGGCTCTGCTGATTTTGGGCGTCTTCTGCTGCTTTTCCGCCAACAATTTTTATCGAGCTATGCGAATACTCTTTGTGGCAATGCCCCTCCCACTTACCGCCCCTTTCTATGCGCTCCCTGGTCTGTTGCTTTATCATTTTTCTTCGTCTGCCTTTCAGTTTTAGGGCTTAGTTCGTGGCGACTTCCTTTACAGTAGCAACTGTTTGGGACACACACACACACACACACACACACACACACACACTGCGATTCAAATTCGCATTCACAGTGCCACTGGGTGTGTGTGTGTGTGTATGACGACAAATGATAAATGAATTTGTGATAAATGAAGCATGTGGCCAAAAGTTGAAAATACTTTTTACACAGTCCAACAGAGCAGCACAGCACACAGAGAGAGAGGGAGAGCGACGATAGGAGCCAACTATTTAGGTCTGTTCGAATTCCCAACTCTCCTGTCTCCTGTCTGCTGGCTGCTGTCTCCTGGCTACAGTTTATGATGGCATCTGTATCGAATTATGAATGGAAAAGCGACTTTTTCCCCAAACAATGACAAAGACTCATTAACATTGCCCCCTCACCTCAGTACTCCCTCTCTCCTCCACTCTCCTCCACTCCTCTCTTACTTATTGGCTATTGCTTTTTTATCTACCATTTCAGTTCGTTTATTTTTTAACGTTTTTTTTTTCCCTGTGTTATGCAAAACTTTGTGGAGTGATTGGCGTGATTTACTCTGGAATTGTTAAGGCGAAGGCGTGTACGCCACTGTCTTCCCTCTCTCTCTCTCTCTCTCTGTCTTCATCCATCTATCTTTATCTAACCATTTATCTTGCTGTCCCCCTCTTTATGGTCCAGTGCATGAATAGTTATGCCACGAGAAAGTAGCCAAGCAAGTGATTCACATCCAAATTCAGACTTTTGTCTCGAGTCAGGTGGACAGACGGAGTTAAACTATTTGTGTTTATTTTAAGTTTTGCTTTTTGTGGGGAGTTTGAATTGTTTTTTTTTTTTTTTTTTTTTGAGCTTTTTGTAATGCGGGCAACCCATTAATTAGACGAGTCGTCATTGTTTGGGGGCCCAAAACATTTAAAAGTGACTCACAATTTAACTCTTGGTTTAACAAACGTTTATTTATGCAAAGTAATTTACATAGTTAAAAATCGCTTAAAAAATATTTTTATTAATTTCAAGATTTACTCAGAATTTCGTTTGAGTTGTGTTTTAATAATTAATTAAATATTTTAAGCCTCTTTAAAACTGCTCGACTATTTTTTGTAGTGCTCATCTATCAAAAGTCGAGACTTATGATTAAATAATTAACTATATTTTTTAAGCATAATTGATGGGAAGCTTCATTAAATTAGTTTGCATATTCAAGTTATTTGTCTATGTTAAACACTATTCTAAAGTGACTCACAGCTAGTGTTGGCTAAAGAAATTCATTAATTGATTATTAAATCATATGACTAACTTAAGCCGAGTGTATATAACTATAGGAAAGCAATACCAACAAGATATGATATATAGTTTGGGTTAGTAAAGTACAAAAAATCGTCAGATTTTATTTAACACGATGAGAGCAGGGTCAGATCACGTCTGCATCTCATCAAGGTTAAAGAAAGAAGGGAGCGAATCAAGATCGGGGTTATCCTAATGTCATGTCTTAGACGACACTACTTAATCGATATTTAATATAACTTGCTTAACGATAAATCAGCAATCACTTAACATTACATACATTATCGATATTCACATTTTTAAACCATCTTACAAGTTAAACATCGCATCTTCTTTCAATCGCTTCAATCGGGTCTTAAATAAGACGAATTTTTTAAAGCAACTAATTCAGCAAACTCTACTTCCTCTTGATATATCAATGAATTATGAATTATTTTTAGTTATTGAGTATTTTATTGAATGAATACAATGTTTTATTTTAAGAAAAATTTACTGCCTTATATTTATTTATTCATACATACATATATCGACCGAGTCACAATTTTGAATGCTGAAACATTTTTATGAATAATAAATTATTTTACTAAGATAAAATATTTCTAATTATAAATTCTGCAAAAAAATTATTTGAATTCCTTTAAATGTCCACTAAATAAACTGAAAAGTAAGTGTAATGGCGACTAAGCAGTTTATGATAATATTGAGTTGAATATTTTAGAGTTTACAGTGAAAGCACTACTCGCGGACAGCTGCATCAGGCGTACAGCTCCCTTAGTCGGAGGAGATTTATAGTTTTTCAGCATGATTTTCATACAAAATTCCTTCTCTTAGGCGAACAGCTCCCTTGGGCGGACAAAAATACTGAAACCTTGGCTTTCCGGCTAAGGGGAGCTGTCACTGTATATGATTATTATTTGTAAATATTTCTAAATGTAAAATATTTATATAAATTAAACTGTTGTTTTAAAATGTTATTCACAGAAATCATTCTTTATTAAAAATGTACTCAAAAATGTAGGAATTTAAAATATATCATTATAATTATTAAATGAAGTGCACAATAAAATACTTCATTTAATAATTATAATTATGTATTATAAATACCAATACTTTTGAGTACATTTTTAATAAAGTTTTCATAAAGTAAATTATTTTTAACCAAATTTGAGAGCGCTTTAACGCTCGCAAATTGATTTGAAGACTCTTGAGCAAATATTCGCCAAATAAACTGCATGAATTTGTACGCGAAACTCGAAAAATGTTGTTAATTCACTGTTATTCATAACGGTAATAACGGTAATAAATGTATTCAAATTTCGAGTGCTAGTTTTTCGAACTTTTTGAATGCACACACACACACACACACACACACACACACACGTGTAATTTACACACATTGACAGTCGTCGAGTGCTTTTCACTGTTTCGGTTAAATGCAGTGTGAATGGCAAATAATATTCATACACACGCCGGTGTGTGTGTGTGTGTGAGTGTGTGTTGGTATGGGTGTGTTCACATTCACATTCATTAACAATGGACTCCAATTAATGTCAACATCTGTTGTTGCCAATTTAGAAAACAGCTTTCAATTTCGGGCTGCCACCAAAAGCGCCACACGCACAACTCACACACACACACACCTGCACACATTTATACACCTACACACACGTTGACAAAGTTTCCCTCTCATTGCAGTAGTCGCTGCACTTAATTTTCATAATTAAAAAAGTTTACCTTGACAACCCCAATGCACGGCAATCCCTAGTAGCACCTTCCTCCCACACACCCCCCCTTGCCACCCCCCAACCCCTCCCCCTACCCCATTTTAGCCATCCAATATACAATTCCCGCCTTTTGCTGCTGCTACGCACATTTGGACTTGAACACAGTCAACGTTGGCTGCGGCAGCGTTTTGTAATTAATTTATGCAAATAATCCAATGCTCAGCCACTGCTGCTGCAGGTGCTACGGGGTAGCTAAAGTAGGGAGGGGGGGTGTGGGGGGCGTGGCAACACGGGCCAATTGCTTTGTGGCACTATGGGGGGTTCGCCTGATGTCGCCGTCGCCGCTGACGTCGCTGGCCATGCGTGCATCGTGTGGCATATTAAAATGAATGACCCTTTAAGTTTGTGCCTTGGTGTTAACACTCCCCCACGGTGGATTAAGTAGACAAGTTGGCAAAACAGTGACCCCGTGCAACGGCTCAACCCCCCCCCAAACCCCCACTCCACTTGTCATCAGCATATAATATCGTGCACTGCAAAGCGACTTGCAACTTTTTCCCTTTTGCCACACACACACATACCCTACCACATACCCTATTTGCAGGTATACACTACACAGACTGAAGACTTGAAACTCCTGCTAATAAACACTGAAATGTACTGCCAAAAGTCAGTACTTTGAGGCATAAACTGTTGCCAGTTTCCTCTAACTGTTGGCTATCATCACAGCCAGTTTGGTTGGCTAAAACGCAAGTTTAGCTGTTTATAGTGCAGCCATAACTTGTTAACGTGCTGTAATTTCTAGTAGTCTTAACCCACTACTTCCCAGAGCTCTTTTTTGGAAAAAAAAATTATTTTTGCCTTGTTAATGGCTTAAAAAATATGTTTGTTCTGTTGAAATGTTTGAATCGTACATCTTTAGGATCTATAGGGTCAAACGTTGACCTCGCCTCTTTGAGCTCAAATAAAAAGCTTAAGAAACCTCTTTCCTCCGAGTTTGATTCATTTTTTATAAGTTTACCAATGCAGCAATACACATACAATTTGTTTTTCAGCTGTGTCAAATAAATCTATATTTTTTTTTAATTTTTGAAATTTTGTTACTTTGCAGCTAGTTAAAAATAAAAAAATTATTTTCTGTTATTTTCACAAAATTTGACATTCGGAATGGTTCTAGCAGCCGATTTTCATGCAATTGTGAGCTGCAAAAGGCACCAAATGAAAGTTTGTGATTTTCTTAAATGGATAATATAAAGAAATTAAACTATATCGTTTTAAAAACCCATATTGGGACATCAAATAAGATAGTCCGCCTGCAGGCGGTCTTGGGAAGTAGAGGGTTAATTTTAAAGTTGAGTTTAACTAACGGGTATATCAAAGTCGTTAATTTGGCGCAAATGTTTCTACTTTTAATGTTTATGTGTGCTAGGGTTCTAGGGTTTAGGCGACCGCGCCCTTTGCGCCCAAGTATTTTATTTCTATTACTTTATATTTTTTTTGAGAATTTTTGTTGTTTTTTGAATTTATTATAATATTTTTGCCGTCAGTTTGGCGCTTGACTTGGCGCTGCGCTGACTTTTTGGCTCCTTTCAGCTCGTTCTCACATGAACAAAAAATTAAGCGCGCTGACATTTGCTTCCTGGCCACGCCCACAACGCTGAAACACACGCTCACACACACTCACACACACACTCGTGTCTGTTTTGTTGCTGTTACTGCTTACTTGCTTCTTTTTGGCCAGGTTAAGACACATACAATGACTGCACGGTTTTGTTTCGCTTTCATGCTGTTTTCGTTTTGCTTCTGCTTCTTTTCTCCTTGCTGCTTTTTCGGCACAAAATTGTCAAACAAAGGACGACGACTAGAGCGACTACGAGCCTAATGACTTGAGTCCGGGAGCCCCAAGTCAACGGCAAGCGAGTGAATATCCCGAGTCACAAGTTCTTCACTTCGTCACAGGTTTGCTCCCGTACTCCACCTTAAGCGGTACTACCCCTAACGTAGTACACCGTACCCCACCCCATCCCTACCCCTAGAGGTCCTTGGCGCCGCTTTTGTGTGTTGGGGCTGCCACGGCTGCTGTTGCCTCTCAATCAAAGCCACGACTTTGGGCTCCCCCAAGTGAGGCAACAACGAAAAAAAAAAAAAAAACGCAGAGAAACACACAAAACCGTAGCACTGTCGAGGGTAGAGCAAGACAGCGCGAATTAGAAAGGGAGCGAAAGAGGAATAGGGAGTAAAAAAAGCGAAATAAAGCAGGGAAACTAGCGAAACCTGCAACTGCGGTTGTTGGCCCCTTTTTATAGCCCCCGGGTGGGTATTATGATGGTGTCAGGCAGCTGCAAAACTGCACACAACGCAAAGCAAAGCAACGCGAGGCAACGCGAAGAGGTACGGCAAAGTCAGGCAGCTTTGATTTCACGCAAAACGGGGTAAATCCCCGTCAACATCATCTGTAACTCCCTTAACTAGAACAGGAAATGTGAGAATTCCATCAAAAGTTGACATTTTTCTTCATGTTTTAACATGTTTCAAATTGCATAAATTCTTGTTTGCTTATGCAATAGTTGTAACAAAGGTTGTGAGTGTAATCGATAGCTCAACCTATTGATTAGTCATTGTGCGACCATTAGTTTTAGTAATTTAGCTGGGGATATGAAAACCTACTCCTCTGCTCAAGAGTAATTAAGCATATAAGTTATTAAAAAGCTCATCATAAATCAATTAAATATATTGCTAAAGGTTCAACTTAATTTTAGATAGGTTCAAAACTGAAATATCATTTAATATTTAGAAGTGAAACTTATATCTCCAGTAGGGAAGTTTCTAAAAAAAATAATAAAGTAAAATAATATAATTAAAACTTTTATTCTTTAAAGAGACTAAAAAAAATTGTGAAAAGAGTCGTATAAAAAATGTCATAAGCAAAAAAAAGTTGTAATAAATTTTATTATACGAAAAATATATTATTATTTTACGAGAAGTGCAAATAAAAAATATTTTATTATAATAAGAGCAGTCGCGAGTATTAAGCAAATAATAAAATTATATAAAATATATATACAGTGGAATCCGGTTATAACGACACTCAAGGGACCGACGATTTTACGTCGTTATACCCGGTAGACGCTTTAACCGAAACGAGCAAAGAAAAAAAAGCTTGTATGGGTACCAAACAGACATCGAATTTTCGTCGCAATGACCGGATGGACGCTTTAAGCGGAGTCGTTATAGCCGGATTCCACTGTATATATTAAATTATTATTATTGATTATAATAAAAATAAATTAAAGCTTTATTTTAGCTGAAAATATTGTTAACTAAATTGAGCTAAATTAAATTGACTTAACTACAAAAATATAAAAATTTTATTTTCGACTAGAACTTTTTACAACTTAATGACGGAAAAGACTTTAAGTTTTTCACGTATAAATTCAGGCAATAAATGTTGAGTATTAATTGCTGAGAGCATTACGAAATAATGATTAAGGAGCGTAAATAATAGATTTGAAAATGAGAGCAACGTCACGTCGGTCTCTACACGTAGGAACCCTTGTCAGCCCTTGTGGTCGCTTTGTTAGCCCCCTCATTCAGTGGGGTTAATGCACTGCACCCTACCGAAAATGCAAAAAATAAAAACAACAAAAAAAAAAACAGAAAATATAATGAAACAAGCAGAAGAACACTGTAAAGAGTAAAAGCAGCAGCGCACGAAGAAGAAGAAAAAGCAGAGAAAGTGTAGAAGGAGAGTGGGAGAGAGAGAGAGGGGAGAGGGGAGAGGGAAGTGGAAATAGAGGAAAGAATTATATGCACCCTGCACTGAGTCAGTTGGAGTACTTGAAAGTGTGTTGCACCCGAAATGGCAGCTCCCCTTTTTTTTTGCCAAAGAGCAAAAACACGAGGGAGGAATGAACAGGGAAACAAGAGCAGAGCGAAGGAGAGGAGGGAGGGAGGGAGCGGAAAACTGAAGGGTGCTGAAACAGGACTCATATTAAAGGCTAGCAAACTAGCAGAGTAGCGGGAGGAATTCAGGGAGAAGTTGAGCAGGCAGCGAGTCACCAGCCACCAGTCACCAGCCACCAGTCACCAGGAGGGCCAATGTTTATTTTGCGTGCCAAGGCACTTAGCGCAATTTCCGTTCACAGGCCGTACGTTTGTAAATGTATCTTTATCTTTGTATCTGTAGCTAAGTATATAGGACTACATGTGAAGTAGTTGTTCTTGCTCGTACCGTACGTCTTCTCGTTGTTGTTGCGGCTGCTGTGCGTATCTGTTGCCGCATCCGCATCCTTAAGGCCAACAAACGCCAGTGGCACAGCTTAATGCTTCATTAACAATTTGTACACTGTGCAAAAAGAGTAGGGAGGTAGAAATTTTAAGTTAAAAGATGTTTGAGCTGTTAACAGCTAAAATTTGTGGGGTTTGATTTACTTCTGACAAACAATTTTATTTTAAACCTCTACCTCCCAAGACCGCCTGCAGTCGGGCAATCTATTTGATGTCCCAATATGGTTTTTAAAACGAGATTGTTCAATTTTTTTGCTATATCTATTTAAGAATATCGCAAACTTTCATTTGGTACCTTTTGCAGCTCACAATTGCATGAAACTCGGCTTTTAGAACCATTACAATATCAAATTTTGTGAAAATAACAGAAAATAATTATTTTTTCTAACTAGTTGCAAAGTAACAAAATTTCAAAAAAAAAAAAAGAAATCGATTTAATTGTCGTAGCTGAAAAACAAATTGTATGTGGATCAAACTCGGTAGAAAGAGTCTTCTTAAGCTTTTTATTTGAGGTCAAAGTTTCAGGCGGGGTCATCGTTTGTCCCTATAGATCCTCAAACTGTACGATTCAAACATTTTTCCAGAACAAACATATTTTTTAAGCCATTACCAATGCAAAAATAATTTTTTTTTTTCATGAAAGATCTCGGGGAAGTAGAGGGTTAATATTTCAGGCGCTGTTTTTAGTGCCATTTATTTATGCAAGCCCAAAATATTAAAACTTAAATTTATTGTGGGAACTCAAGTATAATCCCATTAAAAGTGTTCTCTTTTACGGAAATTTATGATTGTTTAGCCAGAAATAACTGCTTGCAAACCGTCTTAAACCTTTATGTATTTTCTGTCAGTGTATGCATGTGTGTGTGTGTGTGTGCGTGTGCATGTGTCTGTGTTGTTTCTCGTCCCACGCATCGCTGGCTACCTGCGAACAGTGTATCAAATGGCAGTTAACCATTGGCATAAGTAAGCAAATCGCCAGACTACTATTTTTGCCCCGACCTTTATTGCCGTCTCTTTCTGGGTCTGATTCTGTTACCATCTTTGCTCAAGTGCCTGCCACATTTTGAGGCAAGAGGCATCAGTCTCATTGTTATTGTGGCACTCGGTGAAATTTGAGGCACACAGCTTCAAAGCAACATCAAATGTCAAGCGACAGACGCCGCAGCAAACGCCCGCGGTCTTTTCTCCAAAAAAAAATACAAACAAAAAAAAAAACAAAAGACCAAAAAAACAAAAGGAAAAGAGAAAAGTAGAGGAAACAAAAATATAGAAAGAAGTAAAGTAAGTAAATCAAAATACAAGTAGTGGAAAAGGCCAAGATCGTTCGAGTGAACTCGGGAAGACCCCGTAGAGCTCAACTGATCACAGGAAGCAGAGAGTACTAAAGCGGTCGATCATATAACTTTATATTAGAGTGGGAAAGATTAGCCAGCTGTTCGACCGATCAACCCTATAGTAGCGATATGATGTACAGTGAAAGCTCCCTTGGCCGGACAGCCACGGATCCAGTATTTTTGTCCGCCCAAGGGAGATGACCGCCTAAGAGAAGCGATTTTGTATGAAAATCGTGCTGAAAAACTATAAAATTTGTCCGGCTAAGGGAGCTGTCCGCCTGAGGGAGTTGTCCGCTTGAGGGAGCTGTCCACGAGTAGAGCTAAGAGAAGGGGTTTTGTATGAAAATCATGCTGAAAAACTATAAAATTCGTCCGGCTAAGGGAGCTGTCCGCCTGAGGGAGCTGTCCGCGAGTAGAGCTAAGAGAAGGAGTTTTGTATAAAAAATCATGTTAAAAAACTATCAAATTCGTCCGGCTAAGGGAGTTGTCCGCGAGTAGAGCTTTCACTGTAGTAAGTCAACTGACACTGTTCTCATTTCCTGTTAGTTTAGTTAACATAGCTCTCTTAGCTTTAAATTTTCAAGCTATCATAACATAGAGGAAGACATACAGTTAGAAACATCCTGTTCGACCGATTTACCTTATATTAGCTACATAATATAGTGGTTGAATCTTATACAGAATTAGTCAACTGGTAATGGTACTATACACACTTCCTTAAGTTCAGATAGCTCCCTTAGTCTTCAATTTTCAAGTAATCATAACTTAGGGCGTGTCACATACTCGAGGCAAACTCTACTTTTCACAAACCTAATCGACCCCCGTATTTATATACGACTACGGGGTAAAAAATAAGGAATGCCGAGGAAAGAGCAGCAAAGCAAACAACAACAAAAAGTAAAAGAAGAAGAAGAGGAAGAAGAGGCAGCAGTGAGAGCGCTTTGACAAAAGGCTCATTGTTTTGCCATATGACCCACGTAATCAAATATCAATGAAAGGGTCTTCCCCGCTCCACTCCCCACTCCACACCGCTCCCCACTTCACTCCACTTCCACCCACCAAAACCGACTCCGATTGGGCTCAGCATCAGGCGCTTCTTCTATGCTCTTCGTGGGCTAATTAGGCCCCGAGCCTAACTAGCATTGAGTAAGCTACGAGGTAAAAGCCAAAATAAAACAACAAAAAAAATCAAATACAAAAGAGAAGGAAAAAAAAAACGGCTAAAAACCTCTGTTTCAGCCGTTGCTCTGCCCCTGGAGACTGCCACAGCATTTGTTGTGCTTTGAGGTAGCTTTTTGTCTTGCCACAAGGGTTGTGTGTGTGCCAGTGTGTGTGTGCGAGTGTGTGTGTGAGTATAACGGAAGCGCCTGTCAATTTGCAGTTGTTGAGCAAATTATATCATAAAACTTTTCATATGTCACAATCGAATGATTTGCTAGCCAACAAAAGATTTCAAAATTCTAGAAAAGTTGGGTTTAAGCAATATATGAGAAATCTGGCCAATTATTGATAATTTATATATTTTTTTATAAAATAAAAGAAAGTACTAAAATTTCAAAAATAAAAATAAAATAGATTTAATTGTCGTAGCTGAAAAACAAATTGTATGTGTATTGCTGCATTGGCAGACTTATAAAAAATGGCTCAAAAACTGTAGAAAGAGTGTTCTCAAGCTTTTTATTCGAGGTCAAAGTTTCAGGCGGGGTAAACGTTTGTCCCTATAGATCCTCAAACTGTACGATTCAAACATTTTTCCAGAACAAACCTTTTTCTTTAAGCCATTACCATTGAAAAAATATTTTTTTTGTTCTTCCTAAAAAACCTAAACTACTAAAACCTGCCTTACTTAATCTACTTAATAATTCTCAACTGGTGCTGGAACAAGGCACACCAATACTACGAAAACTTATTTACTATTTGTTTTTATTTTTTTGCAAAAAGTGGCAACTCTACGCTGATTATGCGCCACTTGCAGAAGCGCCAGAACTTTTTCGAGTTTTATGCCATAGAACGAACAAACGCTTTAAATTTTACAAAAACTTTTTTCGAGTCCACCAAAAAAAATCTACAAAAATAAAGAAGAACAAGAAGAAGCACAAAATATATATAACAACAAAAAAAAAAATTCAAAAAAATAAAAATAAATGTAAATAAAGAAAGCACGCTATGAAAATTGCAGTCGTAAAGTTTAATTGTGGCCGCGCAGACACGAAAGTAGCGACAGAGTGAGAGAGCGAGAGAGGTAGAAAAATATGCAAATTTTAACAAACAGTCAACAACAACAAGGACGGGAAAAGTTCACAACAGAAGCAAAAAAGAGGAAGCAAAATGAAGAAGAAAAAATGAGAAAAAACGACAGCGAAAAAATGCATAAAATTTGCACAAGAAGTGTTAAAAATTGTGCATAAGACGCATGCAACTTTTTTGCCCAGGGCCCAAGGGGGGCAAACCAAGCTAAGGGGGCGTGGCATGGTCAATTTCTACGACTAAAGAACTTTTCGCGATACAATGAAACAAAAATTGTCAAATAAATATGATTTTTTGTTGCATTGCTAGAGAATTGTGAGGAAATTGATGAACGGCAGCTGAGCGGAAAACTCTCAAAGGGAAGCAAAAAAAAACTCTTTTTGCCAGGTGTACAAAAGTCCCTGTACAAGTCCATCAATGCCTATGCAAAAATTTGCCCAGTGACATAAAAATTTATATTTTCACTCAAAAGGGAGTACAGAGGAAAATGGCTAAAAAGGGGCAACAAAATATTATAGAGAGATGCCAAATCGAAGGAAAAAACGCCAAGTAAACGAAATAAACTAACGGGAGGGAAGTAGGGGACGTGTGGTAGGTGTGACTGCGTCTCTGGGCCATGTGCAAAGTGCAGGCAAACAAAGTTGGCAATAAGTGCAACTGACCGTCCAGTGGAGGCGTTGTAAATGCCAAAAGAGCAAAAAGTACAACAAAAAAACATAAAAGCAACGCCAAAGGGGCAAGTAATGAAAGAGCAGCAGAGCGGGGAGGGCAGAGTAGGGAAGGCAAACTAGAAGAAAAGGCTACAGTGAAGCGAGCGTTAACTGCAAAAGACCCTGTACTCAGAGTAGAGCTAAACGTGTTGGGGCTTTTAAGTTAAGCAAAGAGCAGCAGAGCGGGGAGGGCAGAGTAGGGAAGGCAAACTAGAAGAAAAGGCTACAGTGGAGCAGGAGTTAGCTGCAAAAGACCCTGTACTCAGAGTAGAGCTAAACGTGTTGGGGCTTTTAAGTTAAGCAAAGAGCAGCAGAGCGGGGAGTGCAGAGGGGCGAAAGGAAACTAGAAGAAAAGGATACAGTGGAGCGAGCGAACTGCAAAAGACCCTGTACTCAGACTAGGGCTTTTCAGTTAACCAAATTAGTTTAAGTTTAGACTCTGAAATGTTCGAAATAAATATATATTATTGGTTCGCCCCCAGCCACTTAAGCCCCCTACAACTTCTTTGTGCAGGGTCTTAAAAGGGGGCAGCACTGCGAATTGAGTTAGTAAGTAAAGTAGTAGTCACGACACACGAGAACGTCGAGAGCTCGCTCGCAACTGAACTGACATTTATGGCCCTGCATTTATGTAATAACTCCACACTCCACACTCCATTTTCCATTTTCTTCCTCTTCTTTCTTTAGTTTTCCCCCCTTTTTTTTTTGCACTCGTATTTTTTCTACAATGTTTTGTGCCAGTCTTTGCTTTATTTTAGTTTATTTTCATTCGATTTGATTTGATTTGATTTGATTTTTTGCAAATACATTTTTCGTATTCATAAAGTTAAAAAACAGAAGAAAAGGAAAAAAAATATATTTTGTTGCATTTTTCATTTGGCGACGACAAGTCATAAATGTGTAAATACTTAAATGTTGAACTTTGAGTTGGACAATTTTGTTGGAAATGAAAATACTTCGCGCTGTGTAGCAATTTTTGCCAAAGCTCAAAAGATTTCTTGGCTGTGTCTCAAGTGCTTCAAAGCGCATTTTTTTGTGTTTTATTTTTTTTTTATGATTTATGAACGTTTACTAATTCAAGAACATAGTAGTTGCAGCTCATAGATTGCACTTTTTAGCTCTTAAATTTGTTTTGATGTACGATTTCGCAGTGTTCCAGTTAAGGCGGAGCTGCTGAAAAAGAGGAGCCTATTTATGCTGGGGTTATTACATAGAATAGTAAGTAGGGGAAGAAAAGGAATTTGAGTTCGAAATATTTTTATATGTGTAGCTAATTCTGATTTAATTTATCATAAAATTATAAAATTATATCGTATACATCTATGGGCAAAAACTAAACTTAATGAATAATTTATATTTATATTTATTAATTGAGATTTATATAATTTCGTAGAGCTTTAAATAATTGACAAAAATTCAATCCGTTTTGAATAAAATTAATTAAAATTTTGAATAATTTTAAATTTATATTTTTATTAATAAATACATACATACAGTGGAATCCGGTTATAAAGACTCCGCTTAAAGCGTCCGTCCGGTCATTGCGACGAAAATTCGATGACTTGCATACAAACTTTTTTTTCTTTGCTCGCTTCGGTTAAAGCGTCTACCGGGTATAACGACGTAAAATCGTTGGTCCCTTGAGAGTCGTTATAACCGGACTCCACTGTATTTTTATTAGTAAATTTCGTACATGTCAAATATTCTGATTTTATATTTTTTCTGTTGATTATCGATAAGTAAAGTATCGTTATAATCATGTAAGCTAATAATGAAGTATTCTGGCAACACTGTTTCTATGTTCTCTATAAACCTATCACAACTCCACATTGCGTCGGACCTAATAAAGTTAGTTATATGAAGTTATACCTACAATTATTACCCAATATTTTCTATATAGTTTCTAACGTCTTTTTAATTTTGTAATTTTTATGTATCAATCGCCTGCTCTTCCCCATTTTAAACTATTGGCAAATTATACAAGTTCCTATGACTTGGAGTTTTGTTTACTCGCTGATCAGTGAAGTCATTAACTTTTCCATGTATCGATTTGCGCTGCTTACAGGGTATTTAGCAGCTGCTTCGCGTTGTTGTTCTTGCTCATTTGTGTGTGCTCCGTTTTCGTATCTTAAAGTGTTTGATTTGCGCTTGATTTATGCGCTTTTTAAATGGCAAAGATTAGACATTTGTTTAGCAATTAATTTCAGATGACACTTTGCCATCGAGCATAAATAAAAGGCGGAGAAAACGAGAACGAAAACAAAATAAACGATGAACGAAAATGAGCAGAGAAGTGGCGAGAAACTGTGAGCTAAAGTCAACAGACTATGAAAGACCCTGTAGTAATGCTAGCAGAATAAGGTCACGTAAGCCATATGATTTGGGTTATGATATGATATTAAAGACCCTGTAGTAATGCTAGCAGAGTAATGTGATAGAACCCATGTGATTTGGGTTATGATATGGTACCCCTTGTTAACTGCCACGCCTACCTCTGCCTTTTACAAACAAGCCTAGCACACCCTGGCACTCTACTCTACAGGGCTGCTTAAAATGAGGCAATGCGACGGAGTTGTTGCTGTTGGAGACCCACGCGACAAGCGACGCCCACAGTCTTGACTCTGCCTGCCACATGCCACATGCTACATGCTCCGTTCCGAACACACTATACGAAATACTTTTTACTGAATACTCAATGCTCGTCTGCCCCTCCCAGTCCGTCTCTGCCCGTCTCTACCCGAGGTGCCCGCTTTCCACAGACAATTTTCTTCTCTTTTTGTTGTTGTTTTTCTTACTCGTCTACATTTTTGGTGGCTTTTGGTGGCAGGCCAAGCGGCCAGGCGCTAATTAATTTTCTTTTAAATGGGCTGAAAGGGGCGGAAAGGTGAGCAGATCGTAGGAGGGGGCAGGAGTGGGGGCAGGGGAACGACAGTCAGTGCCACACCTCATCAATTTCGAGTCCCTTCGTTTTCAGTCTTGTTTTTTTATGACTTTGTCGCTGTCGTTATGATTGAATGCCTCTTGCAGGTGGATGGAAGTCGGAAAAACACTTGATGATTATGGTTGAGATGGACTGGAGAGCCCAAAGAAAATGATGGAAGTGAAAATGTGTGGAGGGAGGAGGTCGTGGTAGTGAAAAGGGAGGGGAAACTGAGTGAAATTAATTTTACAAAAAAATCGTACTTTTAATGAAATAATATAAATAAATGTTGAACGAAAAAAAAGGAGGAGAGAGAAAAGAGGAGTGGGAAAATTTCGAAAGCATTTTACGAAATATTTTAAAATGTTTGCATTTAGCTTAATTAGCTTAAAAGCTGCAATATGGCACAAACTTTTCTCGCTCACTGTCTCACTCTCTATCATGCCGCTCTGCTCTTTATTTATTCCTTTAAAAACAATAATGACTGTAACATTGCAATCGCACAAAAGACAAACACAAGCAGCAGCGCACAGTGGTGCAAAACTAAATTAAAAACGCTTTACAAAATTAAACTTGCAACTTAACTTAAAATAAAAACTCTAGATAAATTTAAAATATTATTTTTTTAAGTCAAAACTTAGTTTAAACCAAACACATTTAAACCACTTGTGAAGCAGTGTGCCTGCGTTCAAGTCTTTGGCCTAAAGTAGTCAAAAGTCAAACAAAACTTCAATTAAATAAATTATTTTATGAAATTAATTATGTATGAGCAACAAAAAGAGGAGAAAAAACATATGCAAATGGCAAACAGAAAATAAAGCAAGAAAAGCTAAAGGAAATACATGAAAAAACATGAAAAATAAAATGAAAATTTATGTAAACAACATTAACTTGACAAACAGAAAAATTTTCGCATAAAATTTTTAAATTTTTGCCTCAAAGATCGCCATCAAAATCAGTTTAAAGCGAATGAAAAATGTATGAAATGTGCAAATGATACAAATAAATGAATGAGTGTCTGTTTATTTGATGTGAAACGCACATAAACTACAATCAAAATCAGGCGATTGACAATCAGGGATTCCATTTCGCCAGAGATTCTACATTTCGCAGACACATGAGTGTTATTCGCCATCGTATTCACATTGCCAATTGCCACTTGTCTGTTAAGGAGGAGAGAGAGGCTGAGAGGAAAAGATTTTCATTGATAGGCTAGCAGACTCAACCGCAATTCCAATCCCAATTCCAAAAATGCGAATCCCTTGACCCTTTGCAGTTGCCACTTTTGCTGCCGCCTCCGTCTCCTGTTCGCCCCCTTTTTCCCTTCCTTTTTCCCTTCCTTTTTCCTTCTTTTTTTTGGGGCATGCCAACATTTATTTTTATACAACAAAAATGTCAATGTACTGAACGAATAAAGTTACACACAGCGCAGGATGGAGCGGCAAGGGGAGAGGTAGGCAGGAGTGGAAGAGAATGCTAGAGAGTGAGAAAGGTTGTGCACATAAGTATTTTGTTGGCAATTTTAAATGCGACTTTGGATCGAATGAACCATTACGCACACATTACTTTGTGGTACACTGTTCAAAATAACGGGAAATAGAGAATTATTTGAAAAACAGTGTGGGTTTGAAACAACAGTGTTTGAAAAGGTGTTGAAAAAGAGTGTTTTGAAAACACTGTTTGAAAAACAGTGTTGCAAAAATAGTGTTTGAAATACAGTGTTGAAAAAAACAGGGTATGAAAAAACAGTGTTTAAAAAAATAGTGTTAGAAAAAATTGTTTTAAGAGCAGCGTTTGAAAAACTGTGTTTGAAAAAAAAGGCTACAAAAAAACTTTTCTACAAAAAAAACAAATATAAATATAACTTTTTTAAGATTAAAATATTTAGCAGATTTGAAATAAAAATTTTATATGTTAAAACCAAAATATTACCTTAAAGGAGACTAAAAATATGTAACTTACTTTATTTTTTACACTGAGGACTTTAAGCTGCTAAAATTGGTAGACAATTTGAATTACTGTAGACTTTTTATTATTAAAAATGCATTAAATAAATTAATTACTTTCTTAATAAGGAAACAAGAAGAGAAACAAATATTTTTCAGTATGCAGAAAGCCTGAAAAGAGTGTTTTTGGACCAATTCCCTAAGAGGAGTATGTAGTAACAATATCATACAAGATTCCATCGGTTCTGCATGTCTAAGGGATTTTTGCAGAAGTTTTAAAGTTCGAAAGAATGAAATAAATTTATATGTCTAAAAAAAAAAATTCAGAAAAGTCAGCTATTATGCAAATAAAATATATATAATTTAAATAAATTACTAACTGAGAGGATTTGTAATACAAGAAATCTTAAAACATAAATTATTTTTTTGAAATTTCATGCACTAGAAGAAATATTTTGTGCTTTCACTTGAGCACTACCTGAACTACTTAAGATTTACAATTGTTGAAGATGTCTTAGCTTAAAGGAATTAAAAAAGTTTTTCTTTTTTTTCTGCCTAAAATTAAGTTTTTTGATTGTAGTGAGACTTTTTTTATAACAGTGTTTATGTATATATAGTAACAAATTTGTAATGGCAGCACTATTTGGCAGAGGAAACGGAAAAGGGGTGTGGTGTTGGAGGGGGCACTGTGGGGGAGTTTTTAGCCGTAGTTTTGGCTGTAGTTGGAGTTGTAGTTGTAGTTTGACTGTGTGGCGTGTAGTTTATTTATTTCATAGTTTTTGTGCTGCATCATCTTCATTTCCGGCTACAGCTCGAGGCCGACAACTTGCCGACTCTTGGCCTAGAGTTGCCTAACTTTGCTACCTCTACCCCTGTACCCCTTGCCCCTCCTTCGGTTGGCCTTCCTTCACTCTCCTTGTGGGGAAAACATTTTGTTTTTATGCGCCACTTGCGTGTGGCAGCTGCATTAAAAGTGGCAGCGGGCTGGGCCTTTTTTTGAGACCCTGTAGTGGGAAGCAGTAAAGGGGTGTTTGAGTGCTGTGGGCTAAAGTGTGCGTGGGAGGCAGTGGTAGGTGTTTAAGGTGTTATTTTATAGAAGCTGACTAAACTGGGATCAGATGTCTATATCATAAGTATAAGTATCAGTCATTTTTATAGCAAAATGTGATTTTTATTAAGTAAAAACTCAAGGCTAAACAAGTATGACTTTAAATAAACTATAAATAAACTCTTTACTAAATACAGGGTCTTTTAAAGTCGCCTCCTTTGCCTTCTAGCTACGCTCATGACTTTTTTGACTGCGGAGGGTCCAAAAAAAAAGCGAAGCAGCAAAAACTAGGTGGGTGACAAAGTGGCTGTGATTATATGGCCCTGGCCAACAGTCGTCTAACCAAAAAAATAGAAGAATAAAGAAGAAAAACAGTGTGTTTAATTGAAATTGCGGTACGCACGCTACGGCCATTCCAAGGTGCCGCATTAGTCGTCAGTTTCAACGCCGACAACGAGAACGAGAACGGCAACGGCAGTGGCTTCATAATGACAATTATAAACAATTTTGATTGGCCTGGCCATTTATCAGCAACAACAACAAGTAGAGCAAAGTAGGGGAAGTGGGGAGTTGGGTGGGGTAGTACGAAAAATACCATAAAAAACAGACATCGATGGCCATTTAACTCAAGATACTTTTTAGCGCTTTTCTGGCCATTTTTCACTTTAAACTCCAAACTGCCAACAACAATAATAAGAAGGAAAATGACAAATATGCTTTAGAGACGAGTCGAGTGTTTGCTTTAGTTCACTCTACGCTGTTCACTCTACACTGTTCACTCTACACTGTTCACTCTACACTGTTCACTGTTCACTCCTCAGTGGGTGGTGAGTGGTAAGTGGTTGCTGCCCCATTGGGACCTTGCTGCCAATGATGTTGCAATAAAATTGTGTTGATGACGGCGATTATGCGGCGCATTTTTACTTTTAGCGCATAAATTTCCAAAATTTTAAGACGTCAGTGGTCGGGGGAGGGCAGGAGGGGCGTGGCAAAGTGTTTGGCCGCTGATAAGCATGCAGAAAAGTTCAGTGGCAGTTCAGTTTGAAAATTCAATTAAAAAGGCAGCAACAAACGACAACGAAAACGCGTCATGCATCAATCAATGGCATCATCAATCATAAACCAACACACGCACACCCGTACTGTGCGTGTGTGTGTGTATCAATATATGTAGCATATATTTCAATATATTACACTGTATTTGATATCCATTCATGGTTTATACGCTCATGTCGCGTGGCAAAACTTTTACTTGGCAAGTCATGGGCTATAATCTACCCCGCCGTAACCCTCTACACCCCGTACTCCCTTTTAGCACCCTTTTTCCCGCTCTTACTTCCTACCCTTTTAGCCATGCTTGGCCTTTCTTCTGCTTTGCTTATTGACAACCTCAAATTGATTAGACCTTGTTTATTTGTTTTGGCCAGCTTATATAGCTGCACTCTCCCTTCCCCTCTCTCTCTCTCTCTCCCACTCTCTGTGTGCAAGTGCTGCGTTATTGCAACCACAGCATTATAAAACCACTAACCATAAACGGATCTCATGTCTGTCCCTCCCTCTCTCCGCCATCTCACTCTGTGATAACCTTCGTTTCGCCACTGGACGAAAAAGCTGATTTTGTCACTTGACACGCAAAATAACGCAATTTTTATGACAACTTTTTTAAAAGATACGTGCGCACAACACCTAAAGGTGTGGCTGTGTACTGGTGTGTGTGTCTGTGTTGATAGGTGTAGGAAAATGAGTAAAATACACACACACAACGTAACGTTTCGCTGCATGCCTATTTTAAATGTTAAGTTGAGTCCGGAAAAAAATTTAAAATGAGAAAAAAATATATAATTTTTAAATAAAAAACTTTGTACATTTTTTTTAGTTGTATTTTAAAAAATTTATAATTTGCATAATATAAAATACACAATAAATTTGTTTTTAAACCAATAATATGAATTGTCATTTAATTATTATTTTATTAAATTATTTTTCATTTAATTATTTATTTTTTCGCTTTGTAGACATAAATTTTTATTTCATTTTTGGAAATAAATACATTAAAACGTTATTACATAGTAAAAGAAAATTTCAAAAGCTTAAATAATAATGTAATTTTAATCATTTTTGCTTAGACATTTTTTAATCGATTTTGCTGTTCCACAAATAAATTATTATTTTATTTTTAAAAATAGTACAAGAAAATTACAAAAAGCTTAAATAAAAATTCAATTTTAGTAATTTTCGCTTAAATATTTTTTAAAAGATTTTCTAGTCAAAAAAATTCTTTTTTTTAGAAATATAAATAAAAATAAATAAATAAAAATTGTAGAATATTTAAAATGTTAAGTGCGAATAGCAGAGTCTAGAAAACAATGTTAAAATTAAAATGAAAAAATTATTTAATTATTATTTTATTTAATGAAAAATTTGTAAAATAAACTTGTATATTTTAAAGCTTATAATTCACGCTAAAATTGATAAACATTTTAACCAATAATTAACATTTTTATGCAACTATTATTTTTAATAATTTTCACTTATACTTTTTTTAATAGATTTTAATGGATTCAAAAAAATGATTATTTTTTTTTTGTAGAAAAAAAAAAACAACTTAAAAATGTATTACATTGTAAAATAAAATTACAAAAGCTTAAATTAAAATTTAATTCAATTAATATTTTTAATAATTTTCGCTTAGACATTTTTTAATAGATATTTCTGCCCAACAAATAAATTTTAATATATTTAGAAATAAATAAATTAAAATTGTAGAATGTTGTAAAATAAAATTACGAAAGCTCAAATACAAACGAATTAAATTGTGGCTTTTGAGGCATTATTAAATTAGTACAAACATTTGTTAGACAACAGAAGAGTGGAGATGAAAAGGGACTTGAAAGGGCTTGACAAGAGGGTAGAGAGGGAGCACAAGCCGAGGGCGGGGAAAAGGGGGAACTCGCAGAGCATTGAAGATTTGCTGATGATAATTTAATCGTGCAATTCACAGTCGTACTATGTCTGGGCGTAGTTCCTTTGATTACGGCTTAATTGCTTTATCTTTTTGTCTGCGCAATGTGAATGAAAGTCAATATATATATATATGTGCGTAGTATATATCTGGCAACAATTAGTGGCAAGTGAAACGGAAGGCATTTGATAGGCTTTGCACAGTCAGCAGATACAAATTTGTATCTGTTACTGCCACTGTGTATTTGTATCTGTATCTTTAACTGTTACTGTAACTTTAAGTTGAACTTTAGCTCAGCTGTATTAACTCATGATTATTTCTGTTCCTTTCTTTGCAGGTATGTAAAATGCACAACAAAGTAACGCAAATATTTTGATGTAAGTATCTTTCTTAGTCCCAGTGTGTGTGTGCGTGTGTGTGACTGTGTGTTACCAAATTAACAGCAAAGTGTTGTAATGCAGCTGCGGACGGAAGAGAAAAGTTGAGTCGAAGACTCGAAGCCAACAATTTTTTTTTCTTTTCTCTTCTTTTCTCTTCTTTTTTTTGCATTCCTTTTCCTTATTCTTGTGTCTCTTTTTTCGGGTTTTGGCTTTGGCCATCATCATCATCAGCAACAACGGGGGTTGGCAGGGGGCTGGAGGGGCAACTGGAGGTGAGGTACAGTAAAACCGGCAACAATCTTTGTCGCACACAACTATCTGGCTTCTCACATCGTTTAGCTTTTGTTGTGCTGCCCAGACACTCGCGGTTTTAATGTGTTTTTAATGTTATTTCCATGACATGCCGCCAACATTTAAGCTCGAGCCCACAGACAAACATAGTACTACACACGGGTGAGTAGAGGAAGCGGGTAGGGGACAGGGGGTAGGGGCCGAGGCAGGGGCATGTGGCATGAGCGAGATGAACGCATAGTTTGTTGCACGTTTCTCGCATAGCTTTTTGCTGCTTCGAAAGGTTTTCAGTTTTTAGTTTGTAGACTCTGTAGATTTTTAGTAAACAGAAAAAGTAGTTTAAGTTTGTCAAAGGGGGAAAAATTTTCAAAAGTCAAGAAAATTAAAAAAAAATATTTTATAATAAGACTCTACCTCCTAAGTCCGCCTGCAGGCGGGCAATCTTATTTGATGTCCACATATGGTTTTTAAAACGATATTGTTTAATTTTTTTAGTTTTATAATATTTAGTTTTATTTTATTTAAGAAAATCGCAAACTTTCATTTGGAACCTTTTGCAGCTCACAATTGCATAAAAATCGGCTGTTAAAACCTTTAGAATGTCAAATTTTGTGAAATTAACAGAAAATAATTATGTTTTTTTAACTAGCTGCAAAGTAACAAAATTTAAAAAAAAAAAAAAAAAAAAATGGATTTAATTGTTGTAGCTGAAAAACAAATTGTATGTGTATTGCTGCATTGGTAAACTTATAAAAAATGGATCAAACTCGGATGATAAGTGTTCTTAAGCTTTTTATTTGAGGTCAAAGGTTCAGGCGGGGTCAAGGTTTGACCCTATAGATCCTTAATCCGTACGATTCAAACATTTTTCCAGAACAAACCTTTTTCTTTAAGCCATTACCAAAGCAAAAATAATTTTGTTTTTTCAAAAAAGAGCTCGGGGAAGTAGAGAGTTTAGCTAGTTTTAAAGGGAAACTAAGAGCATTCCTTTGAGTAACTTTTGCGCAGTACAGGGCTGTGCTTAGTCTAGCAGTCTCTGTGGCTGGCGCTGCTACTAGTTGGCTTTCAGTTTTAGCCGTGCGCCCACATTGCCACCGACAGCTGAGTGACGACCTGGGCCCCTATGCCACAAACCAAGGCCGGTTGGGGGGGAGTGGGTAGGGGAGTGGCAGGCAGAGACAGAGGCGGAAGAAAGGCAGGCAAGGAAGACAAGCCAGCGAAGCGAGTCTACAACTTTGCACAGTTGCAGCAGAGTCGCCAGAGAGCTCTTGATGCATTAATGTGGTACGAAGAAATATTTTGCATATTTACTTTGAAATCTGTGCGAAATAAGTTTAGTTTGCTCCTCGCTCCTCCTCTCTCTCTCCCCTCTCTCTTTCCCTACTCTCTGCTGATATCTTTTCTTACTTATTTTTGAGCAAGAAAATTAGCAACAATTTCAATTTATTGGCCATGTCTGTTGTCTGTTTTCTGTCGCCATTTCCGGCTTCAACATTGTCAATTGGTGGCATGCCACTTCAAAGGCGCTGTAAAAATCTGTTTCTGATTTTGCTCCACATCGCCTACTATCCTTGTCTCTCTGCTGTCCCTCCCTCCCTCTCCCTCCTCGCTCTCCCTCTCTCTGTCTGCTTAGCATATGCCCTGGGATTTGGCAACGCTTCGCTGACTTGACTCGTAGATGTCAGCCTCTGATGTCTGGGGCATGCCACCAAAAGGGGCAAACAGCGCACTACATTTGTATTTATAAGTATGCAACTAATTGCATGCTACCGCCGAGCATTAAACATTAGGGAGACCATACTATATACTTACAACAGCAAGACATTCCTTTTTTAATTAACTAAATTAATATTTATCAATTTCATTAGGCAGCAATACAGAAATTTATTTAATTTACATGCAACGAGTTCGTATTTTAGTTTTTTTTAAGTATTTAATTAAAGTGTGGAAAATTTATGGAGTGGAAATTATTAAGGCTCAAATAATTACACTAGCTACGTAACTAAAAGTAATTTGTTTAAATACTACAGACTAATTCATTTGAATTACTAAAAGTAAATGTTAAGTTTAGTTAACTTAAGTTAAAAATTAAATTAATTTAAGAAAACTTAAATTAATTTAAGTGAAAAACTAGCTTAACCCTCTACTACCCCGAGGTCTTTTTTGAAAAAAAAAAAAATATTTTTGCATTGTAAATGGCTTAAAAAACATGTGTTTTCTGAAAAAATGTTTGAATCGTACAGATTCAGGATCTATAGGGTCAAACGTTGACTCCGCTTGAAACATTGACCTCAAATAAAAAGCCTAAGAACACTCTTTCATCCGAGTTGGATCCATTTTTCATAAGTTTACCAATGCAGCAATACACATACAATTTGTTTTTCAGCTACGACAATTAAATCTATTTTTTTTATTTTTGAAATTTTGGTACTTTGCAGCTAGTTAAAAAAATAATTATTTTCTATTATTTTCACAAAATTTGACATTCAAGTGGTTCAAACAGCAGATTTTGAAGCAATTGTGAGCTGCAAAAGGTACCAAATGAAAGTTTGCGACTTTCTTAATTAGATAGAACCAAAAAACTGAACAATATCGTTTTAAAAACCATATTGGGGCATCAAATAAGATTGCCCGCCTGCAGGCGGTCTTACGAGGTAGAGGGTTAATTTTAGTATGAAAGGAAAAGGAAAGCAATTAATTACAGTAGGTAAATATTAACGAATTTATGAAGTAAAGAACTAGTGCACTTACTAGTTCATTCTAAGAAATCGTTTTAAAACTGCATAAATCAATTAAAAAACTGTTAATAAGAATACAAAATGTTTTTTGATTGCAGACGAACTAGTTCCACTTTGATTCAGTTATAAAACTGAAGACTTTTAACATGAGCAAAGCTTAGAAAAGAGCGAGGGGGTGAGTGGAAGGAGTGAGTGGTAGGAGTGAGTGGAAAATATGAGTATGAATGTGAATGTGAATGACTCGAAGTTGAAATTGATTTCAATGAAAGCGCTTAACGAATTGATTGGGAAACCGAACAAATGAGCAACTTTTGTGCTCAATACGATTTGTCAGGGTTACGCTTCAATTGCATGTCCTTCCAAAGGTTTCCAAAGGAAATTGCTGGGAGGTAGACTAGGCGGTAGGGCAGGGATTGGTAGGGGCAACGGGGGGCAGTCTTTATTGTTCGCCGCACTTACGAGTCCTTGCAAATTGCCTACAAAAGTGTTTGCACAACAGTCTCGCTCGCTCTCTCCCCCTCTCTCTCCCTCTCTCTCCCTCCCTTTCCCTTTGCCTGCTGTCTTCCAATTTTGGTTTTGGGCTCAAAAGAAAGAAGCAAAAAATATTTCTTGTTCGACTTTGCGCTTTCGCTTTTCTTTCGGTCAGTCACGCAATTAATTTTGCACGCTACGTTTGTGGCTGCCCTCGCTGCAATGTATATGTGTTGATCTACCCTCTCCACTCCCCCCAACTTCCCGCCAACCCCCCGGACCAGTGACCCGTACAGTGGGAACGAGCTCATTGCCAGCTGCTTATCCTTATTATTAGAAAAGTTTTATGCACATATTTTTCTTGTTCTTTTGCATGTTGTTGTTATCTGTGTGTGTGTGGGGGTGTGCGGGTGTGTGTGTGGGTGTGTGTGTATATTTCACCTACAAAATGCTAACACGCCCCCGAACGCCCCTTTGTCGTTTTGGGCTACGTGACTTGTTTGCCAGATGAATGCAAAACAGAAACAAACAAAAATCGAATAGAAGTTGTAGAGATAGAAAGAGACGGAGCTACTAGAAGAGCGAGATGGAGCACACATACAAATATATATATAAATATGATGTGGGTGGATGGAGGGTTTTTAGCTAGAAGTACGACGGCTGCAAAAACAGCGGAAAAATCAACAGCAGCAGTAGCATAAATAGAGTGCGACAGGGCTAAGCGGAGACAAGGAAAAGAGAGGGAGAGGGCAATAGACTGCTCCTCGTTTTCATAATGAGTTGAAATTGTGGGGCAATAATTGGTAGCAAGATGATGATTACTTGCCACAATTTTTACTAGCGGCCTTAATCATTTTATCGATTCAAATTATTCGCATACATATTCACATCCAATACATGTATTCACATATTCAGATATTCAGATATTCAGTTATTCATATTCATATTCATATATAAATAAAATATTTTTGTAGCCGCTTTTAATGCATATTAAACAGATGTTAAAATTTACACTTGAATTACAAGCAACTTGAGCATGAAATAAAATGGATAAATGACAGCAACAATGAAGATGAAAATGAAAATGTGGAATGAAAATGGGAATGGGAAGGAAAATGGGAGTGAAAATGTTAATGAAAAGCGGATGTTTCAAGCAAATTAAATTTTAAGCGAAAAACGTTAACAAAACAAAACTTCGCAAAGAAAGAAAGCAAAAAATTTAAGAAAAGAAAATAAAGAGAGAACAAGGATAAGGTTAACTTCGGCTAGCCGATAATGAAATACCCTTTCAGCTAGTATTTGTCCTAAAGTAGCTATATCATATAGTATATCATTCCGATTTGAGTGGATTTTGATGCTGATCACATCAGGAATGATAAAAAGTTACTTACTTGGGTGAACTTGGTTGAAATAGTTCAGTAGACACAACAAATTTTCATACTAAGTGTTCCAACCGATTGTTCCTATACCAGCTATATGATATAGTGGACCGATCTGAATGAAATTTGGTTTGTACACGGTTATTCTTACTCAATGCTTATGAAATTAATTCAGTTAACATAGCTTATAAAGAATGTTTTTTTAACAGATTTTTCCTAAGGGAGCTATATGATATAGTCAACCGATCTGACCGATTATAACGTATGAACTGCGTGGAGGGAGAATACACATCAGTACCAAGTTTCATCAAGATAGCTTTAAAACAGAGAGACTAGTTAGCATAGAAACAGACGAACAGACGGGCATGGCTATATCGACTCGTCTGTTGATGATGATCAAGAATATATATATATATACCATGTGGGGTCTGCCACGCCTCCTTCAATGCGTTACAAACTTCGCAACAAAAACACAACACTCCCAGCCAGGGTATAAAAAACACAAAGAAAACAACAGCAACAGCATAATTTATTGAAATTAAGAGAGACAGAGACAGAAAGAGGCAGAGAGAGAGGGATGAACTATCGAAAAAGGATAGCAAATAGGCGGAAAATGATGCCAAAGGATGATACATTGAACTGGGGCGAATTTTAGGCAATTCCGCTGCTGCAAATGGTGAGAATTCACGCATACATGCACTTACACATACACACACACAGGCACACACATGTGTGTAGAGGGTTGCGGCGATAGCTAGAGATGATACTATCTCTGCTGAATTTTTAAAAAAAATTTTGTCGATAGTAAAATTAATGAATTAAATAATTCAAGAAAAATAAGTATAAAGCGATTACAATTTTTTAAAAATATTGGTAACTAAATAAGTTAAAAGATATCTGGGAATTATGTAAAAAATAATGGGAATACTTATATTTTGAATACTTATAAATGTGATTTTATCAAAACTAATTAACAAGCATGACTTTATCAAGTTAGGACTGTTATCTGATAATTCTGCAGATGCTATGTATATAATTATTTTTTTATATTTTATAGGTATGTTTAATTATTTAATCCAAGACAATACCCATATTTATCAAAGAGATAAATGATTTTATTAGGAAAATTTATTCAAGATATCTTTTGTATAAAAATAATTAGTACTTTGTGAGGTACCAAGCGCAAGTCTTCCTCAATTTTCATAAACAAATATGCGATATGATATCATCGCTCAATTAATATTATTGACTTGTCCTACAAATCAAACAAATGTCGAACACATGTTGAGTGTGAGTTACCAATTTGCGGGAATTACCAGTAACGGCGCTAATAATGTTTATGTTGAAGGTGTAAATATTATTACTAAGCTAAACTTGTTTATTGTGATTACAAGGGTAGAGTTTGTTTATGCTCAAGTTGATATGGCTATCAGTATGGTAACTAGTGGGTAACAAGTATTGTATCACGTTGCCATCTCTAAGCAGCACGTCACTTACCTGTCCCGCTTACATGCTCAGTCGGTGGCTCTTTAAAATGCCGGGAGGAAGGCCTACAGGCGAGCCAGCCGACTGTTAAAGACCCTGTAGAGGAGCTAATGCAAGGCAGGGATTAAGTAGGTTTGGTATATAGTGCTGCTTAGTGTTTTATATTGGGGCAGAGTTTTCTATGCACAAATCACAGATTTTCAATCGACTCTGCTGTTGTTGCCCACATCATGAGTTCCACCACGTCTCCTTTCCCCTCCTCACACACACCTTTTCACCACAAACCCTATACACCACTCTACTACATGTGAGCACAGGGTCTGGAAAAAAAGGGAACGCTTATAAGTTGTTGTTGCGGCTAAAATTACAAGTAATTGAACCGAAGCAAACAGCAGTGGAGTGTGTGTGGCTGTGTGTGCATGTGTGTGTGGGTGTGTGTATTGAAACATGTGTGCGGCATCAGTTAAGGCACGAAAAAAAAAAGAATTTTGAAAACAAAAAGGAAAGAGAAAAAGAGGAAAAAGAAAAACAGCAGGAGAAAAACGGCACAGGATGCAGTTGCCGCCTTTGGATCTGTCTGTGAACCCAAAGCTAAATTCCCCGTGACCTGCGCCCTCATCAACAACAACAAGAGGAGGAGGCAGAAAAACAACAACAAGCACATTATCATTTACCATAACAACAACATGATAAACATGCATAAATAAACCCCGAAAAAATATATAAACGATGTCTGGAGATGCGAGCATATGATTTTTTTCTCTTTTGGCAAATACCTACACACGATCTCGCGCTGATCAATTAGCCGAGACACGCACCAGCTGCAGCCAGGGATTGTGTAACGGTAAAGGTAACACTAAACCCAAAGGCAACGCCTTTCTGTAAGATGAGCTACTTCGATATATCTTCTCTCCTTCTGGTAATAAACCATAAACATCAGAGAAGAAATGAAAAAATAAATACGAGTTTATACAAACACTTGGAATATCACGGGAATTTGAGAAACATCAGGTGAAGCGATTGAGCGAAAGAGACGGAGTTGGAGTTAAAAGAGAAGAGGAGATAAGTAAGAGAAGAAAACAGAGTTTCATGTATCAAAATCGTTTAGGAAATGCGGTGGAAAATAAGCATTTGATGGTAAAGAGCGTAATTATCATTTGAAAGGAAGTAGAAAGATTTTCTAAGGGATCAGACGAACTCTGGGTGAATATGCCGCTAATTTTACACAGGAAATTTGAAATGTTTTGATCAGGCAATATCGGTTGGAGCCCCTTTACCCTTAAATATTGTTTATAACCAACACAAAGTAGCTTAAGGTTAGATTCTAGATACATTTTAAGTAAATTGAAATATGGCTAGAATTTGACTAATAAGTCAGACTTTTTATAAGTTATATCTTTAAACTAATCTTTGAATAACTTCCTACTGAAGTTATTTCAGAGTTTATATAAAATTAATTCTTAAACTAATCCTTATTTCAGCAGTTTTTCTGCCAGATCCTAACTTATATAGTTTTTTGCCTGGTTAGTTTAAGTTTTTATAAAATATATCTATGAACTTCCAAACTTTCTTGTAAAGGTTTCCAGCAGTTTTATTTAGTTTTTTGCCTTGCTAGTAAGACTTTTTATTAAATATATCTTAAAACTAATCTTTGGACCATTTCTTTTCACTTCGCCCTGAAGTTATTTCAGTGGTTTTGCTGCCAGATCTTAACTTATTTGGTTTTTGGCATGTTTAGTAGGAGCTTTTATAAAATATATCTTCAAAATAATCTTATCCAAACTTCCTCCTAAATGTTTTCAGCAGTTTTATTTAGTTTTTTGCCAGGTTAGTAAGACTTTTTATGAAATATATCTACAAACTAATCTTTGGATTACTTTCTCCTACAATTATTTCAGCCGTTTTACTGCCAGATCTAAGCTTATTTAGCTTTTTACCTAGTTAGTATTGGTTTTTATAAAATATTTCTTTAAACTTATCTTTGGAGAGCTTCCTCCTGAAAGTATTTCAGAGTTTTTATAAAAAAATATCTTTAAACTAATCTTTGGACCTTTTAATTTCACTTCCTCCTGAAGTTATTAAGTTCTGTGTCTTGAAATTTCGTGCAAGTCGTCGTATGTTTCGTTGTATTTTTTTTTTGTCCATTTGCCGAGGACATTGCAATTCTTATTGCATTTTGTTGCACTGCCACGCCCACTTTGGCAGAGGCTGTGCACGGTGCTGTTGGAATGAGGACGCATATTTCACGCTCAATTAAATTGCCGTTGCTGTTCTTGTGCAACATTTTTGCGGCCACCTTGCACCGAAAAACCCATTTTGACCCTAGAGACAGCGAGAGGGGTGAGGAGAGGGGGATCGAGGGGGAAGAGCGAGAGAGAGAGGGCAGTCAAAAAGCGCAAACTGAGCAAAGACCTCAGTTGACCAAACCGACTGGGCCAACTGACCCAACTGTACGCCCACCTGACCCACCTGTCTATCTGGTTAGTTGCGGGCTACACTCTTTTCGCTTAAATTCTCTCGCTTGCTCTCTCTCTCTCTCTCTCTCTCCCTCTCATACACTAGTTCCTTGTCTTTCTCGCTTTGCTGACTGTCCGAACTGACTGCAATTTCTTTGGCTGCAAGCCGGGAATTTAATTCACATTGATTGCATTTCGAGCGTCGCATTGCGTTGCATTTTAAATAATGCCAACGGCTTTTCGAAAATATTTTGTGGCTCCCAATTGTGAAAGGAGAAACCCAAAGAGAGACCCCGAGAGATAGACAGAGAGAGGTGGAGAGAAATGAGAAATGGTCGCTCTGTTTGGTATAGTGTTGTGCATCACTTTAATTAAACAAATGCCTGGGCGAAATGGCAAAATGGCGTCAGTTCAATTCAGGCATCGCAAAGAGGATATGCAATATGAGCAATATCCTGCCAGCTCCGCATCCAACCAATCCCGCCACTCCTGCACCAAGCTGGCTACGCAATTATGAGCTTCGTCCTTCGTCTCTCTCCCCTCTGCTGACTCCCTGATTAAGGGCAATTGCATAATCACTGAGCAGAACGGCTCGCCGGATAGACGTTATCATTTATCAGACGGCGGCGCTAATAAACAAAAAGTCCTTTTAAGCATCCTTGTCCAGCGTCAGTTCTTTTTGCGCTTTACAGCTTAATGAATGAAAATATGAAATGCGGTCTAAATGGCTAGCGAATGCTCTAGAGAAAGGTTTCTTAATAGTAGTCAAATTGTTATAATTAATAATTAATTAATTTATTATTATTATTATTTTTTTTGTCATTTTAAAATTTAAAAAATAATGATAATAATAATAATATTAATAATTATAATATTAATAATAATAATAATAATAATAATAATAATAATAATAATAATAATAATAATAATAATAATAATAATAATAATAAAAATAATAATAATAATAATAATAATAATAACAATAATAATATTAATAATAATAATAACAATAATAATAATAATAATAATAATAATAATAATAAAAATAACAATAATAATAATAAGAATAATAATTATAATAATAATAATAAATGAAAAGTATTTTTATGCTTGAGTTTAAATAAAATCTGTCTTTAAAATTAAGTAAAAATAGCAAAAAAATAAAATTTTTCGCTTGCGAAATTTAATTTTTAAATCAAAAATTTCTTAATTAAAAATCAATTTTTATGTTTATATTATTTTTGATATAAAATAATTCTTAATACTATATAATTTAAGCTGATTAATTTAAAATTTTTTTCTTCAATGAAATGCTATAACAAATTAAATGCATAGCTTTATTCTTTTTCTTAAAAATATAAATGAAATATTGACCTATTTTGTATATAAATTTTGTCTAATGTACACCAGACTTTGAGTAGAATTTCAAGTTAATTTTTTTAATAACTCTTCAGTAAATTGAACTAAAGTCTTACAAACTAATTACTTAAAAGTTAAATAAATCTTCAATGCTTAAAGTTATTATTGAAACACTCCACATTTTTACTTAACTCTGAAAACTTAAATAATAATTAATTTAGACTAACAAATTGAAGATTTTTTTTATATTTCTCTAAAATCACTAATAAATAAAATAAATAAGTCTGTTGTTTAGCACGTTGGAAGACAATTAAAAGCTTATTTTTTCGATTATTCTTTTTGATTTAGAGTGACCATATTTATTTGGTCTTTTTTTTTCGTCTTTTTATTTTTTTAATTTTTTTTTTGTATTCCAAATTTGTTATTTTGTGTCCAAGTATCAGATAAAATAAATTTTAAAGGAAAAATGGTGGCAAATGAATTTCGCTGGAAATCTGTCATCTTGTGTGTTGGCCATGGTAACACGCGTCAGTTACCAGAGATAGTATTACAGTTACACTTACTTAGAAATGGGATCGGACTTTGTGTGCGTGTCTCTCGCTGTCTCTCTTACACACTGTTTGTCTCTGTCCGCGCTGTTACTCTAGAGAGTTTCACAGTTTTGCAGCTACTTTTTAATAAGATTATCTCATGGATTCCAGGGTATATAATTATGGTCATGCAAGGCAAACGAGTGGTCGTGAACCGTACTGGTCAAAGTTTTGGGCTCAAAGGCGCAGAAAGAGACAGCGAAAGAGACAGAGAGAGAGAGAGAGAGAGAGAGGCAGAACCAGTTCAGGCAGCTGTCTACTTAAATTTTAATTATGGACATAATTATTTAATGAATACGTATGTGTGCATACATGTGTGTGTACATGTGTGTGTGTGTGTAATGTGGGTGTATAATTATATGCTCTGGGCGTTGTAAATTGGCGAGTTGAAAAATTGTAATGAAAAAAAAAAAAACTGGAAAATTACAGAGAAAAAAGAGGAAAATCAATTTAATTTTGATGGAAATGAAATCATCTTAAAATTCATGCAACGTTTTTCATAAATCGTCGGCTGTTGTATAATTTTAATCATCAGCAACAACCAGCAATAACAACAAAATATTAACAACGACATTGACAGCAAAAGCGACAAAGAAATAATAATAAATAAACATATAATAATTGAAAATACAATTAGCATAATTGCAGTGCGGCAACAGAACGGGGCGGCAAAAGGCGTTAACACGCCCTCACACAGAAATGAGAAAAAAAACGCCAGCAATTAAAAAAAATGAAATATAATTAACATAATTTATATTTACACATATTTAGCCAACGTTGAGAGAGTTAATACAATGTTTTTTCTCTGTTTTTTTTTTCGTTTTATCTTTCATTTTTTATTTCAACGCGTTTTTTTTTCCTTCCCGGAAATAATAGTGAAATATAGTTGTAGGTAATTGGCAATAAGCCGAGTTAATTTGCAAAGGTTACAATTGTCAGTGCACAGCTGAAAGTTCAGCTAACTGTTGCGATATCGAAGAGCAAAGTCAATAAATAAATAAACTGATTGATCCCTGAGGAAGACAAGCGATGAGCGCCAAGGGCTGCAAATTATGCATAAAATTGCTGTTGGAATTTATTGGAGTTGTAAAACTAAAAGACAACTAAACTGGAAGTTTATAAAAATTATCACACATTTTTTTAAGATTTATTCATTAAAATATTTAGTTTGTTTTGTCAGAAATATTTTTGTTATTCGGATACTGCTATAGAAAACTCATTTTGTTTTCAGACACGTTTTATGATATAAATTAAAATATATAAAAATTATCACATATTTTTTAAAAACATTTTAAATAATTTTTTTTTGTTTTGTAAAAAATAATTTGTTTATTGGGAAGTTAGTTAAGAAAGTTTATGTTGTTTTCTGACACGTTTTATGACATAAATAAAAATATATAAAAATTATCGTAGATTTTTTTTAAGACTTTTTGATCTGTATTTATTTTGTATTGTCCGAAATATTTTGTTTATTTGGTAGTTGATATAGAAAATTAATTTTTTCTACTAATGTTAGTCTTGTTTTAAGATTGCTGTAAAATTAGTTCAACTAAACTGGAAATTTTTAAAAAATTTCATACATTTTTTTTTAGACTTTTTCATCTGAACTTATTTTTTTCTGTCAGAAATATTTTGTTTATTTAGAAGTTGGTAAAGAAAATTTATGTTTTTTCCTGCAATTTTTTCTGATATAAATAAAAGTATATAAAAATTATCATACAGTTTTTTTAAGACTTTTTCATCTAAAAATTATCATAGATTTTTTTTAAAAACTTTTTCGTCTGTATTTATTTTATTTTGTTTTATTTATTTGGAATTTGGTATAGAAACTTAATTTAGTTGACTGACATTTTTTATGATTGCTGTAAAATAAGAAAGATTTAAAACAACTTCCATTAAGCCAAAACTAGTATGAAAAACTATTTAATTAAATGCTCTGATTATTTGTTAATACGCACAGGGTCTTTTACAGTAAATTTCCTAAATTTCTCTTTTTTCTACTGCATTTTTTCAATTCAAATTGCGTTTGATTTCAAATACGAAGCACAGATACGGTTGACTACACACTTTGATTACATTTTTTCGCCTATTTTATTTTTTATAATATATTTAAAAATATTTTGTGCAAAATACATATTCCAGTCATTTGATATTGTTTATCTTTGCTCGCAGCACCAAATCACATATCAAGTTTGTCATTATTTTTGTAAAAAAAAAAATAAACGAGAGAAAAACAAAATATTCCAACATCGAAACGAAAGGAAATAAAAGCAATAACTGTTTGAAAATAAATACCACGAAATGTTGCCCATAAATTTGCAGCACAATTTTTCAAACATTCATACTCTCGACTGCGACCGATAAATTTTTATGAAATTTGCCTTTGCCGCTAAATCAACAAATCGCATATTGAACAGTTATGACCACAGCAAATAAATAAATAAATGTGTGTAGAGCAAAAAAAAACAAAGCTCCGAATATTGTGTAACGTAGAATTTGATAATGTTTATCGATAATGCGATTGGGAAATGCCTTTGAAGCGTACACAAACAGTAAATCATATTGAACTGCAAGAAAAAAAAAATGTTAAAATGTAGAAATGCTAAAATGCTAAAATAAATAAATAAAACAGAAAAGAAATCGCAACGGAATTTTTTTTACATTTTTCGAAAGTATTTCAAATAGTTTTGCAAGGGTTTCTCTCGTTGTAGTTTTACCGTTAAGTGAATCAAGTATTGGTAAACATCATTTAATCGAAATCACTGCCAAATGCGCATTTAAAGTCATTGCAGGAAACCGTTTTAATACACTAATCGAGGGTATAGTGAATTTGTGGCAGAGTTTGCTGCGAATTTCATGGGGGTTAAGTAGAGTAGCAAGTGCAGTACAGTGAAGCTCTACTCGCGGACAGCTCCCTCAGGCGAACAGCTGCCTTAGCCGAACGAATTTTAAAGTTTTTCCAGCATGATTTTTATACAAAAACACTTCTCTTTGGCGGACATCTCCCTTGGGCGAATAAAAATACTGGAAACGTGACTGTGCCGCAAATGGAGCCTTTACTGTATTCTTGATCAGCAGGCACAAACGAGCTGATTTAGGTACTATATGTTTGACGGACTCCTTGGAAAGCTTTATGTTAGTCTTACGGTTTTTTTGGGTAAAACTTGGTACTGGTTGAGCCAGCAGTGTATGAGTTGAGCTTGGTTAGATCTGATAAATATATATTATTATAGTATTGCTTTGAAAAACTTTTCTGTAAACTATCCAAAACTGTGCAAAGAGTTCCAATTGTGATTTAAAATATATTTTTTTTAATTTTTGATTTAATTATATTACTTTACTATACAGCTGTCAGAGGAACTCTAGAAAGAAAATGAGGTTCAAGCTTCAAACCTTTCGAGTATTGTATAGAAATTTGCACAGCAGACAGCTATAGATAGCTGGGAACAATAATATATAATGTTAAGCACATTAACTTACTTTAAAATGTAGTTGCCAAAGAGTATCGCTGCTTTGGTGTGCCAAAGTTGGTGCTTTGCTGCTGTGGTTTTTTTGTGAAACGCACTTGCACCTCATTTGGCCCGAAGGTTGAAACCTGCTGGACTAACGTTCTTTCTGCCTGTGTCGCAGTCCGTACGTGAGTCGAAAATACCAAAAACAAAAGAAGTAAAAAAAAAAAAACAAGACAAAACACAAAAAAAATACAAAACGAAACGAAACGAAATGCCAGAAACTTTTGAATAACAAATGAAGGCTGCGACTGCGGCAGTGGAAGAGACCTGAGCGGACTTTTTAAGCAGCAGCAAACAGAGAAAGATTTGCAGTTGTTACTGTTGTTGTTGTTGTTGGTGTTTTGGATGCTGCCGCAGCAGAAGCCACATCCAAAGTCAAAAAGTTAAGCACACAACGCGGCGTATACGTAATCTGCGGCTGTCTGATCACTCACACAGCTGCCTTCATTTGCCATACGTCTACCAGAGGCTGTCTCCCTTTCTCTCACACTGTTTGTTTCTCTGTCTGTCTGTTTATTTGTCTGTCTGCTGGTCCATCTGTCTGTCTGTCTGCCCGTCCGTCTGTCTGTTTGTTTGTTCGGTGGCATGCTGCTTAGCTTGATACGCCACTGAGTAGCAGACTAGTAGCGCTTATGCTTGCACCTACTACGTGGCCGCTGCGGAAACACACACACACACAGGAGTAGGTGGTGTAGGAGCAGCCGACCAGGTCGGGTTAAGAACCCACACACATAACCTACATCAGCTGAATTTTCCTTCAATTCATCTTGATATGTATCAAGTGCTTAGCTCAAATGTGTTTATCGATAGGCATGCTTAACTTATCGATAGCGTAGACGTAACCTAAGCTCTCTTCTAGCTGCTGTCACACGTGTGCTAACTAAATTTCTGGCTAGAAAAATTAGAAAAATAGTTAAAAGTGCACTTCAAGCTTAATTTTACAGATGTAAATTTATTATTAAAGTTTAAGTTAGACTCTCAAAGGAATTTTTAAATTTTTTTCCAATTTTATTTTTTAGTTTTCAACTAAATTATAAGAAATTTTATTTTTTATGTAAGAAAATTAGAAAAACAGCTTAAAGTGCACTTAAAGTTTAATTTTACAGAAGCTAATTTTTTATTAAAGTTTATGTTAGACTCCCATAAGAATTTTTTTATTTTTTTTAATTTTTTTTTAGTTTTTAACTAATTTTTAAGACATTTTTTTTTTTTTTTTTTTTAGTTTTTAACTCCATATAAAATTAAAGCACCTTAAATTTATTACTGATTATTATTAATTACTTATATATACTCCCAAAGGAATTTTTAATATTATTTTAATTTTATTTTTTAGTTTTCAACGAATTTATAAGACACTTTAATTTTTTTATTGGAAAACTTAAAAAACAGCTTAAAGTGCACAAAACGTTTAATTTTACAGGTGTGAATTTATTTTAAAATTTAAGTTACACTTCAATAGGAATTTTTAATATTTTTTCAATTTTATTTTTTAGTTTTCAACTAATTTATAAGAAATTTTATTTTTCATATTAGAAAATTCAAAAAAAAAAGTTAAAGTGCACTTGAAGTTTAATTTTACAGATGTAAATTTATTACTGATTATTATTTATTACTAATTTATACTCCCATCCAAATTTTTAATATTTTTATAATTTAACTTTTTAGTTTTCAAATAATTTTAAAGTTTTAAATTTTTATTTATTTATTAAAAGGTTTTAAATAAAATACCTTTAGGTTAGAGCATTTAAAGTGCCAGAAATTGTATTTGTTATAAAATAAATTTTTTTCTTGATTTCCTCCACATTTGGCGGTTTTTGCCTGCCTGTTATCCTGCCACGTCGGCGATGTCTTCTTGCTGTCATCTGATCTCTGGCGTTGCTAAGTGGCCTGTTTCGCTACGTACCGCCCTCCCCAGCTCCAAACTTCCCTGCAGCCCCTCCACACTGCCTCGACTCCTCTTGAGCATACGCCCGCCATGGCATGACTCGTTTTGGCTCCATCGTCGTCGTCGTCGCTGTCTTCTTCTTCTTGGTCGTCATGGTTGTCTGTCGTATGCGTTTGGAATTTTTGATTTTGCCACATTGCAGACTGCAGTCAATATGCAGTGCCTGCCACTGTACCGCCCCCTTTCTACCCGCCCCCGTTGCTCCTTTTGCACTGTTTTCTACTCGTTTGCTCGGCAAGCAGTGACTACTGTGTTGTTGGCCAGCGGTATTTTTTTTTTTAGTATTTTATTTTTACTTACTGTGTTTGTTTTTCGCTTGCCTTGTTTTTTTTCGGTTGTTTTTTGTTGCCAGCAGATTGAATTTTGATTTGGCGGGTAATTGAACTTTTACTACATCAGTAGCAAACCACTCCGATTCCTCAGTGGCTCACTGGACTTGCTGCAACCCCCTCTCTACCTCTCCTCTCCTCCCCTCTCTCTTTCTCCTTCTCTCTCTTGCCACCTGCCTCTTGGCAGCGGTGGCTGTTGGTCCGACTCTGGCGGCATGATTAATGGCTGGCAATGCGCAACGCACGATCTACGTTTTTGGCCTCATCATAAATTATTAAACAAGTCCACTTGACACATGCACACACACACACAAACACACTCACACACATACCACACATAAGGAAGAGCGCAATATAAATGACCAGAACGAGCAAAGCCAACAAAAACAGCAACAACAACAACAACAACAACAAAACTGTACAAAACGCTAAGACGTTCACAACATTTTTGGCATGCCCCATGCACCGAAAACGGTAAAAACGACATGGCTAAGTAGCCACATAGCCATGGCCGCCAGAGGGCCTAAAGGCCTCAAGGCCCAAAGGCTTTTCCAGTTGCAGCTTTACACTGTTCAAAACAAAATCATCTTAAGGGAATTCTTTTTTAAACTAGAAAACTAAAATATTAGTAAAAAGAGCAAGTCTTAAAATTGGGAGTAAAAAAATCATAAATTTTAGATGCTACCAAAAGTTTAAGGAGTTTAAGTTTGCTCATTTTTATAAAAAAATTTAAATTAAAAAGAAAAAAAATTTTTTTATTGCTTTCTGCCCACAATTTCGTTCTAAGTTAAATTAATTATGAAATGCTACACAAAGTTGCTAAAATATAAAAAATATTTAAATGTAAGTTTATTAATGAAAATTTTTCAAAAACTAAAAAAAAAATGATATAAAATCGAGTGTCTTAAAAATGGCTGTAAGAAAATCATCAATTTTAAATGTTACCAAAAGTTGAGAAAACTTAAAAATGTCAGTAAAAATTTTTTAAATTTTATATGTTACCTAAAGCTTAAAAATATTATTTTTTTTTAAGAAAATTTCTAAATTTGTAATAAAAATAAAAATTATTGCTTTTCTGCCCACAATTTTGCTAAAATTTTCAAAATATACAAATATTTTAATGTAATTTTATAAATAAGTATTTATTATTTAGCTGTAATAATTTTTAAAACTCAACTGTGTGATTTCTAAAAAGTTGAGCAAAATTTTAATTTTGTTTTTTAATTTTTTAAAATTTATTTTTAACTCATTCTCGATTTTGAAGAGTTCATTATAAACATTTTTAAGACGATTTACATTTTTTGCTGCTATTTTTTTTTTTCCCACAAAATCTACTTCTAATTATGCCCTTTTTTGTGGCAGTGTAGCGCTCCAATCGTGAATCGCATTGACTCGAATTGAAATGGAGTCGAAATCGAAGTCGGACTCGGACTCGGAGTCGGAGTCTCGATTGCAACTGCATGTATAAATGATGATATACTTACTTATAAAGTGATCAACGTTTTGTATAAATTGGCAAACGGACTGAAGACGAAACCCAAGGAATCTATAAGAAGCGATGCAATGCCTCGCCCATTTTTCCCAGTTTCGCAGTTCTCAGTTCGCAATTCGCAGTTTGCCAGTTGCAGTCCCAGTCACAGTCCCGTTCTGGTCCCGTTCACGTTCCCAGTTGGCAGTTGATTCTTTCTATACCTTTTGCTGTATTGCTTCCTTCTTGACTTTGGCCAACGCAAACCGGCCGTAAAAACTGCATTGAGGACGTGTTTTTTATATCTGTAGTGCGTGTGTGTGTGTGTGTGTATGTCCAGGCTAATGTCATTTGATGCCACATCTACTACGTCTTGTTTCTCTTAAAGATCTCTACTTGCAGCATCTTTAATGTGGCATTTATGAAAATGAACTAGACAGAGAGACACAGAGAGAAAGAGAAACAGCGAGAGATAGATAGAGAGAGAGAGAGAGAGGGGGAAAGCAAGATATTAAATTCAGTCCCCAATGCCAGCGATGTCAGCTCAGCTGTGAGTTCATTGTTTGTTTAGCTTTACTTTAACTTCTCCAACTTCTCCCTCTCTCTCTCTCTCTCTCTCTTTCTATCTCTCTCGCTCTATTCCCTTTTAGCTTCACGATTAAAGTACAAATTATGTTGCACATGGGAATCAGAATTGGCATTGGCTTTTTAAGTCTAAGATAACACACAGAGGGCGGGGAGAGAGAGACCGACAGAGACAGCCCGCTGATGACCATAGAGATTAGCCAAAACGAGCTAAAATGTCAGCCTGATTACAGCCAAGTTGTGGCGTAACAGCAACAATTCAATTGTTTAATTTATTAACTTCATAAACAACATTTGCGCATAGAAAACATGGGGAATATTTAGCAAATAAACTAAGTAGAATATTGGGGTGAGAATCGCATAGAAAGGCGGGACTTTTTAGAAGATAATTTATTTTTAAGCAAAGAAAATAGTTTTTTAAACAGTTTAAAAATTTATTGAATAAAGAAAGTTTTATTTTAACGAGAAACTAATTTTATAAAAGAAAACTAAACACTTTAGTTCTTAATAAATCTCGCTAAAAAACATTGATTAAGTTAAGACTTTGAGAATTGCTTAGAGCAGCGATTGTAACGATTTTTTCAATCAATGTCTGAGCAGAAAACTTTGAAGCCAAACTGTAATTACTTGGTTGCATGTACTTAAGTAGTTACTAACTAAACTTTAAACTCAAGGAGAATTCGCTTTGGTAGCCAAGAAATGAGCTAATTAAAGCCATTATCGAATTATAAACTTTAGCTTGCCAGAAAGACACAACTCGAATAGTTTAATAGAGATAAACTCGTGTGCATTTCCGTTGACATTGAGTTGAGACGGGAGGAGTTGGGAGCTGGCAGAGGTAGTGTCAAGACGCCTGCAGTAACTGCTATACGCAGCAGTGACACATGAGGGGCGTGTCTCCCTCTCCCCCTCTCTATCCCTCTCTCCC
Organism: Drosophila dunni; assembly: GCA_018152125.1. Lineage (NCBI taxonomy): Eukaryota > Metazoa > Arthropoda > Insecta > Diptera > Drosophilidae > Drosophila > Drosophila dunni. Next base: position 8,922,855 of record JAECXC010004147.1, on the reverse strand, counting down.
TGTTTATTTGCTGTCGCAACTATTTAGTTTCATATTTTACGCTTTGCTTGGCTATCATAGCCGATCAGACCAGCACCTTTTGAGATGATATCCAATTGATAGCTGCCCCAAAGGCAACGGGGCAAACGTGCACCAACAAAAAAATGAAGAAGAAGAAGATGGAGATGGAAAAAAACGAGCAGCAAGCATGCACAGACGCGTTGCATTCGTGTTGCAACATGAACAAGATAAGAGTCAGCGTCAGCGTCTGGTGTAATGATGATGGCAACAGAAGCAGCAACAACATGCGGTAGACAGCGGAACCGTCACTAAATTGTTGCCTCTGCCGTTGCCATCTAGTGTTGTTGTTGTTGTTCCTCTTCTTGACGGTTGTTGTTGTTGTTGTTGCTGTCGGTTGTTTACCTAAGCGTTAACGCTGCCCAATGACTGAGAACTATGCGAATATTTTGCAATGTTGACGACAATGGGGCGCGACAAGATAAGAAGCTGAAGCAAAACTCACTGATGATTTCTGCAAGACATTAAAAAATACAAAAAAAAAGTAAATAAAAAAACAGCAACAACAACATCTATAATAATAATGACAACAACAATGGGGCATGCATAAAGAAGAGCTTGCAAATTTATAGTCGCATTAAGGACTACAAAATACCCATTAAATTTGACACAACTTGAACTGTGAATATGTAATCAGCATCAACTTTAATTAGCCATAACCTTAAGTAATGCAATTTTTAATGAGTTTCATTTTAATCAATTATTAATATAAACAATTCTTCTTTTTCAGGTATGTGCTGGATTTTTTAAACTTTTTCTTTAAAGTGTGTCTTAAGTTTAGTGACTGTAAGGCATAAATCGGTGAGTCAATCAAAATTTATGCTCTAAAAAGAATTAATTTTGTAAAAAGCAAAAATAATTAAAAATGTAAAGAGAAATTTTTAGATAAAAAATTAATAAAAAAAAAAAAATTAAAAATTTAAAAGAAAAATTTTTAGATAAAAAATTAATCCAAAAAAAAAATTGTGAACTCAAAACTGAAAATTTATAGATAAAAAATTGATCAATGAAAAAAATAATTAAAAAATTATAAGTAAAATTTTTTGAGAAAAAAAATTAATCAAAGAAAAATAATTAAAACTTTAAATGGAAAGTTTTTTGATAAAAAAAATAATAATAAAAATAATTAAATATTTAAAAGGAAAACTTTAATAAAAAATTAATCAAAGATAAAATAATTAAAAATTTTAAACGGAAATTTTAAGATAAAAAATTAATAAAAAAAAAAATTATTTAAAATATAAAAGGAAAATTTTAGAGACAAAATTCATTTAAAAAATAAGAAACAATTTAAAAGAAACGTTTTTTCATAACAAATTAATCAATTGATGTTAAAGAAAAAATATCTTGTTTTTAAAATGTGATAAAATACAAAAATACAGTGATCAAAGCTCCATTTAATTTTAGCGACTTTAAATAATTATTTATTGAATTCAAAAAATTAGAACTATGCAAGAAAAAAAAAAACAAGAAGTATAAATAAAGTTAGTTTTAGTATAGGAAATGTCACATAAAGAATATAAGTAATATTTCGACTGTAGTTGGAAATTATAAGCATTTTGGCCCGGCATACCCTAGCTCTCCTCTTAGGCTAGACGGTTGTATGGGCATGAGAAGCGAAGCGAAGCGAAGCGAAGGCAGCTTAAGAATGTGAAAGAGCTGTGTGCATAGAGCAGGTGATAATGGATGACAGCTAAAGTTTTGTGTCCTGTGCTGTGTCCTTGCACTCGCTGGGTCGCCTTCTCTCTCTCTCTCTCTCCCTCTCTGTCTCTCTTTCTTTCGGGCTCTTTTGCACACATACTCGCGCTCATACTTGTTGTCGTTATGTGGAATGCCAATTTAAATTGTATCCCAAAGGACAAAACAGTCTCTGGCAGGTGGTTGCTTGATGATGTCCAATCGTAGCCGGCTCTCTCTTCTGCTCCTCCTCCACCTCCCCTTCGCCACGTCTCGTGACGTCTCGTTTTCCTTGGCTCTAGTGCACACAGATTTGTTGCCCCCATAGACAAGCTTGCCGCTTGCCACTTGCTGCTCAATGTCTGCATCTTGACAGGACGCCCCCTCTATGTGCCTCTTCCCGCACTTCACCACAGCGCACCTCTCCCAACCCACCCCACCAGCCGTTCTCCTTTTCGTTGGCAACGTCTGATCCCATCTTTCTACAATTCTCATCAGCGTCTTTGTCGTATATGTACACTGAAAAAAATATAAATAAATAATGATTGAATAAAATATTAATTTCTTTGGCAAATAGTTAAATAATCGTTTAAAAAATAGTCGCTATCAATTAAAATAAAAATTATATGCTTATAGAATCATTAATTTTAAAAAGAATTATTCTTTATATATTAATTTATTTATTATTTATTTTAAATTTAATTCTTGAATATAAAGTTTCAATATCCTACACTTAATCGACCCTTTCTCCCTGTGTACGCCTGTCTACCTGTGGAGCTGTCGGCGTGTCCTCTACCTTGTCCTGTTTCTGTCCTGTCCCTGTCGGTCTCTGTCTCTGTCTTCGTCTCCATCTCTGTCTGCTCGTCTCCTTGTCTCCTTGTCTGACCTGTCCGGCGTTGTCTGGACGCTTGAATTTATGGGAAAATAACTTGCTGGGAATTTATGAAAACTGCGACGCCGTAATAACAATAATCAGACTAAGTAGTGACCGCTGTCAGACATAAACTCTGCCCAGATAAACCTCAAGTGCCTCCCGCTCTCTATCTCTCTCTCTCTCTCACTCCCTCTCTATGCCTGTCTCTTTCTCTCATAAAATGCTAATGGTGCAAGAATTTTAACGTGACCCGCACAGCTTAATTAGCAAAATGTCGCGACAACTAACTTGAAGCTTCTTACTAGTGTAGCATGCTTAGGGTTCAGGGTTGCCTAGCTAATGTAAAGCAGTTGAATTGCTACTACAAAGACTCTAAGACTGTAAAACAGAGGGTGAAAGGAAGACCTAGATAGAGATGGAGATACTAACTAATTGTATTTGTTTATGGGGTCAACGCTGGCGACGCTTCGACTGGCGACATTTTCACAAGAAAATTGAAAAAGACTGAGATGAAAACACACAGTGAGACAGAGACAAAGCGAGTAGGAGGCAGAGAAGGGGAGAAGTAGGGTTAGAGGTAGAGCTAGAAAGAGTTAGTCGCAATCTTAACTGCTTAATGTCATTTGATTAGTCAACTTCATGGAGCTAGTTAAACGAATCGTTTCCCATTTAATTGCAACATATTTTCCACAATTGTTCAAAAGACTGGCAATTATTTGAAACACAATTACGGAAAATTGTATGTAAATTAAATTGTAAAGAATTTCTAATTAATTATTACAGCATGCGAGACACTCGAAGTTGGAAATTTGCATTTACCTCACAAAGAAATTGAATTTCTTTTATAGTCCTGGAAGCAGCCGAGTGGATTTTTACCACTTTGAAACTGATCAGCCACACATTTTGTACTGCTTTCTATTTAATTAGTCAGCAAAAGGCATGCAAAATTTATGAAGATAGAAAACTAGATAAATTCCAAATCTGTAACTGTATCTGAAGCTGTATCTGTATCTGAAGCTTTGACTTGTAGTTACGTGTTTTTTGAGTAGACTTGAATATTTGTTGACTCCTCAAGTTTCAGGTGTCTGTGTATATTTGTTTCGGTACAAAAATTGTTTGGCAATTGAAGCTGGAAAATTATTAAAATTTAGTAGGGAAAACCTATAGCTAATTTAGTCGACTATAAGAGACTCTGTACGGTGATTTGCCACTCCTACTTCTGCCTGTTTAAATCATACTTAAGTCATACCTGTCAAGTCTAGTGACCTCTTCTAGTTTTTGTTAATTACGAGGTCTAAATATCTGATGAAAATTTTGGAAAAGTCAAATAAAAGTGCGCAATGGAAATATGATGAAGGCAAAGGTGTTAAGCTCTACATTTTGCACTCTGTCTCTGGCTAACCTCTCTCCCCTCCCCACTCTCCCGCTCTGTCTCCTTTCCGAACTTGGTTGATTAGCCAAGCATAACTCCGTTTGTGATTAGTGATACCAAATCTGTATCTGTATCTGCATCTGTGATTTGTAGTCATTTGTATTTTTGACAGTCATGTGTGCTCACCTGTGTGCCTACCCCCGGTCCCCTTCTCCTGCAGCACGCTTCAGCAAACCGCTCAGCCTTGACTGCTGTGTGTGTGTGTGTGTGTGTGTGCCTGTGTTTGATTGCTGTGTTTCTATGCAAAAAGTCAAGACATGAAAAATTATTATAATGACCAGACAGGGAAATGTACAAACTGACGACAGGGAAAACCAGCTGAAGAAAGCAAAAGGGAGACCAGACGGTGAGTGACTGTAAATGTGACAAATTTTTCAGCACCCTTTTTTATGTTTTTTTTGTTTTGTATTATTTCTGTTACTGTTTCTGTTTCTATATTTTTTATTTTATTTTATTTTTTTGGGAGTTGTCAGGTCGCTGGCCTCGTAGTTTGCTGTTGCATTTAAGCGCAAATTTTCACTCGTTCTTGACATTCATTGTCGACAAATGGACAGCGAGACTGGCAGACAAACGGAGCTGCTCCTGGTCCTAGTGCTGGTGGTGGTTGGGATGGGGGCAGTGCCACTACTGTGGTGCTACTCGGTGGTGTTCTTTGCCAAACTGACTGGCACTTGACATGGCTCGCAAACGTGTTGACTCCGTTCATGCATTTGTATGTGTCGCAACTTTTAATGAGCAAGCAAATGAAGTGGCTGCCACCACAGAAGCTGGGGCACACACCAGCAGCAGCAGCATGGAGAGACGGAGTGAGAGAGAGGGAGAGACAGTCGTTCTCCTGCTCTGCTCATCCCACTTGCCCCCAATTCCTACACTTGCTGGCTCTGCATCTCTATGAAACTTTTTTGTGACAGTTTTTGCATTGCCTTTTTTTTCGCACTTTGCTGCTGTGTTTCGCTTGCTCCTCTGCTCCTCTCTATGCGTCTGCTTCTTTCCCTTTCTTTTCCTTTCTCTTCTTCCTCTTCCACTTTCCGTTTAGTTCTTCTTCTTTTTTTGCGTGTTTCAAAGTCAAATTGTGTGTGCGCGTGTGTGTTTGGCAGCCGCAGAAATAGAAGTCAAAAGACGGTAGCAAATGCTGCAAACGAGTGAGCACGACTTTGAAAAACCCAGCAAAAAGTAACTAAGTAAGATTTATACTTTGTTAGGACAGCAATAACTTGTACTTGAAGTATATGATCTGTTTGTAGTGCAGTCTAGTCTATAATTCCGTATCATTTTGAGCTACAAGTTCCGTACTGCACGCAGATCAAGCTTTTATGACACAATAAACCATAGATTTCATCGTGATCACCTAAAAAACACAATAAGTTGAAGGGTAACTTATTTTTTGATGACGTCATGCAGATCTTGCTTAACTCTTCACTACAGGGTCCACAGAAAAAAAGGGTGAAACTGAGTTTTAATAGAAAAAACTGCAACTTTTTAGGACGCGTAAGCAAAAACAAAAGTTTCTCGCATGTGTGTGTGTGTGCATGTGTGTGTGTATGGCTGCCACTTGATAATGCCCTTTCGCATGCCCCTTGCCCCTTCCCTTTCCTTCCCCACTGCGCCCTTTTCCGCTGCCTTTTTTCCATTTTACTTCATTGCCATCGCGCAAAATGACAAATTAATGCGCCGCTTGGCTTTGGTGTTGGCATTTCGTTTCATTTCACTTCGTTCCATTTCGTTTCGCAACGTTCCCCACAGCTCCACCATCCTCTCAGTGTGTCTCTGTTCTTCCCACTGATTATGATCGCTATTTGGGTGGGCGTTGCAACTGTTTATGACACTGCGTGTTGCAACTAAAAATACACTTGCAAAAAGTTGCTCGTGTGGCGCCATCTGTCGACACAACATTAAAGACGATACCATATATTTTGACAATATTTTCACAGCGCAACAAATGCTGTACTTATTTTTACATCTAATATTTGAACTACAGTAAAATCTATAAAAAAAAAAATTAGAAATATTAAAAAAAAAGTGATTTAAATTTAAAAACTAACGATATTAAGTAAACATTAAACAAGTCAACTAAAAGTATGGTTAAAACTTAAAACTAAAGATTTAATTTTAGAATATGTTAAAGTTTTGATCACACAAAATATAGCTTAACTTTTGGTATTAAAAATAACCGCTTAATAACACATAAATATTAGTTGAAATCAAAATTTAATATAATAAAACAAAAAAAAGAAGCAACGTAAATAAAATAAATAAACTTAAAAAAAAATAAAAAAAATTTAAAAAACAATTAAATTAAAAAATAAATTAATTAATTCATTTAAAAAAAATATAATTAATGTAAAAAAAATAATAAATAATAATATTTTAATTTTAATTTTGCCAACATGTTTTTTAAAAACTTTGAAGTTAAACCAATAATATCAACATTTATAAGTAATAATTAAAAAAAAAACAATTTTTTTTTTTTTTTGCAATAACAATAAAAGTGTCTTCTCGAAATAATTGTTTTTAAAATTAATTATCTTAATTAAGATCACTATTTTAGGGCCTTCTGCTTACTTAAAGTGTACTCAAAAATTAAGCGTTGCTCTGTTCTTTTAAAGAACTTTATCTACTCGACTGCCTTACAAACAAAACTTTTTAGTTTTGAAAACCAAATCGTTTCCAATATTTTTTTATCAACGTGTATCTTTGAAGTACACTAGTTTTCAAGCACATTGAGCTTATCACATTGTATAAGTAAATGAAATTATCTTTATTGGGCCCATACTTTTGAAGCTACTTAACATATATCTTTTGATATAGTGCGCCCAAAGTCGCACTTGTAAGCACCCCACACCAACCTCCAACCCTCCCCTAACAAACTGAAGCTTCATTTGTGTCTAAATGTATGAATATTTATGTGGAACACTGTTTGGTGGCTCAAGTGGCACTTTGCCAGCATTTCAACACACGATACGACAGTCAAATCAATTTGTTGGGTTCAAAAGCAAAGCTCAAGTATCTCAGATATGTCCCCATATATCATAATGATGAGCATCCGCAACAAAAGACCCCCAAATTTAGATATGTTTACCATATAATACAAAGTATTATAATTCCCTCTCTCGCTCTGTCAATCTGTTTTCCAGTTGTGCCCGAAAAAAAAGAGAAGAATTTCTATAAAAATCTCTTCAGCACATTTTGTGTTCTTTGTTTGGTTTCTTTAAATGTTTTTTTTTTTTTTTTTCGGGGACTCTTGAGAGATCTTTGTGACTGGAGGAGTCTTAATAGATTAAGCGTGAAATAATTTCTTTTGATTGACTTCAATTGAAATGAATTATTCTTTAATTGGCTGCAGCGACTTCGAAGCTGCGGACAACGGACAACGGACATTGTGTGCTTAAAGCGACATGCGCCTGCGCCCAAAATGCCACACCCCCAACGCCCCATTTTTAGTGCTGTCATCAATATGAATTGTGTCTATGTAGCAGCAGCAGCAGCAACAACAACAACTTTGATTTGCTGCCGCCGCCTGCTTCAAAAATGTTGCAAAATTTGTACCAACAAAAAATATTAGAAAAAGTTACAGTGAGGTGAAACGACTGTTAAGAGCCCTGTACCCGAGAGCAGCAAATAATTATAACCTAAAGTTGTTAGCTACTGAATTTAGGACGTTTAACCCTTGGATAGAAGGTTAGGGTTAGAGGTCTCCGTTCTGCCTTAATTTTTATGGGTATACACGACAGAGCATTAAAAATATGTTACTTAACTCCAATATTTACCAAACTATTATATTTTTAAGTAGTTCTTTAAACTATGAGCATAAATCAAACTACTTTACCTTGTTTTGATTACTGGGTCTTGAAAAAATCAGTAAAAAAGAAGGAAAAATCAACTCAAAACAGACAAGGCTGCCGTTTTTGGATACTTGTGCTTCTTCAGCAGGCTTCCGACTGCTCGCAGCAGACCTCATATATCCAGCGACCCCTTCACAGTCCCCTACTCCTCCACTACCCCTGGTTTGCCACGCCTCTGTGGCTGTTGTCGTTGTCAAGAACAAAAATAATAATAAAATTTGCTGTCGCTGCGAATATAAACAGGCAATTTTTGTGCGCTCCGCTCCAAAAATGCCACAACAGCAACAACGGGAACAACTTCAGCAACAACAACAACAACAGGAGCAGCAACAACAGCAGCAGCAGCAACAACAACAACAATGACAACGACAATGGCAGCTGTTTTTAATGTCTGCACAGTCCGCCTAATGGCGCTCAACGGCCGCCAAACTGAACGGAGAGGACTACGACAAAGCCGTTGATGGTGACGACCCCATTGCCACTTGGACTCGTACTCTGCTTCCTCTTTTACCCCCTCTGTTCCCCTCTTTGCCCACCTTGCTATCCCTTTTATTCCCTCTTCGTTGGCTGTCTACGCCAGATCCAGATCCATGCCTGCCCAAAATTGTATCGACGTAGGCGTTGAGCCACCAGATTGTGACCGGAACGAAAGCTACACACAAAATATAATAAATAAAAAATATATATAGCTACTAGTAGCTAAAGACTACAAGCGCTGCAGCTCGACTGCAAAGGACCCAGCAGGCAGTGCTTTAAATAAGCTTATAAAATAGTGGAAAAAAAAGGAACTCAAAATGGTTTTTACTAGACACTTTTAAGTCATAAATTTATCATTTCTTAAGTTCAAATATTTCCGCATTTCCTTTAATTTAACACAGTAATTTTTAAATATTTTTTAATAGACAGTTTTAAGTGTCTTTCAACTTATCGAACATGCCATTTCATTCCTTTGCTACAGGGTTCAAAATGGAAACAGAACAGAACTTTAGCCTGGCGTCTGTCTGGGCCCTGGATTTGTGGCTTAAATTGAAAATCATATGCTACACACCAGTTGTCACTGCGCTGACCCGTAGTCCCCCACACCACAGCATCCCCTCTTCAACCTACTTCCCCTCCCTTCCCCACTTTAACTTTCGGAATCATCTTTATTATCGCTCGCTTTCATCCTCATTGTCAGTTTGATAATCGTCAGAGACTTGTTAAGTGCCAAGGAATTTCCACACCAAACGATTTTTTAATTGAGTATCCTCCGAGTTCGCTCATGTGTGAACTAATTCGCATATTTTACTAGTTCCATTTGCATATCGTTCGCAATTGTTTGGGATTCGATTTGGGTCTTATTGGAACTTATGTTTGTAAGTTCAGAAAGTTGAAAAGTTTTATTGGTTTTGGTAGAATTGTTTTAAGAGCTTTATAAAGGATAAAAAATGTGATAGGTTTGGAGTGATTATATAAAATAAAGGAATTAAAAATACGAGTTAATTTAAAGGTAGTAAATTATTTTCATTAATATAATTATTCTAATATTACAAAAAAATTAAAGAAATAAAGAAAAGGAATAACAAATACTAGGAATATTTAATTACAAAGGTTGTTAATTATTATTTTTATTAATATAATTATTTTAAAATTAAAAAAAAACGTAAAGAAGAAAGTAAAATAATAACAAGAAAGAAAAGTACAGTCGAGCACGCCCAACCGTATAATACTCTCTGCATTTTTTTCCCGGTTAAATTATTAAAATCGGTATCAAGATATTACAATATCTAGTACTTGCATTAAAACACATTGAAACAAAAACAATCTAAGCATAATCACACATACATCTGTTTGCTTGTATGCGAATACACATACGTTTGACATTATATATGTTCTTACATATGTATGTGTGTATTTGGCGCTGCCAGCGACTACGGGCTGCGCTGCCGCCACACAGACAGCGAAAACGTTTCTGTCTCGCTCGCACTCATTAGTGATATTGCGTTCAATTATCAATATTGTAACGCTTCTAGTTTTCTTGTTTATAGTCCGATTTTAATGCACCTTTCAGGAATAGTTTGAAATAGTTAGCCTCCACTCGAATTATACAATTACAATGCTGTACTATATGAACCAATGCCTAAAAAACGGAACGAAAGTTGTTTATGTATTTTGGGAAAAAGGGGCGTGGCAGTTCAAAATTTCAAATGCCAATGCATTAACGCTGTCGCTAGGAACCTCCATACCAAAATTGGTGATCCTAGGTGCCATAGTTACTGAAATATTCTCCGGAAACACCGATTTTTTCCGAGGTGTGTCTAGTTTTTTGCTCATTGTGGGCGAATGGGGCGTGGCATCGAAAAAAAAAAAAGATTCTTGTATTGACTGACTAAATATGTGATCGATTGACACCAAGCTCAAACTTGTAGCTCTTACCATCTCTGAAATCTGTTTGTTCATACGGACAGACGGACAGACAGACAGACAGACAGACAGACAGACGGACAGACGGACAGACGGACATGGCTATATCGACTCGGCTTGTGACGCTGATCAAGAATATATATACTTTATGGGGTCTGCCACGCCTCCTTCTGCCTGTTACATACTTTGCACAAACCCAATATACTCTTGCAGAGAGTATAAAAAATACTAGGAATAATTAATTACAAAGGTTGTTAATAATTTTCATTAATATAATTATTTTAAAATTAAAAAAAAATGTAAAAGAAGAAAGTAAAATACTAAAAAATAATTAATTACAAAGGTTGTTAATTATTTTCATTAATATAATTATTTTAATATTATAATAGAAAAGTGTAAAAAAAGAAAATTAAATTAGGTAATAGCAAACGATGAAGTTTATATAAAAATAATACCAAAAAAATGTTCAGTTAAAATTTAACATAAAAAAAATTATTTCCAAAATTTTGTACAAGAAATATAAAATTAAAACTTTAAATTTAAGATCTATGGTACATGAAAATCAATAACAAACTTATCTGTTATATAAAAGACAAGTCTAAAAAGTCAAAGTCAATTTTCGATTCCCCAAAGTGCCCGAATCCCTCGAAACATAACCTCCAAACCGAGTGCATAATTAGAGTTAACCGTTTATGAATTATGAAGTTGGTAACAAAAACGAAAGGCGGTCAAATTTGAGGGGCGTAACAATTGCCGAGCAGGAAATTTAATGAAATGGTTAATAGAGTGGGCGAGGAAGAGGGGCGGGAGGGCGTAAGGGGGGTCCAAATGGGGACTGTCATGACATAAGCGTTTAAATAAAACAAAAAGACGAAATTCAAACACTGAAAAACTCTTGAAACTGCAGGGTAACATTGCATTGCATGAGGTGGTCTGATGTGGGCGGGGCAGGGGGCAGTGGGCGGCGGGGGGTGTACTGTGGGCAGACTAAAATGAAAGCAAACATGTGACATATGCGGCAATTAATGCCGTTAATTATTAAAGTTAACACCCAAAAGCGACATGCACAAGTCAAATAAATAAACACGCAGCCAAGCGAGAAGGAGACAGAGAGAGAGAGAGAGGGAGAGGGAAAGTCTTGGGCTCGAGTACCCCCCACTCCAAACACACACACACACTCCTACACACACCCCTGAAAATTAAGGACAATGCGTGCTAATTTCAAACGAAAATTCTCCCGGAAAAAGCCGCGGACCGTTCACCTTAAAAATGCCGACGCACAGTGTCACAACACTGCTAGCAGGCACTGTGGTTTTGTGGGGTAATCATGATTTTTATTTATAAACTGCGCCGCAGGACGAGGCAGTTGGCAGAGGAGTCGCTGTTTGTGGAGCCATGCGTGCCACATTGGGATTATGTGCTATTGGGTGTTGCGAGGGGTTGGGGTGGACAGAGGGGGCCAGGGGCACACGGGGCAAGGACAGTTGCCACATAAATAATTTACACGCTTCGCCCAAAGGCAGCATTGCTCCTGTTGTTCCTCTTGTTGTTGTTGTTATTGTTAGCACTGCTGACATAATTTTATATATACATTTTTTTTTTGGTTTTTTTTAGACCGCGTACTTAAAAGCGGTAGAGGAGTCAACAAGGCTTATAGGCAAAAAGTACAAAAAACTTTTTAAAAAAGTTAACTCAAACAAATGCTTACAATATTTGTATCATATAGTTATATATAACACTACTAAGTTGAGTGCCGATTAGGCAGTTACTATATAACATTACACCAATAGGTTCAGTGGGCAGTAGCTTGATTTTAATGTAGGATAAACAGGCTAAAAATCTTATACCTTTCTCAAAAAGCTTTCTCAAACAAATGCTTCCAATATTTGTATCATATAGTAAGATATAACACGACTTAGTTAGGTGCCGATCAGATAGTTACTATATCATATAGTCTCCATAGGTTCATTGGGAAGTAACATGATTTTTATGTAGAAAAAATAGTATAAAAATCATATAACTGTCTTGGGGACATAAGTTATAAATTAAGTTTAAAGTATTTAACAATTTTAATTTAATTGCTGTACAGGGTCTCCCACAGTCGACTCAGCCAACAGTAGCAATTGCTACTAAATATTTTTTTCATTGGTAACAGGAAAGCAAACAAAACTTTGGCAATTTTGTGCAACTTTTTGGCTTCCACACTTGTTTTATTTTCTATTTTTTCCTGTTGTGTTGAAATTATGTTTTCTTACACACACACACGCACAAAGTGGAAAAACATTAATATGTGTGTAAACTGGGTTGAAGTTAAATGTTGAACTCTGCCAACTGCAGTTAATGCCAGCTCAGACAAGTATTTTATTTTGGTAAATATGAAATTTCAATCTTCGATTTCTAGGAAAGTTAATACTAAGATTTAAATCTATCTTTAGTTCAAGCCCCGCAAAAGATCTTGAGGACTGCACTACTTAAAGTCATTTATCTGTGTCTCTGTCGACTGTAGATTAAGCCGATAACTCCAAACAGATCTATTAAGAAACTTTGAGATTGACAAAACTATCAATTCAAAAGTTATCAATCTCCAAAGACACTTTCCATGAAACCCCAAAAAGGAACCAAATCTTTAAGCCGCATTAAGATTATCAGATACAAGCTAAAAGCTGAAGATTTTTGTATCTTTTTGAGACCATTTGTCATGCAATGGAGTGGAGAGGGAACTGAGGGGAAATGTCGTTTAGAGTTTCGGGTGATCAAGTTTTTTTTGTTTGTATATTTTTTTGGGAACTGCATCCAATCAACTTGTGTGGGTTGAAGTCAGTTTCTGGCTTTCCTTTCTTGGGGTTTTGTTTGTGTTTTGTTAAATATTATTGTTAATTTTTATGGTGCTCTTGTTTTTGTTGAAGAAAACATTTCAACGATAATCAAAAATTTCAAAACCGGCAGTCGTAATCATCATCATCATCATCATAGAGTGGCGAACGCGTTCATTAGTTCTCATTAAAAGACAACACTGGAGATGCGAGAAAAATCGAATCAAATGAAACGAATGATAAACGTATTTATAAACAAAACATTTTTCAACCGAAAACCATAACGAACAATACTCTGGAATTCCGGGAGTGAACTGAGTGACTGAACTGGTTTTTATTTCCAGCTCTCTGACTTCTGTGTCATGTCCAGTCTTCACGCTGTCTGCAGCCTAATGAACTCTATTAATAATGCGATACATATACGGATACTATATATGTATATATTTCTATATATTTGATTATTGCAATAATTTTGTTGTTACAGCTCGTGGGTGGGCTGTGGGAACCCATTGATTGGGTTCAATGAGTCGCTATCTTTAAGGCCCCGAAAGCTCAAACGAGCCGCAAATGGGGCGAAAACATTGTGAAAAAAATAAAAAAAAATAAATAAATAAAGACGATAAGAGCGCTTTGGGTATGCTCTTAATTTGAGGTTAAGTTGAGGTGCGTGTGGGTGCTTGAGAAGCGCCGAGAAAGGCGCTGCGCTAAACGCAAGGCAATAAGCGACAACAGCGATAAGCGAATGTGCGTTTTGGTTAAACATTTGCTAAATTGATACAAATAAAATATAATTTTTATTGTAAATGTTAAGAGTGTGGATAAATGCTAAAAAAGGGCGGAATTTAAGAGGTTTTTTCCTCGCTGTAAATCGGAGAAACTTTACCTCTAAGAAAAGCTTAAAAGTTCCTCGAAAGCTTTGTGGTAACCGAGATCAAAGTTCAAAGAGGTTACAACGAGCTTGTTTAAGCGTCAAGTGAGACGAATGTTTGCGTTTAGAGCCCTGTAAGGAAATGTACCCCAACCTACCCCCACCCGCCCTCAAATGTTTGTGAGAATCACATAGAGAGGCTGCAAGACTTAACCGCCAGATGAGATAACTTATTTGTAGTGGACAGCGTCACAAACGAGTGCACTGAAGTGCATTTTAAGTGCACTTCGAGTGCTCGTAATCGCACACGCTAGCCGCAATTGAAGAGCGAGGGAAGGCACCAGGCAGGGGGGACAGAGAGGGGGAGGGAGACAGAGAGATAAGGGGAGAAAAGAGTTAAAGAGAGAGAGAGGAGATGACTGCAGTCATAGTTGAAGTCGAAGTGCGGGCAATAAACTTGCAATGCTCAGTGTACAAGTGTGCAACACACAAAGGCTGTTTGTGCCACTTGCAACATGTTGTTGTTGTTGTTGTAGCTGCTGCTGCTGTTATGGCTTTGTCGAATGCATTTTTATAACAATTTAATTATATTTATGTCGTTTATATGCGCCACTGTGGGAAGCATCGTAAGACGCATTCAAGCCGAAGTAATGCAAAGGAGTAAACGCAAATCCTCGTACCCTTTGACTGCACTCAGAGAAACGAAAGTCTTTAAGCAGGAAGAGTTAAGCTCGAAGTAACAGATTTCTAGGCTCTGTGGAGTGCTCTATGAGGTTAATTAGAAAACAGAAGGATAGTAGGCTAAGGTTAACCAGAGAACAGTTGGATACTAGAAGGCAGTAGGAGTAGTCGACTCTACTCTTTCTAGACTCCATGGAGGGCTCTATGAGGTAACCCAGAGAACAGAGGGATAGTAGGCTAAGGTTAACCAGAGAACAGATGGATACTAGAAGGCAGTAGGAGTAGTTGACTCTACTCTTTCTAGACTTTATGGAGGGCTCTATAAGGATAACCAGAGAACAGATGGATACTAGAATGCAGTAGGAGTAGTCGACTCTACTCTTTCTGGACTCTATCGAGGGCTCTATGAGGATAACTAGAAATCAGATGAATACAAGACAATAAGAGGAGTAGTCCACCTATTTTTAAAAAGCCATAACGTGTACAATCTTATACTTATCTTACCCAAACTCATATATAATATGTATGACACTATTAGCTCTGCCTTAGCTTTGTAAAGAGTTGAATGACATTATCAAATGACTGCCTTAGGAGTAGGAAAAGTGGTCACTTTAAAGCTCTTACCCCCCAGTTTCTTGCCGTGTACAGCTCTGCTGCTACACACGGCGCTGCTTTGAAACTGTTCTTGCGCCCCACGCTGCCCAAGAGCCAATGCCAATAACGGCGTCCATTACACGCAACAATGGCAATGGGCAAGTACAACAACAACAAAGGAAAATGGCGTCTGGCGACAGTATACGCATGTGTGTGTGTGTGTGTGTGTGTGCGTCTGGCTGTGTGTGCGTGTGTGTGTGCTTGGGCGAAAATTATTTTTATTATTTTACACAATTTTTATATGAGAGCCAAATGCGATACAACAAAAGAATTTTACAACAAGGCATAAATATTTAGTATATTGCAATTGCTATTGTTGTTATTGCTACTTGTAGTTGTTGTTGTTGTTCTGCTTGTTGTTGTTGCTGTTGTTGCTGCTGCTGTTCCTGGTTCTTCTTCTTCTTCTTATTGTTGTTGTTGCTTTAGTTGCGGCTGCTCTTGTACTTAATGAGATTTTTGAACTTTTCCATAAGCGCCTTAAGCGTCGCTCTGTCGAACGCACAACAAACTTTATATTTTAATATACGTACACACACACACACACTGACAGACCACACTCATTTACACAGAGACACACACACACACTCAGAAACACATATTGAAATTCCGTTTAATGCATTTGTTAATATACTTGTGAAATTTGCACATCGACTTGGCCCAGGCGAAGTTTAAGTTTGACTTTAAAAGCGTTCAATGTAAATATATTGATAAAGTTGTAGCTATTATATAATTTAAGAAACTTTACAGGCCTTAAAAGAGGCAGAGGGAAAGGATCAGAGGTTTTTTTTATACCCTTCAAACAAGTTTTGACCGTCTGTTCGTCTGTTTTTTCGTATGAACGCCGAGATCTCCGAGATGGTAAAAGCTAGAAACACCAAATTTGGTACATAGACTACTCTAATGTGCAGGTAAAGAATGCTTAATTTAAATTTTTGCCACGCCCTCCTCCACCTCCGCAAATTGTAAAAAACATTTTGAAAATGCGATAACTTGAAAACTTATAGAGCTATCAAGACCAAATTCACATATTATGTGTAAAGTATTACTATAAATATGCATACCAAATTTGGTTCGGATCGGACAACTATATCCTATAGCTCTCATAGGTCATTTGTATGGTGTGAGCATGTGCAAGCGAGACGGAGCGTGTTTCTTCTTCCTCTTCTTGCTCTGTCGCGATTTGTTTTGATTCATCTATCGATAGCAGCTCTTTAGTTCATTTAAGTGGTGCTTTATGGATAAATTTATAATGAGCTCAAGCTACGATACTAAATAATCGATTACTGACTTTGATAAGCTGTTCGGCTGTATCATTCGTGCTGCGTTTACTAGAATCAATTGGATTTCTGATTAATTTGCTATAATCTCAAGGCAGCACCCGACTGCTCACAGGGTATCTAACGGTCGAGTGAGCCCGACTGTACTTTGATTCTTGTTTTGAAATATAATTTCTAAAATACTTCTTAAATTTACTCTTGTTCCTTAACAACTTGAATTAAACTTTTTATAGTATAAACAATTAGGGTTTTAACTATAACTTATAAGTGATACGGGAGAGTAGATGGTGTTCAGGGTCCACAACCAACTTCAAACTCATTGCGACAGGTCAATAGCTTAGTACTCTAAGCTATTGACACGCCCAGTCGATACTTCTGGAATTGAATGCTCTCAGTTGCTGTTTGCTATGCCACAAATAAACCTCCATATACATTTTTAAACCGTTGTTAATTTAAAAACTAATTGCAGCTGCTTAATTAATTGTTTAATTACAGTAAATAAACTGCAACAATTACAGCACTCAAAGGTGAAACAGAAACCGCAGCTGCACTTTGGCATATTTTTATTTATTTTTTGTTTAGCTTTGGTTACAATTAAGTGCTCGAAAACGTACTTGAAATTAATTAATAAATTTTGCAGCAATTTAAAAATATGCATTAAAATATTTATGTTATTTTCACACATGTTTAACTGAACTTAATCATTAACAATCGAGTGTCATAACCAATGTAGTTAGACCTCTTGGCATCTAATTAATTGCTAGCTATGACTCTGTATTTGTAGCTGTATCTATTTAAGTTCTCAATCAAAATGTTTCCAATTTCTTGGCATTAATTTTCCAACACACATTTTACTTTGCAGCTCCGCATAAATTGTGCTTAAAGTGAATTAAAGACGGGACACAATAATATTGAGGTAAGTTACGTTCTGTTATTGGCATAAAACAAGTCCCTCTCTCTCTCTCTCTCCATCTGTCTCCCTCTCTATTCCACTTTGTCTCACTCGCTCTTTATGTGGCTGTCAGACAGGCAACTGCTTATAATAATAATACGATTTATCAAATGCACGTTAATTACAATAAATTAAAGACGAAATTAATATTAATGGCAAGGACTGGCCAAGACACATACTCACACACACACACACACACACACACAAGCACACACACGCACACTCGTCTTGTTGTTGTCTTAGACAATTGCCAAATTAAGTGCATAGTTGACTCCTTCTCTAAATTACGTATACGCAGAGGCATACGTATACGTATTCTCCATGTGAATTATGTTTGTGTGACTCTCACTGTCTTTCTGCTCCACCCCCTCTCCCACTCCCATTCCCCCACTCCCACTCCCCCTCTGCCTCTCTGTCTGCAATTTGACATCTTAAATATGAAAATCGTTCTTTTGATTGCAAATTTTGCTTATTTGCATTGCATTTGTGATGGAGCCGACAGACAGGTCCGCAGTTAATAAGCTCCGGATATAATAGTGCAAAACTGCAAAGACTGCAAAGCCAACAAATCGCCAAAGCGATTGAACTCCTATTGGGTGGCGGTATACTGTTTGGGGTGCGTTGCCACAAGTTAGAGATGAGCAACTGTGACCTGAAGTTGTTACTAGAAACTCAGTATAAAATCGGTTTGAAAATATGCTTCTTGCATACAGAAACTATATAAAACTTATAAATTCACTAAGGTGAATATTTTTAAAAGAAAAATTGAAGTACTAAGTGGAGAGATACCCAAAAGTTTGAGTATAACTAAACAGCAGCTAAATAATTATTAAGAGGACTCTTAACACTGTACTTCCCTAAACCGCCTGCAGGCGATCAATCTTATTTGATATCCCAATATGGTTTTTAAAACGATATTGTTCAATTTTTTTGCTTTATCTATTTAAGAAAATCGCAAACTTTCATTTGGTACCTTTTGCCGCTCACAATTGCATGAAAATTGTCAAATTTTGTGAAAATACCAGAAAATAATTATTTATTTTTAAACTAGCTGCAAAGTACCAAAGTTTAAAAAAAAAAAAAATTAGATTTAATTGACGTAGCTGAAAAACAAATTGTATGTGTATTGCTGCAATGGTAAACTTAAAAAAAATGGCTTAAACTCGGAAGAAAGAGTGTTCTTAAGCTTTTTATTTGAGGTCAAAGTTTCAAGCGGAGTCAACGTTTGACCCTATAGATCCTAAATCTGTACGATTCAAACATTTTTTCAGCACACACATTTTTTTTAAGCCATTTATTTTTTTCAAAAAATATATCGGGGAAGTAGAGGGTTAAGGCTTGCTGTTACTCTATGCGTCCCAGCAAGCAACATTTTTCAGTCACCGTTACCGATATCACAGTCACGGTATTTGTAGTTCCGGCGAAATCATCACAATTTGCTGTCGAGCACTGAAACACAGGGAAATTTTGCATATTTGATGAGCTTGGAGTATGGCACAAATGTAGCCACTGCTTTTGTATATATTACTGTCGATGTGTGTGCGTGTGTGTGTGTGTGCGTACACCTGTGTGCGATACAGGACTTTGCAGGCTCATCGTTGCTAGCTTGTTGAGTTGCAATTTGGCTAACAAATTATGCAACAGCAACAAGCCAGCACACAGTAGCAACAACAGTAGCAACAACAACAACAACAACAAGTAACAACAGTGACAACAACAGCAAGTGCACTAGTGACCCAACTTGGACCGGAGATCCTGTCCCATCGAGTTTCAAAGTAATTTTCATACAAGCATTGACTCTACTTTGCCCACAATATTTACCTGTACCCCCCGCCCTCCCCCTTCTGTGCAACGACCGCATGTTAAATAATTGTAATTTATGGCATTTTACACAAATAAATATATGGAAATCAATAAATTTGAAACACACACAGGCAGAGGCACCGGGCAGAGGCACCGGGCACACCTGCCTGGGTAATTTTGCCCAAAAGACCGGAGTTCAGTTTGGATTTTGGTCAGCAGTTCATTTACATTCACTATAAATTGCGTTTGTCCAGCTCTGTCTCCTCCCCCCCATTCTCTGCCCCTCTGTCGTTTCACTTCCCATTTTCTCCTACTTTCCCCCCTTTGCTTGACTTTTCCCTGCTGCGCTTCGTTCGATTTTTGACTCGTGATTTTTGTTATTTTTGGTCTTTAACAATTATTTGATGTTGTCCGAATTAAAAGCAACTTTTGTGTTCACTCTTTGGCCTTTTTCCCCACCAACTCCCACCACCTCCCCCTCGGCGCGCTTTTCCCCTGGAGGCTCTAGAATCAACCGAATGGGCTGCACCTTTTTTCAATGATTGCATTTTGACTTTTAAATATGCGCAATATTTTGCATTTCAATTGCGGTTTTCACACACACACACACACTCGCACACTCTTGCAACCCATAAAAGTTATAATAACTCTGTCAATTTTTGCCGTAGGTTTTTACCCCATGACGAGTTGATAAATCGCGTGGGTGACTTCATCAATTGTTGATATTTGTTGCGACTTTCCAGCTTAATCCACTTAAATATATTTATTATATATGATTAATAGAGTGAACTTCTGTTGGCAGCGATTCAATTTTAAGTCATTACTTAAGAAAATTCATTTATTTTATTTTTAGTTTTTGCATTTAAATGCAGATAAAAATGTGACTAAACTTTTGTATAGCTATAGGAAATGTTGAGTGACTAAACCAGTCATTATTTGAGATAGCTAACAATTTATTCAGAATGCTTTATCTTAGCTAATTTGTTAACGAGATTATTAAAAAATTTATTGAATATAAAATTAGCACCTAAACTAAGAAATAAAGTGACGTATTGGGTTTGTAAAAAAGTATTAATACTATTACATACACAAATGCCATTAAACATTTTATAGAAAAGCTTAAAAAGCACAACTCCCACTTCTACTAAATCGCCAATAAAAAAGTCAATGCTTAAAAGTTAATAAATGTTTTTCAGCGGCTTAAAGCCAAATACATTTGTCAACAAACGACTCTCGTTCTGGGATTTATCATTAATTTTTTCATCATATTTCAACTCGTTTTATGAGCGACAAAAGCTGCAAAAAAATCACCCAAACACTAGTCAAACGGTAAACAAAAAACAATCTACATATGTACATTTGTGTATTAAAGTCTTTTTTTTTTTACATTTTATTAATATATTTTATTTGTTAAAAATAAATAACAAAAAAAAAAAAGTTGTGAAAAAGAAATTGGATTTGGTTTGGCTTTTCAGTCGAAATTAATTAAATTGTGTCAAACCTATTAAATTTTATTGTCATTTGGCAATAAATAAATAAATAAATGTGCAATATGTTAAACACCAACACCACAACAGACACACACACACACACACACACACACACACACACACACACACACACACACACACACACGCAAGTGTTTTTGTAGTTTTATTGAATTTGATTTTCTCTGAATTTATGACTCTTGTACATAAAAGTGTGTGTGCGTGTGTGTGAGTGTAAGTGTATTTATGTTGTTTAGACAGCAAGCATACCTCCCACTCTCACTCTGAATGCACTGTCAAAAATTTTGGTAATAGTCGTTATTTTTAAATTGACTACAAATTTGAAAACATTTAAGCTATTTTAAAAAATGAATATGTAATGAAAATATAGTAGTCAAATAAAAAACAAATATTTTAAAATATTAACTTTTGAATTCATTAGAATATACAGTAAAAGCTCCAATATTTTTGTCCGTCCAAGCAAAGAGATGTCCGCCTAGGAGAACGGATTTTGTATGAAAATCTTGCTAAAAAACTAAAAAATTCGTCCGGCTAAGAGAGCTGTCCTTCTGAGGGAGGTGTCCGCGAGTAGAGCTTTCGCTGTACCTAAGTTTATTAAATATAATTTTAAATCAAATTAATATCACTTAAGTTTACATATTTGAAATTTTGGTCAATTTAAAAAGTACATAAATTTAGGCAAAGAATTTAATGATAATAATTTATTAATTAAGATGCAAAAAGTCATGAATTTAACATAAATTAAAAATTGAAAAATTTGTACTTGTAAATAAATTACGCCACAAAATTTGTATACAAATTTAACAAAATAGTTCAGTAACTCAAAGTAACTGATTAAGATATAAATAGTTTAATTAAGAGATACTGGCAAAAAATTCTTTATTTGTTAGCTTAAAATCATTAATTTAAATTTCAGATCTTTTTATAGTCTTACAAAATTTATTAGCTTTATTTTCAAGCCCAAAAAATGCACTTTCAAGACAAAAGAAATACCAGCTTAAAAGCTAAAAGCTTTTTCTCTCAGTGCACTTACACGTAGACGCCCTCAACGAGCTCCATTTCCCTCAGTTTCTTATGTAAACATAGGCTCGGTTAGCGCTGACTTGGGCTGGGTTAAAAGGTATCCAAAATGTACTGTTAGTCACCCTTTTTTGGGGGGCTGTGTGTGTTCGGGTGTGTGTGAGTGTGTGTGTGTGTTGTTATTGCCGCCTGGTGTGAAAAGTAATTATGGCGCCTTATGACAGCCGCTCAACTTTGCAACTTCCAACTTCATTCAACGTCCATTAATTTGGCAGCACACTTCAGTTGAAACGGCTCGCACTTCAGGCCCTACCCCCAACCGTTCTCCCTCTCTTTCTCCTTCTACTCCCCCCACAATCCATCAGTCAGCTGCGCTTGTTGCACTTTTCTCGACTTGCGGCCACGCCTCAGTTTTTCCTCTACTCGTTTCTTTTTTGCCTGTCGCGTTTTTGTTTATTTTGCTTTTCATATATCCATACATATATATAGATATATATGACTATATGTTTGTTGGCTCAGCTGGACATTGAGTGCGGCATGTGGCATGCGGCATGCGGCAATAGGGGCATACAAATTCCGTTGCTGGTCACGTATGATGACCCAAATGTGTACCTCCTTCAACCTCAACCTCAACTTTAACAGTGTGTCGCAGTCTTCTTCTTGTTGCGCTGCTCCCTCCCCTCCCCTACCTCTACCCCTACTCCTTCTTCGCCTTCTTCTTCTTCTTGGTCTTCTTGTATGTGTTTTTAATAAAATTTATTACACTCTCATATGACAAACCTCCGCGCGCGCTCCCCTCGTATTTGTCTAATAGAAAAATTATGGGCCAAGGCAAGCACGGGGCAGAGTGAGGGGGGTTCGAGGCAGTTGGGCGGGGTAGCTGGGCAGGCGGAAGGCTGGCAAGGGGTTCGGGGTGGAAAACCTTAATTTTTATACGCATTCCTCGTTGCGTCTTGAGTTTGCCTCGTTTTTGGCCCCATAATTATAACATAAAATTTTTTATTGAAATGCTAAGGCATTTTCATTTACGTGTCCGCTGGCGATAGCAGGGCGAGAGTAGTGCGTATGCAGTGTGGGTAGCTGGGGTGGAGAGGGGGAGACCTAGGGAGGGGTGTCTTTACTAATAACAGTTAACATTTACACGCAACAGACGCATGTGTATTTAGTATTAGCCACACAAATGAAATAAAAGTAATAAACATTAATTTTATTAATTTATTATTGCACAGCAGACAGAGCAAGAAAGAGAGAGAGGGAGTGGGAGTGAGGGAGAGAGAAACAGAGAGAGGAGTAAGAGTATGATAAGACGGAATCGGAGTTATATGCAAGTGTAATCAGCAATGGAGTATGTATAGATTGGAAGTAGGAAGGAATAGTACAGATATAGAGAGGGAGATAGAGAGAGAGAGGGAGAGAGAGAGGGAGAGAGAGAGAAAGAAAGAAAGAGCGAGAGAGAGAGAGAGAGAAAGAAATAAATAGAGAGAGGCAGTAAGAAAAAGAGAAAAGTTTGGATTAAAAGCAGGAAGAAATAGAGATGTAGAGAGTGAGAGAGAGATAGAGATAGAGAGAGAGGGAGAGAGAGAGAGAGAGAAAGAAATAAATAGAGAGAGGCAGTAAGAAATAGAGAAGAGTTTTGATTGGCATCAGAAAGAAATAGAGATGTAGAGAGTAAGAGAGAGAGAGAGAGACAGAGAGAGAGAGAGGGAGAGAAAGACAGAGAAAAGTTTTTTAACCTACAAGTGTCATTAAAAACTCAGGCAATAAAAAGGCGATTTCAATTTGCAATTGATGCTAAAAATAACCGTTAGTTTCAGGGTTGTCGCACTTTAAATGCAACTAAGAACGAACCTTAACATGAGATAAATACTGTTAAAGACTTTAAAAATATCTAGTAGTAAATAAAAACTCAACGGCATTAACATTTAAGTACTAAAATTTGTCTAATAAAAAACCCCATTAATTTAGCATTAAATAATTATTTTATACAATGAAATTACACTTAAAAAAAATTTGAAAAATCTTTTATTTTTTAAAAAGTAACTAAACAACCCTTAAATTATTTTTAAAAAAATTTCAATTGATTTAATTATTAATTTAATGCCCAATTAGTGACATAGATAAAAGCAAAATTAACTGTTTTTCCCTATTTAAATTGTTTTATTTTTTAGACTGTCCACTTTAGGCAGTGTCCACTTCAGTTGCCTGAAAACAAAAAGTTTTGTCCGCTAAAATTGTAATCCTCTCATTTATGTTCATGTCAACGAAATGCAAATATTGCAGCTAAAATGTTACAAGAACAAAATGCTAAAAATTACAATGGCAATCGAACAATCTGGTGTATGTATACACATATATATATAACTGTATATATGCTTTATTTAATTACAATAACAAGAAGGTTAAATGGTCAAGTGTCACGACAGAGACAACGAGTACAATTACAGCACAAACAATTACAACTACAGGGACATCAGTGACAGCTAAAAGAGTGGACAGCAATGGACCTTGTAGCAATTAAAAACTAGACCAAAGTTTGTAAAATGTATTTATACATTTATTTAAATATTTATGGACCCTTGTTTATTTTTGGTGACAGGGTCAAAATGACAACTACATTATGCAATTGTTTATGCAGTTAATTTATGCATTTTTAATATAATTTGAATTAATTTCACTTTGTATTAGCATGTTTAGTAAAGAGTGGGGAATGCTCGAAGTGGCACACATGCTGCAAATTGATTTATTGACATTTGTGATTATACCCGTTACTCGTGGAGTAAAAGGGTATGCTGTAATCTTTGGAATGTATGTAACAGGGAGAAGGAGGCGTGGCAGACCGCATAAAGTATATATATTCATGATCAGCATCAATAGCAGAGTCGATATAGGCATGTCCGTCCGTCCGTCTGTCCGTCTGTATAAACAAAAGGATCTCAGAGACTATAAGAGCTAGAAAGGTGAAAGGGGTCGCAAGTGAAAGGTACAATACCCAAGCAGTACAAGTTTGTTTTTGGGGCGTTATATCTTCATATAAAGGTAAATGTACAGGTAAAACTAGAATGTTTTAGTATAGACAACTTTTTTGTTAGCTAAGCTAACTGAACCAAATTTACACGGGTAGTACAGGTCTAGGAAGTAGATGTACTGACCAAGTTTAATACAAATCGGACAACTATATCGTATAGCTCCCATAGGGCCGATCGGTCAAAAATACGCTACAAATATGAAATAGTATGAACAACTTTTGCGTTAACTAAGCTATATTAATCAAACTCACACAGAATACATCTGCCAATAATATATATATACTGACCAACTTTGATCCAAATCGGTCAACTATATCGTATAGCTCCCATAGGAATGATCGGTCGAAGATATGCTCTAAACATGAATTTGTATGAAAATGTTCTGTTTGCCAAGCTATCTTATCTATCACCATTGTTAATAACATATTGAAACTGAGTAACGGGTGTCCTAAAGTCGCCAGGCGACTATAGCATTCTTTCTTGTTTTATTTTATATTTTATTATACTTGTATAGCGTTACAAAGTATTTTCTATAATACACTATTTCATTTTTATGTCTGTTATATACTATAAAATTCATTTAGAGCACTCTTTAAGAATTCGTTAACAAATCGTTAGGGGTTTAAAGAGAAAATATGTTTGTTATCTAAGCATTTCATATTTATTGTTTATTTTTTTTTTTAAACATTATTGTTGCATTAAGAGCAGCTTTCATCTGTGGCACAAATACATGCTAGTACAACTGATGGTAGTCGGCTCATTAGCTGCCACAACTTACAGGTTGTAACTTCGTTTAATATCTGCCACACACACAAAGGCGGAGCGTAGCGGAGTGTGTGTGTGTGTGCATCAAATAACACCACAATACACACGCCAATGTTGCATTAGCACTGCTCACCGCTCCCCCTCTTGCCGCTCTAACTGTGCAGCACAATCAACTGCACTTTTCTCCTACTCCAGTCCCTCCCCTTTCTGCCCCTCTTCTAGCCTTTTTTGCCGATCTCGTGTCTGCTAGTTCTTAATGAAAAACTGCCAGGGCGTTATTTGTTTAATGCGCTTCATCAAACAAGCAGCGTTGTGCCTGCCGCCTGTGTGAGACATTGATCCGAAGCTTGGCCCCTTACACCTCACACCTCTACCCCCTACTGCCCCCACTTCTTCCCTACCACCCGACAGGTTCCCGCTTTCAATCAAGTAAATAAAACGCTGAAAACTGAAAGCGAAACCGCCAAGTTGTGTCAGTGCCATATTGGAAAAATATATGGAAAAATATATATATATGGAAAATCTATGAAGGGCATTGGGGGGAGGAGGGGGGGGGGTAGTCCTAATAAATTACCTGCCAGATTATTATTAATATGCGACAACGTGTCATGGAAATTTATGCAAAGGCATTTTATTCAACGCCTTGTGAAGCGCTCTCAAATGTCACGATAGAAAATCATTTGATTTTCGTTTCTCCTTGCTCGATTCTCAACTCCATATTCTCCACTCAGTTGGATTCTTGATGGAAACGTTGTGACGTCTGACATGCGACATAAAGGAACTCAATGTGAATATAATAATTAAAATCTCACTCTTTATGAAATAGTCGCCAAAACATTGTTTGCCAAACTGTCAGTTTGGCGTTAATTAACAATGTTGCTTCAGCATGTACTGCAAGTATAAGAAAGTAATTAAAAAATATAAATTTAATAATTTAAAACTTATAAATTGTCAATAAAAATACCACTACTTTGTTTACTTACTTGAGAGCGCTTCGTTTGCTTCCGTTTTGTGCTAAATTTGTTAAAAAAAAAAAAATTGGTTTAAATTAGTAACTAAACAGTTAACAAAAGTAATTAAAAACTTACTTGTTTTTTGTTTACCACAATTTTATAGATAATTTTGAACAGCTTTAAAAATTGTGAATGCTTTTGTGCTGTTTAAATTTAGGTAAAAAATTAAAAATTAATTAATTTTTAAAATTCAAAGCATTAATTTGTACTTACCTTAAAGTATAGATTAATTCCCTAATTGAAGACGATAAAACTAAATTTTGTGAAGGACTAAAAAAGCCAAAATTAATGTCCAACATTTGAAATGCATTAAAAACTTAATTTAAACATGTGAAATTTTGAAAAGGACTCAAAATAAAATTAAATCCTACAAGGTTTGCTTGGTCCTAGAAGGAGAAAAATTTGAGGATTTAGTTGAGTAGGATTAAATTTTTAAATTGTAATTATTAAAAGAGGTAAAAGTCTTGCCAAATAAATTAATTTGTTTAATGTTTAAAACAGATAAGCAACCTTTTAAAGCAAATATAAAATATAATGTAAATAAGAATATAATTAAATATTATAATAATTAAAAATGTAATTTATTTTAGTTTGCTGACTTTTTACAGTCGTTGAAGTGCTTTTACTAATGATTCAGTCAGAATTTAAATTTGTTGGCATGGATACGAAAAATCAGAAATGAAAATTATAAAATCGGCAATGACTTAGGAAAGAGAAATGTAATAATCAAGAGTTCAGTTATTATTCTGAATATAAACTAAAGTATAGCCATGCATATATAGTGTGTATACTATTGGAAAAATCATAAAAATATATAATAAATAGAGGCTGTTTAAATTATAAAGAGTTAAGATATAGAAGAGCTGATCAAATTGGTTATTGCGGCATAACTACTAGAAAGTTTTAGAGCTTAAAATGATTTAGCAAAGGAAAATGCGATGAATTTTGCTTAAATGAGGTTTAGTTTAAAGATAAATTTACTGATTAGTTGTCTTTAAAGGGTCGCACTAAACTTCATATGCAACGGAATCGTTATGATATAACTACTTGAATATAATGATACAACTACTACTAGGTGGCGGAAATGTCTTAGTTAAGAGAAATTTAATAATAATAAGCTCTGTTATTAATCTGAATATACTTTAGTTTACATTCCGATTTATAACTGAATAAATAATTTATAATAATAATCAAATTACATATATATATGTATATACTATATACTATACGGAAACTCTTAAATGGAGATGGCTTAAATAATATACTTAGTATATACCAACTACCTGCAAAAAAGGAATTAATAAATGTGAACTCACTTTGGGGTCGGTGGCTTATAGCGCATGCGTGCCTCCATGCGTTGTCTGGCATTTGCAGTCTCCGCGGCATTGACCTCCTTATTGCAATAGGTAACGAATGGAACACTTGTGGTGCTCTTTTCGCACCATTTCACATGATTTTCGTATGAGCGCACGTTGAAGGAGCGTTCGCAATGAGGACACAACTGCAGAGCTCTGATTGCTGTGTGCAATTGACGATTGCGTCGATTGCGAGCTGCACCTGGAGCCGTAGCTGGATTGTTAGCTGCAGCTGGAGCCGCGGCTGGAGCTGCAACTTGAGCAGCTGGAGCAGGAGCAGAAGCTTGAGCTTCCATTGGAATTGGCTCTGCAGCTGGAACTGGAGATGGAGCTGCAACTGTGTCCAGAGAGGGAGCTGCCACGGGGGCTGCAGCTGGAGCTGGAATTGGCTCTGCAACTAAAGCTGGAATTGGCTCTGCAGCTGGAGCTGGAATTGGCTCTGCAACTGGAGCCGGAGAGGGAGCTGCAACTGTGTCCAGAGAGGGAGCTGTCACGGGGGCTGCAGCTGGAGCCGCCACGGGGGCTGCAGCTGGAGCTGCACGAGGTGTAGCTACAGCCTCTGGTCGTACTGGAGGACAAGAAGCCACACTACGTTGAGTGTCTCCACCGGCATTGGCTCTTCTAGCCGTTGTTGGAGTTTCGTTAGCCTTTTGTGGCCTACATACACCGACTGGTGACTTGCCTTTGGATGTGGATGGCATAGCATCTTTGGCCTTCAGTGACTGTTTGAGTGCATCGCCTTCTGCTGTACGTCGCTGCAGCGACGAGTCAAAAACTTCTCGCTTCTTCGACATCCTCTCACAGATTCTCACATGCGTCTCCAGTGCACTCCTATTGAAGGTACGGTGGCATCTCCAGCATGGAAATAGTCGAACATGTCTGCCATATGAGGGGGCTGTTCCATTAGTGTTCATGTTGATTGGAAATCTTGGTCTTAAAATGCCGAATATGAAGCGAATGCGCGAATAGGTTCTGTAAAAAGAAATTATTTGTTAAGGCTAAATATCACAACTATAAGAAGGATTCGATTCAATGTATAATCTATAAATTCCTTTCATTAGATTTCTTGCAAATGTATTGCGTTTAGTTGCGTTAAGCTTACCTTTTTATACTAGCCCACATATTGCAATTGTTAAACAAAATTTAAAAACAGCTAAAATTTATAATATAATATTTGTAGATTTACAAATGTGAAGTGAACAATAACTAAAATATGGATAATATGACGAATGAATGCTCAAGTTCAGCCTACTTTGACTACGTATTAAACTGATGATTTTTCAGTGCCTACTAGTTCTTTGGAGAAATATGATATACATTTAATGACTCATCAAAAATTTAGTGTTGAAAAGATTAAATGAAAAATTTAATAACAATGGGATAGGGGGTCAATAATCTAATCGTTTTTCAATTTCTCCAAGACAAATTTACCAAAAAATGAAATTATGGAGTTGTGGGAAATTAAATTTGAAAACTGCATAACTAGTGAAGGAGTGGGGAAGTCTTAACCAGACTCTTATATTGTAAGGATAGAACCATTGCAAAGACTGGGACCAAATTTGCTAAGGATCGGATGCCATGAACTATTATAATGTGTCTTTGTACATAAAAACCACTAAACTATAAAGTTCCTTAGATATTTTATATATTCTTTACATGGTATGATTTCAAATGTGTTGCTTTATAATTTGTTGCGAATCTTACATTGAAAGGATAGAAGCATTGCAATGGCTATGACCAACTTTCCTAAGGATCGGAGAACATTGAACTTATATACCGTGACAGTGTAATGAACATAAGAACCACTAAACTTTGAAGTACCTTAGTACTTATTTAAGATATTTTTTTTATTATAGGACTTCAAATGTGTTGCTTTATAACTTGTTGCGAATCGGACAACTACTTCTTATGACTGTCATAACTGCATTTAACTTACCTTTTTATTGTAGACCACATTGTGCGATTGTTAAACAAACTTTTGAAACACGGTTAAAATTTATAATATAAAATTTGTAGATTTACAAATGTTAAACAATTTCGGATTGAAGTGAAGCAATAACTAAAGTATGGGTGATGTATCGAATGAATGTTAAAGTTCAGCCTACTTTGACTACATATTAGATTGATGAGATTTTCAGCGCCTACCAATTTTTTTGGGAGCTAGAAAATACACGTAATGATTTAGTTTTGAAAAGCTCACATGAGTCATTTAATGGTTGGTATAGCCAAATTCCAATCACTAATATTTTATAGCTTTACAACACTCTAGGAAATAAATATGTTTTAAGACCCCAATCCCATATTGATACTGCCCCAAACAACGGTCATCTTACGCGACTAAAGCCTCTTGTACCAGCTTTACCTGGTATAAACAGAGCTAAACGACTCGACATTAATAATGTGATGAATATGATATTCAAATACCCATTTAAGCCAACTTGTCAGTGTTTGTGTGCCGTGTCTTAGGCCGTCTCGAGTTGCACTTTGTGGCATAATATAGTTGCATTTGCTAGCAATCGGAAATCAATTGAATGGGCTTACGACGAATCGAGTATATATCAAATTTCCTCATCAACGGCTTGTTACGATCTACGTCTTATGTAACCCATTATTTCGCTGAGTGCAGCTGCCAAGCGATGGCTGGACAAAGGGGGAGAGCGAGACAGTAAGACAGACAGCTAGGGAGGGGTAGTGAGGTTCGAGGAGACTGACTGAGAACTGCTTGAAGTCGTTCATTGAATCGAATGTTGAAATGGATTTATAAGACAGACAAGGAAGGTTTTATACAAATTATGGGCTGCTTTAGCTTTTGCCCGGCCAAAGCACTTGACAGGGCCGACAAAAACGGGCCCCCATCCCGCTCCAACCATACCCCAACCTACTCTACCCTCCTGTCTCTTCATTTGCCGCCATGTGGCACGTTGCACGTTCCGGGTGCATTTAACGAACGCATTTTTCATCTCTCTCCGCGCTGAACGTTTGTGAAGTGATTTCAAAATGATTATTTTTTGACACATGGGGCAACACCTGCATCGCATTTGATGGCTCTCCCTCCAGCTCTCCCTCTCCCTCTCTCTCTACGCTCTACGCTCTCACTCGGCCTGCAACGCAATGTTGCAGCTGCCACAGATCACAGATGAGTCCGCCTTCAATATGCATAAAATGCCCCCACTATATGTCTATATATACACACCCGATGTATGTGTGTGTGTGTGTGTGTGCGTGTTTGTGTATAATTATATAATTTGACTGCTGCAATTATGTTGTTCTTCGTTAATTGAAATGTAAACGTCATCATTTTGATAAGATGACGTGGAGACTTACCTCAGATCAGTGGATGCGATTGGATGGGATTGTGTCCGCTTCTTGTTGCTCTTGTTGTTGTAGTGGTTGAGGTTCTTGCTGTTGTTTGTTTTGTATATTTTTGTTGAATTTTTTGTTTTATGATATTCGTTTGCTAGCGAAAATATTTAGTATAATAAATTCGATTTGTTTTTGAGGAGTTTGTGGAAGTGTATGAGAGAAAAATATATGTGTGCTGGCTCGTTAGATTTTTTAGGGGTCGTCGGCTACTGCGACACTAAATTTTTTATTTACTTTAATTAAAATTATTTAATTACTACAAATTGGGTAATTTAATTAAGCCTAACAAATCGGTTTGCTTTAATTATATAGTATATTTAAACTTCTATAACTTAAAGCGAAACAGGCAGAAGGAAGCTTTTGCGACCCTATAAAGTATATATGTTCTTGATCAGCATCAACAGCCGAGGCGATATAGCGATTTCCGTCTGTTCGTCCCTCTGTCCATCCGTATGAATACCGGGATCTTTGAAACTACAAGAGCTAAAGCCACCAAATTTGGAATAAAAGTCCATCTATATGTCAGGCAGGTTAAGTTTATTTATAATTTTTGTCACGCCCCTTATCGCTCCCGTAAATTGTAAAAACTATTTTGATTTCACTACAAATTCCCAACTATCAGAGCCATCGTGACCAAATTCACACAGTACATGTATGATACCATTAAAACTATCCACACCAAGTTTTATAAGGATCTAACAACTATAGCCTACAGCTCCCATAGGACAATCTGTTGAAAAATGAGACATTTGTATGAAGACATGTAGTGTTAGCTGAGCTATCGCAACCAAACATAAATATTATATGTACGGTACAATTATAACTATCCACACCAAGTTTGATCCGTATTGGATAACTATAGCCTACAGCTCCCATAGGACAAATCGGTCGAAAATTAAGGAAAATGCGCACTCGAAGAAGTACGGGGTCTTTTATAGTCGACTCGCTCGACTGTAGCCTTTCTTACTTGTTTATAATTATAATTAACAAAAATTTATAAGAATTATGGTTAAAAGTAGCAAAAAATCATTAAAGTTCTTGTCTTTTATTGGCATTACAATCATTTTTGTTAAGACTAATTTAGCTTTTCTTTTGCTGTTTGCTAACAAGTTAAAATTCTCAATGTTGAAGCAAAATGTTAACGTTTTCTTTCTTCTGCCAGCGTGTCTGTAATTTTCTTCAAATATTCTTCCCTCTCTCTCTCTCTCTCTCGCTGTCACTAGCTTTCTCCCTCTGTTGCCTTCTTAGCCGTTCGTCGCCAGCTGCTCGTCATTTCCGTTAAAAGCACGTGCATGGAAATCCTAACGACAAACACACAAATTTCCATTTATCTGTACAGAAATGCAGCTACCGCTTTTACATAAGGTATTCTCATGTGGGGAAATTAAAGAAATACACATGTAGATATGAGTGTGCATATGTGCACTGAAAAAAAAATATACAGTAAAAGCTCCCTTGGCCGGACAGCAACGGTTCCAGTATTTAGGTGTGCCCAAGGGAGATGTCCGCTTAAGAGAAGGGTTTTTCTATGAAAATCGTGCTAAAATACGTTAAAAATCGTCCGGCTAAGGGAGCTGTCCGTCTGAGGGAGTTGTCCGCGAGTAGAGCTGTCAATGTATTGTACTAGAACTAAAGCTTGACTTGCTAGAATTGAATGTATGAGTTTTGAATGAATTTCTTTGACTGAATCAAGTGAATTATTATTATTTAGCTCTTAAATGAATTAATTTAATTAACAAAAAAATAAAAATTGATAAAAATAACTTACTAAGTACTAAAAATATAAAAATTTAATTTAATTATTTTTATTCAAATTTATAATGTGGTTACAGCCTACAAAAAATTAATTATAAACAAAATTAAAAATCATTAAATTAAACGCTCTTCACTGTACTTAACACATATGCCGTACAAGGTTTTTATTTTATTATTATATATTTTATTATAGGTTATGTATTTTTCTCAGTGTCGCTTTATCGATAAGCAAGAAGCAGACAACTGTAGCTACAACTGCAGCTCGTTGTAGAAATCAAATAATGAAGGCGACAAAACGAGCGAGTTGTGAGTGTGGGCGGCAATGACTTGACTTACAGCTGCCACGCCCCTTTGGCTGGCTTTAACTAAATTCCAATCATGCTTAATATGCCGTAGACCAACACACACACACACACAGACACACACTCGCACACCTTTTGTCACCTGTCGTCTGTCGTCTGCTTTTGGTTGCCCAAAAATTTCACTCTAATTCAATTGAAAGTGCGACCATTTTTGCGTATAGAAAAGGAAATGGAGGGAGAGGCGTGAAAAGTTTTTGCCCAACGCTTGACCGTCGTAGTGGGTAGGGACGTGGGCGTAGACAGGAATATGGATGTGGGCGTGGGGGCGTGTCAGACAGGCAGGTTATTTCTGTGGCTGCTACGTGGCCTTGTGGACGTCTTTCATGTCTAATAAGTTGCCAGAGAATTGTCTCGCATTGCATTTCACTCACTCCCTTCTCACTTACTCCTTCTTCTCGTCTGCCGAAAAAGTGCAATCTCGTAACGAGAGTGCCACGCCTCCAATTGAGCATTTAAACAGCCCAGCAGCTGAGCTTTTACCTGCAACACCCGCAACGTCTACGTACGTGACATTTGGCGGCGCCACAAAAGCACGTAAAAGAAAATACTCTGTAAATCTGTACGTCATTTTCAGTTTTTCTTTTCCTCTTTTTTGCCTCTTTTTTGCCCCCTTTTTCCCTCTTTTTTTGCCTTTTCTTCCCCTTTTTCGGGTAATTTTTTTCCGCCAAACTTGTGTAGTTTTTTGCTGCTTGGCGTCGTCTTTCGAGTCCAGTGGAGAGGCGGATACGGCGACTTTTCTTCCTGTTTCTTCTGCGAGGCGGTGGCTGCCTTCAACCGCGTCTTTGTATGCGCTTTTAAAGGGTGTTATAGGCTTGTGTAAAGTATAAAGCAGGCAAAGGAGGTTTGGGAAAACCTTTTAATCAGTGTTTAAAGTCAAAGACAAAAGGCATCTCACAGCTCCTATGTCTAGTGTCTTTCAATTTCATCTCTCAGGGTATCAATCAGTCGGGTGTGCTCGGCTGCAGCTGCCGCTTCTTGCTATGCCCTTTTAAAGGGTGTTATAGGCTTATGTAAAGTATAAAGCAGACAAAGGAGAGTAAGGACATCCTTTTAATCAGTGTTTAAAGTCAAAGACAAAGGGAATCTCAAAGCTCCTTAACTAGTGTCTTAAATTTCATCTCTCAGGGTATCAAACAGTCGAGTGTACTCGGCTGCAGCTGCCGTGCTTGTTTTTCATTGCCGCCTTGTTTACAACTGCGTCGCCGGCCAAGTGCAAAAAAGTGTTTGTTTCCGCAGGACGAGTGTGGGAGGAGGAACGTGGGGGCGTGGCTGGTAGAGGCGCGAACAAAGCCGCGTCCTCAAGCAATTGGCCTGGTTTTCAGTCGTTTTTCTTTTTTTGTTTTTTAGGTGCCATAAATTTGTGCTTATCTAAACGGAAAAATACAATTTGTAATTGAAAATATTTGTGCGCACTTTTGCAGACACACAACTCGACGCGACTCAAGAAAGTTGCTGCTAAGTTTGCCTTGTAGTTCTTCTGTACAGTTTCCTCACTTTTGGCCAAAATAACCGACAGTTGGAGTTGAGTTTTCGAGGCTAGCAGGAAAACTGCCAAAATGTCCCGCAGGAGGCATTCAAACAAATGGTCGCTCAATTTTTAATGGCTTTCCGTCTCTTTGTTTAATTGCCAAACTGAGTCGACTTCGCTCTCGCTCTCTCTCTCTCCCTCTCTCTCTATCTCTCCCACTCTCTCTACCTCTTTCCCACTCTCTTCTCTCCTACTGTGCTGTAAAGTCGCCACTATTTTGCTTTCTACCTAAAATTCTCATTACTTATTCAAAGTCTTTTCTTGTTTAAGATAAAATCAATTCTATTTATTTTTCAGCTTCGACTAGCAATTGCAGTGCAGTGCAAACGACTGACTGATCTTAGTGGATTCCAAACGGTAAGCAACAGCAATAAATTAATTTTTTAAGCTGCTTTTAAATTTGTTTTATATCACAAACTATTCTTTCGTAGTAACAACAGTTCAGTAAAAGGAAACTTAATAAAATGAAAGCCTAGAATATTTAATTTTCGCTGAATCTATGAAAAATCTTTTATTAAGTTGGTTCAAGTACTAACTAATCAGCTTCGTTCTCGTTCTCGTTAGTAAAAAGATTTCCTAAGAACTAGTGCAATATTACGTTTGAGAATAGCTGAAAACAACTGATAACTTCTAGTTGGTTAAAGCAAGGAATTCCAATTTCATTAACATAATCTTTTTAGTAGATTATCTCAATAATTTTCAACACATAAATAAAGTTTTTATACCCTTGCAGAGGGTATTATATTTTTGTCACAAAGTTTGTAACGCATTGAAGAAGGCGTTTGCGACACCATAAAGTATATATATTCTTATTCAACAGCCGAGTCGATCTAGCGATGTACGTCTGTCTGTTCGTCTGTCTGTTGGTCTGTCTGTCTGTCTGTCTTTCCTTCTGTTTCTATGTCTCTCAGTTTTAAAGCTATCTTGGTACATATCTGTATTCTCTCTGCACGCAATTCATATGTTAAAATCGGAGCAGATCGGTCCACTATATCATATAGCTCCCACAGGAACAATCGTTTGAAATGCTTAGTATTAACATTTTCGGTGTCTATTGACCGATTTCAACCAAATTCACGCAGAATAAATAATCGTTCTCCATCTGTTGACCAAATTTCATCCAAATTGGGCTTCTATATCATATAGCTACCATAGAAATAATTGGTGATTGAAACCAAGTTAACGCAATATGCATGACTGCAAGGGTATTTTAATCTTCCGCGAGCCAAAGATAACCGTTTTTATCTGGTTTTCATTAGTTTAACTAACTCCACTCTAAACTTTGCCTGCAATTCCCGTCCTAACATTTGTTCACCAGCAAACTGTTAACTGTGTGACGTTAACAGCTGTCGACTATGTTAATAATTAACAGTTGCGCTACATAATTTTGGCTGCGTGCGTGTGTGTTTATTGAATGTGGGAGATTTTGTAACATGACAATGATAATTTAGCAAACTGTAGATGCAAATTGTGACACATTTTTTTGTTGTGCTGATTTTTTGTTGTCTTTTTTGTATTAATTGGTATTAATTTAAAGTGAACGGATTTTCTGTGGCTGTTAGTAGTGAATTATGTTGTTAACGCTTGGACACGCCCACCATGGCTGGGCGTATGCAACGCTTGTGCAGTTTGTAGCCCAATTTGGTTACCTGCACCACCGTATTGGCCTCGACGGTATCGTCTTCGGTCTGGAACAGAGCCTCATGCAAATTGGGATCGAATTTTTCATTGATTGGATCGAGTGACTCGAGACCATGACGTTTGAAGACCTGTTGGAGTGAAGCACGTGTTAAATTCAGTCCCTCAAAGAGATTCTTGAGATCGTTGTTCTGCTGCAGTTTCTCCTTGGGCACCGATTGAGTGGCATGGCCCAGGACATCGGCCACTTCGATCAGATCCTTGCAGAATCCTTGAATGCCAAAGATTTTGGCCTCATCGATTTGCTTGCTCAAACGCTTGCGCATATTCTCACCATCAGCGAGGGCGCGTTTGTATTTCGCCACGAGATTTCCGTGCTCCACTTTGATGGCAGCCAACTCCTGTGTCAGCCACTCCAGCTCTGCTGTTGGCGACTTCTCTTCCTCCTCCAGCTTATTCAGCGATGGCTTCACTTCCTCCAGCTGGGCTATCGGCTGCTGCTCCTGCTGCTGCTTCTTGGTGCAGTAGAAGCAGCCGAGTTGCTGCAACAAGTTGAGATTTTGTGGCCTTGCCACGGCTCTAATGCGATCCAAACGTTTGCTCAACATTTTCTATTTATTTTCTATTTCTTTTGTTGTCCAAGTGAGAGTTGAAACCAGGCGTTTTAATCTATTACTTTTACTTTTTTATTTTATTTTCTATTTTTTACTTGTTTTGCTAACGGAACCAACGTTTGTTATTTTGAGAAATTTGTGCGACAGACAAATTTTATTTTGAAACAATTCAATGCCTGCTCTAAGCAATTTGGAATGACAAATTTGTGAGCACATTCGATGGATAGGGAAAACGATAGGCAGCTTGAAGAGTTATCGATTAATTTGAAATGCAACTTGATTTAAAAAAAAATAAAAAACTAATTCGTTTGTTTATAAAATCTGCTTTCACACCATAAGCTTATTTTATTATCCGCTGGAATCAGGCACTTAGAGGGGCTAGTAAATTATGAAATATTATTTTAATTCTAATATTAAAATATAGTGAAAGCTCCCTTGGGCGGACAGCCACGGGTCCAGTCCGCCTAAGAGAAGGGATTCTGTATGACAATCATGCTAAAAAACTATAAAATTCGTTCGGCTAAAGGAGCTGTCCGCCGAAGGGAGCTGTCCGCTTGAAGGAGCTGTCCGCCTGAGAGAGCTGTCCGCCTGAGGGAGCTGTCTACTTGAGGAAGCTGTCCGCCTAAGAGAGCTGTCCGCCTGAAGAAGCTGTCCGCCTGAAGCAGCTGTCCGCGAGTAGAGCTTTCACTGTGTTAATTGATGGATTTCAGATCTCATATTTCAGATCTCTTTCAGAAAGCTCCCTTGGGGTACATTCACGGTTCCAGTATTTTTGTCCGCCCAAGGGAGATGTCCGCCTAGAGAAGGGTTTTTGTATGAAAATCATGCTGAAAAACTATAAAATTCGTCCGCCTGAGTGAGCTGTCCGCGAGTAAAGCTTTCATTGTATTAATTGATGGACAACATACCCTATTTCAGATCTTTTTCAGAAAGCTCCCTTGGGGGACATTCACGGTTTCAGTATTTTTGTCCGCCCAAGGGAGTTTTGTATGAAAATCATGCTGAAAAACTATAAAATTCGTCCGCCTGAGTGAGCTGTCCGCGAGTAGAGCTTTCATTGTATTAATTGATGGACAACATACCCTATTTAAGTTCTCTATCAGATCTCTTCTGAAAACACTTGTTTTGTAAAGCCATTTACCCTAAATAAAAGGCGTTGCTATAACTTGTGAATAAGTTACGTGTATAACAAGTTTTAATTGACTTGTTGTCAACTCGCTTTCAATTAATCATAATTTATGCTGAGAGTAACGAACTCAATTTCATTTCGCTCGTAATCTCGCATTTGAAATGCTTATCAAAGTCACGCATTCAGTTTCAACGAGGCATCGATACTTAAATATGTATCGTAATTGTAACCCTTTCAAGTTTTTGAAAGCAGTACCTGGTGCAAGCTCCTAGCTCTCCCTCTCTTCC
This sequence comes from Drosophila dunni, assembly GCA_018152125.1. NCBI lineage: Eukaryota > Metazoa > Arthropoda > Insecta > Diptera > Drosophilidae > Drosophila > Drosophila dunni. The sequence goes on along the minus strand of JAECXC010004147.1, from coordinate 8,884,159 downwards.
CTCTCTCCCCTCTCCCTCCCTCCCCCCACCCCTTTCGCTCGCTATAATGCTTGAACTAATTACTGGCACTTTCTGTCTCAAACTGCAAATCGGTTTTAATGTGTTCTTAATTAGCCAGAGTCGAAGTCGATAGCTATGATGTAGTAAGTGTGTGCGTGTGTGTGTAGTGTGTGCGTGTGTGTGTGTGTGTATATGCGTGTCAGTGTGTGTGTTCGACTGCTGCTCTACTTGACGTTGCGGCACTTGTTCAACATTTTCAATTGGCCGCATTACTTGAGATGCAACTGAAAGGGATCAGAAAGAGGAGTAGAAGGGGGAGTAGAAAAGGCAGTAGAATGGGCAGCAGAAAAGCAAGCTGAAAGAAGAAAAGCTAAAAAGAAGGAGCTGAAGAACAAGCAGCAAGTGAAGGCACTGCTAGTAAGGTGCCACTTGACAGCAGTTGCAGTTGCAGCTACACTTAGATACACGCTATGAGTTATGAGTTTAAGCGCGAAAATAAAATACTTTTACTTTGCTAAATTATTTGGTTAATATTCGCGACTACTTTAGGTGTGAGTTAATAAATAAAATAAAATAAAATAAAATAAAAATATTTAAAAAATATGATAGCTTTGACTAGTTATAACTTTAAAGTACACAAATTAAATATTTTTGGCATATTAAAATTAAGATGAATAATTTACCCACTACTTTACAAGACAGGCTGCAGGCGGGAAATTTTATTTGATGTCCCAATATGGTTTTTAAAACGATATTAGAATGTCAAATTTTATGAAAATAACATTAAATAATTATTTTTCTTCAACTAAGTGCAATGTACCAAAATTTCTAAAATAAATAAAAAACAAGTAGGAAAGGCTACAGTCGATCGAGCCGACTGTAAAAGACCCCGCACTCCCATGATAATGCGCATTTGTATTTAATTTGAATTAAAATTTTATAACGAAATTTAAAAATTAAAATTTATATGTATATTTTAAATTGATATTTAAAAAAAAATTAAATTAGCAATTCTCATTGCCAGCATTCGAACCCACGACCCTCAGACAACGTTTTCACATCGCGCCGTAACTCTACCATTCGCACCACGCGCTACTTTCAAGCATGTTCCGCTTATTCGCATTTACATGTTATACATACAAGTACACACTCGTTTAAAATTATGTGTATGCACATATGTATGTATGCGTGCCTAGCACTGGTCGGCACGGCGGCGTCGCAACGTCGCAGCGACGCAGCGTCTGCGAGCAGACGCTGACGTCACACAGGCGGCGAAATTGCAGCTAAATTACATAAACTTTCTAACCTAATAACTTTTTTGTTAATTGACGGATTTTAACGCCGCTGGGAATATAGATTGATATGATATTTCTCTCTTCGAATAATTAATTATAAACACTGTACTATTTGACTAAATGCCCTAAATCCTGCAAATTTTGAGCTTCAAATTTTGAAAGTTTTTTAGCTTTTATGAGAAAAGGGGGCGTGGTAGGCCAAAATTTTGAATGGCATTGCATTAAGGCTGTCTCTAGCAACTCTAGCAAGCAGAAATGGTGTTCCTAAGTGCCATAGTTACTGAGTTATTGGCCTAAAACTACATTTTTTTTTTTTGCTCTTATTGCGGGGGCGGTAAGGGGCGTGGCAAAAATTTGAAATAAACTTAACCTGCGTAAGATAATAACGGACTTTCATTATAAATTTGGTGGCTCTAGCTTTTGTAGTTTAAAAGATCCAGGTGTTCATACGGACGGACGGACGGACAGACGGACAGACGGACAGACGGACATGGCTATATCGACTCGGCTGTTGATGCTGATCAAGAATATATATACTTTATGGGGTCGGCCACGCCTCCTTCTGCCTGTTACGCACATTTCGCTTCTGACAAACCTAATAGACCCCTCTACTCTTTTTTAGAGTACGGGGTCTAAAAAGATTTAATTGTCGTAGCTGAAAAACAAATTGTATTTGTATTGCTGCATTGATAAACTTATAAAAAATGGTTCAAACTCGGAAGAAATAGTGTTCTTAAGCTTTTTATTTGAGGTCAAAGTTTCAGGCGGGGTCAAAGTTGGACCCTATAGATCCAGAGTCTGTACGATTCAAAAATTTTTCCAGAACAAACATTTTTTTTAAGCCATTAACCATGCAAAAATAATTTGTTTTTTAAAAAAGAGCTCAGGTAGAGGGTTAAAACATCGATTGTTTGACTTTCTATGAGTACCAATTAAATATTCTTTTTTTTTTCACTAGGGTCCAATCTCTCTCCAGCTTATAAATAAAGGAAGACTTTTGTTTATGACTTGATAATTTACTCTTCTGCCCACCGTAGCCACAAACTTATCACAAGAAGTTGTCTAAAAAGTATTAACATTTCTGTTACTGTATTAAATAGTTAAGTAAAATATATTACAAGTTTTTGAAGTTTAAGTGCATAATTTTTGCACAGTGTAATTGGCTCAAAATTCATACACGTACATATGCGTGTGTATTGGTGTGTGTGTCAATAAATCCGCAGCTTCGTTCAATGTTGAGCGTGTTAATTGTTTGCCACTTGCAGCAGCCGCAACCGGAAGCGGAAAGTGCAGCAGAAAAGTGAAAGAGGATGGAGCAAGGAAGGTGAAAGCAAAAGGAAGTGTGCTAGGTAGGTGGGCGTAGATAGGTAGGTGGGCGTGCCAAGTGGCAAGTCAAAGTCGCAGCTTATGGCACCTTGTGCAACAAGTTTAATTTTTTGCTTCTTCTGCTGCTTTTGCTTTTGCTCTTGTTGCTGTTTTGCTATTAGTCAAAGCTTTTAGCGGTACAGTGTGTGTGTGTGTGTTGGTTGTGTGTGTGGCAGATTATGTATGTACTTATGTGCTTATATTCATATCCATATCCTTTGCCAGATGCAGCTGCAGCTGCCGCAAATTGCGGCACGACTTGTGGCATGCTCCACTTTTATTAACTTTTTAATGCAGCGTCGCCAGAGTCTGAGTCGGAGTACAACACACACTAGCACACACACACACACACGCACACACTACTCTGCTCTGCTGCTTCTTGCTGCCACATGATGTTGCAAGAGTTTTGCTAGCTTTTATAAGTTCATGTCTAGCAGCTGCTGGCAACGCTTGAGTTCCTGTTGCCCCTTTGCCACGCCCCTGCCACAACTGCAGCTTTTGCCTGCTTGTTTGCCTTCTGCAGTTTTCTGTGGCATTTTTGGTGGCTTTTGGCTCATCCTTGGCATGCAAATGCCGCTGCTGCTACAGTTGCTGCTCCTGCTGCTGTTTGCTTTATTGGCTGAGGCAAAAGTTTTGCAAATTAATTACATTTTATTGGGTTGCACAGAGAATTAGAGCCAGCAGCAGCAGAGAGCAGTAGTGAGCGATAGAGAGGAGGAGTGAGAGAGGGAGAGGGAGAGAGGCAGCTCTACAGATCTTGATCTTGGGCAGTGACTGCCCCAAGGGTTAAAGTTCACAGCGGCCATAACAATAATAACTTAATGCTCCCAAAAACAAAACAATAACACTAACAATAACAATCCAATGTGATAACAATAACACGAACAACAACATGTACATGAAAAACATGCAGCTGAATTCAGTGAGAAAGTAGAAGAAGAACACTGAGGAGTCTGCGAGTTAGTGTGCGGAGCTGTTAAAATGCATTTTATGACTTTCAAATACGAAAGCTCATAAAAAATGTGGCACGAATCGCTGGCATGTGGCAAGGCGCAAAAGGGGGGCAGCTAGACAAACGTGAGAAAGAGCTGGGAGGGAGGGGGGAGTGAGGAGTGGCATGTCAGGAGAGGGGCCGGGGCACTGACATAAAATGCCCGGCAACCAACAATCATAGGAACAAGTACTTACTACGTCGACACCAAATGCTCGTTTTTATGGCTAATCAAACCTTTGCCACAGACACCAAAAATAAACAACAACACAAACAACATTAACAGCATTCACAACATTCACAACAACAGCATTAACAGCTTTGAGAATGCGTCTAACGAAAATAAAGCGTTTCCACTGGACAGCATCCGAATTTCCCTTGTTGCATCCACAAAGTATCAAAAGCAACAAGATAAATTCGATTCAGTTTTCCAAATGTTTCACAAAACACTTTTTATTGCCAATTTTCAGCTGTTCTTTGGCGCTTTACAGTTTGTTAAGTTCTTAACTCCCTTTCTCAGAGGTGCCCATATAGTTTTTAGGATTTCTTAATTCTTTTATATAATATTAAGTTTTTTAAAACGCAACCTCAACCCTTGCTACCATAATAACTGTTTGAATATAATATTTTACTTTAGCTAAAGAAATTTATAAAATTTGTATTGGAATTTTTATTATAAAATAATTACTATATAATTTATATAAATATATATTATTACAATAATTGCTGTTTGAATATTTTTTATTTTAGTTTACGAAATTTTTAAAATTTTGATTGGCATTTTTTTGCATAAATAAATGTTTAAAGCTTTAAATATATACTTATTTTTACATTTTTTAAATTTTTTTTAAAGTTGAGGCATATTTTAGAAAGTTTATTTCTTTTTGCCTATTTGGTATTTTAAATAAAAAAGTTGCCTGTGTGAAATATTTTTAAAATTAGGTTTTAAAACAAGAAAGAATGCTATAGTCGCCTCGCGACTTTAGGATACCCGTTACTCAGTTTCAATTTGTTATTAACAATGGTGATGGATATAATAGCTTGGCAAACACAGAACATTTCCATAGAAATTCATGTTTAGAGCATATTTTCGACCGATCGGCCCTATGGGAGCTATACGATATAGTTGTCCGATTTGGATCAAACTTGGTCAGTACATGTACTTCCTAGATATGTGCATTCCGTGTAAATTTGGTTCAGATAGCATAGCTAACAAAGTTTTCTGTACTAAAACATTCTACGTTTACCTGTACATTTACCTTTATATGCAAATAAAACGCCCTAAAGTGGGCGTGTCAAAAAACAAAAACAAACTTGTACTGCTTGGGTATTGTACCTTTCATTTGCGACCACTATCATTTTTCTAGCTCTTATAGTCTCTGAGATCCTTTTGTTCATACAGACGGACGGACGGACGGACGGACGGACGGACGGACGGACGGACAGACGGACAGACGGACAGACGGACATGGCTATATCGATTCGGCTATTGATGCCGATCAAGAATATATATACTTTATGGGGTCTGCCACGCCTCCTTCTGCCTGTTACATACATTCCAACGATTACAATATACCCTTTTACTCTACGAGTAACGGGTATAATTAGGCTTGTCGAGTCGATGACCTTTATAGCTAGCACTCCTTACCCGTTAATTATTATGTTATTTTTTATATAATAATTAATAATAAATAAATAAAATGAAAATAAAATTAGGTTTGGGCTTTATACTACATTGTTAATAACAATAACTGGAAATTTTGTTTAATTAAAGGTTCTTTTTAAACGGTTTCAGAAATTTTTTCGACACCATTTAAAATATAAAAAAAAAAGTTTTTGTTATTTTTTATTTATTTATTTTATTTTTATTTTTCTTAGTCTTTTAACTTTAGCGCACACGTTCATCTGCAGCTTTATTTTATTTTTTATTTATTTATTTCTTTTTTTTTTTTTTTTATTTTTTTTTTTATTCTTTTAACTTTAGCGCACATTATGTTCATCTGCAGCTTTATTGTCAACCCAAAATGTTGTCAGACTTTTTTTTTACTTTTTGTTACTTTTTTTTTCGCAAACAATTTGACATTTCAAAAAAATTGTAATAAACTTTAGTCAATTTAAAATTGCTGCTTTGAGGGATTTACTTTAATATACATGATTTATTTAAATATTTCTGCAGTATTTTGTATTGTTTGCACTTGTCAATGTTTTTTGCATCCTGCTGTTTTTCACTTTAAAAATCTACTTAAAAAACGTCAAATGTAAGAACAAGAAAATATGAATATTTATTTTTGAGTGCTGATGATAAAACTGCAGCATGTGTTTCAAAACATACAGATATGCTATATATACATATACAGTTATACTGTTTATATATATGAGTTCACTGATGTGTCGGCGCGTTTGTGGGAGTGGCAGCTGTTTATGATGCGTTTACGACACGTCACAGGACACGTACACACATTTGGTGGGCCAAAGAGATGGAGGAGTCGAGTCGTTAAAGGCGCCCTGGTGGGGCTTGGTATGGGGGATCGTAAAACTAACGGGTGTCGGGCTAAAATAATAGTACAACCGACCGATTGTTGTTCATAATGTTTGTTGTTCTGTTGGCTGTTGTTGTCGTGATTGCGAATTGTTAAAAAACTAGTATAGGAAAGCAGTAGATGAGTCGGACCTTAGAAGACCCAGTAGGTTTTTCGGAAGGGCTTTTTAGATAGGTTGTGGAATTAAGGTTAGGTAGGGTTAGGTAGGGTTAAGTAAGGTTAGATATCTTCAATTATGCTTAAGTGTTTCATACTAAATTCTAATTTTCTAGTGATTTTCTATAAAGAAACTGTAGGGTAACTGTGACGTCCAGGGTAAAAGGGTTGAAACCTGGAAAGCTATGCAATTTCATACTAAATTTGTTATCGCTAGTTCTTAAAGTGGTTGGAATTTAACAAAAATTTCGCTAACTGGACTCCTCTGTGGAAGCTAATCAGGAAAATGCACACAATATGGCTGACAAGCCTAATGGACCTTTATATTTTTTTTACTGCTCGGTCTAATAACAAAAGAAAAGAAATAAAGCATAAATATGTACATGTATGTGGGTATGTGTAGGATTTTTCAGGAGCCCACACACACACACGTTGGGCGCCAAGCTTGGCGCATAAAAATGAAAAACGAAGCAGAGGAAAGAAAGGAAAAAGTACTGAATTTATTTGATTCGTTTGATGCTCGTAAAAATCAATGAAAACATTTTCGGGCAGTCGCTGCCACCTTTTGGCAATCTGTCTACGAGTGGACGTGTGTGTGTGTGTGTGTGTGTGTGTGTGTGTGTGTGTGTGCGTGTGTGCGTGTTTTTGGAGCTATTCCAATGAAATGACGTCGAAAAGTTTTCAACCAAGTTTCGTATGAAATTTGTAACAGCCTCAAAACAAACTATAAAACTTGGAAGTTTGAGTTTCTTTGAAACTGTTTTTAGTTGTTGTTTTTTTCTCTCTCTCTCTCTCTCTTCCCCACTCCTTTATTTTCTTTATTTTCATTCGAGTTGTTTTTGTTATCAATGTGTGTGCGAGTGTGTGTGTTTGTGTTTTTTTTTGTTTATTTTGTAGGTAGAATGGAATGTGTTTGAAGCCAGTTAATTGGATTAACACTGTCTGTGGGTGAAGTGAAATTCGATTTATGACCGAAATGATTTAATTGCCAAAATGCCAAAGAGATGATCATAATGACACTCATGATGATGATGATGATGACAATGGAAATGAATGATGAAATTTGTTTTTGTCTGTGTTTATTTCACAGTTAACTGACTCAATAAATTAGCTAATGAGCTGGCATTAAAAAACACCTAAAATCGAAATAAAAACAACAAGATTTGAAAGTAAAAATGTTAAAAAAAAAAAAACACGAAAAAGTTAAATATTTAATTGTAATAAAAAATTATTTTAAGAGCTTTAAACTCTTTTGGAAAACTTTGTAGCTTTTTTAAGTGAGTGGATTTTGTTTTAAGGTGTTGAGCTTTGATTTAAAATAGATTTGTAAAAAAAAAATATTTTAATGAATTTAAATAGATAAATTTTTAGTATAAAAAATTAAATGAAATTTCTGTATTTCTCATTTCTAATTTTTTTTTTTTAATTTAATATTTTTGGATTAAAAAGAGAGGAAAAAAGGATGAAAAATAGATTTTATGAAATTCCGATTTTTTTTTCATTTTTCACTTCTAATTAAAAAGAAATTGGTTTATTGTTTTATAGGCATTGAACTTCATGAACGTCTTTCATGTCTCTCTTGTCTCCCTTGTCTCTTTCCCTCGAATTCTCATGCCTCTGGTCTCTTTTGCTCTTCATTCCACCACTTGGCAGTAATTAATTTAAGTGAACCTTGGTAAAATTAGTCAAAAGGGACCTAAACATGATTTGGGACTCAAGTGAATCAAAGTTGAGCCAAAGTTGTTTTCGTAATTTGATCAGTGCTTTCTTTTCGGCTAGTTGGCAACTCTGGCAGGTAGTGTACGGTCGGGGGGAAGTGTAGTCAGAGTCGGGGGCACATCAACACATTTTTCCACATTGTCGAGCATGCGGAGGACTAATAAGTTTTTTCGGTAGCCGGACGACAGGTAAAATTCTCTGGCAAAGGCTTCCAACCGATGGCTTTAACTTTAGCTTTGAATTTGGCTTTGGCTTTGGCCTTTTTTGCTTGGCCCTTTTTTCAACTTGTTTTTTGGTTTTTTGCATATGCCAATGGAATCCCATCAAATGTAAACGTGGCTCAAGTTGCCAGGCTTTTGGGTGTGCGTGTGTGTGTGTGTGTGTGTGTGTGTGTGCAACAAAATAAAATTAGCTCAATGAGCATTTGTGCAATCAAGTGATTTTAAACAACAAAAATTGGGGAGCGACTGTAATCGAAGTTGAGCAGCAATGGCAGCAACCCTTGAAACCCTGAAAGGGTTGTTGCCGCAACCCTACCCCTACCCCTTTCCCTGCCCATGCCCGTATCCTTACAAGGATCTCAGGCTGTGGCAAATAAATTTCACACATATTTGCACACTCACATGCACCACATGACTCTACCAGTGTGTGTGTGTTGTTGTTGTGTGTGTGTGCAGTCAATAACTTTTCGCTACAAGGTCGTCGATTCATCGTCTTGGTTGATTGTACTGGAAGAAAATAAAATGACTGCACCCTCTTCTCATTCAATAGGAAATACTTGTACTCGAACTCATACTTTTCTGGCGCTTCTTAGCATATGAAAATACCATGTTATGTATGCTTAATTTTGTCGTATGTTTTCAGCTCCCTTTGCCCCCTTACTTGGCAACTGAAATGTAAGGGGTTATCTACATGTTTACAGGCGTAGTACAATGCCTTCGTTTTTCTTTGCACGTGACTCAGGAGTGGGGGCGATTGATGAAAAAGGGTTTCTGTTTGCCAAATGTGTGCCTGTGTCGTTAGACCCTGTACTTGTAATGTATTAAGTAACACCCACGGCATGAAGATAAACTTGAAACTTTCTGCTATCTGGCTAAAGTAAGATTTCTATGTACAGGGTCACCATAAGTCGAATTAACCAAACTGTTAGCTAGTTGTTGTTGTTGCTCTCTTTTTAGAGCTCTTCCCAGGCAACCATGACATAGCACACCCACCCTATTACCCAATCACTGGGCCATCGAACCACTCACTCGCCTTTGTGTTGTAGGACTTGTGGGACTTCTGAACCGTTCGGTTGTCCTGACGATTATTGCAGTTCAGATCATTGGACAACAATTGTAAATTGATTAGAGCGACAAACTTGGCAATTTGCTACCATATCAAGTTCCACCATCATCATCATCGTCGGGTCTCCTGGAATCCGGAATCGGTAAACTCTTTCAACTCTTTCAAAAACAGCTGCATTGAGTCATTGTGTGCGAATTGAACTAGTTTGTTTCAAACATTTGTAGGAGGATTTAAGCAATTAGTTACTTGGTAGCAACACCTTTCAATTTGAGTTATATATAAGAAAATTAAGTGGAACTAGTTAGATATATAGATATAGTATTGTTCTGTTTTGTGTTCGGGTAAATGTATCTCTAATGAAAGACCACACGAAATTTGAGTGTAACTGGTTTAAGTTAGTTATGTTTTGATCATTTCTAGTAACTTTAAAGTACTAGTTCCTAAATGGGTTCATAACCTTAAGATTTATATGTGTATTTGGTATGGAAAATACTGAGTAACTGAGTAGTTGTTCCTGTACTTTAACTTTTAATCTTACAAATAAAAGTTAATTGAGATTGTGACTTAAATTAATGGAACTAGTTCCTAACCTTGATAAGTTCCTATCAGGTTATTAAATCTCACCCAAAACTCATGCTGAACCTTGCTCACCAACCTCTGCATCTTTACACTCATTGAATGCTTAATGAGCTATACTTTAAGACGGATTTCCCAACTCAGATAACTCCAAAAATCTTTTTGGGACTTTAACAAAAAATGGTTAAAAAAAAGAAATCTGTGAACTTTGGCAGAGGGTGACATATTGAAATGACACTCAAAAGAAATGTTCTATGTCAAGTCAGTTGAGGTGTTTTCTCTGCTCATCAGCAACAGCATCATCATTATCATGAGCATTTATGATCATAATGATGTTTATTATCGTTGTGGGTTATTTTCATTGCCGTTGCCTTTGCTTTGCTCCGACATTTTTGTCAATTTGCTGTGAACTCGCGTCATTTGCAAGCAATGCGAATGGCAATAGGAATAGGAAGTATGATAGGTGAAAGTTAAAAAGAGACGGTGAGTGAGTGGGAGAGGGAGGGGGAGGGGGTGAGGAAGAGGGAGAGCAGCACGTTAGCTTGTCACATTTGCCACAACACGATTTCCTTTGACTGCCAACCTTTTTCCTTCTAGTCTGCGGCTGCTTCTGTTGCTGCTTCTGTTTCTATTGCTGTGACTGTTTCTCTACCTCCAGATTTTTCTCCAGCCTGTGGCAGCCAAAAAGCACACACTCACACACACACACACACACACGCACATATACAGTCTTATTTATTTCTATTTTTATATGTCACACACGGCAAAAGGAGCTACACGCATTTATTTTGCTGCGCATTTTCACTCCTTTTCTGGTTTGCATACCCTTGGAAAGGGTGTTATAGGTTTGCAGCTAAGTTTGTGGCAGTGAATATAAAGAATATGTATATTCTTGGTAGGAACAGTAGGTTAAATGTAGGTTTTAGGCATAGAAAACTCTTCTATTGATGAAGTCCTTTGAATCATTCCAAAACCTTACATATAAAGGTTCAGAAAACCAACCCAAACAGCAAAGTCTTTAAAAGTTTCATATAACAAAGCTTTGGTAAAATGATTACTGTCTACAGGGTATCCAATCTTTGACTTTCTTGCTTGATTTTCTTTTTTTTCATCCATGTTTCTTTTTGTTGGTCCTTTCAGTTGCTTTCGGCATTTTGCACGCGGCACGACAGTCTCCCAATTGTGTTATAAATTCAAAAATGAATAACGCACGTTTGCCTGCGGTTTAAAATTCTATTTTATTTTATTGCCATTCCCATTTCTATTCCAATGCCCACTCCTATTCCCCAACCCCATTCCCATTCCCAATCCCAATCCTATTCACAGTCATTCTATTTCCACTTGTGCTTGAGGTTTTTTTGTGGTCTGGTTTGGTTTCCTTTATGAAATGCTTTCACTTTTTTTTTTTTGGGGAATTTCATTGAGTTGAGAGCAAAATGGGAAAATTGGAAACACTCTTAGACACATTCATAACACACAACACACTCGTGCAATTAAAACATTTTGCTCTTTTGGCATTTGCGGGGCTTGACTCATCACCAAAATTTCCAGAACTTAAACTGAGCACGAACCGAGCACTCTCTCTCTCGCTCTCTCTTAGTTACCTCTTAGTTTGCACCTCAACCTACTGCACCTCAACCTACTTCACCTCAACCTACTGCACCTCGCCTTTTTAGCTACCTCGGCTGCTGTCACATATGTCAAAAAGGCCTTTTGTGAGCGAGTTTTTAAAGCAGCTTAAAGAGTTTCTTACATTTACCCTCTCTCTGCCTCCCTCTCCCCCTCCTCCACCGATCGACTCGTGCATTCTGCGGTCTGCTCTGACATTTTTTATGAGCTTTACTTGACTGCTTCTTTTTTTCTACACTTTTTTTGCTTCACTTTTTCACTGACTTCATTTTTTTTTAGTTTTGTTGTATGAACTTATTTTAGCTGAAAATTTATTAGTCCAACGCGGCTCAATCACTTCTTTCGCCGCTTTTTCACTCAAGTGCTGCGTTGCTGCTAGTTGGCAGGCGACAAATTTGTCACTTTCACTATGGCAAGTGAGTAATAACTGTAGATGAACTTACTTTAAACGCCATTAAGAAATTTAACAGAGTTGTTCATTATTTTTAAGAGGCAAAGTTTTGCTTATAGGCCACTTTTCAATTTTTTACAAACAGTAAACTGCTTAAAATGGAATAGAACATTATTAAAAATTTAATTTAATAAAAATATTTATATTTTTTAAATTAATACCTGAGTAAATTATAGTTTGAAAATAGTTAGGCCAGGACTTTGCTTATTGAAACAGACTTCAAAAGTGATTTAAAAAAAGTCTTAAATAAATTAAATTTAAAATAAATTTCATTAAATTTTATATCAAGCAATTGGTACGCATATAGAAGTAAATAATGCCATAAAGTTGTTTAAAAACTTTATACCCAAATGTTTGGAGTCTTCAGCCTGGAAAACACTATCAAATATCAAATACTTTTATCAATTCATAATTCGATTTCAAACTAAAAACTTACAGAAAACCCAAAGGGGGGGAGGAGGTGAAGACTAGTAGGTGGAAAGCCAAAATAATTCAGATAGTCGAAAATTAATTGAGATAAAGCCAAGAGAGGTTGAAGTTGGCTTAAGATTTAATTACGCTTGCAATTCCAATTGATGTCGCATGAAAAAACTTTCAAATTGTTGGTAGTCAAATAGTTGCAATTGGAGTGGGAGTGTGCTATTCACAGGCACTGTAATTTATACTGTTTGAAAATGCTCATCACATATTTTTGTAAAACTCAATTTCAGCTCAGCTTCGTAGCTTGAAAAAACATTTGCATTTTACATTGAAGGAGTTTTCGTTTTTCATTTTCCATTTTCTGTTTTTCATTTTCTGTTTTCTTTTTGTGCTTTTTCATTTTTTTCTGGCTTTTTGTCTTTTTGGGAGTTTCGTGATTTGTGATTTCAGTTTGCAGTTCACTCTTTTAACAGTGTCTGTCGAAAATATACACATGCTAATTAAATTCCATTTTTCTTTTCTTCTTACAGCATTTCCATATTCATAAACAGTCGGCAAGAAAGAAGGGGGTGAAAACGAGGCAGAAGGCAGAAGATTTCGAGCTGGAAACTCGGAAATTTCGGATTTTCAACTAGCTGGTAAGCTTAGAGCGGGTGTGCGTGTGTGTGTGTTGTGCGTGTGTGTGTGTACACTTTGTTTATTTTACCGTTTTATCAAAGAACATCACAACAACAATAAACTTATTGGAATTTGAAAATGTCGACATTGACATGCGTTGAAAGCGTTGTCAGTTTCGGTCTCCAAACTGTCCCCAGCCCCTCCCCCTTCTCTACCCGCCCACTTACACACAGCTAAGCGGGCTCTGTATTTGTTGTTTTTTTCCTCATCAGCTTTTTTTTATATCAGTTTTATTGTATTTGATGTCAACCAAAAATCGGCTTAAAATTTCAAGAGCAACAATCCGAAAGATGCGTATCTTGTATCTTGTAGCTTTTATGCGGCTGCCGCTTACATTATGAACTGTTTCCCCGTCCCCCTGCCGCTCCTCCATCACAGACATTCCGCTGTAGCTAAAGATTTTCATTTTCTATGAGTGACCAAGTTTTTTTTTATTATTGGTGGGGCCCACAAATGAAGCTGCAAACGTTTTCCACGTATCTTTATCTCATTCGCTCTTAGAGATATGCATCTCAGCTGAGTGCGTGTGTGTGTGCGTGTGTGTGTGCGTGTGTGTGTGGCATTTTATTGTCATTGTCTGTGGTTTTCGGCCGACTTGTCTGTTATTCTTTCATTCTTTTTGGGGGCCCTGGCCTTTTTGTTAGGCCAACTAAATCAGTCAACAGTCAGCGGCATCTACAGATACAGATACAGCTACAAATGCGTTTACAGATACAAATGTATCTGTAATTGTGTGGCTAGCAAAGCAGCTGCGTCGTTTTGTTTATGATTTGTCAAGATTTTAATCCCCCGAAAATGTGTTTTAAATTGCAGCGCCTACGATAAGAATTGGGGCAACAGCGAGTTGGTAAGAAGGAAAGGAAAGGGCAGGAGATGAGGCAAGCGGTGGGGGAAGTGGACAGAAGAGGCAACCAAAAAGAATTGGGAAGAAGAAACGTATAAAAACCTGAAATTATTGTTGGCCAACTTGAAAGAGTTGCGTCTGAAATTGGGAAAGGGAGCAAATAAGCGGAGTGCACTCAAAAAAAAGAGGAATAACAGTTAAGAAAAAAGTAGGAGTAAAAGTAAACTGTGTTGCTTAAATATTTATAAATCGGTTAAAAATAAAAAATGAGTTCTAAAAAGAGTAGAAGTAGAAGTAGACAACCTAGACAGTTTAAGGAATTTTTAGACTTATTTTGTATATTTTTTCTTATAATAATTTATCTGTGAATTAACTGTGTTACATAAAGTTAAAGTTAAACATAAAAAATGAGTACTAAAAACAGTAGGAGATTTTTCAGGGCATTTTAGACAGTTTTAGGAATTTTTAGATTTATTTTATATATTTTATTTATGTTAGTTTGTTATTTTAATTAATTTATAAAAAATTTACTCCTATTTTTATTACAAAATTAAATTTGTATTTGTAGCTCGTTCAAACAAAAGTTTTCTTCCACTGTAAAAATGGAGTAGTAATTGCAGAAAGAGCAAGCGACTCTTGGAGCAAGATGGAGCGACTTGGAGCAAGCGGAGACAGACATATGGTGACCATAATTTGAAAGCAAGACGAACCAAGTCTGCGTGGGGAGTGTGCTAATAAATTCACCTTTTATCGCAAAATATTGTCAACATTTGCAAAAGACAAACAACTAAGCCCAATCCACACAGACACACACCGCAGCTTTCCCCACCTCCTCCTGTGTGTGTGTGTGTGTGAGTGTGTGTGTGGGTGGTTTTTGGCAACATAAATCTCTCTCATGTTGTGTTGGTCTTCGTCTTGCTCGCTCTCACGCTCGCTGACTTCTGATTGAGGAAAATCAACGGCGAAACAGCTTCCTACTTCATGTCCTCCCTGTCCGTCCCTCCCTGCTGCTCGGTCCGACTGGGTGTTGATTTTTGTCAACCTAATACAAAGCGCAAACAAAATTTGTGTTGGCATTTGGTTAGATTTGCCATTTTTTTCCCCTGTTCTTTTTTTTCTGCTCTTTCTTACATTTATATACATTTTTTTCCCGTCTCTGGCTAGGGGAAATCATCAAAACAATGGGAGTGTGTGTGTGAGTGTGTGACATATTAGACTTGACACTAGCGAGCGCATCAATTCATAGTGTTGAGAAAGGATTCCATTTTGTCTGCAGATTTATATTTGCTATTTGGATTTAAATTCTAGAAAAATATTCAAAGCGCTTGAACAGCAGCAAGTTAATGCAAATGAGTCTTAAGTTTGTTTAAACAGAAGGAAAGTTTGTTTTAGTTGTTACTAAAGCTTAAGTTAAGAGTGGCTAAGAGTGGGGATAAAGTAGGAAACTTTACAAGCAGTTAGCTTGGGCAAAAGAAAGGGAAAGAGTTATTTAAACTACTTTACAATACAGTGGAATCCGGCTATAACGACTCCGCTTAAAGCGTCCGTCCGGTCATTGCGACGAAAATTCGATGGCTGTTTGGTCCCCATACAAGCTTTTTTTCTTTCCTAGTTTCGGTTAAAGCGTTTACCGGGTATAACGACGTAAAATCGTCGGTCCCTTGAGTATCGTTATAACCGGATTCCACTGTATTTAACAAAAATTAATTTATAAACATTTTTTTTTTTAAAGTAGCTAATAAAACCGTTACAATTTCTATACCTAAACTTAAATAAACGGCATAGTAAATTTATAAATTATTTGTCTTACAGTAAATAACACTTTAAGCCAACTAAAAATGCAGTTAACTAGTGACCAGTTGGAGTAGAAACTGTCTGCTCAATACACCTACTTTTGCTTATTATTTCCTCTAAAATTTTTGCTTTAAAAATTGAGTAATAAAACTGTTTGTACGCTGCTTACTAATGTTCTTAGTACAGGGTATAACATAAACATAAATATGCCAAAAAGAATGAATGTTATGCGCAAAATTTGTACTCATTAAGTGAATGTTGGTAAAGTTGGTTGTTGTTATTGTTGTTGTGGCAGACACTTTGTGCCTGGACCGAAACTTGCACTTGAGGCAGCCACTTGCAGTCACCCACAAGTGGAGCAGCACCAACTTAATCCCCTCGAAGCACCAGCCATTTCAGAGAGAGGGAGTAGGAGAGGCAGGCAGCTAAAGCTTCAACTGATGTATGTTAATTAAAGTCATTACCTGAAGAGGCAACTGAAGTTTCGATTGTGGGGCAACTTTGAGTGCCACAAAACCCAAATGTGCCTCGCAGTCACCGTCGTCGTCACCGTCGCGGTTACGTTCACCGTTTTCAGTGCTGTCAGTGCTGTCAGTTTTCCATTTTCATTTTCATTTTTCCCCAGCCGAGCTGGCCAATAGAATGCATTGGCAAATTGGCCAATTTTCATCATATATGTATGCATGATGCCAAAGAGCTCAAGGCATATGAATGAAAAAACGAACGAATGAATGAATGAATGACTGATTGTCTGCTTGAATGAATGAATGAGTGAGTGAATGAGTGTGTGAATAAGTGAATGGGTATGTGAATGAGTGACTAAACGAGTGTCTGAAAGCTTGACATTGATACCAATGAATAATCTTTTTTTTTTCAGTATGTTTTTGGGGGCTATAGAAAATTGAAGAGTGTGTGCCACGTGTCGGGAAAGGCATTGTGTCCGTTATAATGAAAAATGCCACATGCCACATGCCACATGCCACACACCACATGCCACGCCAACGTCTAGCAGTTAAAAGTTATCAGCTTAGAAACTAGTCTGTGTGTGTGTGAGTGCGAGTGTGTGTGTTTGGCTTTTAATGATGTGCAACATGCACAAAATGTGTTAATGAGCAACACGATGATAAAGAGTCCATTGCCACAAGCAGACGAGAGGGAGAGGGGGAAGTCTTAAAAAGAGTACTTTGTGTTATAAGAAAATTTAACTTGAGGCTGGAAGACTAGAGTTGTACAATTCAATATTTAATTAAGTGACGAATTTATAGTATTTGTCTATAAGGAGGGTTAAGTATTCTGTTACCCCTTTGCGTCCCCTTTTTTTCAGTGTAGATCGAAACACAGACAGTTATAGTTAGAGTGACTCTGTCTGTCCTTCTATGTCCAAGTCTTCTCGGTCTAATCTTTATATAATTAGAAGATTTTATTTGATATTTAATAATAATTTATTTATGTGACGAACTTATATATTTTGTCTATAATTTGGGTTAAGTATTCTTTTAAAACTTACCCTTTTTTTAGTGTAGATTGATACAGAGCCAGTTACAGTTAGAGTGACTCTGTCTGTCCTTCTGTTTCCCTGTCTCTTCGGTCTAAAATGAGCTGCTTCCTTATTCCTTCCCCTTTTTTTTCAGTGTATGTCGATACACAGTCAGTTACAGTTAGAGTAACTATGTCTGTCTGTCTGCCTGTCCTTCTCCATGTCTTTTCGGTCTAAAATGAGCTTTGGGTCTCTTTGATTGACTTTCAGTGGCTTACAGCAGAAAAAAAAAAAAAAAAAAAAAAAAATTAGAAATAAAACAGAAAAAGAAAACCTGTTGCCTGCTTTGGGCTATCCTTGGGCTAGTTTTTCTCATATAGTTTTTTTTTTGTGTGTGCTGCTCAACTTGTACTTCATAAACGTCGATTGGACAAATCAGACAAATCGGAATTGCATCGGTCGAGTGAAGGCGAAATTGAATTGCAGCATGAAATCGAATTGGCCAACAGCTACGTGTATATATGCACATGTATGCAAACTCTATCCATAAGATACAAGATACATTCGCAAAACACATGCTGCGTTCTACGGTCATTTAAAAATTGCAGCTGCTGCAGCTGGAAAAAGGCTAAAAGAACAAGAACAACTAGAACTCGAAATAAAAAAAGAAAACATGAAAGATAGAGCTACGACTAAATTGCTTTGGTTAAACGCCCACATACACCCACAGCAGGGGGCGTGTACGAGCGACAGAGGAATGCCAATTGACTCAGAGAACGCGTTTGAGTTTGCCACTCAACTCGAGCCAGTTATCGATAGCAATCGATAATTAACAGTGCTGCCAACTGACTGGCTGACAAAAGGAAAACAAGAGCATATGATTGTTTGAAGATAAAGTAAATATTGTCAGTTACAAAAGTCGGGAGCAAGAAATTCCGAGTTAAAACCCATTACGGGTTTGTTGGCTTTAACCGTTTCCACTGCATACTTTTAGGCGCTTGTGGGGTTTAAAGAAAATATAAGTAACAAGTAAGAAAGGCTACAGTCGAGCGAGCTGACTGTAAGAGACCCTGTACTACTTCTACTGCGCATTTTTCTTAATCCGAATCAAACTTCGTAAGGATAACTGTAAAGGTACCATCCATACATTTAATAAATTTGGTTGCGTTAGCGCAACTTACACTATATGTCTTCATACAAATATCCCATTTTTCGACCGATTGTCCTATAGGAGCTTTAGGTTATAGTTGTCCGATCCGAATCAAACTTAGTGTGGATAGTTTTATTACTATACATGTACAGTTTAAAAATGGTCACGATTGCTCTGATAGTTTCAAAGTTGTAGTGTATAGTTTTCTACAATTTGCGGGGGAGTGGAAAAATGTTAAATAAACTTATCCCGTCAGATATATAGACGGACTTTCATACCAATTTGTATGGCTTTAGCTGTTGTAGTTTAAAAGATCCAGGTGTTCAGGTCAGACGGACATGGCTATATCAACTCGGCTGTTGATGCTGATCAAGAATATATATACTATATGGGGTCGGCCACGCCTCCTTCTGCCTGTTACGCACATTTCGTCCTAACAAACCTAATAGACCCCTCTACTCTTTTTTAGAGGGCTCTAAAAATATAGAAATATTTATTTAAATTCAAATTTATATTTTTTAAGCTTGTTTAATTTTGAAGTTATATAAATTAATTTTTGTTACTCAAATTTTTTTAATTTACTTAACTCTTGACCTCTTTTTCTTCACCCTTAAAGGGAATAGAAAAATAAATGCAAATTTATTGCATTAATTGTTTCTGGTAAATAAATAGATAAATTTATTTAATTCAATTGAAAATTGAATATTTAAATTTGGCTTTAAAGATAGGACAGTTAAGGCAGTTTAGCTAGAATTTTGCATAACCATAAAACTCACACATGTAAAATTTGTTCACATGTAAGCAGTGTGTGTGTGAGTGTGTGTGTGTGTGTCCTTTATGTTTTTTATTATTTCGTTCTAATTGAAATATTCACTACTGTGCAGAGTTTTTGCCTATTTCTGCACTGTTTTTCCATGTGTTATTCTGCCCCTACCTGCCCCTCGCCTTCCCCCTCCCTCTGCTCTCAAACTCAATCAGCCAAAATCAAAATGTTGCCTGCAAATAAACGCCAATTGCTGTTGTTGTTGTTGTAGTGTTGGTTGTTGTTATTACTGCTGGTAAAATGTCCATACAAGACCACAAACAACTCGTTAAAATTTGCATGTGAAATGCAATCGCCTAAAACAAAAACTGGCTCAAAAAAACACATAGCCGAAAAAACTAAAATAAAATAAAATAAAATAGAAAAAAAATACGCAGTTAGCAGACACACAAAGCAAGAATAGTGTTTAAAGTGGTGTTGGAAAAGGGGTTAAGTGGGTGGGAGTGTAGGGTGAGAAGTCCGAGCCATTGCAATAATAAAACGGCTGAAACATTTTAGCCAAGGCTATCAAATTGATATATCAATCAGCGTGGGCGAAAAATGATTGCTAGTTGGCCTCCTCCTCTACTGCCCCTAAGCTGCCTCTCCCTCCAGTCCTCCTACAGCTGCCACTGCTTGAAATCTAGCTTCGATTGTTAAAGCTTAAACAGCACGACTTATGTAAACCCAGTAGGTCTGTAAAATCGTATCAACAAACACTCGAAATTGAACCCCAGCAGAAGCACATGGTATACCACATGTGAGCTCATAGTACAGGGTCTAAAAAGCTCGGGGTCTTTGATATAATGTGTTTATACACTCCAAAAATTTATAAATTAATACATTTCCTTTGTGGAGTCGAAGAACCTTAACTAGTGCTGTATATACCCGCTGTGTTGTTAAACTACAGGGTCTCAGAATCTCAGTGCATGCAGCTTAGTTGCTTATTTAAATCCAAACGAAACTGCTGCACTTACCACATATCTCATACCACATACCACATGTGAGCTCATAGTACAGGGTCTAAAAATTTTTATATATATTATGTTTTTATAATACAAAAATTTAGAAAAATAATACATATGCTTTTGGAGTCCAAAACCTTAACTAGTGCTATATATACCCACTGTGTTGTTAAACTACAGGGTCTCAGCATCTCAGTGCATGCACTTTAGTTGCACATTTAAAACCAAACGAAATCGCTGCACATTTCAAATGCTGAAATCAGCATTTTCAGTGTTTTCAGCCTTTTGGCCTTGAGGCCTGTGAAGCAGGCCTTAAACTCAAAGACTTAGCTGTCTCCGTCTGGGTCGCTATCCCACTCTCTGTCTCCTTCTCTATCTCTTGCCCTCTCTGGTCACTGCCTCAAGGATTAGTTGACGCTCTTGTTATTGCTGCTGTTCGTTTGTGGCTGTTGTTGTGACTGGACCATAAATGGGGATCTGTGCGCCTTCTGTGCTCTGATTGATTTATGATCACGCTCATAAAAATGGGTGGCCAGCGGCGAGTCAACGGATTACCAGCGGGATACAGCAGGCGGCTAGTTGGAACGGAAGCGGGGACGGTTACGGGGCTCAGCTGGTAGCGGAGCAAAGAAAAGTGACAGTGGAGGAGCAGAGGAAAGATGAAGTGGATCTTAGTTCAACTTTTTTTTTTTCATTCCCTGCTATCAGTCACACACGCACGAATATGGGCAGTAATGTGGAAGGAGTTGGTTAAGGAACACGACTAGAAGATACCCTGTACAGAAAGGGGGTTACCCTTAAAAGAAGTAAAATAGAAACTGCGATATAAAAATTAATTTTGCTGTGATTGAAAAACGTTTTGTATGAGTAGGTTTGTCGTAGTAGGTTAGGCATCACAGGGTCATACTCAATCAGCTGTTAGAATATAAGTAGAAGTATAAGAGTATATGCATGAACGAGGGAACGATGAGTAAGAATAAGAATAGAAGGTGAAGAGCGAATCACGAAGGAGAGCAGAAGTTTTAAGTAAGAGTAGCAAGAAGAGTGGTGAATAAATGAAATGAAATTGTGATTAAATAAGAAATAAATAAACAATTAAATATAATTTTTATTTAATTTTATTTGAGTTTATTTTCATTTATTTAATATTTATCTAAGTGTTATTAAGGCTATTATACTACCCATTATTTTCCTTGTAGCACCGCATGCTGCTACTCCTAAGTACAGCGAATACAGGGTATTTGCGTAGTAAAACTTTTGGCTCAGCTTCGGTGGCTGTTAATAGCTTTAATGCTGTTTTATGGCATTCGTCGAGTGGCCAGCTGAAGTGGCAAAAGGGGGAGTAGTGGTGGAGTGGTAGTAGGAGAAGTGGTAGGGGTAGTGAGGGCGGGGGAGTGCTGTTAACTGGAAACTGGGACTTGGCATGCCAACGCCAAATGTTTTACATGCGTGTGCTTCTTCTTGTTGTTGTTGTTGTTGCTGTGGCGGCAACAATGTTTTGTTTGGCGGTCGCATAAATAAATTCGGATTGGAGTTGTGCCTCTGCTGCCACGCCCCCAACCCCTACCCCGCTGGGCTGCTGTAGCAAAGCTCATAATTCCAGCTTTTATTTGTGGGATTTTGGCATGGCATGTCAGTCATATGTCGTTTTCGGGTTGGGGCTTCTCTCGTCTCTCGTCTCTCTTCTCAGTTCGTAGTACTCCATTTCTCACTGCTCGTTTCCCAATTCTCATTTCGCTGCCTTGTGAATTCTTCCCATCCGCCCGCATGCGCATTTGTAATGCTTTCAATTCCAACGCTGATTAATGACTTTGTTTCTCTCTGTCTCTTTTTTGCCTTAAGTGCTCTCTCACTCACTCATACACTCAACTTACTCTCTCTCTCTCTTTCTCTTTTCACAGATGATGCGCTTTGTCAGCGCTTAAGCATCGTGCACGTCATTAGCTTAAACGATACGAAATACCTACAATTTGGAGAGACAACAGCAACAACAACAGCAGCAACATGTATCCGGCCAGCGCCAGCAGCAATGCTGCCGCTGCCGCCGCCGCTGCTGCAGCGAGTAAATTTCAGAATCGCTGCGCATCGCCGCAATTTGCCAGCTTTGCGCCACCGCCGCCGGCAGAGTATCCACCACAGCAGCAACAACAACAGCAGCAGCTGCAGCAGCAACAGTTGCAGCAACAACAACAACAACAGGCGCAGCAACAGCAACAGTTGTCGACACAAACGACTGCGGTGGCGGTGCACAGTGCACCGGGACATGGCTCAATGCGTCATCTGCAGCGCAATCAATTGACCGTGAGTGGTCACGGTCATGGGCATGGTCATGGGCACCCACACGGACACGCACATGGACATGGCACCTCTCTGGGGCATCCACATGCCGCCCATAATGCCGGCATGGGCATGACAGTCGGCATGAGCGCCATGGGGGGAATGGGTCACGGTGCTGCCACTTTAGGTCATCATCATCATGGTCATCATCGTGGCGATCTGATCTTTCCCGATGACATGGACAGCATTGAGTTTTGCATGCCAGCGCCGCCTTCGTCGTCGTCCTCGTCATCCCAACAGAATGGGGAGTTACTTCTACTCCAGGGCGGACACGGGGAGGCGTTCACGGAGCGAAGGCGACGGGGGCACAGTCGACGCAGCAACCATAAAATGGATGTGGAACAACAGGTAATAAGATAACGATTAACATTCATCTTTAATGGGTAAAGAGAAGTAGCCTTTGATGTGTTACCTCTTGTCCGATTCTCCTTTTGTTGTTGTTCTTTCTATCCTATTTTTCAAATAGTCTTGTTTCTATCACCTATCTACATATTAATCTACCTATCACATCATATGATGATGATTATCACCTCTCTATCTATTCATAAAAGCTTATATTTCTTCTTCAGAGTTGCTTACTGTTATGATTTTCGCTATCACACTGACTTTTCCCTTCAACAACCTTGACCTCTCCTGACCTCCTTTTCCCATTCCCTTTGATGGTTTTACTTTGTTCATCGCTCTATTTTCTATTCACTGCTTCAATCATTTTTTCTCTCCATCTATTTTGCCCCTGAATGATGATTCCACCCCTTCTTCCTTGGAGGTTGGTAACCTCCAAGGGGCTGTTATCCTATCCCTTTTTGACTTCGGACTATTTTCCTTTCCCAGGTGCAGACCTCTAATCAATACCATAGCACCCTTCATAACCTTCACTTGTCTCATTTGTAGTCCAGATCGTTCTTTATTAAATACTTAATTCAGATTGTAATACTCTTTCTTCCGTTAATATTCTCTCACTACTGTCTTAATTCTCCCTTTCTTCTGAAGCTCCTTTTTCTTTGCCTTCCTTCCTTTCCTTTATTTTCCTTTAACTCCCCTTCTCACCTACTCAAAAAACCTCTCCTAACGACAACTCTTTTCAATCTCCTACTTGCTGCAGGTCAAGTGGTCGCGGAAGAACATTGCTGCCACCATGGAACGCTTTGAGCCCACCACCAACACACAGTCCTCGTCGTCGACATCTTCGCTGGACTATGGCTTTGCCGCGGGTGTTATGACGCCTAGCAGCAGCAGTGCCACGCCCTCGCATGGTGCTGTCTCTGGCTCCGCTGGCATGTCCTCAACTCCCTCGCTGCATGTCGCCTACAATGGAGCTAGTGGGGGTGCAGGCACAGCTTCCAGCAGTGGAGCTGCTGGTGGTCCGGGAGGTGCAGGTTCGGCTTCAGCTGCTGCAGGAGCACCTTTTAATCATGTGTACTCGTATGCGTACTACGAACCCGGTGCCGCTAAATGCCATACGAATGTACCCGCCCAGGGTCAGGGCAATGGTCATCATCATGGTCATGGGCATGGCCACTCAAAGAGTCCGCCACGCAACTCCATACGCGCCCTGCTGGCCAAAAGTTTTCGCTCCAAGTCGTCATCGCACAGCGGTCAATCGACCTCCTCATCGCCCAGTGCCGAGGAGCGGGATCGTCATACGTACACCACCCGTTACGGCACCACCGAGAACCTCTACGAGGAGGTAAGTGATCAGAAGATACGCAAGGTGCTGTCCGACAACAGGATTGCCACCTCGGGCGCTGGAAATGTCAAGGAGGAACTGCGTCGGGTGCAGCACAACCATTTCCGTGTGCTCGACGAACTGAATCTGTCATTGGAGGCGCTCATAATGCCACCCACACCGCCAGACATTAGTCCCAGCCACGGCGGAGTGGTCGGTGGTGTGGGTGTGGGCGTGCCTGGTGTGCCCACTACCGGTAGCTCCAACGATGTACAGCACGAGGCGGCCACCACGAGCAACAGCAGCGGCAGCGGCAGTGGCAGTGGCAGCGCTAGTGGCAGCGGCAGCGGTATAGGCATGGGCATGGCCATGGGCATGGGCATGGGTATGACCATGGGCGCCATGGGCAGCGGTTCAGGCACAGCCTCCACGACAACATCCGCTAAGAATCAGGTCTTGGCCACGGGTCAGAGACCACGACGCGGTGGCTTACTCGGTGGTGCAGCGACAAGTGTTGCCGCCAATTCCAGCAGCGCCTCGCATGCCAGTTTGGAAAACCTGTCGAGCACCTTGAACAGCATGGAACTGAAGGATCATGCGCACAGCAGCTGCATCAACCCGGAATTCGATGAGGGCGATCTGGACAGTGGATTCAGTGGCAGCGGCAGCAGCAGCGGTGCCAGTTACAATGAAAGTTTGCGGTATTATAAAACCGCCACGCCCACCAGCCATAGCCATAGCCATAGTCATAGCCACAGTCATAGCCACAGTCTCAGCCAATCGGCTCATAACCCCAATCTGATGACCCACAACAACAACAACGGTTGCAGTAACAGCGGCAACAGTGGCAACGGCTGCAACAATGGCACCAGCAACAACAACAATCACATCCACACATTGCCACACAATTTGAGAAGCTGTCGCTCCTCCACTGCATCGGGCACATCCACATCGAAGAGCAGCATGGCCAGTTGTGGCGAGGATCAGGGTATTGCTGGCATGGGCATGCCCATGGGACAGGGCATGAGTATGGGCATGGGCATGGGCATGGCACCGGGTATGGGCATAAGTCTAGCCGAACCAGCGGTTGGCAACTCTGGCTCACCCTTCAATTACCCGCGACGCTGCTCTGCGGATCAGCAACGCGCGTCGGGTCGCTCCATTGCCTCTGCCTCGGGCGCAGGTTTGGGCGGTGGCATGGGGGCAGCGGGTTCGGGACTGGGCATGGGTGCCGGTACGGCGGTCACAATGGCAACCGGCGCGAAACCCAAAAAGAATTTCTGGACCATGAAACCGTGATGCTACAAAAAGGCCCTGCGACACATATGCAAGAAGTGGAGCATTGTTATGGTGAGTAAATAAGATAATGTCAAGTACCATAAATTAGTTAAGTAAATGAGATTTATTTAGTCAAAGATATGCTAAGGTTGATAGGCTAAGGTTAAGGTTAAGGTTAAGGTTAAGTTTTTAAATGATAAAACTGCATGCTCTTCGGTGGTAAAACCAATTCACTCGTCTGTAAATTTATCCCTTAGTACCTATACAAACATTCAACGATCTTCTCTAAGTATAAATAATTTAGTCTCAGATATGTTAAGAATAATAGGTTGAGGTTTAGGTTAAAGTTAAGGTTTTAAATTGAAAAAACTGCTCCCCCTTTGAGGTCAAAACCAATTCACTTGTCTATAACTTTATCCATTAGTATCTATACATATATTCAACGATCTGCTCTGAGTATAATTAATTTAGTCCCAGATAGGTTAGGGTTAAGATTAAGATAAAGGTTTTCAATTGAAAAACTACTCACCCCTTGAGGAAAACCCAAATCACTCGTCTATTTATCCCTCATTACCTATACATACATTCAACGATCTTCTCTAAGCTTAATTACATTTGCTACTTATATCTAGTCATAATTACCAGCCACCCCACGTTGGGCGCCTTTAGCCGAGCACTAATAAGCTTCATTCGATATGCTGAGCTACATAAATCAATCTTTATCTGCCACAATCATTGCAATCACTTTATGCGTTTTGCTCGACTGCGTTAAATGTTATCGCTATCGTTATCGCTTAACGTTATCGTTATTATTATCTACAAGTATCTGTCCGACCCTTCGCTGGTCTGCCTTTGGTCTTCCTCCCTGTTCCCTGTTCCACCCAATACCAGCACACTGTGGGTGTCTTACTGTTGCAGCATCAATTTCAACTTTTCAACTTTAATCATAATAAATTTGCGGTCTGGCCCAGAGAGAAGAAACGACCTCGAGCGCCGCGTAACACCCAGTGAAGTGGAGAGTCCGATACACAAAACCCTCGGCTCCATTTCAAATCAACGAGATACTTCCGTTGTTATTCGCCGAGCGAGTGAAGCACTCGGATATTCCCAAGATAATAAATTTATTAACAGCTTCAAAAAAAAAAAAAAAAAAGAGAATATCATCATTATCTGGCGTAGAGGCAGAGGCATAACCACTACAACTACCGTTACTCCCACCCCTATCAATACCACTACGCCACTCCCTCCACAGTTACTGCCTAAACTCTGCTCCCACCCCGAAATGAATCAATTAAAACTGATTGAACTTTATAGATTTGTTCAGTTTTATTTTTGTTTTCGTTTCTCGTTTTATTTTCTCGATTTTTTTGTACTTTTGGTTTTTCACTTGCAACTGAATCTGGGGTAATACCGGATTCGGACTCAGATCCGGACCGCACCATCATCATCATCATCGTCATCATGTGCTTTGTGGGAACAGCTTCGGACAGCTCGAAGGCACAACAGCAACAGCAACAACTGAGAGAGACAGAGCAGCATATGCCCCCATTTCTTGGTCTTCCACAGGGATTACCAGTGACATGTGTGTGCGTGTGTGTCTGTGTGTGTGTGTGTGTGTGTGCGTGCATGTGTGCTCGGCCATTAAGGCGCCTGTTGAAATCGAAATCCCAATAACATCATTAAATGTCTTTCGGCCTAAGATGCAATTCCCGCCGCCTCGCCACTATCCTCTTAACCCTCCACCCGCTCAACGCTATCGTCCGCAAATCCTCTATCGATTTTCAGCTCTTCAAGCAATGAATACTTCCATTTGCACTCGCTTTATGCACTGTAAAAAAATATAAAATATAAAAATTTAAATATAAATATAAATATATAAAAATTTAACACATAATTTGCTATAGTTTAACTACTTTTAAAAAAATTAAACATATGCAAGCAGTTCCTAAATGACAGAGATTTGAAATTTAACTCATATTGGAGCTCGCCATTATTATTAGTTTTCAGCTAGTAATCCTAAAACAAACACAAAATAAATAGAAAAATAAAAAATTGTATTAATAAACAATTATTTTTAATTTTGTTTTAAATTTTCTTACATTTTTTTTTAAATTTACTTACAAATTTTTTTTTTATTTTTCTTAAATTTTTTTTTTATTTTCTTAAATTTTTTAAAAATTTTTTTCTTCTCAGTTTTTTTTTATGAATTTAATGGTCTATATAAAAAAGTAACTTTATGTACTTTTCATTCACATTTAATGCCGTTTTACATACTAAAACAATATTTAAAGTGTTATGTAATGATTTCTTTATAAAGAACTTTATTTTTAGAACAAATATTATTAGTCCTAATACTTTCAGTGTACTCGTTTTCATACACACTCAATATTCTAGATGAAATTCCCAATTTTGTGCATACCACCCTTGTGAATAATGTGAGTAATGTGAATAATGCTGTTATTCATTGCATTTTTGTTATAAATCTGTCAATTTGCACAATTGTGCGTGCGCTTTGTGCATTCGACAGGGTCAGGCCGGAAAAGCCAGGCAGCAGACAGAGCAAGAGAGGCACAGAGAGAGAGAGTAAAGAGAGGGAAAGAGAGAGAGAGACGAGCTGAGCATGATAGCCTGTGAGACTGTGACTGAGAAAATGATGATAGTCAAGGCTGCAGAGGGTGATACTCGACACTAGCTAGAGGCATCGACTTTTCTGCAGCCGCAGGGTGCACGTTTTTCGGCACAACATAAAAAAATCTGTTGCAAGATGTTGTGGTTGTTGTTGTTGTGCGTATTTTGATTTATAGTCGAAATTCTGTCGAGGCGCAACTAATTTGCCTCGAGTGTTAAGTAGCATGAGAAAAACGGGGGAGAGTTCAGTGCGATGGGAATAAGGGGGTGGGGCAGAGGATAAAGTGTGGGCTGGGGTAGAAGTGAAGACATCGACACATGTGTGAGAATAATTGTGGAGGGTGAAACCTAATGAATTGGAATGATCCATGATCTATTTTTTCAATAAATATCAAAAATATTTAGCAATATATTTTGCGCTTTGAAGCGTTGACCTCTATTTAAATTTTGTGGACTTTGAAAATGGGATTTAAAATAAAATTGGATTTAAAATTAAATAAAATTATTTAAGAGCTGTAATCTATTTTATTAACAGTGCACAGGCACTGAGAAAAATTGGCTTAGCATATTTTAAAATCTAAAATAATGTAAGAAGTTATTTCAAATGGTTTTGAGTACTAATTGTGTTCATTGAAATTCTTAGCATTTTTATTAGGTTTCGTAAAAAATAAGTTTACTAAACAAAGCATAAAAATAGTTATCTTAAAAACAAATACTGCATTTTATTTTACAAAATTTTCCAGAATGTTAAAGGGGTTTAGTGGTGTCCAGAGACAGAAAAAAATTTCACCCGCTTACAGTGAAATATTTTATTCAAACAAAAAACAGATAAAAAGACTGACATTTATGATTTTTCGAGTAAAACGCGATTAACTGCGATGCGTCAGGGGGAAATACTCTAATGAGCGAAACTTCCCAAGGCTCAATATCCGACAATTTTACTTGGATCGGCTCCAAATTTTGGAAGAATATAGTAAATTTGTTAAATTAATTTATAAAAAAAATTCGAATTTTAAAAATTCTTAAACCTACTTAACTCCTTAATTACAATTCAAAATTTATTCTTTTACAACAAAAAATACTTTTCAGTTGATTCTTAAGCACTGTTAATTTTATTTTTAAAATTTATATAAATGGCATTATAGTCTTTAAAAGTTTGAAGACTTTGAGACTGCTTACTTGCTAGGCAGATAGCTTTTTTCTGCTTTATTAAAAAGCATGTTTAATAAACGCCTAAAGGTAGGCTTTAACTTTTATGCTGCAACTAAACTCCCAAAAGAGCATAACTTGAACTGAGAAAAGACTGTCCTGGCTCTGTCTGCCTCTCTCTCTCTCTCTCCCTGTCTCTCTGTCCCTCTGTAGCTTCTGCTAAATGAATATTATCCAAAAACCGCAATAACAACGAAAATTTGCGCTACGTTAATTAAGCAAATCAGCAACTAAAATGGGAGTTACCTATTGGGGTGGGTTCCAAAGGAAAAAGAAGGGTGAAGGGTTAGCTAGAAAGGGGTGGAAGGAGCACTGGTCTTAAAATGTTGAGAAAAAAAACAGTATCGACTTAATATGAAGTCAGAATTACTTTGAATGCCAAAACATGGAAATCAAAAAGGATTTTCAAATGTTTGCAAATGGAGTTGGGATGAAATGAAAGAGGAAACCAGTTGGCAGGACAATGCAGTGAGGGAGGCTGGGGGTGTTGGGGGCGGGGCACTCATATGTATGCAAGGAAATCGGGCATAAACATTCACTTAGCCATAATAAAAGAGCTGAGCAAATGGCAGAACACGAAATGGCAAACATTTCAATTGCTAAAACGAAGCAAAACAGTAAATTTGTCAAAGTTTCGCGTTGTTGTTTTGTAGTTGTTGTTGTTGTTGTAGTTGTTGTTGTTGCCACATTTTCTACCACATATTTTTGCAATCTCTTGAATGTTTTCTATTGTATTTGTTGTAATTGTTGTAGTCGCTTTCTTTTGATTTGCTTTGTTTGCCAAATTCGACGCACAAGTTGCCAGCTTCGATAAGCAGCAGCAGAAGAGACAGGAGACAGCAGACAGCGAGGAGACGGCATGGAGAGAAGAATGGGGGCAGGGGGGAATTGGAGTCCACAGTCCAGAGTCTGGGGTCTGTTTCGGCCAGCGAGATTTAGCCATGCTGATTAAAATTGAATGATGGCCAGAACGACAGCGGCAGAGAGTGACATAGAAATTGCTATACAGCTGAAGCGGGAGATGGAAATAAAGTAGAGGAAGTGGCAGCGGAAGAGCAGGCAGCTAAAGGAGACGAAGCAGCAGCAGGAGATTGGAAAACGGAGATGTGGCTAAAGCAGATCCAAAGAGGGAGGGGGGGAATGTGAAAGGAGAAAGCAAGCGGGAAGGAGGACAAGCGATTGGTATTGCGTTTGGCTTGTGCTTTAGTCGTCATGCCCTTCAACAATTACACACAAAACACAATACAAGCAGAGACACACACACACACACACACATGCACACACACTGACATCTGCATATCAGAGACCTGCAACGAGTATACTCGAGTACGTTCGAACTTTTCATCATACGATCGGGTAACGAGTAATTCAACGGGCTGTCCGAAAAATGTTCGAATCACAACGATCAGTTGCCCGTTTTCTGAATGATTCGAACCTGATCGTTTGATATCAAACAATTTGGTTGCGATCAGAACGATCAGCCCCATAGATCGTTTGCTGATCGTTCGAGTTGTCAAACGAGTATTCGAACGAGTATACGAACGCAACCTGCCCTGATCGTTTTTTCAGTACAAACGTTCGAGTAACAAGCAAGTTCGTTGGTTCGCTTGCGTTGCGTGACGTTCGCAGTGTTGTCATTTATTAAGATGAAAGTATGCTAGTTCTAGCGGAAAAAAGGCGATATGGCTAAATTCCAATGAAAATTAATAAGAAAAATGTTTAAACTTATATTTTTCTTCTTCTTTTATTATTAATAAATTTAAAAACCATAATGTGTAACATGAAAAATGAAATAATTGTAATATATGTGCATTGATTTTCCCATGTACACATAAGTAAAAGCTAGATCTGGCGGAAAACAATTTGGAGAGCAACACTGATGGCACGCGCAACAAGCCCGAGAGTTGTCTTTGTTTGTGTGTATTAGTGCGAGCAAGTAATAATATGTTTGGCATACCACGCATTTCGCTTATAGTTTTTTTTTAAAGAAATACTTTTAATTGAATATAAGAAAAGAGAAATATTTTATTCGAAAGAAAGGAACAAAATTAAACCTTAAATGTCAATGTATTTAAATTACATTCTTTAAAGCCGTCAAATCATTTAGTCTTGTACCACCGCTGGGAATATTTCATGCAAAATATTATAAGTTTCTGTTTGGCTTGCTTACAACATGCTGTATAACGGCAAAATACTCGAGTATATACTCGAGTAAAACGAGTATAACCATGCCCGCGGAACGCACACAAACGATCGGGTATCAAATTTGTTCGAACAAAACGATCACGAGTAAGCGTTCGAGTATACTCGAAATTTTTATACTCGTTGCAGGTCTCTGCTGCATATACACATAAAGGAAGCAGCAAAGAAAAATGAAACAAGCAGCAGAAGTAGAAGAAGCAGCAGCAGCAGCAGAACCAAACCTTAACCCACTGATGGCGCCCGGAACGAAGCCGGAGACATAACATAATAAATTTGCGAGACGTGGCCCTGCAAACACAACGCACAAGCCACAGTGGGACAAAGTCTAAGAAAAACAACTAGAAAACAACAGTGGAGTAGGCGGCACTTTAAAATACCTATGGAAACCTATTTTCTTAAGTCAAACAGTCTAAACAAGCTTAAGAAAAAGGACTAAACTAAATTGGCTTAAATTGTTTATAGATATATTTAATTACAGTGGAATCCGGTTATAACGACTCCGCTTAAAGCGTCCGTCCGGTTATTGCGACGTAATTTCGATGACTTGTTTGGTCCCCATACAAGCTATTTTTTCTTTGCTGCTTTCGGTTAAAGCGTCTACCGGGTATAACGACGTAAAATCGTCGGTCCCTTAAGTGTCGTTATAACCGGATTACACTGTATTTATGCTCACAAAATAATAAATAAATTAATATAATTTTCTATAGCTAAAATGTCAGAGTTTGCTAGACTTGGCACCACTGTGCCTTGCTGGCAGGGCGCCAAGTATTGCGACGGAGCAGGGGGCACTGTAGACGAGCGCTGTGCTGGAGTTGGGGGCAGTAGAGGCGAAGGGGGAGGTGGTATTGCTAAGCGGACAAAGGCAGCCGTAGAGTAATAACATGAGGGTGGCTCAACGGTGGCTCAGCGGTGCTTGGTGGTTGCTGCTGTTGTTACTGCTGCTGCTGTTGGCGTGACATTGTCAGCCTTGGACTACAACTGCTCCTGTGCTGAGGGTTGTGTCTGCAAATCACCCACCATTTGCTCTTGTTCTTGTTCTTCTTCCTCCTCTTGCTGTTGTTGTTGTTGTGGTTTTTGAAACTGCGTCGTCTGCGGGCGCTAGAAAAACTGTAGTAAATAATTCTTTAAAGATTTAGAGACACTTGGAGAACAGATGCGTTGCCAGCAATTGCAAATTTTTATGAGATATACCAAGAAAGCGAGTGTATTGAGTAAAAAGCTACAGTAAGAGGGTGTGTGTGTCTGGGTGTGCCTGTGTGTGTGTGTGAGTCTCGTAGTCGATGCGTGCTTGATGCTGCTTTTTAGCTATTTTTGTCAGCGAGCAGCTCTCGCCCATAAGCGGGCCACATATCAAGATTAATTTTTTCCCGAGATAATAAATTCAATGCAGATTAAATGGCAGACCATTAAATTATCGACTCGAGTTGAGTCGTGGGAGCAGCGAGAAGGGAGAGGAGAGAGGAAAGGGGAGTTGAGACACTAAGGGAGCAGGGAATTAAGCCGCCACTCGCTGCTGTTGTGTGCGTGTGTCTCTGTGTGTCTCTCTATGATCGGTGGCACATAGCGAGTGCACACTGTAATTAAGCCAACAAGTATATATCATGGCCTTGGCTAAGTAAATCAAGCTAAATAAGCGCTATAAAGCTTTTTAAGCAACCATCTCAATTTGAGCATTAAATTAAGCTTCGAGTTTCAAGCGCTTAAAAGCTTTCAATCGAAGCGTTGATAAACTATTTTAACTAGCAGTCAATTTTAAATTGTGAGAAGTTTGAGCTAAAGGAGTGGAGTAGTTTAGAGAAGTTTAAAGATTTATAATAATTTTTTAAATTAATATTTTTAGTGATTGATTGCAGATTTTATAATTTAACTTATATTTAAACAAGAAAAATTGGATTGCAGTCATGAATATTGCGTTAATTTGGTTTCAATCACCAATTATTTCTATGGTAGCTATATGATATAGAAGTCCGATTGGGATGAAATTTGGTCAACAGATGGCACACGATTAGAATTTGATTCCCCGTGAATTGGGTTGAAATCGGTCAATAGACACCGAAAATGTTCATACATTTGCATGCATTTCGACCGATTGTTCCTATGGGAGCTATATAATATAGAAGTCCGATTTGGCTTAAATTTGGTCAACAGTCGGAAAACGACTATAGATGCATATAGCGTGAATTTGGTTAAAATCGGTCAATAGACGCCGAAAATTTTCTTACATTTCATTTCATTTCATGCATTTCGACCGATTGTTCCTATGGAAGCTATATGATATAGTGGTCCGAACTGTCCGATGTTTACAAATGATCTGCGTGCAGAGAAACAAAAAATCTGCACCAAGTTTCATTATTGTCTTTGTTTAAAAGACTCATACAAAATGTTTTTATGTGCTGCCTATTTGCCCATGAGTGCAAAAATCAAACTGATTTCGGTGTCTAGTAAAAAGTAGAGCCACAAAAAGTGGCATTAAAACCTGTACATGCTTTAAGCAGCTCTGATTTTGTGCACAATTTATTTATAGATTTTGTAACTCAATCAGCAAACCTTATCATAATTCTATACCTACCTTCAAAGTAGTTTTAAAATATATTTTAAAATATAAAAATAATTTTTTCATACTCCAAAGCAAACAACTAAATTTACAGACCTAAAGACTTTATATCTTCAAGCTAGAAATATGCTCAAACTAAGTCCATCAGACATTAAGAATCTTAATTAGATGAGGCCAAGCAAAAGCAGCAAAATATAAAGAAAACTTATGTTTCATGGCTTGTAGCAGAATTCAAAAACAAACTGACGCCGCCTGGCAGCCGCAACAAGCAACTCAATTGCAGGAAGCAGCAGCTGCAAAGGCAGTAGCCCCAGCCCCATAGAAAAAAGCAAGTGAAAGTTGCAGGAAAACGAAGGAAAAAGCAACGCAGACACATCAATTAAGGATCCAAAGAGCGAGCCAACAAAAAAAGAGGAACAAGAACAAAATGATTGCATACTTTTAGGCAGCTTCAATTGAATGACGTTGCTACCTCCTGTGTGTATCGCTCTGGCACACTTTGTGTGTGTGTGTGTGTGTTGTTTAGCCGTTGGCGTAGCAAAAAAAATAGAGAGACGCTTCTAAGAATGTCGAAGCAGTTAAATGCATGCGACAGCGACAACAATGCAAAACAGACAAAAACGCTGGCGACAAACCACCACCAACTGATAGCAGCAACCAGCCAGCCACAGGCCCCCCGACACAGACCCACAACAGTCCTCCCAACAGCCCCCCCAAACAGTCCCTTCGACGCGCCTACACACAGCCCGACAGTGCTCCCAGTGCCCGCCCTCAAGTGGCGACCACAGTGAACACTGTCGCTATCTGGCACATCAATCAGTTCATGCAAAAGCATCTCAAAGTCAATTTTTTGGCAAACAAACAAAACGATTGACGAGATATCGAGGCCGATGTGACAGAGAGTGGGGAGTGGGGGGGAAGGGGGAGCGTGGGGGAGTGAAAAAGTGAGCGGTTTGTGCGCCACAATCAGAGTCGGCCTCAGTTACCATTACAGCCGCAGTTGCCGCAACCAACTTCGCTTAATCAACGCTTGATGGGCTCAGCAGCACAAAAAAAACAACGAGCGGTGTAGAAAGTGGAGGTGGAGAGAGCGAGGGGGGGGGACAGCTGAAACTGTCAAACGGTCGACTGATTGGAAAACCGCGTGTGAAACGCGTGCAAATCGCGCGCGCTTTTAATGAGACGAGATTTGTAGAAAATGCAACATGACAATACCACAGGCTCCAAGGGGGCGCAAGGGGGCGTGGCAAAGCGAGGCAAGCCGCGTTGACCGCACAATCAGTTTCCGTTTCCGCTGCCAGACGCGCCATTTTGTTGTTGTGCTGGCTAATAAAACAACAACAAAAATTCCGCGACAATTTTGCGTTCGTTTTTCGCAATTTTTTTTTTTGTTTGTGGCGCTGTCGCTTAATTTGGCAGTGTGTGCGGTGAAGGGAGGCGAAGGAAAAGGGGGAGAAAAGCAGGAGCAGGAAGAGGGGGAGTGGGGGAAAGGAAACTGACTGCGGCTAAAGGACTTTTGTTGGTTTGGCAACGCAAACTCAAACGCATTCGCAACCTGACGCGCGCTTCATTAACTGAAGTGGAGGCAAGCTGATGGACTAGCAGCTACCCTTTAGAAGTAGAGCACGTAGGCTGAAAAAAGTGCAAATAAAAAACGCTTTAAACAAAGTGTTTTTTTATTTTAATTTATTAATTTATTGACTGCATACGAGTAGTCGATAAAACAAACATTTTTCACGCACGAATTTCATATTATTTTTAAAAAATGTAACACTAATAGCTTTAATAATTAAATTAAAATATTTTCCTGTGCTATAAAAAATATAGAGGTTTTTTTTGTTGGTGTAAATTATGGTAAATAACTATACAATAATTATACACAAATATTTCGCACTTTTTTCGCACTTTTTATATAGCCCACTTGGGTTGCCGGTTCATAGGGCATGCTGTGAGTCCTACCACTTTGTTTGTTGTTATTCTTGTTGTTGTTGGCGCTTCACACCTATATTTGTGCAACGGCTTTTGTTTGGACTGCCTTGCCTTGAAGTGTGGGAACACTTCTTTTCACCCACTCCCTCCCACGCTCTTCCTCTCACTCTTTCTACTCCTTCGCTACGTTCCGTTGTGGAGCACAAACAACAGTCGCGGCTGCCGCAGCAGACACGGGCAAACAAACAACAATCATGACCATCTGGCTTGTGCCTGTGTGTGCCTGTGTGTGTGTGTGTTTGTGTGTATATATATATATTTACTTGGTCTTGGCTTGGCACAGTGCGCATTCCACATAAAGACAATTGTACAACAATTCACTTGCTGCTCCCAAGCCGCCGCCGAAAATGGTTGAGGCAAACACTAGAATTTGTTGCCGATCCACCAAGTGGCATTGTCGGTGGTGTTGCAACAATATGTGGCGCACACATTGCGCCAATTTATGGCCTGTCAGAAATTTGCACTAGTCCGAGATGCTATCGCCTTTCGAAAATGCTTGCACTTCAGCCATGGGCCCCAAAAAGTGCGCTACGATTATTTTGTTGTGGCGCTGCCCGAAAAAGTAGGCAACAATTTTTTGCGCTGTTGGCAACTGTGTGGAAAAGAGATGGCAATAGTTTGCAGAGTAGACGCGGCAAAGCATGTAAAAACTCTGCTCTTAATTTACTAATTACTCAGCATATTAAATAAATCTATAAAAAATGCAGTTCAAATTTTGAAGCTTTTTAATTATTAGCTGATTTTTCATCAACAGTTAAATTAAGAAAAATTTGAAAAATTAAATTAATAAATCTATTGAATAAGTAACTATGGGAACCTAAAATTAGAACTTAATTTTCCTTGAATTCGTTGTAAAAAAAAAAATCACAAATTAAAACTGCTGTATAGAAACTCATGTTTTATTTTATATTATATATAAATTTTTTAAATTCAGCTGTCAAAGTTCATTACCATGAATTGAACTGAGTTCAATAGTTGCCCAAAAAATAATCCAATTGTTGCTGCTGCTTGGTGCTTTCCTCCTCCTTCCCTACTCCCTTTTCTACTCCCTTTTCTACTCCCCTTTGTTGCTACTCCCACTGCTGTTGCCATGACGCTGTGTCCTGTCATTATACAGATGCCACTTGGTCTTTGGCCCCACGTCACATGTGCATGTACGTGCCACGCCCCCTCTCCTCCCTTCGGCCCCTAACTAAATATTTATTTTTTGTGAAGCAGAAACGGGAAGGAGATGGTTAAAGGTTCAATGACGCATTTTGACGGCTTTTGACTTTTGGCTTTGTTGTTGTCACTTTAATATATTTATATTGAAGCTTTTGATATTCTATCTATAGCAAGGTGGGTGTGTGTGTGTGTGGGGGGGTATGTGTGTGTGCTTGGGTGTGAAACTGTCTGTGCTTGTCAGTCTGGCCAGTCGCTGAGCTGCACAATGAGTTTTTCACACTTTGTTCCGCTTCAGACAGGACTTTCCCCAGGTGACATCAGTTACCTCCAACACTCATTCATTCAGTCATTCATTCATTCCTTCATTCAGTCAGTCAATCAAGCCGCCATTCAATTTATCGTTGACTTAACGTTTTGATGGTTACAAAATGAAATTTATGAAGGACCTCCACTTGGCATAACGCACGAACGACTTTACTTATAGGCCTAGAATCGCATAGGCTTCGCCTGGCCCTGTAGTGCATAATAGAGCTTCCTTTGGGAGTAGCTGTGTGCAGCAGGGCTTGCTTAACCACCCACTTACTGCTTAGTCCTACAGGGCACGACAAGTTGTTACCTTTTTTGGGCTTATACACATATATTTTTATAGAATGTTTTGAAGCCTTCTCATTCATTGTCATTCATAGACATCCATCAGCAGCACCCGCATTTGTATGCTCTCACTCTCTCTCTTTCTCTGCCTCCCTCACTCTCTCTCTCTCACTCTTTCCTCCTCTCTTACTCCTTAGCTCATTTGGCATCCCTTTTGGTTGCCTGGCAGTGTGTTATCTCTGTGGTCGCATCTATAATGGGTTTTGTCACGTCGCAGACGCGTCTGCCAGCTTCTGTCTCCCTCTCTCTCACTCCCTCTCTCCGTCTCCCTCTCTCTCGCTATCTCTTTCGCTGTCTGTCCAGCTCGTCCTGTTGTCCATTTGCTGTCTGCTGAGGCATGAAAAACGCACGTCGACATCAATAAACTTAAAACAAAAAGCAAAAAGGGTGTGAGTGTCTGTGTGTGTGTGTGTGTGTGTGTGTACCTACTGCCTGCATGTGTGTGTGTGTGTGGGTGGCATTTGTAATACATTTGCCTGGTGCTGTTTAAGCCGCTTTCGGTCTCCACGTTAATAACTTTGGCGCCAAATGTCAAGCGCTCGCCTCAAACAACAAGGACTGGCATGTGTGTGTGTGCGTGTGTGTGGCTGGGTGTGCCTGGCTGTGTGTGTGTGTGGCAAGTGTATCAAATTGGCAGCCCGTTACGGTGTTGACTTTTCACAAATTTCCAACGTAATTGTTAAAGCTCGCAATGCGGTCAAGTGTTGAATGTCAAGAAACAGTGGAAAGCGCAGAGAAAAGCTGGGAAACTGGGCAAAAGGGGGAGTGGGGAGGGGTGGAGTAGGGGTGCAAAGGGTGCCAACGAGACACCCAATAAAATGATATTGTACATGCAACAATAAATAAATTAGAACAAGTTGCCACAAGCGGTGGCAGCTGTTGCACCAACGAAGATCACCAGAGAAAATTGTGGGCAAAAGCGTTTGGTTTTAGCCCTTTTAATAATGGCAACAGCAGTGCAGAGCAGACAAAGGACTGTGTGGGAGTGGCAAAGGGAGAGAGGAGTAGAGAGAGAGAGAGTGGGAGTGGGAGTGGGAGTGGGAGGGTGTTGAACTAACTGCGTTGTCTACGTTGCCAGTCAGATGCAATTTATTGATAATACTTATGTATGCGGTTTCAGGGCCAACAGCAGAGCAACAACTTCATGCGACCTTTGAGTCCCAACGAACACACACACACACACACACATACACACACACACACACACACACACACACACACATGCCTGCACACTGCTGTTCAGACAGCGCCATTGGCAATAACAACAAATGCAACAAAATATTTGGCAATTTGTTGCGACAAAATTTGGCAACATTTTGCTGACCAACGAGAAGCACAAAAGAAAGGCGGGGGAGGGTGGAAGGAGGGCAGGAGAAGGGCGTGACAGTAGACAGTAGCTGAAAGAAACAGAGAGAAAGATAGCGAAAGAGATAGAGTGCGGAAGAAAATAAACGGGAAACTGTTGGAAGTAGGAAAGAGTAGAAAAGGCAGCTAAACTATTTATAAATATAAAGAAATTTCATTGATTATCATAAAGAGTTGTGGAGAGGGAAATGAAGAGGAGTTAGAAACTGTTATGAGGTGAAGGAAGAAAGGGTATAGGGGTAAAGGGGAGTAAGCAGAGAGCACGAAATGGGGAGGGAGACGCATGACAAGAAAGTGAAAGAAAGTAAACAGAAAAAAAAAAAAAATTTTATTGAAATGTTTTATATTTAAAATCTACAAAAATTTCATAATTTAATCAAATTTTTTTAAATTATTAGGCACGATTTTCAAGTTTATACAATTTTTAATTGAATATAATATTCCGAAAATATTAATCTTAAGTTAGTAAAAGCCTTAACCCTCTACTTCCCAAGACCGCATGCAGGTGGGCAATCCTATTTGATGCCCCAATATGGTTTTTAACATTTTTTCTTTAATCTATTTAAGAAAATCGCAAAGTTTCATTTGGTACCTTTTGCAGCTCACAATTGCATGAAAATCGGCTGTTAGAACCATTCGAATGTCGAATTTTGTGAAAATAACAGAATATAATTATTTTTTTTTTTTAACTAGCTGCAAAGTAGCAAAATTTAAAAAAAAAAAAAAATAGATGTAATTGTCGTAGCTGAAAAATAAATTGTATGTGTATTGCTGCACTGGTAAACTTGTAAAAAATGGATCAATCTCGGTAGAAAGAGGTTTCTTAAGCTTTTTATTTGAGGTCAAAGCTTCAGACGGAGTCAACGTTTGACCCTATAGATCCTGAATCTGTACGATTCAAACATTTTTCCAGAACAAACATATTTTTTTGAAGCCATTACCAAAGCAAAAATAATTTTTTCAAAATAGATCTTGGGATAGTAGAGGGTTAAAATGTTTTAGGTTTTAAAACTTAAAAATTAAATAATTAAACAACAAGTTTTAAATAATAAGACGCAAGTTTCTTTAAGTTTATTATTATTTATTATTTATTTATTAACGCAGACTACGATCAGTCGCGAGTATTAACCAAAACTAAGTTTATAAATATAATTAAAATTAATTAAATTAAATTAATTTTACAAGGTTAAAATTTAAAAAAAAAATGTAAATTTTAACTGAAAAGGATTAAAAAAATTTTGTAATTTAGATTGATAAATTAATTAATAGTTGATAGTTAATTTGGGGATAAAAAGTAGTGAAATTGATCCAACATTTGTTGCGAGAATTGGGAAAAATCCAGAAAACCCCAACCAGATGAAATTTTTAAACTTAAAATAATTATTGGAAAATAGTAAATTTAAGTTAGTATAATTTTAAAAGTCTTTTAAATTATTTTGAGCGTACAATTGGGGTTATCTTTAATTTACAATTGCAACTGCCTGTTTGAAGCGCGTGTTTTTATGCTCTATATTTACATTTGACACCTCGATCGACCTCACAAAAATAATTAATGAAATATTTTGGTTTGCTTTACGCGCTCTATTTGCAGGAATACAATTCAAAGACTGCCTCATGCCATGCCATCCACTACTATCAACCACATCCGCATTCGCATTCGCATCACCGTTATCAGCAGCCACAGAAGCACCACAGCAACAACAGCAACAACAACAGCAGCAACAACAGCAGCAGCAACAACAACAACAATTCTAGCCACAAACAGCAGCAGAAGCAGCATAAGCATAGATACGGTCACACTGGCTACAGTCGCCACTATAAGTATGATGCCGTCGAGGAGTGTTGTCGTCCGATCTTTCACGAGCATTACGGTTCCTTTGCGGACATGTTGTGAGTGGGAATTGGGTGATTGAGGCGGAACTCAAGGTACCTACAGCAGACAGACTACAAAGTGTTGTACTACACAAAGGAGAACGAAACGGAAGCGGAAGTGAAAGCGATAACAGCAAGCGATAACGATAGCGATAACGAGAACGATTACGATAACGAAACCGAAACGGACACAGATTAAAAACGATGCAAATTTAGGTAGTTTCTGTAGCTCGGCATGAAGAAAACAAAATAAATATATAAATACATATAACGAGTAGTAAATTTTATAAACATATATATATGTCAAACGATTTGGGTGTTGAATATATATATTAAATATATATAGTATATATATATGTGTTTGTAATCATACGATATGTGTGTGTAATTTTTAAAGAAATTGAAGAAATTGTGCACTGCAAATGAATGTGTTGAATAAATATGCATATATTTAAAAAATATATGTATTAATCATTGATAACTGGCTGATTGGGCACGCTATATACGTCTATATATACATACGACATACATATTTATTCATGTATATAATATACACAGTTGATAACCGTACTATAAACAGATATAACAGATATATAACCTAATGTGAAATGTTTTTTTTTTTTGCAAGGAGCGAAACTCCATTAGATTTAGAATTGAAAGCAGCGAA
The DNA here is from genome assembly GCA_018152125.1 of Drosophila dunni. Lineage (NCBI taxonomy): Eukaryota > Metazoa > Arthropoda > Insecta > Diptera > Drosophilidae > Drosophila > Drosophila dunni. Next base: position 8,842,438 of record JAECXC010004147.1, on the reverse strand, counting down.
TTGAGAGCAGAGAAGAGAAAGGAGGAGAATTGTTGATTCTGTTTTTTTTTTTTTTTTGTGTAGAACTAGAACTAGTTTGGGCGAAAGTAAAAAAAAAAAAAATATATTAAAAAAACATTATCATAAAAACATATAAAAAAAAAAAAAAATATACAAATATATAAAAATATTTATATGCATACAAATCTATAAACTTAAATAAATATAACAATTTTTTTTTATTTATAAACTAGCAATGCTTGTACATAGAGATAAATGATTAAATATATATATGGATGGCAACATTTTAATAATAAAAATATATTAAAATAAAATATATATAAAAATATATATTAAATGTTTTTTTTTTCTAAATAATATTATTACGAAAATTACTTAGTAAAACTTAAGCTCTGAGTGTTAAACAAATGTACATAAATTGGACACGTTAAAAATTTAATTGACGCACAGCCAACAGTAAAAACACGATAACGAAGACAGTAAGAGGGAGGAGAGAGGAGAGGAGAGAAGAGGAAGAAAGGAAGAGCAGGCTTAAAAGAAGTGAAACTTAAAGTAAAGCGCAAGAAAAGTAACAAAATTAATATTTCTAAATGACAAAAAGTGTATAAAAATTAACACACACACACACACACACACACACTTACATAGTTGGCGATTTGTTCACTTACTTATTGAAAAATGTGTCTTAAAAAAAATTGCATATATGTAAACGTATATATACAAATATATATATATATATATATAGATATAGAGAGCTACAGCTAAACGTACATATGATGGATATGCATACATACATACATATTACATATATACATAAATAGAGCAGTGTAAAGTTGTCATTATTGTAAATCCCCGCCCAAAAAAACCTATGGAAAGCCCCCTACCCACACGCTCCCCCTTTCATGTGGTGCAAACTAAACTGAGACTACGTTTAAGATACGACAAAGAAAAGTAAGAATATTTAACAAAATCGATACGAAGAGAAATAAACAAAGCAAAGAGAACAGGAGACAAAGTGAAAGTGAAATTGGGAAGTGGAAAGTGGAAAATTGAAAACGAATTACTCGCCAAAAAAGCAGAAAAAAAAAAAAAACAATTGAAGAAACATGAGAACAAGTGCAGCAAACAAAGCCAATTTCCACAGCAGATTGCAAATTTAAATAAAATACAAGAATTTAAAAATAAAAAACGAAAATTTTAAAATGAATTTGTAGCAGAAATTAAAAAATAAATAAATGAAACAGAGCAAAAAAAACAGCAGAAAATGACAGAGGATGTTGCAAAAGGTAAAATTATCGCAAAAAAGCGTTGCATACTTTGGGGCAGCCTCGAAAAGTCACACACAGAAGGACACATGCACAAACACTAACACCCACACACACACACACACACACACACACACAAACGATTGTATATCAAATTTAAATTTTAAATTCTCAAAACTGCACTTTGCAGTGTTTTAAATGTCTAACATAAACGTAAAGCAAATGGTAAAAAAAAAGGAAAAGTAAAAAACAAAAATCGATATCGAAATGAAATGCATAAAATATTGGATTAAAATAAATAATGAAAAACAAAAAATAATGTACACACACCACACACTTGGCACAACGGCAGCAAACCCTTCCACACACACACACACACAAACACACACACACACAATTTGGCAGCTGCTTGCGTTCATCGAACAATTGTTTTCCATTTGTCGCTATAAATAATTATAATTAATTTTCTTAATTTTTTATTTTTTTTTAACTAAGTTAACTACGGGCTTTGTTTCGTCTATTACTTAAAAAAAAACAAAAAAGCTTAAAATGTGATATTTTATAAAACAAAAAGAACTATAAACCACAAAGGCAAAGAGAGAGAGAGAGAGAGCGGGAGCGAGCGCAGAAACAGTGTAAGAGACAGAGACAGCTACAGTGCACCTAAAGGTCCGCCCGAAATCAGTTGAGAAACCGAAACCGAATTCAACCGTCTGAGAAATAAACAAACAAAAAACAAATTAAAAAAGAAGGAAAGAGCGAGAGCGATAGCGTGAAAGAGAAAGAGAAAGAGTTACACACACACACACACACACACACACAACAATTTAAAGAATTACACACAGCAAATGAACGAGAATCGTTTGCGAATCGAAAACGTTTTTCAAATTATTGTCATTAAATTATGATTATTATTGTATAATTTAAGCAAAAAACAAATACCCAACTGTAAGTAACGTTATGCATATATATAAATATATATATTAATTATTAAAGAACAAAACACAACAACGTTTTAAAACTATAATTAATTTAATGAGCATTTTCAACACAAAAAAAAAAACAAACATACAAAAAAAAACAACAAAAAAGAAAACGAAACAAAAACAAATGAAAATCGCATAAAAATTAATAAAGATTTAAAATGCAAAACAAAAAAAAAAAAAGTGTTTCAATTTTAAACGTATTTTCAGCTTTTAGTTGCACTCGAAATACAACCAATTTTGAAACTCCTTTGATTGCAACACAGTCTGGTGCTCACTGTAGTCTGTTAACAGCAGCACGCGCTGTTAAGTTGCCAGCTTCGCTCCCAGTTCGCTGCTGTTGAACGCAATCCACATGGGGTTGTGTTGCTTGCAACATGTTCCACAGCGAACATGTTCGACTGCATACTTTCGGGCTGCTCGCTGTATTACAGGTGTCTGTGCGCATTTTGCTGCATACTTTCGAGCGGCGCTTACAAATTACTATCTTTAAGTGCAATTGCCAGCAATTGTTTATTGAACTGTAAGTTTTATTGAATTTGTTGCAGTTTAGCAGTTAAATAGTTAACATTATTATGCCGATTATTGTTATTAAATTCAGCCCAGAGACGTCAATTTACCGCTTGAATGGCTCGCAAGGCGGCTTAGCACAATGGCCAATGGTGGCATTGTTTCCTGCCTGCAGCCAGGATCACAGGCGAGCGTAGAGACTTCTCGGCTGCTTGGCCAGCTGGAAAATCCGCTCGACAACTGCCGTTTAGGGGGCGTAAGTAAGGGGGAGTGCCACCAGTAGTTTGACTGAGCAAATTTCATTAGCAAGGCCAAGGCATTCAAATCATTCAAAGCTAAACAGGGCTATTTTTGCTCAAGTTTTTGTAACCACCCCCTGGCACCTGCCCCGCCCACTTGCTATGCACTCCGCCTTAAATAGTTTCACTTGTCGCTCATTTTCTTATCTCTGCGTTCTCCCAATTAAAGCAACAACAATTTGGTTGGATTTTAAAGCTTTTGAATTTCTATTTTTTGGGTTTTATGCTGCCCGATAGAGTTGGGAGGGGAGGCGTGTGGGGGGGGAGTGGGTTACGGTGGGCAAAAGTTCGGTGTTTTTGGTGTTTTTGGTGGCACTGTTGTTTGTATCTGTAAAGCAATTAATAATAATTGGCCCTAAAAACCCCTTTTCACTCTATGTCAAATGGGTGTGTAGGTGTGTACGAGTGTGCGTGTGCGTGTGGGAGTGCGAGTGTATCTGTGTGTCTATCAGCAACAACAAAGCAGAGCTCTGGGTCAGGAGCGTAGCGTTGAGGGGGCAGTAAAAACAGCGGCGGCTATTTGCAAATATTTACAACATCCGCTGCCCGGGCTACACAAACAAAGCCAACAGACACACACACACACACACACACACACACACACACACACACACACACACACACACACACACACACACACAAACACACCCACACTGGCACATTGGATAAACAGTGAGATATAGAGTTAGAGGCACTCACACACACATGTGACTTCTCGTTGGCAAATAAAAGTTCTGAAATGCGATTATCTTGATGAATTGGAATTTGAATTTTAATTCTCTGCTTTTGACCAACAAAAATAGCTACAAATACAGATACAGATACAGTTGTGCATACAGATACAGTTGTAGCTACCGATACAGTTGTAGCTATAGCTATGCCAGAGCTACAGCGACATTTGCTACTGTTTCAGCTATGGATACAGTTGTTTATTCTACACTGCAACAAAAAAAACAAAAACATAGAAGACTGAAAAGACTGTTAAATTAAGTAATGATTTTTAGGAGTAAAAGGGAGTAAGGTAAATATTGGAAGGTAAAAAAATACAATAGTTAAATTATTGTAAAGCTTGTTAGATATAGATAGATATAGATTTCTTAAAAATTAAATTCATAACAAGTCTGTTTCATCTTTTTGTCAGAAAGATACAAATTATCACCATATGTATATTTGTTTGTATGAAAATTAGAGCTTACTTTAATTATTTTTATTTTTTTTAACAAGCACAGTAGCTCAGATATCTAAGCTGCCGTCTTGTCATAAATATAACTTTACACGCTGTGACAAGTTCGAATCCGGATGTAGACCCGATCCCCAATGCCTCCCGTACCACTTGTAACTTAAGTTATAATTTCCATTTGTATATGTAATTAAACTTTAAATTATTTATTTAACAATTTTATTTATTTAAATAGTTCGTTTTATGTGCTTGTTGTTCCCCTAAAGTTAACATAATGAAAAATGTTTAATTTATATATGTTTATTTATAAATTAATGCTTTATTGCAACAAAAAATAAATAGATATAGATGGACAATAACAGATAATAATACTTAGTTGATCTAAGAAACTAATACTAAGTTTTCTCTACAAAGCTTATAGTGTTTTATAAATATAATTCCCATTTTAGAAATGATTTTTTTAATTTTCTGTTATTTTGTTGTATTATTTTATAGCACGTAAATTTTATTAAAAAATAATTACCTGCTATATTTAAGCTATTTTTTTAATTATTATTTCTCCTCTGCATTTTATGGAGATTTTTAAATTATGTACACTTTTAACTCGTCTTTTTTCAGTGCATTAACGCAGCCGCGTAGTGTATTTCGCTTGATGCTCTTTCCCCTTGCTCTTCCCCTCCGCTGTCTACCACAACAGTTTGTGCTGCCACGCCCCAACTCCTCCGCCTTTTTGCACACCCACACCCCCCGGACAATTGGCCAACACACTTGTTTACCAAAAAGTTCTCGCATTTAGCATTTACATGCGCTGCAAACACCAAACTCCCAACTCCCAGACTCCCAACTCCCAATTTTTCCAATTCCCGCAACGCATGCAGCGGTTTAACTCACAGCCGGACGCGATTTTTCGCAGTGTATTTGGCTTACGGTACACTTGCTGCACTTGCACTCACCTCTCCGTGGCGGTAGCGGTAGGCGCTAGGGGGCGTGGCTTCATCAACGTCAACGGGCATCAAGTGCCAGGGCGTTTTCATGGCTCTTTCCTGGTAATTGCACGACTGTCAAGCGCGTTTATTTTCCACCTGTAACTGCACATATATATCCAACTTATATACTTATTAGTATATACATATACCTAGTTAGTAGGGAACTGAGCTACTAAACAGTAAGCGCTATTTATACACTGGGGTAAGCGACTAGCCAGCTCAAGTAAACACCAATTCGTAGCTATAAATATTTAAATCTTTTAAAAGTACTCAGTTTCATTTGCATATTTGTTAATTTGTATTAAATTTAAAAATATATCTTGATATAAAAGATACAAAATTTATGATATTTCAACTAAAAAACACAGGTCTTTCAAGTTGTAAAGCTTCAAAATAATGTACAACTGAATGTTTATATAAAAGGTAAATTATTTCTAATAAATTTTCGCAGGTCTGACATAAAAAATTTCTTTGATAACTTTAAGATATTTCGATATTTCCTTGATCAACTTCTAGAGCGCACACTACAAGCAGAAACTTTAAAAAAAAAAAAAAAAATTATACTTTCATTTTTTTTTTAATAATATACAAATAAATATTTAAGCGTCTTATCAAAGAAATATTTTCACATATATAAAAATTTAAGAATTTAAATAATTTTTGATCACACAAATGTTTTAGTTTCACTTGATAAGTTATTTAAGAGGGATATAAAATTATTGATATGCGTAAAGTCGGGTTTTAATATTAATTTTAGCTATACCTCTATGGTATAACTATTTGTTTGCTAAGCACTTTTGGAGCAGACAAAGCTCCAAAGAATATTAATGCCTAGCAACTGCTCTTAATTGAAAATATTATTTTAAATAAAAGTGTAAGTGGCCACACTGATTTAAGAATGCCATTCACCAAAGTGGGGGTATTTTTAGCAAGTTTAGAGTTGGGCATTCATTTTGTGGAAAAAGAAGAACATAGTGTGTAATGTGCTTCTATTAATCTATAAATTAGTTATCAATCATACTGAATTTTGTACAAGAAATAAAACGGCGGTTACAATGGAAAGTTTTATCATTAAATTTTTACACTAGAACTTTCACTCCATTTAAGGTAAAATAAATGTGCTTAGTTATTTCAAAAAAATTTCTTTGTAATTTATAATTCATTATTAACTATTCGATTATTTTTTGCGGGACACTTTAGGTTACTTACCAATAAATAGATATTTAAACATCTAATTGAATTCTTAACATGATAAAAGTACAATAAATTTTATAGTATAAGCTTATGTTTAAACTTGTAATATAATTTTAGCAAAAAGAGAAACATGATGCCCCATGCGAGACAGTATAATAAAACTTGCAGCGCTTTATTAACTGTTTTTTGTCACAATGTTTTTGAAGACAGTTTAGCTTTGATATTTTCTAACAACGTAATTGAATCAAAGCGTTTTTAACGAAGAATTCTCAAAGACACTACGTTTTGTGCAGTGTACTTGGCTCAAACTGTATCTCGCTGACTGTAGCTGTATCTCAGCACGAGTATCTGTGTCACTGGCAATTCTCAAAAGCATAAAAGTCAAATTTGTCGCATTGCCCATGAGACGACAGCCGGCGGGTTTGCTCTGTTCCCGAGGGGCGTGGCTAAAATGTTGGGCCAAGGGGGGGATGCGTGGAGAGTGGAGTGGAGGGGGGGGTACAGGTGTGCGGCGAGACAGGTAATTGGCTTTGCTCTGCATATGGTTTGGCATTTAGCTACGCACATGTTACGTATACGCCACCCAATACGGCAGCTGTATCTGTATCTGTAACTGAATCTAAAACAGATATGCTCAAGGCAAATAGGGAAGGGTGGAGTGGGGGAGGGGAGTGTAGCATTCCCTGGGCTCTTATAGGGTCAGATACACCGCTACGCACGCAGCCCTAAAACAGGGGAGCTCTGGAGCTGTCCACTTGAGTGAGACACAACATTTATACAACTTGATACAGATACACTGAGAGTTATGCCCCTCCACACACACACACCTACACACCCCTAAACACCCCTACACACCTAGGACAAAAGACAAGGCGAAAAATAAGGGTAAAAATACAAAATGGGGGAATGTGTGCGATATGCATGACTAATGAACCCCGTTTGAGTTGCATTGCGATACTTTCGAGTGTAGTTGCTACATTGTTTGTTGCACTGTATCTGCTGCAACACAAGCAGCTCAGCTGTTGAACTCTGCAAAAAAATACCCTCTTTCTTTGTTTTAAAGCTACTACAAGTGTTAGATACATAAAATATCTATGAAGTACAAAGGTATCCAAGGCAGCTGAGCAGCGTTTTGAACCTGCACAAATGCAGTCATGGAAATTTGGTGAGTTTTGTAGGAGTGCTTAGTCTATGTAACTCCCTTTCTGTTGCACTCATTTGTAGAAATCAAATTTGAAAGTATTTTGATTGAAATGTATCTAATGGAGTTTAATTTTTAAATGATGTTTAATAAACGCATCTTGGGAGTTTTTGGGATTATCTGGCATAGTTTTGAGTTAGCTTGAGTTTATATAGAGCTTAGAAATTATTCGGAATTACTTAGACTGCTAAGATACAAAAAAATCTCAGAGAAACTCTCTCTAATAGTTTAGTTTATTAAGAAAATTTTTATCCTAGAAAAATCAGTTTAAAAATCTTCTATTTTAAGGGGTTGTGAATGAAAAGAAGACTTAAAAAGACTAAACAAATTTCAATATGTCTAATTGTCCCAAAAAAAATGTCTTTTAAAAAAAAATTAAGTTTTATCTAAACTTGTGCCATTTAAACTGAACCTAAGTCCAGAATGACAGTCTATCTGCCTGTAAATGAGCAAAATAAAAGCTAAGAATTCTTTGTAAAGAATCTGAGCTCAAAGTCAGCTTCAAAGCGATCAATTAAAGTGGCCAATACTTGGAAATGTTTACTGACTTTCACTGCCAAGCGGAGAAAGTATTTTGCTCTTTTTCTTGTCACACACGCACAGACCCAATTAAGCAATTAAAGGATTGAATTTGGTGTCCCTTTTGGTGCGGCGTGAATAAAAAGGGAAACGAGAAAAAAGGATGATGATTTTTTAGCTAGGAGACAAGCATAATTATCCCGATTACATTTTCTTCACTTTGGGATTGAATTCATGAGGGTTTTTCAATCAATTTGTGTGCGTCTCATTATGGGCATGTTTTCATTAGGGGCCAGCAGTAGACCATGCCCCTCCATCCGCCCCCCTTTTGTTGCCATCTCTGTCTGTCCACTGGGTAATGACAAGCGGGACAGACAAGAGTACAAGCTCCAGGCTGATGACTTGCGCCCAAAGTATTTATTGTATGGTTTTTACAACATTGATGGTTGCGACTCCCCCATTAGCTCCCCACTCACTAAGTTGTCAAAGCGCAGGGGGAGAGCAGTGAAGGGGAGTGTCTCTAATAGGATTCACTTTGTTTATGTGCATGCTAATTTGAGGCAAAAAAAAAAAAAACAGAAACACATTTTTGCTGCCGTTGGTTAATTGATGAAGTGAAAAAGCTGCCCGGTTTCCGCGCCACAAAAAAATAAATAAAGCAGAAGGAGGAGCAGCAGGAGGAGCAGCAGGAGGAGCAGCTGGAGGAGCTGAAGGAGGAGAAGGAAACTGTGGGAGGAAAATAAAATGAAATACTAAAAATACTCAGAGACTTTGAGGCTGGCAGTAAAAGTTATCAGGCAAATGACACTCCCAGTTTTACCAGCTCCAGCTCCAGTTTCTCGTTCAGTTTCAGTTTCGTTTTCAGTTTTCAGCTCGACTTCGTTGTTTGCTGTCTCTTTCTGGCAAACACACGGCACTGGCCAGCTCTTTTGTCGTTTATGGAGTATGCAAATGAGCCGAGCCAACGAGGCAACAATGATAAATATCGTTTTAAATGACAAACAGGCAAAGATGTGCCAGGGCAATAATAAACCTGCAAAATTAATTGCTTTTAACCGCAAGGCGACTGGACAAACTCCGAGTGTTTGGCAAGTGGAGATCTACAGTCGCTACCCACTGTACTCTTCTTCCACCACACTGCCTGCTCTAATTTTAATATAAGTAGCAAAAAACGGTTTCATCTTGGCTGTAAGGCGGCAATTAAATACTCTACAATTATGGTACCCAAAGCTTAGCTTGTCGAAAGCTACACAAAGTATCAAGTACAAAAATCGTAGCATACTTTTGGGCGGCACCAAGAAATCACAGAAGCGTTGCCAGCTCTGTTAGTTATTTAAAGTGCGCGCTGTGGAAAAGAGTATAAAGCGAATTGAGGGGGGGAAGCTGAGTAGCAAGAGGCGTAGAGAGAGGGCAGCATAAAGAAAGTGGAGTAGAGGAGAGATAAGGAGAGCGGTGAAGAGTAAAAGGGCTTCGTCTAAATGAAATTAGTTGGAAACATGTCGCCTCATTAGCGCAGAGTAAAAGTAAATCTGCATGGCATTAATGAGCGCATGCCAACACATTTGCTTCCCTCTCACTCTCTCTCTCTCTCTCAGTCCCTCTCTGCCCTAGTCTTGTTGTGTCCATCTGTCGGTTAGCCTGTGTCTTTGGGCAGTAGATTTGTCAGGTAATTGTCTGGCTAATTGGTTGCATCAACTTGTGACTGCGCCTATCTCGATGTCCTTTTCATTGTCATCTTTGGCTTCTCATCTCACTCGCTCGTCTCCGTTTGACATGGCCCCGAGTCTTGTGAGAATCGAAAGCTGGAGCTCATCTTCAGTTGGTGTGTCCTCATCAAACACTCTCTGCCTATCTCTCTCTCTCTCTCTCTCCCTCTTCAGTTACATATCTGACACAGCCACTCATTTGTGGCCACTATTGTTGAGTAAAATAAACTGATTGGGATGCAAAGACAGCCCAATAATTAATCTGCTTGATGGTTTGATGCTTTGGCTTTCAAATTTCCAATATATGAAACTGGCGGTAAACATTCAATTTGAATTGAATTCGTAGCTAGAAAAAAGCTAAAATAAATTACAGAAAAAATCAGTATTGTGGCTGAGGTAAAGGAGTTTTCTCTTGGATAGCAGATACGGAGATTTAAAGTGCGAGAGAGAGAGAGAGAGCGAGAACTTATAAACTACTTACCTGCTTTGAGGTTACTCTTCCCTAGCCACTCCTCCTATCCCCCTTCCCTCGTCTGTCACACTTAACGAGTGTCTACTGTTTCTTGGCTGCCAAAATAGCGACAAAATTATGATAATTGTGTAAATGTGCTGAACAAGTGTTTTGAAGCAGCAGCAGCAAATGGAACTGGCCACGGGTGACACAGCTGACCAAATACTTCCTAAGCCACATCCTGTCCTCCCCCACTACCCACAACCTAACCCCCTTCGCCCCTGCTCAACTGCAGCTTCTTGCTGTTGCATTGATTTTGTCGTTTCATTTGCTGCCGCCAAGCAAATGTCGTTGACCACACGCCACACGTACAACAAAGGGGCGTTGCATGCCGCATCGAGTGTGGCAAATCGACTAAGACGTCGACGTTGGAACGGGGAAGTGGGAAAGGGAAAAGGGGAGGATTAGAGGCGGTTGGGGCTGTCCGCAGTCAACAACCACCAAAAGTAATCATCGCAAACGTTGACTTCAACTGAAATCGGCCAAGGGATGGAAGAATGCAACTACACTGCAAGAAATTAAGTCAAATTTCTGCTCTCGCAAACCACTTTTCTGGCTTCCGCTCTTCTTGGTGATTTTCTCTCAACTGCTAGAAGAGGATTCTTCCTCCTCATTCTTCTTATCATGCCTATACTCTTAAAGTTCTACTTATATTCTAACAGCTGCAATACTGTTGATTATGTGGTGAATACACAATTGTTTTTAAACAAGTACAGGGTATTATAAAGTCGATTCGACCAACAGCAGCATGCCCCATTTGCTTAGCAAGAAATCAATGTGAACACTTTTTTATTTGAGTGACTTTTTTGAACAGTGCAGCGAAGTATTGCAGACAGAAGGAGCACTCCAAGGGGGCGTGGCAGGCGCGGTGGCAGTGGCAGTGGCGTCCAGCTGTGAAACGAAACTATGACGGCCTTTGGCCTCCAGCTGCCAGTTGGCCAAAGCTGAAGCTGAAGCTGAAGCCAAATCCAAGCTGCAAGTGCGATTAACGTTTCAATATGCGACAGTTGCACCATGGAAATGGAATCGTAGTCGGACTCGGAGCTGGAGTCGTAGTCGGAGTAGAAATCAACATTGGAGTTAGACTTTTGTTAGTGGCCATGTGGCATGAACTTGATTGTTGCCACGCAGCTCGGATGTTGCTCCCGTTGGCAGTTTATCTTGGGACCGCCCGTGGTTTTGGATTTGTCCAAGCAGCGCTCTAAGCTGCACCAAAATGAGAATGCTGAAGAGCAGTAATTCCCAGCCACCCTGCCCAGTCCACTCCCCCCTCCCTTCATTTCGTTATTATGCAGGGACTAGAGGTCATTATAACTTGACATATAAAGCGGACATTTGGCCAAACAAAGAACTGCACTTCTAGCCGCTGAATGTGGCTGAAAAAGTAGAAAAATGAAGAGGAAAATGAAAATGTGAAAATATGTTGAGGGTGGGGGAGGTGAACTTATGGCTATGGTCAATGAGGAATGCGTTATGTTGGCCATAAAGCTCGTATGCTCTGCCAATTAACAAGAAAACTCCTACATTACGTTACATAAGCAGCAGTTTAACGTAAAGTGTGCAGAGACCTGCTAAAGACAGTAAGATGTTAATTCCAGAGTTAAGCAGCAAATATTTAAAATAATAGAAGTAAATTGTTAATGTTATTCAATGCTATTGTTAGTTCAGTGTTAATGTTAATTTTATGTTAATATTAATTTAAAGAAAATGTTAATTCAATGTTAATGTTAGTTCAATGTTAATGTTATTTACTGTAAATGTTAATGCAATGTTAATGTTAAACAATTTGTACATTGCGACCTGCTGATCTTTCTGTTTGCCTGATATTTCAGCAAAAATTCCTAACGATTTTGGGCGCTCAAGATCGCAGAGGTCAAGCAAAAATAATCCGCGAAAGGTCAAAATCGAAGATTTCTTTGTGTGAAACACCAGGCGATCAGAATCAGCAGCAAGCGACAGAATTTTATTCAAGTGGTGTAAATTCAATGTAAATGCAATGTTAATTCACTGTTAATTCACTGTTAATTCACTGTTAATGCACTGTTAATGTACTGTTAATGTACTGTTAATGCACTGTTAATGCACTGTTAATGTACTGTTAATGCACTGTTAATGCACTGTTAACGCACTGTTAACTCACTGTTAATGCACTGTTAACGCACTGTTAACGCACTGTTAATGCACTGTTAACGCACTGTTATCGCACTGTTATCGCACTGTTAACGCACTGTAATCGCACTGTTAATGCACTGTTAATGCACTGTAAATGCAATGTTAATGCACTGTAAATGCACTGTAAATGCAATGTAAATGCACTGTAAATGCACTGTAAATGCACTGTAAATGCACTGTTAATACACTGTAAATACACTGTAAATGCACTGTAAATGCACTAAAAATGCAATGTTAATGCACTAAAAATGCACTGTAAATGCACTGTAAATACACTGTTAATTTTAAATAATTTTTGCATTGCGACCTGCTGATCTATCTGTTTGCCTGGTATTTCAGGAAGAATTACTAACGATTTTGGGCACTGCAGATTGCAGCGGTCAAGCAAAATAAAATCCGCGAAAGGCAAAAATCGAAGATTTCTTTGTGGGAAACACAAACAACACAGAATCAGCAGCAAGCGACAGAATTTTATTCAAGTGGTGTAAATGCTTTGTAAATGCACTGCAAATGCTATGTAAATGCACTGTTAATGCACTGTTAATGCACTGTTAATGCACTGTTAACGCACTGTTAATGCACTGTAAATGCTCTGTTATCGCACTGTTAACGCTCTGTTAATGTTCTGTTAATGCTCTGTTATCGCACTGTTAATGCAATGTAAATGCACTGTAAATGCACTGTTAATGCACTGTTAATGCACTGTAAATGCACTGTTAATGCAATGTAAATGCACTGTAAATGTACTGTAAATGCACTGTAAATTCACTGCAAATGCTATGTAAATGCACTGTAAATGCACTGTTAATGCAATGTTAATGCACTGTTAATGCAATGTTAATGCACTGTAAATGCACTGTAAATGCAATGTTAATGCACTGTAAATGCACTGTTAATGCAATGTTATTGCACTGTAAATGCACTGTAAATGCACTGTTAACGCACTGTTAACACACTGTAAACGCACTGTTAATGCACTGTTAATGCACTGTTAACACACTGTAAATGCACTGTTAATGCAATGTAAATGCACTGTAAATGCACTGTTAATGCAATGTAAATAAACTGTAAATACACTGTTAATGCAATGTTAATGCAATGTAAATGCACTGTAAATAGACTGTTAATTTTAAATAATTTTTGCATAGCGACCTGCTGATCTTTCTGTTTGCCTGGTATTTCAGGAAGAATTACTAACGATTTTGGGCACTGCAGATTGCAGCGGTCAAGCAAAAAAAAATCCGCGAAAGGCAAAAATCGAAGATTTCTTTGTGTGAAACACCAGGCGATCAGAATCAGCAGCAAGCGACAGACTGTAATTTAAATTCAATTACAGAAAGTAGAGCTCTCTGCTGGCGCCCGCGAAGTATCACAGAAGCAGCGGCAGAGATCTCTGAGCGCAATTAGCGCGTATAGTGGGAGCCTGCTTAACTAGTTAATAACTTGTTAATTATTTATAGTTTTTACGGCGTCTACAAATCAAAAACAATTCCACTTTATAAAGTTTCTTATACTCAAAAACTGTGCTTAACTGCGGCGAAAATGCTTTCATTACGTGTCAGTACCTGTGGGGGTGGGGGTTGGCTTTTATTAGCCCCAAATTACTTGCTCAGCACTTGTACTAAATCCACACACGTAACGTAACGTTGTGATGAATGACGTGGGTACGTGACGTGGCTGTTAGCTCGTTATTAACGTAACATAAAGTACCGAGTTTTTCAATTAGTTCCGTGTTCGAAATAATTCAAAATTTTGCCCAAAAGGTGCCAAAGGCCATTTCGATACTTTTCACTCTGTGTGCGCTGGTAACAAAAGCGAATTGAGTACTTTTTGTGCACACACCGAGAGCTTACACCCCCTTCTCCCTCTCTTCCACTCTCCCCTCTCTTTCACTCACGTTGTTTGCTTTCTCTTTCGGTGCTGTCGCTTTTCGTGGCTGACTAATTAATAACTAATGATGTGCAGTGCGCTTATTAGGGCGCTTGCATACATTATCCTGTTCTAATATCATTATATTGTAGCTGCCAGCACTCCCTCTGACTCTCCTACCACTGACTCTCCACCTACTCTGCCTCTTTCTGTCTCTCTTGCACTCTCTAACCCTGTCTCGCTCTCTGTGGACTGCCTGTCTGCCTCGTCGCACTGCCATTCAACGACACACGCAACACAAAGAAATGCAATTATGACAATCAAAGTGGACAAATGCAGTGGCTGCCAATGCACACACACGCATACCCCCACACAACACACACACACATACAGAGAAACACTCCTACCTACACACCTCTACACACACAGGTGTGAGCTGTGCTGTCTTGATTGCCTGGTTGTCTGCTTGCCTGACCTGATAAATGACAGCTGCAATGACCAACTGGACAGCCGTGCTTCTCTCTCCCTCTCTCTCTCTCTCTCTCTCTCACACTCTCTCTTTCTCACCTTCTTTACCCCAACCCCCCTCTGCCCCTTTTTCCACACACAACTTGACTTCGACTGCGACGTCTGCTTCGAGTTGTTGCAAAAATTCACCTGGGACACTTTGATGCTGACAGCCACATCGATGTTGAGGGCGGTCGTGACACGCACACAAATGCCAGTACACACACAGACACACACACTTGTACACAGGTACAAGCCCACACCCACACACACGCACACCCACGCACATGTACAGTGAACTTTAAGCCAATGTAACTGCTATTTTTGCGACTCTTTGAATATTAGGTTAGGTTACGTTGAGTAGGACGTCCTCTCGCGGACGGTAATAGGCCAATGTTGACTGTTAGAAATCCGGTTCCGGAGTAAGCAGTGATTGAAGTTTGCAGTTGCAGAAGTATGTAAGAACTCTAGTATGGGTAAGTTTAAGTTTCAAAAAATATTAAAATACATTTTTTTATCTAAAACTTAAACCATTTTTTTGAGGGGTTTAAACTTTAAATTTCATTGTCAAGAATTATTTAAAGTTCAAAATACAAAATTATTTGCTAAAAAACTAAATAATATTTTTTTTTAAGTTCAGAAATACTTTTTAAATTTAAAATATGTATTTTAAAGAAATTTATGTATTATTTTGTACGTATTTAAATAAAGACTCCAGAAAAAGTCTTCAGAATTTACTGGACTGTAACTTTTAAATAATTTTCTAGATATTTTTGTATGTAGTAAAATTAATTAATAAGTTTTTATACATATTATAAACATACGATGACAGTTCAAATGGTTGCTGACGTACACTTAGCGAGGCTTCACTGTATTTATACGGTCAGTTATTTAGCAGGTTGTGAGCGCTTTAATTTTAGCCTAGGGAGCTTTGACCAAAAATGACCTAATAATAAGTGAGTTGCCAGAGAGCTTAAACTGGCTTTTCCCCTGCCCCTTTGTACCCCCACCAACCCCCAAGTGGACTTGACCGCCCTGTCACCATGTCCCTACCCGCCACACCCCCTATTCACTGCGTAAAAGGCCTTTGGAGCCGCACATACTTTAGATAAGCTCCATCTAATTTGCAACTAATTGCAAGCCATTAAAAAGCCACCCACTTCACTTGTTTTTCTTTCAGTCCCTCTCTCTCTCCCTCTCGTCCCCTCTCTCCCCCTATCTCTCTCTTTTGAACCTTTTTTTTGGTGTTTTTTTTAGACCGCGTAAGCTGAAAAGAGTAGAGGGGTCTTTGAGGTGTGCTGGAATCAGAAGGTGGGTCTTAGGTAGAAGGAGGCTTTTCGGACTCCATAAAGTATATATATTCTTGATCAGCATCAACTGCTGAGTCGATATAGCGATGTCCGTGTGTCTATTCGCTTTTTTGTCCGTGTAAACACCTATATCCCAGCGACTATAAGAGCTAGAGCTACCAAATTTGGGAGGAAAGTCCGTCTATATGTCAGACAGGTTAAGTTTATTTCAAATTTTTGCTAGACCATATATTCAGGGCTACTAGCACTATAGTGTGTATGGTACCATTATAGCAATTCTCTCTTAGTTTGCTTTGAATAGGCTATTATATGCCATAGCTTTTACGGGACAAATAGGTAGGAATTTTGAATTTTTATGAAGACATTTTGTGTTAGTTGAGCGATCACAACCAAACTCACATATTATGTGTGTATTATGCCTATAGCCTATAGCTCCTATAGGGCAAATAGGTCTAACTTGTGTGGAAATAAAAAATATATAATTAGAACGGGGTCTTTTGCAGTCGGCTCGCTCGACTGTAATCTTTTTTACTCGTTCCGCTTTGCGCAGTCGCGAAAGTCCATTTTAATCCGGCAATTAAGGCATAATGTGCTTTAATTAACCGCTAAAATCTAAAAAGCGCGCATAAATAACCAATTGACAGCCAGTGACTCTGCACACTGTCTCTCTCTCTCTCTCTCTCTCTCTCTCTCACCACCTCTCTCTTTCTTTCCCTTCCTCTCCCTTCCTATCTCTTTGGCAGTGCAGCGACAACGCGTCGCGCCCATAAATTGAATTATGTTAAGCCTCGCATAATGGTCAAAATAACACGCAATTTGCGGAGACCCAAAGTGCCCACGACAAACGCCTGCCACGCCCTTAAAGTCCCACCGCCCATCCCCACGGCCTCAACTACGCCTACGTGCACGCCCACGTCCAGCCAGCTCCTGTCGGCTTAAGCCTTACGCCCACATACGCATCAAGGGCAAATCGATGAAACTGCCCTGGACTGCGCTGTGCTCTCCTCTCCTCTCCTTTCACTCTTACTCTCTCACTCTCTCGCACTTACTCTCTTTCTCTTCCTTTCCTCCTCCCTTCTCTCCCTGTCTCAATCCGTTTGCTGAGCTCTCAACTTTCATTGCCCGTTTCCACTTCCGGTGTCAACTGCCGCCTCGTGTATGTAGGTGTCTGTGTGTGTGTGCTGGCGTGCGTGTGTGTTTGTGTGTTAATTTTGGTAAAATCACTTAATCCTTTTGAATATCGTGACACCTTAACCCACATCGCAGTTGAGAAAGCCAAAGGCGCCATTTTCACATTAAATGACGCGCAAATTTACATTACAACACAAGCAACATTCGCCTAGCAAACCTACAACTCCTCCCCAACCCACCCCCTTAACGCCCACACTTTCCCCTGCCACTCCCACTTCAGTTTTGGCCAAGTCATCGACATCGGCATCGACATCGTCATCGCATTAGTGACGGTCCGCAGATTTTTTACCTAGGAATGCGTATGAAATGACAACAACCCACACAACACGCCAGGAGCAGGTGATAGACTGCGTAATACCCTGGCTTCCCAACACTAGCTTTTCTATTTTATTGTCTGACATATGAATGTGTACTTCAGATACTAAAAATATACCTTTAAAGACCCAACTTAACTTAACTTAGTAAATGATTAAATTGTGATTAATTTACCCCTTAATCAACTAACACTCTCATGTAACTAGGCTACCCCTGCTGCGCACAGAGTGCAGGGTAGAAACACAAGCTGTTGGAGCAACGTCACTGACCTCACTGCATTGCCGCTTGCTCCACCCACAGTGGCCTCCCAACAATTGATGCCATTCCAGCCAAGCTGCCACCCCCCGCCACGCTACGCCCCCTCACCACGACGCCCCCTACCGCCAGCCCTGTCTGCCTGCCGGCATTCCCATTGCTTGTCTCCAGCGAGCGTATTACTCTATTAAATTTAAATTAAAAATTGATTAAAATGAGCGCCAAAGCGAAGCTCGAGGGGCGTGTCGAGCACCGCAAGATACATGCTACTTGCCACACAGCTGGAGCTGGCGCTGCCACTGCCACTGGAACTGCAGCGGGAGCCGCAGACGGAGTCGGTGTTGGAGTCGGAGTCGGAGCAGGGACGGAGCCGGAGGATACACACAATTAACGTTGGCTTTCTGGCTCAAATTGAGAGCCGGCAAACGGCAGCTGCCGTACACTTGCCACTTGCTGCTTGCTGCTCGCTGCTTGCCGCAGTTTTACATAGTTGCCGACCGCACAAATGCGTTGCGGGTAAAGCGACTTTTGCCACACGGGTTGGCCCTGCCCAAGACAGGGCGTCAAGAAAGGAGCAGTAGAGGAAGAGGGGAAGGAGGAGGACCACGAGCAGGAGTCAAAGTTGCTTTCGCTTCTAGACGGCGTTTTGGTAAATTAAATTTGCGCATTACGCAAATGAGCAGCGCGTATACCTAGGTGAGCAGGGAGGTAAGGGGGCGTGGTGGGGGCAGAGGAGAGTGCAAGCGATGAACCCAAACGAAGCAACGTGGAACCCTTTCTTCGGGTGAAAGCAAGCCGCTTAATGATCCCTGGCCCAAAGCGGGGGAACTGAGCAGTAAAGAGGTGAGCACTAAGAGGTAACAGTCAAGAGAGACCCCCGGAGAATGCCACAAAGAGAGAGGGGAGAGTGATGGGGAGCGCCACAAAGGGGAACCAACTCTAATGTCCTTTTGTCAGTCACTGAGCTGCGATTTGATTGGATTTTTGTGGTCAGACAACTGGAAAGGTGTGAATGTTTTTGAATGTTTTCCAAATGCGAGTGTCAATGTGTGAGTGCCAATCGAATGAGCAGCAAGTATTGAGTAGTGCCCAGAATAAATGGCATTGTGTCAACTGTCCAATGTTGTTACGTTACGTTGGTCAAGACGGTTGATTATTTAAGCTCTTAAAACGTTCCAAATCAAATGGATTTTATATGATTACTACGTAACGTTCTCAGTCTCAAAGCAGTTGATTATAACACTTTTAAATCAAATAACGTCCTTAGCCTAATCACGGCTTAAAGACAGTATAACGTAGTGTTAATGTCATTACGTTATGTATATAAATAGGTTAAATATTAAGCTCTTCTTTGTTAAGGTAATAGTATTCTACGTAATGTAACGTTACGTCAACGTAACGTAATCCAATGTAACTTAAGACGCCTTATAATTAAACTTCTGGTCGTTATAGGCTTAGTCAACTGGATTTTACGAAGTACTTACATCACTACGAAATGTAACATACATTTGAATCGGTTGAATATTATAATCCGTTACAGAAATGTTGTAATTTATTATAAAATTTAACAAAATGATGTTTGGAAAGCTAGAATTCTTACGTGAGACATTCCATAGTTGCCCTCCTAACGATATAGTTACGAAAGGCCTTACGTAGTTGACCTCCTGTCGTTATAGTTACGAAAAGCCTTCCATAGTTGACCTCCTAACATTGCAGTTACGTAATGCATTACGTAGTTGATTCCTAACGATCTAGTTGGTAAGGCATTACGTAGTGGACCTCGCAACGTTATAATTACGTAAGGCATTAAGCAGTTGACCTCTTAACGTTATACTTACGTACCGTATAACATTGCTGACCTCCTAACGTTGTTTATACTACTCTCATCCATTTTGTGTTAAGCGATTAAGTGCTAAATTCAGTTCGTAAGTATGAATGCAGTGCTATCCTATACTCTTACGTAATCACGTTAACTACCCGCCGTTTGGTTCTACTTCTCCGCTTACGTGTGCCTGTTAGCATGACGTAAAAGTGGCGCATAAATTAATGCACTTAAGTATGCACAGCGCAATGAATTAATATCAACTGACAGCGCTTCAACGCTACTTACCCGCTATGTAAGCACTTACGTTACGTAACAGCAAAGCGGCTTTATTAATGACGTACCTTATGCAATCGGATGAGAATTTGTGTATTCAATTGAGCACTTTTCACAGCTCGACAGATTGAGTTTAACGTTACATCGCTACCTTACGCAATGGCAGAACTTAATAGCAGTGAATTATGTGTTGGCTCCGCAACCCTTACGTAACTTTGGCTTTTGTACAAAGCTTAAACTGAAGACCGGACTCTGAAGCAACAGGAAAGCGAACCCTTAATTCATCCAACGCCAAGATGCTTCAAACAAACGTCTGCCAGACACGAAAGGGGGCACAAAGGGTAGCGCTAATGCATAAGATACAGATAAAGATATATATACATATATACATATAGATGTAGATGAAGATACGGGTGTGGGGGAGGAAGTCCAGATAATGTTCTTGTCAGCAATGAGCTGTGATTTGATTGAATTTTTGTGGTCTGTCGGTGAGTTGATGAGTCGTAGAGAGTGCTGCCAGCTACTGGTATCTCTCCCCCCTAGCCCCCTCCCTTCTTCTTCCCCTTCTCCGCTCCATCTCAAAGTCGCACTGAAAGTTGCTTAAAGATTTGCGTGTTCTTTCTTTTTATGTTTTAATTAAAAAGTGTCGCTTAGTGCGACTGT
Source organism: Drosophila dunni (assembly GCA_018152125.1). Lineage (NCBI taxonomy): Eukaryota > Metazoa > Arthropoda > Insecta > Diptera > Drosophilidae > Drosophila > Drosophila dunni. Next base: position 8,821,704 of record JAECXC010004147.1, on the reverse strand, counting down.
CCATTTGACTGATGAGCAGCACTCTGACATGGATACCCACAGTGATGCCCAAGACAGAGACAGAGGGAGAGCGGGAGAGAGTGGAAGAGAGAGGGAGTGGGAGTGGGAGAGCCGTACGTAGCAATTAAGCCGCTGTGTTGCCCTCCTGTCGCTTGGCTTAATGAAAACAATTATCGACTGGAATGAGAGTTGCTTGCCAAATGAAAATACAGCCGTACTAGGCGGTGGGCGAGGGTATGGGCGTGGCCAATGGGCTACAAACTTATTGCTTTACAAATTCTTTAATAAATTAAATGTCCTGCGCTGTGTATAAATGAATGCCATCAATGGTCGACCTCCCGTTGATTGAATGTCAGTGGAGAGACAAAAGCAGAGGTGGAAAAGCGTTGCAGAACAGCGGCAAGGCAAAGGGATAAGTACACTGTAAGAAAAGTGCATGACTATGTAAAGTTAACTAGATAATTCAATATACAGTGGAATCCGGTTACAACGACACTCAAGGGACCAACGATTTTACGTCGTTATACCCGGTAGACGCTTTAACCGAAACGAGCAAAGAAAAAAAAGCTTGTATGGGGACCAAACAAGTCTTCGAATCTTCGTCGCAATGACCGGACGGACGCCTTAAGCGGAGTCGTTATAACCGGATTCCACTGTATATTTTATCATAGAATATTTATTATCTTAATAGTTTTTCTACACCTTTTTCGCTCAGTGTATGCTTAAGAAAAGGGCAGCATCGAGTGCTCGACTTTATCATCAGTTATGTGCGCCAAAGCCTGTCGAGTCCAAGTCGACAACTACAAGTCCGAGTTGTAGTCCGTATTCGCATCCAATGCTCTTGTGCTGTTGCTTTCTCTGATGGATTGCTAAATGCTTCAATGCACCAAAACATGAACAAACCTGACACCAAACCAGACGCTGCTTACGGGCTGGACGTAGGTAGTGTCAAGTAGCCCAGAGAAGTCGAATCGAGGCGAGTTGAGTTGTGTGGAATGAAATCGAATCGAAATGAAACGAATCGAGTGGAGTTGGAGGCGAAACTGAGCGAAACACAAAATTAAATTAAATGTAATTTGTCGATGACTATTTGTGGGCAAAGACAGCGAAGCAATTTGCCAAAATGTATCTTAAGTTGCAGCGAGTTCTACCTAAAATTGATACGCCTTTGAAGTCGAGTGGAGTCCAAGCAAATCCCAGTGGATGAAACAGTAACAGGAACTGAAAATTGATGCTGTAATCAAAACAGAAACTGAAATGGGAATTGATCAACGAGTTGGTCATTTTGATAATTTAGTCAATTGGTCAGTTGGTCAGTGGGTCATTCGTCTTGTGCGTGGTATGACAAACGGCTTAATAACCCAGGCGACTTGCAGGCGTCGCATTGCGTATACGCCGCATGCGCCGACACATTTATGAGCAATGCACAAAAGAATGGCAAAAAAAAGACCGAGAAGAAAAGCCGTGTAGTAGAAGGAGCAAGGAAATTAAAACGAGCCACTCAATTACGCAAATTAAAATGAAAATGAAGCAGCCGCGTTAAGCAAACAAGCAAACAAGCAAACAAACAAACAACAAATGAAACAAACGAAACGAAGCAAAACAAAACGAGCCAAAGAGTGAAAAATAAAAGGGAGCAGAGAAGAGTGGAAAAAAGTAAAGGCAAAAGGCATAAAATATCTGAAAAGGAATGCGAACAATGCATTGTTATTGTTGTTGCGCCCATTTACATTTTTTTCCTGCTTTTGTTTGTTTTGTTTTTTTTATGTTTTTTTTTGTATTTTTTAACAAAATAATAAAGTTCGTTGAGGTCGCCATCATAAAACGCGCCAATGACGCGACTCAACTCATTTAACTCGTTCAACCCTTGAACCCGTCGAGCAAACCCTTGAACCCTTAAGCCTCTGTCTCATTTGCTTTGGACCCTTTACCGTTCTAACCGTGTCCCCCCTAACCACACCCACGCCCCCTTTCTCCCCCTCTTTGTCGCTTGTTCTGCCATGTCAAGGGCCAATAAAATCAAATTAAAAGGCGCCAAAGTGTCACGATTATGAGACTTTAAGCGAAATCAATTAAAAAAGCTGCAAAAAAAAGTACGGGAAAAATGGTAAGAGAAAATTGGGGGAAAAGCGCGTGGAAAGCGGCGAGAAAAACGTTGGAAAAGCAGCGCCAAAATGGCATAAATGAAGAGGCAAAAGTCAAGTTAGCTGCCGGTAGCCAAGTTCTTACCTCCTCTCTCTCTCCCACTCTCTCCCTCCTTGTCGCACCTGGTCGCGGCATGTGTCAAACTGTCGAAGCTGTCACCGTTGCCTCTGGGCGCCATTTGGGTGCGCCTTGCAAATTACACGGCTAAAAAATGGTGGACAGTCTGTTATGCACCCCTGTCCACTTTACAGGTTTGCTGGCCAAAGTCAGAGCGAGACAGCAACTGCGGCCACTATGGTTTAAGCCAACTTGACAAATACACTCCCCGCTATAATTAAATTAACGACGCCAAGTCAAGTCAAGTCAAGCAATTTAGAAGTTTGTGTGAAGAATGTGTTCAAAATGCTTAGCATAATTTGAATAATTAGAAATTTACAGCTGCCTTTCAATGCAAATGGAAAGGTGAATCAACGGAAATCAATTCAATTCACTGTAAAATTTGATTTAATTTATAAAGATTTTATTATTTTTTGATACTTTCACATTGGAATTCAATGAACCCTCTACATACACGAGCTAATATTTAAAAAAAAATAATAATTTTTCCATTGGTAATGGCTTAAAAAAAAGTTTGTTCTGGAAAAATTTTTCAATCGTCCAGATTCAGGATCTATACGGTATTGTTGATATTGTTGTTCATATATATTTATATCTGTGTATATACAGGCAAAGCTCTATCTATATTTATTACATTGTGCGAAAATCAATATCTTTATCACTACATTTGTAGCTATCTGTATGCTTACTTATTTCTATATCATAATCTATATCTACAGTGCCAGCTCTATTCGCGGACAGCTCCTTTAGCCCTACGAATTTTATAGTTTTTCAGCATGATTTTCATACAAAATTCCTTCTCTTAGGCGGACATCTCCCTTGAGCGAACTAAAATAGTGAAATCGTGGCTGTCCGGCCAAGGGAGCTTTCACTGTACTTACATATATTTCTGTACCTATGTATACCTTTATCTACAGCTCTTTTGCTATACCCATGTTAATAGCTCTACCTTTATACCATCTCGTCTGTGGTTCTACAGTTACACATGTCCCCCACTCCCTCTTCATTCCACTCCTACCCCTGGCCAAAATGCCTAACTGCACCTAGCGACTCCACGCAGGTAGTTTCCACTTTAGGGATCGTGTCGCGGCACTTGAAGAGCATTTAATGCTGCCTGTTTGGTGGCGTTTCGGGGTAATTAAATTATGGCCAACACCGACAGCGACACCGAGACCAACGACGTTGCCGCCTGTTGCCGCTAGATGGCGCTATAATTGACCCAGTTGAGCCAAAGCTGAAAGTAATTTTTCATCGCAAATAATTAAGCAAAAAACTCACATTTTGGGTTAATGCAAAGCGAGCGGCGAAAATAAATGAAAAATCATATCAAAGTTGAGTTGTCCAAGGGGAAGGGGGATGGGAGGTGGCAGAGGGAATACAAGACACTGTCTGTGTGTGGGCTTAGGTGTGTGTGAGTGCGTGTATTTGTGTGTGTGTGTGTATGTAGAAGGGAGTTTAACGGCAACAGGAAGTCAACGGCGTGCTTCCTTTTAGCTTCATGTTTTTCTTCATTTTTGCTTTTGTTGTGCGTTTCTGTTTCTGTTTTGTTCTCGCTTTCGTTTTTTCGTACGCCGCTCCTCCCCTCTATCACCTCTCCCTCCCCCACCGTTTGCTGCTCCTTCATTTTTTCAGTCATACAAAGAAATATTAAATTAAGAAAAGATTTTTCATGCTGCTTGTTTTTTAATAACTCGCAACAACAATGGGAAATGCTTGAAGGCTGAGAGGGGAGCGGCTGGGGTAGGGGGTAGGGGTAGGGGTGGGGATAGGGTAGGGGTAGGGGAGGGGTAGGCGATGTAGCTAAAAGACTGCCGATGGGTAGCGGGGCGGTAAAATTAATAAAACTTTAAATTGTTGCTAAAGGCGCCGGCAGAGTGCAACAGCAGCGTGGGCAGAGGGGTGGGCGTGGCAGTGGGAGTAGGGGAGGCAGAAGGGGGTGGGGGGTAGCCAGCCAAGGCATACGCGGAACGACATTGGCCATGGGCGAAGGCACAGACAGGAAGTCAACGACTGGCCCCGTCCGAGCACAAAGAGAGGGGTAGAGAGAGCACAGCGGGGAGTAAGAGAGCAAGAGAGAGACAGGGAGACAGCGTGAGAGCGAGAGAGAGAGGATACTGAAAAGTCGCTGACTCCGAAACTCAGTCTTGGGAATGTTTAATGGTCGCATTTCGTTTCATTAAAAATGTATGCGGCCTTAAAAGCTTTTGTTGTTGTCTTTCCTCTCCAGTTGTTGTTGTTGTTGTTGTTGTTGTTATCCTTGTTGTTGCTGTCTCAATTGTTGTTGTTACTGTTGTCAACTTCTTTCGGGGGCCTCTACAAATTGAACTTGAGTTTCATTTCCAATGCGTTGAGCTGTAACAAGTTAATTGAGTTTCAATTTGGCCCCAAAGCAAAATAAATAACAACCAACTATACAAATACATATATGTATATACACATAATATATATGTATTTTGACCATAGTTAGTTATGTTAGTTGCTTCTTCTTGGGGTCCTGGGCATTATATCATTTGTGGGCGCGTCGCATCGGATTTATTGTGCGGATACTCGTGTCGGCTATTAATCTATTTTTATTTATTTCCATTTATGCGTACTCCCTCCGAGACGCCTTTAGTCAGTCCCCTTAGCCCACTCCCTCTCCCCCTCTTGGCCCCTTTTGGAGGCCATCTTTGGGGCAGCTTAGGCGACTGAAACTCGTGCCCGAAATTATAAGCAATTGAAATAAATCAAAGTCGAAATAGTAAAAACGTCACGAAGGCAACACAGTAAGACAAAGAGAGAAAGAGAGAGAGAGAGAGAGAGAGGGAGTGGGGAAGAGGCAGAAAGAGCTGGCTAAAACATAAAACAAAAGAGAAATGAAGACACAAATAAAAGAAATTCTATCGAAATAGCGTGTCGATGTATAAATATCTTAATAAAATTTAGTAATTGGATTAGAAGAGCATAAACTAAGCTACGTTATTAGACAAACTCGTATATAATTTAAGATTATCAGCTTTTGTTATGCAGATGTTATCATTCGATGGCGGAAATCGCTAAGCTCAGCGCTGCCTGAAAGTATGCTGCAAATATTTTAAAGTCTTTTGGCAGAGCAAAAATTAATTACAGAAATTTATTCAACAGGGAAACTTACAGCCAGAAGTAGATAAATAAACCTTAATAAAAATACTGGAATGTGTTTTATAAATCAATTTATTTATTTAAATAAATTCCTAATCAATAAACTAGCTCGCTATGAATTAAGTGCCAGAAGTAGCAACAAATGTGTTAAAAAAAAATCACAATTTTGTTTAAAATTAATACTTAAATTAATATTTAGATTTTATTTATTTATTTACTAAAACTAATAGCAGTCCCGAGTATTTAAGAAAACAATTAAGTTTTATTTATATTAAAAATGAAGTTTTAAAAATTTAAATTCACTGAAACAATAAAAGTACATAATTAATCCATTAAAACTATTAAGCATTAAGAAATTGCAGAGTCTTTAGCATAGTTTAGTGATTTTCACATCATTTTACAAATATTTTCACGTCTGGTCTAACTTTTTTGAATTTTTTTAGCATTGTTTATTGATAAAAAAGTCTAAAGACATAATAACAACAGACCGAAGCTAGAGCTCTCCTTTTGGCTGTTGTATTACTTATACAACAAAAATAAAATAAAAAAATCATAAAATAAAAACCCTTTTAAAAATACGGTGGAATCCGGTTATAACGACTCCGCTTAAAGCGTCCGTCCGGTCATTGCGACGAAAATGCGATGACTTTTTTGGTCCCCATACAAGTTTTCTTTCTTTGCTCGTTTCGTTTAAAGCGTCTACCGGGTATAACGACGTAAAATCGTCGGTCCCTTGAGTGTCGTTATAGCCGGATTCCACTGTACTTTTATTTTCAACTGATGAATTTAATATTTCCTTTAATAGGAAAAGAGTCTTATGTTCCTGACTTAGTTAAAGTGCGCATTTGCTATTAACTCTGTCACAAAGTGGGAGTTCCTAACTAATTGAGATATTTATTTCTTCACAGTTTTCACTTGAGCCACACCTGAACATTTGAGACAATTAATTATGAGTTAATATCGAGATTTAATTTCAATCGTTAGTAACTTGAGCAAAACAATTTAAATTTACAGGGTACTTCACAGTCGATACTTTTCGCTGCAATTATCTTGTTGTGAGCAGCTTAAGAATACACTTTAGTTGATTTCTTCTCGCGTTTTCAAATCTCCAACTGCTTTTCTTATGTCGAGTTGACTCGTTATTTAGCTGCTTGTCTAACAATTGAGTGTGTGTGTGTGTGTGTGTGTGTGTGTATGTAGTGGGGTGTGTGTGTGCTTGTGTGTGAAATTTTCTTTGTTTGTTTGAAGTGCAGACAGTGCCACCCAGACGCCAGCCACTTCCCGCTGCCCGCCCACATTTTTAGCCATTTTCTAGTTTTGCCCCTCACCAACAGCCACATTTATTGCAGCAATAATTCATTTAATTTTCCTTGATTTACTTTGTCAATGCTCCCCCACTCCCTCCTCCCTCCAGTCCTTGGCAATCCCTCGTTAAGTATCCGGAATCGGACTGGGAATCTTTAGCTGCGTGGAAGATTTTCCATCATCGCAGGAGAAAGCCAAAAACTAAAACTGGACAAGAGCTGCCCTCAGTGCGTGTGTGTGTGTGTGTGTGTGTGGAGTGAGTGTGTGGTGTGAGTGTGTGTGTGCTGTAATTTATGCCACGTTTGCCACTTTTGTCATTTCGCCCGATTTGTTTTTTTTTGCCGTTTTCCTTCATTTTTTCTTAGGGTATTTTTTACACACACACACACTCGTGTGGGCGTGGCTGTGGGGTATGCCCATTTGGCTGTATCGCTTGCCAGTTTGTTTGTCTGCTTTGTTTTATTGACACTTTTGATCTTTTTCAATGCATGCTCGATTCATTTATTATGTGCGCCAGGACATGTTCACATCCTTGGCAAATTTGCTGCCGTTATGTACACACTGATTGATACATTGGCCCCGGACTTGGACCCTGTACATCCCCCCACTACTCCTCCCACTCCCCTGGGACCACACCCACCTTTGCGCCTATTGCTTTCGGCGGATGTAATTTGTTGACAAATGAGCTACAATAATGTCACATTATCAGTTCATCACAATAAAATTATACGCCCCGTGGTCCCGAATTCGTTGGGAATACCGAATTCGTGTGCTGCAATTGCTGATTGTCTTCGCTGGCTGGATGTTGTCCAGCCCTGGCCACTTAATTGGCTCACCAGTTAATGGCAGTCAGAGGGCTCCTTTGGCCAAATGGCAGTACCTTTCTTAGCCACCTTCTGCTTCCTACGCCCAAGTGACGCACACAAATGAAATGTTGTTAATCATGAACCTGAAACGTTTGCCTTGTCATCGAGTGCGCATTAATTTGGCCAATGTAATGCATTAGCAATAGGCATCTGGCAGGCATCAAACATCAGGCATCAACCATCAGAAATCAGGCACCACAAATCAGGCAACAGAAATCAGACACTAGAAATCTGCCTTCAGGCATCAAAGAATGGGCATCAGTTTTCTGAGCCTCAGAATTTGGGCATCTCCTCAATTCCTTGGCCCTCGTCGATGGGCATCAAATGCTGAATGACCAGCAGGAAATGCTCGGCTCCAAATTCAAATGATTTCGACAAAACATTTGGCAGCTTGTCAGATTTAGCCCATATGCCTAGAGCACCCTGTACGCGTTTTCTTAGCAGGGTACTAGCAATTTGTTGGCATTGGTGGAGTTTGCTGTGGGGGCTAATAATTTATATAAAACAGTCGAGCTTTTTGGTAGTTAAGCAATTATTTATTTATCACAATAAGTTTAAATTTTTGTTTGCAAAAATTGAAGAAAAAACTGTAAAAATTATTAAATAAAATAATAAATAATAAAAAATTTTATTTACAATAAGTAAGAGAGGCTGCAGACGAGCGAGCCGACCGTAAAAGTCCCCATACTTATTCTAGTCCCTAGTCTTCCATATATATATGAAATTCTCGACCGATTTTTCCTATGGGAGCTATAGAGTGTATAGAGTAAAAGCTCTCTTGGACGGACAGCCACGGTTTCTGTATTTTTGTTAGCCCAAAGGAGATGTCCGCCTAAGAGAAATGAATTTTGTATGAATATCATGCTGGAAAAATATAAAATTCGTCCTGCTAAGGGAGTTTTCAACTTAATATTCGCCTGAAGGAGCTGTCCGCGAGTAGAGCTTCCAAAGTGGTTATCCGATCTGGACCAAACTTGGTGGGGATTCTTCAAATTTGATTAACTTTTTGACAGTGAAGACAAGAGTATAAAATAAGAAATTAATTTTGATACAGTTAAAGTCAACTTTTATTCATATTTATTACATCTTTGTTTTATTGGTAAAAAAATAAAAAAAAAAATTTTTTTGTTTTATTTAGCTCTTGCTGAAAAATTAAGAGATAGAAAAGATTACAATTATTAATAAATTCATAAGGAAGTACGTAATTTTAATTTAAATACAAAATTTTCGTACAAATAAAGTCAAAAGAATTGAATTTCAGAAAATATCATAAGGAAATGGTATTAATCAATAAATTGAGAGCAATATTAAAAGACCTAAAAATGTTCTTAATCAATTTAATCAATTAAAAGTACAAATAAAGTCAGAAATAATAAAAAAAACTTTTTAAAATATTTCCTTTTTAACCCAGCAGCACGCATTTAGGTGTCGTGTGAACTCTAGCTTACTTTATACGTAAGCGATAAATACAGGAAAAAAGTGTAGAAAATGCTGCGAAGAAAGTTGCAGCGTTTTGATGTCAACTGTACCACCGCAAGCCATTTGACAAATGCGCCGTCAATTGACAGCTGCAGCCTCGGAGTGTGAAAGCTCGAAAAGGAGCTGACAATCCTTGAATGACAGACCAAATGATAGCGTAAATGAATGACTGAATGAATGAACGTCTGACTGAGTCTCTGAATCATTGCTTGTCAATGTGATAAATGCTAATTTAAGTCGCCCATCAAATGACGGCTGCTCCGATAATTGTTCGCAATTCAACTGCCAATCGAAGGAGGGTCCATTCTGGGCACTGGCATCGGCATCACCATCGACATTGGTATCGGTATTGGCAGTGGCATCGGCATCGCAATCGTCATTAGGAATTAGGAATCTGATGCTGCTCAAACTGAATGATTTTTCTGAAGTTCAACGAATCGAGTTTGGTTCAGTTTTAGTTTGATTCCTCAGATCGCATTGTTTTTTTTTTGGGGAGTTGTTGTCTATACTCTTACTAAAGAAGGTGTTTGGGTATGTTGATGAAGTGAGTTGAAATGCTTGAAGAGTTTTCCAACTTTTATCAAGTGAAGTGAAGTGGTCTAGACTGAAGTTTGTTCCGCTCTGATCTAAATATATTTTCTTTGATTATTCAATATGGCTTAATCAATAATTTGGTAGTCATTTCTGTTCTCTTTCTTCGTACCCTTTGCCTTTATTCCTTATGCATCTTATGGACTTCTTTCTTCCTTAGGTTCTTACACCCTGAAAAGAGCATCTGAAGACTCTGTTCGTTTTTGATCTGTTTAAATCTATAATTTTGAAGTCTTTTTTGATCTGAGAGAGAGCTCTCTCTGTCTCTCTCTATACCCTCTGTCTGTCTTACCTTATGTACCTAGTGACTTCTCTCTTCCTTAGTTTTTTACACCCTAAGAGAAGCATTTGATGTCTGGTCATCTCTGATCTGTTTAATCTATATTTTTCTTCTCCTTTCTGCGTCTCTCTTGACCCTCTGTATTCTTACCTTATGTACTTTATGGACTGCTTTCTTCCCTAGTTTCCTACAGCCTGAAAAGAACATTTGAAGTCTCTTCTTCCTTGATCTGTTTAATCTACAATTTTGAAGTCTTTTCTCACCTCTTGCCATATAACCTCTATCTTCTATCCTTATGTACCTAGGCACTTCTTTCTCCCTTACTTTCTTCCTTACTTTCTTACACCCTAAAAAGAGCATTTGATCTGCTACTTCTGGCCAACAGTCTGCATCTGGTCGTTACTTTGTTATAAATTGGTTTTCAATTGAAAACAAGAAAGAAAAGTACAGTCGAGCACGCCCAACCGTATAACACTCTCTGCATTTTTTTCCCGGTTAAATTATTAAAATCGGTATCAAGATATTACAATATCTAGTACTTGCATTAAAACACGTTGAAACAAAAACAATCTAATCACACATACACCTGTTTGTCTGTATACGGATACACATACGAATGACATTATATGTGTTTATACATATACATATGCATGTGTGTATTCGGCCAGCGACTGCCGGCCGCGCTGTCGCCACACAAGCAGCGAAAACGTTTCTGTCTCGCTTGCACTCATTAGTGATATTGCGTTCAATTATCAATGTTGTAACGCTTATAGTTTTCTTGTTTATAGTCCGATTTCAATGCGACTTTTTAGGATAGTTTTATATAGTTAGCCTCCATTCAAATTATACAATTACAATGCTGCACTATATGAACAAATGCCTGTAGGCGGAAGGAGTTATTTTTATGTATTGTGGGAGAAAGGGGCGTGGCAGTCCAAAATTTTAAATGCCAATGCATTTGCGCTGCCGCTAGGAACCTCCACACCAGAATTGGTGATCCTAGGTGCCATGGTTACTGAGATATTCGCCGAAAACACCGTTTTTTCCCGAGGTGTGTCTAGTTTTTTGCTCATTGTGGGCGAATGGGGCGTGGCATCGAAAAAAAAAAAGATTCTTGTATTGACTGACTAAATATGTGATCGATTGACACCAAGCTCGAACTTGTAGCTCTTACCATCTCTGAAATCTGTTTGTTCATACGGACAGACGGACAGACAGACGGACAGACGGACAGACGGACAGACGGACAGACGGACATGGCTATATCGACTCGGCTTGTGATGCTGATCAAGAATATATATACTTTATGGGGTCTGCCACGCCTCCTTCTGCCTGTTACATACTTTTGCACAAACCCAATATACTCTTGCAGAGAGTATAAAAACGCTGTGCTCGTCTCAGAGCAGCTCAACTCAGTTCGGATTGGTTTGCTTTGGATTGGGTTGGTCTGGGGCTCAGCTCAGCTGGCTGACCAGCCATGTGCATATGCCTCAATGGTTCTATGGCCAGTTCGGCACACCCACCTCCACCCCTATCCCTTAGTAGCCCTGGCGCTGTCCCGGATGAGCTGGAGCCGGTTTCTTGCTAAGAAATTTTGGTATTGACCATCATTCATCATTAAATTGTTTCGCTAACTGTTTTCAACAATATTTTTTTTACTTCTGCTTTTTTTGTGTTTTTTTTTCGTTTTGCACATTTTGTTTTTTATTTTCTGGTGTGCGCGTGCTGACATGCCGCTTCCTGTCGCCAGCCCCGCCCCGCTCCCCTGGCCCCCCTACCACGCCCCCTTTTGCTGCCTCTTGTGGCACAACAACAAAGGGCAACGCGTCAGCTTCGCTTTTTGCTACGCTGCCAAAATTTGATGAATTTCATTTTTATTCATTTTGGCCCCAACTGCCGCCCGCCACGCCCCGCACCGCCCTAAACTTTGCCTTGTATTTTATTCTATTTATTTTATTTTTCCTTACGCTTTTTTCTCTTTTTTTTCTGTTTTTTTTCTTGTTGCTTGTAACTTTGGCCCGCTTTTTGTGTCTTACAAAATTTTTCTAATCAGTCAGTGCCCCACGTCCATTCCACAATTTTTATTTATACCCACCCCCCTGCCCCACCCCCGACCCTTTTCACCCACCCACCCCCCTTTGAGCCGCGTTCTGTGGGCGCTATTTAAATATGGGCTTCTGATTACGCCCGAAACGGGAATTGAAGCAAGAATTCGACATTATAAATATTTATAATTTCTTATGTTCAGCTACAAGACATGTATTCAAATATACATAAATACAAAGAAATGCTGAGCAGCGAATCGGAGTAGAACCGTTATGGGATCCCAAACACATTGTCTGCAATTTAAGACTTCAAATTAATCATCGCTTTACTTTGATTGATTTTAAACAGCCTTAGTAAATAAATAAATGAAAATAAAATGAAAGCTAACAAAATATTTAGAATTGACAGTATATTTATATGTATTTATATTACTGTTTATCTGGTTGGGTTTATTTCCAGATTAATAAATTAATAATTTACTTTTAGTCAATTTAAATTTTTTAAAAATTATATTTTAATATAATATTAATTTTATCTATATGGCTTAAATATGTAGTTAAATACTCGCTTCTAGTAATAAATAAAAATAATAAATTATTTAAATTAGTGCATTTATTTTATTTTCAATTTATTTACACAGAAATCTGTGCTTATTGAATTTTTTATGAAAGTAGAATACTTTTCTACTTGAATGAAAGAAGTATATGTGCACTGATATTATTTAACATATTAACTTAAGTTTCAATTTTTTTATATTTAAAGTGGAGTTATACATCAACAAAATAACATTTTTTCTTCAATTTATTTAAATGAACCAAAAGTTAAAATTATATAATAAATAAAATAAATAAATAATAAAATTAAATTAACAAACTAATTTTCATATGAAACAACTATATGTGCATAATGAAGAAATTATAGTAAATAAAATTAAGAAAAAAAAAAATAAATACATATATAAATACTGTAGTGGGCCAAGCATCACACGGTCATACTCAATCAGCTGTTAGAATATATGTAGAAGTATAAGTATAAGAGTATACATAAGAGTATATGCATGATCAGACGAATGATGAGTAAGAAAAAGAAGAGGAAGCGAAAGTGATCGAGTTTAGTTTAGAGCCAATCACTAAGAAGAGAGGCTGTTAAAGGAAGAACAGCAAGAAGAGTGGTAAAGTCTGAAGCTTTTTAAATAAAAAAATTTTACTTGCGCTTAAATTAAATTAAACAATTATATATAAAAACTACAATACCTATTTAATATTAACTTTAAGCCATTAGCTTTATTTTTTTTAGCTCTATACTCCTCTTAAGTTTTAACCACAGTTTACTGCTAATTTTCTCGGGACGTTAAAATTTTTTAAAAATCTGGTAAAGTCCAACAAAAGTTAATTTATTTTATATACATATGTATTTTACTTTACTTTTAATTTACCTTTTTTTAAATACAAATAAAATATATATTTACAAGTGTTTTTTAGTGTACTGTTACTAATTAGCAGCTTTTACTGCAGTGTAGATTTCATATTTACTCGACATTGCTCAGTCTGGAATTAAAATAAAGTTGTAATTAATAATACAAATTAAAGTCGTAGCTCAATACAAATTCAAGTCAAACAAAAGCATGAAAAGCTTAACATTTTAAGGGCCAACTTAAGAAAAATGCAAATAATTAAAATTTACAGCGAATCATTTGCTTTTGAAAGGTACGCAGGGAAATTCTTGGAGCACAACACATGGTCCTAATACCTCAGTGCTGGCACTCCCTTCCACCACCCCTTCCCACTCCCTTCCCCCACCCCTGCCATTACATACTTGGCTGACAAGTGCCCGGGAAGCGTTTGATGTGCCACAAATGGCGGTAAATGTTTCAAATTAAACTTGTAGCCAAAAGTTTAAATGCAAAATGCTGACAAATGCGTTTCGATTTTCTGTGGCATAAGGCAGATTTCGATGGCATATGTGGCAAGGGCACGGGGAAGGGGAGGGGGATGGTTAAAGGAGAGACGAAGTGGTTGCGGAAGTGGGCGTACTTTTGGGGGGCTGGCGGTGGTAGATGGAACCGGGTCATGCTTCAATGTTGGAAATTAAATTAAATTTCTTTATTGGCATTTTTAATGTGCACGCAGAACGGGTATATTGACTGTGACACTTGGACAGATAATACGCACACAAACACACACACGCACACCCCTCCACACACAACAAGCAACTACAGCTGATAGGGTTGCAGGAAGGAAGGAAGTGTTGTACTTTTGAGCACTGTCCTTAAGTTTTCCATAACATTGAAAGTGATTAACGTTTTTAAAATTGCTATTAAAAAAGTAAATATCATTCTTAATTTGAGAATTAGTTTAACTAGAGTATATTGTTTTTAAGCAAGAAAATTTTTAAACATATTTTTTGTAGTATTTTTAAAAGGATCGCAGCACAATTAATACAATTTATACTGAACAAACAATCAATTTAAAAGTTAATAAATATTAAAATAAATTAAAATCATAATGTCCTTAATATTATTTCCAGTTTATTAAATCTAGACTTGATTAATATAAATAAATCTGCAATATTAAATGTATTCAATTATATTTTTAATATTTTAGGTTACTCAATTTAAACCCCAAGTGCTTAACGATCTACTCAACTGACAGTTAATTTTGAAATTATTTAATAAAAAATGATTTTAAATCAAAATTTCCATAATTTTATTTTCATTCTCTTAAAACTAGACTTTAAAGTATTGACAAAAAGCTGATGAATTTTAATAAATCTACAATATTTTATATGATCATTTATATTTAAAATATTTCATATAACCCAAGTCAAACCCCTAGTGCTTAGGAATTTACTCAACAAACAGCTAATTTGGAAATTATTATTATTATAGAATAATAAATTCCAGTCCCTTAAAAGTAGTCTTTAAAGTATAGCCAAAAAGTTGATGAATGTTAAAAAATCTACAACACTTTAGATAATTTATAATTAATATTATTCAATTTATACAAAAAATGCTTAAGGATATAATCAACCAACAGCTGATAAATATTATTAAATATAAAATAAATTGGAATCATAATTCCATCAATATTATTTCCAGTCTCTTAAAACTAGACTTTAAAATATCAGCAAAAAGGTGATGAATAATAAATCTACAACATTTTATTATTAATTATAATAATTTAAATTTTTAATACTTTATAATATACTATATAACTCAATTTAAACACCAAGTGCTTAAGGATTTTAAATTACAAATTTCAAACGATTCTTAATATTAAAAATAGGTCAATATTTTAAGACTTTCTTTTTAATCATTTAATCAACACACAGTTTTACCCAAATAATCAAAATTTAAGCTATGAAAATAAAATTTATTTAATGTTTTGTCTGAGTTTTTGTTCCGAAACATTAAAGACTTTTGAGGGTGTTTGCACGTCGTTCAGTTCGATTTGAAGTGAATTTCTTATTGTATGCAGGGCATATGCAAAGCTCAGGTCGTTGTGGGGGTGATTGCAAAGGGGAGGTAAGAAAATAGGGGAGAGGGGTGGGGTGGGGTGGGGGGTATGTGATGTGGGGGATGGACTGCCAAACCAATCAGCAGCAATAAATGATAAGCTTCGGCAACAATGCCAAAGGCAGAGAAACTGTCACACACAAAGGAAACGAATGGAATGGAATGGACCAGGCCAGAGGGGTGTACATGTGTGTGTGTGATGGGTGTGTGTGTGGGTGTGTGCGGGTGTGTTGTCCGGCAATAGGCGCTGTCTACTTTGCAACAGATTTGCCACTAACGAAGCACACGATTTCCAATAATGTACAAAATGCGTTTCCATTTTTTTTCCCTTCTGCTTTTCTGCTTTTTATGTTACTATAAGCAGCAACAGATACGAGATACAGATACATGCCCAGCGTCAGATACAGATACAATCGAGCGGTGTGTGTGTGTGATTGTCATAAAACGTGCGTAGAGCGTGGGGCGGGGAGAGGGGAGGCGGGGATGTAACATGTTAGCTGGACTTTGTATAATGAGTTCCCTTGTGGCCAAGTCCATGTCGCCTCTTTTTCGAGACTCTGTAGTTAACTAGCACACAGAGTAAGCTGGGTATTTCGTACAGACAGTGGTAGTTAAGTCCAATCTATCAGCAGCACTGTGTACAGGGTCTATAGCTGTCGGAACTTTTTGCAGCAGCCACGACTACTAAACTTTTATGGGGTCTGCTAGGCGTCAAGGTGAAAGCCACTTAAGGACACAGGGGGAGGGGTTAAAGAGGGCAGGAGGGGGGCTTGGTGAGAGGGGCCTGTGGGGAGGGGCTGCTTGTATAACCAGTTATCATGTGACTGTAATAAAGTGACAGCTACAACAACCGAGGAAAACAACCCAAAGGACACGACGACAACAACTCGACCGCAAAACTTTTGCTAAGGCCAGAGAAACCGCACGCGGCTATCAAAATCTGTATGAATTGCGGTGTAGTGCGGTGAGTTGCGGTGCTGTGGTGCTGTAGTGCTGGTGCTGCTGTGCTGCGGTGGTGTTCGCTTAAAGTCGCCACTTAAAAGCCCATTAAAGTGGCAAAAAAGGAGTAACGAGAAATGCATTTAATGAGTAACAAATGGCGAACAAGCGAAGACAACTTGACAAGAGCCACAGCCACGCCTCTCCCCCCTCTAAAACCCCCAGTTTACTCCAGGGTTGAGGCAGCGAGGCTAAGGCTGACCACATAAATTATTAATTGCAAAATAATTGCGAAATTGTGTTTGGCCAAGTTAATTTATGCAATGAAACTTCACCGCAGTCGTGGCCAGCACCGCTGAATGCTGTCGAGACGACCCTTGCCCAAGCCCTGACCGTAGCGTTCAGATAACCCTCAGTTAGGAGAGAGAGAAGAGAGAGCACTCTTCACTACGCTGTTCTAGTCCGAGTTTACTTTAAAGTCCATTTCGTTTTCTTCCTTTTCTGTTGCCTACTTTTCAGCGTCGCTTCTCGACTTTTGGCCTAATGAGTCCAAGTCCGAGTTTTGTACATGCCCAGCTGCTGCCGCCCTGCAAGTACCACAAAACAGGCAATTAGTTAAGCAGTAAAGCGGCTAACAAAGTTACCAAGTATCCCATATTGGGTTCAATTCCAACTTATTTAGCCGCAACAAGAATTAGGCGATTCTGGGAACGCCCTTCATTATTAAAAAACACAAACTCAATTCTCTTAAAGCACAAAGTTGTTTTAATTTAAAGTAATTTCTGTGAGTTCGGAATTATGCTCAGAATTAATAGGTTAGCAATTCCCTGTCAACGAAGGTTTATGACTCCATTTGGATATGCACTCGAAAGCTGTTCACCAGCCTTAAGACTATATAAATAGGACCTTGACTTAAGAAATTAAGCAAACATTTTTTCATAAAACTTACCTGTGATAGTTGTATCCTAAAATCTTTACATCCCCAAAACTACTTAGGTATGTAACCTATTGTAAATATTTTCCATAGCCTTAAATAAATAAAATTTAAATAAAATTATTGTTTAATTTCTGACTAGATTAAGTCGCCTATTAGGTAGCAGAACACTAGCCAAATTTCCATAATTAAATAATATAAAAAGGACTCGAGTGTTGATTCTGAATGATTCAAGAATGTAAGTACAGTGGAAGCCGGTTATAACGACTCCGCTTAAAGCGTCCGTCGGTCATTGCGACGAAAATTCGATAACTTGTTTTGTTCTCATACAAACTTTTCTTTCTTTGCTCGTTTCGGTTAAAGCATCTACCGGTTATAACGACGTAAAATCGTCTGTCCCTTAAGTGTCGTTATAACCGGATTCCACTGTATATACTATTGTAGGCTGTACCATCCTTCCTCTCAAAGAGAAGCTAATTGTCGCTCCGATAGATTATTCCATCATCGGAACTGTTTGCTCGTTCTATTTAAAAAGTTTCCCAATTCTATATACCGATAGTTACAAGCTCAATGCTTATCAATAATTTATAAAATACAATTATAAACTTATTAATTTGTTTGTTTGTTAGGAATATGAGTACCTACTAGTATATTAGCACACTTTTTAACCATCTTTTCGCTTTCTTCCTCCCCTTTTCCCTCTATCCATCCCGCTCTCTCAATCCCTTTTTCTTGATCACTCTTCCCCTGCGATCTCTCTTTATATCTGCCTCCCACAAACTTATTAGAAAATCTGTACCACTCTCAACCTCTCTTTCTTCCCTTCTGTCTTCTTTTTCATACCTTCACCTCACCCCTTTTCTATGCTTCCTCTACTATTTGCTAATTTCTTAGCTTGAATACTGCTCGACTGCATATGATTAATTTTGAATCTTTCATTTACCTCCAAAACTTTACAGCTAGTTTTCTCTTCTCAGGCGATTTGGAAACTTTATGCAGCTGGTATAGCAAACCCCCCTGCTCTTCCCACTCTATCTTCCCCTTTCTCTCTCTCTCTCTCTCTCTCTCTCTTGCTTCTTTTCAATCTCATCAGTTTGCTTTGCTGCAACTTCAATGTCTGTAGAGTCAAGAATCTATAGTTGTACTCGTACTTATTGCTCTTTAGGTTGCCCAAGTTGTGTTTGTTGTTGTTCAAGCTGCTTTCTGGCCGTTTTCGGCTTTGCGCCAGCTATAAAATCAAAGCCGAATTTTATTCGTATTTTTAGACCCTGTACTGGTAAAAAGTAGACGAAACTGTTGGGTTTGGTATGATAAAAGAAATTTACAGATGGAAGCCTGACTGGCCCCATAAAGTATATGTTCTTGATTATCAACAGTATATGTGTCCAAATAGAGGATTTTAAGGAGGTTTTAGAGGTTTAAAAAAAATTGTTAGTGCCTTAGATTTTTGCCTATAACTTTATAGAATCCTTTTCAAGCCATCATAACTTCATCGCTACTGGAAAACTGTTACAAATACTTAAATTTTTTATTACTTAGTAGTGTACAGGGTCTTTCAGAGCTCAGTTGCTCAACTGCAGCTGGGCCAACTAGTTTTTTGTATTTTTGGGATATTTCAAATATTTTTCGTTTAAAATTCTTTACAGAGAATAGATTGAAGGAGCAAGGGGGAGTTTGGGCAGAGGGGGAAACGTGGCAACAACAATGAGATGGATGCGCTTTCTTGTTGTCTGGCTTATAACAACATTATTGTTGGCCTTTTGGGTAATATTATTGGTTGGTCGTTATGCCAGTTGTTGTTGTTGTTGTTGTTGCTGTCGCTTGTTGCTTGTTGCCCGTAATAGGCTTAAAGTTTTCCAGCAGTTTCATATTTCTTGGCCAGGCCAAGACGGTGGAGAGTAGGAAGGGAGGGCAGTGGGGGGGCGTGTACTTTGAAAATGCACACAGCATGTGTTTTGATAACTCCATCTTAGAACTCAGCAGGCTGCATGTGGCCACAATGTAATTGTCGATATGTATTGAAGAATGTATCTATGCGATACATGCGTGCATACGCACACGCGTATCTTTGTATCTTTGTATCTTTGCATCAATTATGTGCAGTCTTTGTGTCAGGCAACCATAGAAATCTATTATCCTTTAATTTAGCCCCCGAAATAATGAAGCATGCAAAAGTCTTTTGTGTGCAGCATCTTCTTCTTCTGCTGCTTCTTCTGCCTCCTCTTACCTCTTGTTGCTGCCACATGCAACACATGCAGCACATGCAGCGTATAAATCCAATCAACGCCAATTCTGCCAGCCAAATTGCCAGTACTTCGGCAAATGTGCAATTTATTTATTGCAGTTGTTTTTGCTCCCATTTTGTACTTGTTATACCCGTTACTCGTAGAGTAAAAGGGTATACTGTAATCGTTGGAATGTATGTAACAGGGAGAAGGAGGCGTGGCAGACCCCATAAAGTACATATATTCTTTATCAGCATCAACAGCCGAGTCGATATAGGCATGTCCGTCTGTCCGTCCGTCCGTCCGTCCGTCTGTCCGTCTGTATGAACAAAAGGATCTCAGAGACTATAAGAGCTAGAAAGATGAAAGAGGTCGCAAATGAAAGGTACAATACCCAAACAGTACATGTTTGTTTTTGTTTTTTGACACGCCCACTTTAGGGCGTTGTATATTCATATAAAGGTAAATGCACAGGTAAAACTAGAATGTTTTAGTATAGAAAACTTTTTTGTTAGCTTTGCTATCTGAACCAAACTCACACGGGTAGTACATGTCTAGGAAGTAGATATACTGATATACTGATGCAAATCGAACCACTGTATCGTATAGCTCCCATAGGAACGATCGGTCGAAAATGTGCTCTAAACATGAATTTGTATGAAAATTACCTGTTTGCCAAGCTATCTTATCGATCACCATTGTTAATAACATATTGAAACTGAGTAACGGGTATCCTAAGGTCGAGGGGCGACTATAGCATTCTTTCTTGTTTTTGTTGATTTGTTGCCAATGCCATTGCGATTGTGGCTAAATTGAATTTTCATTTGCATTGCGATTTTTGGGCAATTCATTAACACTTTTGCGTCTTATACCAAATTGGCGCTGCAGGCAGCAGCCTTCGCTCTTGCCAAATGCCGAAATGCAAATTTTATGCCTCAAAAAATGACAAAGACCAAAGGAAACAACAAAAACAACAGCAAAGTCAACGACGACAACTGAAACTTTTAGAAAGTCAAAGCCATTAAAAGGAGACAGTAGGAGACAGCAGGGAGAGAGGGAGAGAGCGAGTTGCCTTTGGGAGAACATGTGCTACTGAATTAGTTACTAATAGCAAGTTAAGTAAGACTGGGAGACTAAGGAAACCCAAAAGAAAACCCAAAAGCTAAAAAGTCAAATTTGATTAAGACAAGTCAGCTAAGAAACTGTTTAGTTGGCCAAAAGCGTTAATTGACTTTATAATTACAGCTAGGTAAATAAAAGCTTTAAGTTAATTAGAATAATGTTGTTAGATCAATCAATTAAATGTCACTATAAAATTTTTTTAAACTGATGATATGATGAACAAAAAAATCGAATTAAGTAACAGAATTGAGTCTAATTATTGGCGTAAATGTTAACAAACTATTTAGAGTTAACATTAGTTACAGATTCTTGACTCTAGTTTTACCAAATATTATTTAAAATTAAGGAAGAATTTAAAATACAAATACAAATTGGACTTAAATTTAAGTTAATTTGTAAATTCTTTAACTTCAAATTCAGATAAAACTTAGTGAAAATAAATTGTTTAGTTTATTTCCAAGATTCAAGATTAGTTTGATCCATTCTGCTGAACAACAACAATAACAACTGAAACAATTTGAGTTCATCACTTACAAAAGAAATCAGAAGGAATTGAATCTTATACAATATTGGATCAACCCAAACCGTATCATAAATTTATTATAAGTTTCCACTGAAAGCAGATTTCAACCTAGAAATCTTCAAATTATTTATAAGCTATTTTTAACTGACCAGTACAAATTCTTACAAATTACTTAATATAATAAAATGAATTTTTTTAAAATAATTTTAGCTTATATGCTCAAGTTATGAAGTCAGTTATTTTAGTCAGTATTCTACTTGGTTTTCAAACACATATAATGATTTTTGTCCGTTTGGAAAATATAAGATTAATATAACATTTATGCTAAATTGGGAAACTTCCTACGAAACTGTTTTTGGACCCCATACTCTAAAAAAGAGTAGAGGGTTTGATTAAGTTTGTCAGGAGCGAAATGTGCGCAACAGGCAGAAGGAGGCGTGGCCGACCCCATAAAGTAACAAGTATATATAGCCTTTTACACCCATAGGACAAATCGGTTGAAAAAATAGAACATTTATATAAAGACTTGTAGTTTTAGTTGAGCTATCGCAACCAAACTCACATACTATATGTATATCATAGTTATAACTTTCCTCACCAAGTATAATCCAAATGAGACAACTATAGCCTACTGCTCCCAAAGGACAACTCTGTCGAAAATTTCATATTTGTATGGAAAAATTCGCACTAGAAGCAGTACGGGGTCTTTTGCGGTCGCCTGCCTCTACTTTAGCCTATTTACTCGTTTTTTAGTAACTTTGAGTGTATCTGTGTGTGTGCTTGGTAGTGTTCGTAAACTGTTAATTGATACGTTATTCGCAAACATCGAGGGAAGATTGTTCTCACCGTTACGCCTACACGCGACTCAGAGCTCAGTACTCAGTTCAGAGTACTCGGTACTCGGTACATTTAGTATTTAGTACTTGGTGCCCAGTGCAACAGTTGCTCTTTATGGGATTCAGCTGGCGATTTGTCCATGATTTATGCATATGCAACAGAGTTGGCCCACAAGGGGGTGGCCAACAGGTAGCAGGTAACGGGTTAGCGGTCGAAAGGGTAGACTTCGGGGGCCGTAAGGTGCTCCAAATTGGCCACGTAGCGTTTTAGATGCAACTCTGGACATGGCAAACGGGACAAGGGACACGAGACTTGCAAGTCGGGACTCTGAACTCATGACTGGTGGCGCCACCGTTGTGTGTGCGGCGAGTTTAGCAACTACACTGCAGGCCATAAACCGAGCGCGCATTTCTGATGCAGAGCACGAGGTCTGCACCTGCCACGCCCACTTGCCACGACCCTCATAGCCCCCAGAGCTAACAGCTGATTAAAATGCGTTTCAGGCAAACGGCGCTGCTGCTGCTGTCGCTGCCGGCGTCGCCGTCGACGTCGACGCCGCAGCATTTGCATTTATATTGTTTTGACCAATTTCTGCCTTGGCTTTATTATCATTTCTTCCTCTTCTGCTTCCTGCTGCTTGTATATCTTTTTTCTTACAACTTCTTTCTCTAGTTCTGCAGCTTTCGTCGCGTTTTATTATTTAGCATTATTATTGCAGTCACAGGACAAGAAGAGGCAGAAGTTGCAAGATCAAGTCCTACGGCGCCTTAACAATTCGACTTTGCTGCACTTTCCCCTTTCCTCCTTTCCCCCCATTTCCACGCCTAACTGTTTAGCATATGGCAAAAGTTAGAAATGCATTTATTCCACTGCGAGTCCTGTCAAGGGGTCAAAAGGAGTGCCAGGAGTCCAAGCAGTCCAAGGAGTCCAAGGAGTCCACGCAGTCCTAACAGCCCACAGTCGTCCGAGGGCGACTGCAGACACTGACCTCATAATGGACCACAGACAATGGCATTAAGTCAGCTAAATAAAAGAGCACAAAAGTCAAGAAATTCCTTGCCAAATACCAAAAATTCCAAAAGCATTAAGATTTTTAAATCATTTCCGTAAAGTGAAAACAATGGAAAACAATTATTAAATATTCCAAGTTTTTCATTTCCCATTTTCCATTTCCATTTTCTCTTTTCTTATTTTTTCATATTTACAATCCCAAGTGAGAAAATCTTTGCAAAGCTTGTAAAATATGTTGCAGTAAAAAGTGCTCGAGTTGTTGTTACAGACAAATGCATTAATGTTGACCGGGTACTCTAAAATGTTAAGGGGTGTTTAAGGTTTGTCAGTTACAATTATGTGTAAAAAGCAGATAGAAGCATAGCAGATGAAAATGTCTTATAAATTGTATAGACAGAGCTGTTTTCTTAGACAAATGGTTTATTTTAGACCACGTACTCAAAGAAAGTAGAGGGGTGTATAAGGTTTGATTTTCACAAACAAGGAGTACGAAGGAAATGATTAAGTAGGTGTATAAATGTGTAGATTCTATATAGATGTAGATGTCTATATTTATTTTAGGTACACAATATATTTAAATTTATTTATTAAATGAATTTATTTGCTTCAGATAGCTCTCATAGATTCCAAGTTATAAAGTTTTAAAAATGTGGAAACTGGATATCTAATTTTGAGGTTTCAGCTCCCAAAGCCTCTTAGATTCCGCTTGAGCTAACGCCACCAAATTTTGCATAAAGTTAATATAATTTAATTTTTCTTGTTTTCGTAAATGAATTAAAAATTTTTGAAACTATGAAAACGGAAAATGGAATTTACCTTAAAGCTTTCGTGGAAACCTGTCCTTATAGTGAATGGTGAGCATTAGATCATGTTGATTTTATTACAATATATATGGGAGGTAGTGTGATACCAGATAAATAAACATTATACATATAGTATAATTATCCATTTTTTTTATATACAATGCTTAAAAATGCGTACAGGGTCCTTAGCTGTTGACTAGCTACAGTGCCCTATTTAACACTATTTTTTTAAGCCAGCTCGAAGCTCTTAATAATAAAAATTAATATAAAACTTGACAAAATATCGCATTAATTAAATTATTATTTTTATGCATGGTAAGTAGTGCATATACAAATTACTGAATATTTTGGAATGCATTTTATGCCGATGACCTACAAAATATTATTCCAAACTTATGAGTAAAAAAAGTAAAAAAAAAACACAAGTGAGGCAAAAATCTGTGCAATTTTTTGTCCATTAAGTTTACCGAATTTTATTTTCAGCAATTTCAACAGTGAATTAAAATTCCTGCAATATCAATAAATGGCAAACAAACTAAACGAATCAATTGGCTAAAAATAAAAACATTTTAAGCCTTTTTCATAACTCGACTGAGTTGACATGCAAATTGACTTGTGTGCCAACTTGTGTAACTGCAGCACAAACGGATCAATTGACAGTAGTTTGTCAGCATTTGTGTACAACAATTAGCAATTTTTCCACAACAGATGCCACAATAAATTAAGTGTTATTACTACTATAGGCATTGGTGATTACACTGAAAAAGAGCAAGCTAACTATAATAAATTAATATAAATATAATATAATAATATAAATTAATAAAATAAATGAATTTATTTTTAATTTACAGAACAACTCTGGTAAGGAAAAAATAAGGCAATGTTTATTCTTATTTAAAAAGCTAAAAAAAATCAATAAATATAATAAATATTAATAGATAATATATATATTTAATAAATATAATAAATAAATATAAATAATAAATATAATTAATAAATAAATTATTTATTTTACATTTCGTTTCATGGACTTAAAAAGTACAAGACTTTTTTAGCTTCAATAAAAAAAAACTTTTTTTAATGGAGTTTTTTCGAAAATAGAAATTGTTTGTTAAGAATAATAAGTTTGGATTAATACAAAAAAAACTTATTCATCTAAAATAAAAAAGGAAATAAATTTTAAAGATTTGTGGCCTTAAAAAGTTGGGAAAGGTTCGGCTTCTGCTTAAACTGCTGCCTAACAATTTATAAAATTATATATGTACATTTTTTAATTAGACTAATAAATCTATTTAAAGTTTCATTCTTCTGAAATTAAAAGCTTCTGTTAGAATCACATAGATTAAATAATATTATAAGTACAAAATTATTTAAAATTTAAGAGTCTTTAAAAGCGTGGTCTTTAAAATATTTGGCTGGTATTTAAATGTAAACTACAAAATTTAATCAAACCGTTGTAGTTTATGTACATTAATTATTTATTTAGTTCTAATTAATTCAGCAGTGTAGTTCAGTTATTAATTGTCTTTTTCTTTCACTATTCACAATGTAGTTTTTATTCTAATACAAACTTTTTATATCTTTTTACGACTTTTCTTTCTCAACTTCATTTTAAAGCTTCTGAACTGCCGCGTTTCCATTCTCCTCTTCGTCTTCCTCATTATGCGTATACTCTTATACTTATGCTTATACTTATACTTATATTGTGATGCCTGGCCTACTACACCGTTGTTATGTTTTTTTCAAGAATTATGGCCCTTAATATATTTTCAATTTTAATATTTTGATATTATTTCAATTTTCGTTTTATTTGGGGCCATAATCTTAAATGCAGCACAAAATTTCTTTCAGTGTACCGTTATTTTTAGGGCTCTGTGTGTGTGTGTTAGAGGCTATCTGAAATATCTGGGCTAACTGGGATACTCAGCGGGAATATCTGGTCCATTGATTGATTGGTGAGTGCAAAGCGTTACAAATTGCCGGCTTAAGTATCTGTTGTTCATGGCATAGACCTGTCCCTGTGCCCGTACCTCCCGTCCCCCCCCCACTCCCCCTGCCTAACACTTTTTGTCTCTCTCTGGAAATGGCCAAAAAGTGTCCTATGCATACATCTACATATCTAAATATGTGTGTGCTTGTGTGTGCTGGTGTGTGTGCCTGTGTGTGTCTGTGTGTGTTCTGGCATTTTGTCATTGTCGACTGCGGTCCGGGCAAAAATTGTTTGCGATTTTTATCATTTTAAATGGCGGCCGCAGAGCAACAAAAAAATGACACAAAAAATGAGAGAAAAAAACGGGAAAATATAAAAAAGGAGCGGGGGCGGTGAAGGGGTGTGGCAGAGGGTGTGGTGGGGGTGTAAAGTGAGGCGACATTAAGTGTTCTGCCTGCTTTTCCGTTCTATTTTTCTCTGCTGGCTTTTCGTGCTTTTCCGGTGCTCCTGTTGTTGTTGTTGTTGTGATCTTAAGCGCGGATTTGCATTATAATTTATTATGCGAGAATTCCATGCATCCAAGCATTTCATTCCACTTTTCCTATGGCTAATTTCGATGCGACGAGACACTGGCGATAAAAAGGGAAAACATTTCTTTAAATGAGTTTTCTGTTTTCCTATTTGCGGCCAAGAAAGCAGAGGGAGAGCGAGAGAGGGGGAGTTGGAGAAACTCCTGCAGATTGAGCTGGAGATAGAGATTTGTGGAGAACCAGACAGTTTCTCAAGTAAAAAGGCGTCGAAAATCCTTTGCTAATCTTAACGTAAGCAAAATTTATAAATTATTTATCCAGGTAGGAGCAGCAGCAGCTTCCACCAGGTGAGTAGTGGGGAAAACTGCGTCTTTTCTGCTTTGGTCACGTTCTGGGATTAAAGCACAACGCCGAGCACAAAGCAACTGAAACAATGGGAACAATGAGCTTAAATTGTCTCGTATTTTTATTACTCCCCAAACTCGGAAAAGTCTTCATCCCCCACCCCCCATGGCTAACATCTGTGAAAGGGTGTTACAGCTTATTACACAAGAATGTTCATCAAACGGGAGGAACAACAGCAGCAACTACAAAGGGAAGGCGACGATTCCCTCGACGAGTGCTCGGAAAAACGTATGAAACCAATAAACTTGCATTTTCCGCCAAAATTGTGGAAAATGTCAAAAGAAAAGCCGCTTCCAAATTACCTTCGTTTCACTTCGAAAGGGTATGGGAAGGGGATGGGGAAGGGGCAAGGAAAAGCGATCGGTTTGAATGGAGGCCAAATCCATTGGATGTAAGAAAAGTTACACAATTATTGTGTTTTTAAAGCAAACATTTTCTTAGCAGCGCACTGACTGCTAGATACCCTGTAAAACACGCTCTATTTAAAATGAATCTGGGATTCGTATTGTTGTCAGTGCCTAACAGTGTCAATAGTAAGTGAGTACTGGGTATTCTAAAGCTGAGTAAGTTAGCATAGATTTAGTCTACTATTATTATATAAATATCAGTTTTTACAGGGTATCTACCATGATTTCAGCTGTCATAAGAGGTAAATTTATAAAGAATCAAAGCAGTTTGTAGATGTTTTCCAATAAAAAAACCCTAAAAGTTCAGTCAAGTACATGCATTTAATTCAAAATACTATTTAGTATGACTATAGATACCCTGTAAATAAAAAAGCTGCATGTACCCTTATATATTTATTTGTAAAAGACTGAACTATCAACAAAATAATTCAAACAAACACATACATATATACACATACATATATGTCAAAGAGAATGACAATGGATACGACTTCAGATACCCTGTAATAAAAATAAGTGTCTTATATCTTTGTGTATTTATAAAGAAACCCAAAAAGTAACAAAGCAAAGCAATTAAAATCAAATATAATTATGGATAGTACTATAGCTACCCTGTAATTTTATTAACTCGCATATTAAGCATCGAACTAATGCATTAATACATTAATATTAATAATGATCAAAATGAGTTTAATGTGAATTACTATTGCAGGTTAAGTGCTATTTCCCTTCGAATAAATACAACTCACTCTAGTATTTGTACGAAGGTAAATATCACATACCCTGTAGTTAATCACATTAAGCTCATTTAAAGCATTAAGTAATTAATATTATTATATTATATTTATATTACATTACACAATTTAATGTGCAGTTTATGAATAATCCGCAATGCGCACTTGGAGCTGTGTAGTCACCTTCGAAACCCAATCAATTGATTAGGAGTTAAATTTCCATTTGCCATATCTTATTCTGAAATCGTGTCCCAACATTGTCCACTCATGTTTGTACCCTCCTTCCCAGTGGGCGTCGCTGTGGTTGGGAGTGGAGGGGGACGGGAGGCGACTGGTCACCTGTGCACCCAGGGAAACTCGAGAAAACTGCGGTTGATTTGCTTTACGAGCTGGCAACCGAAAATTGTTTAATTATTTAGTAACTTGATACTTAAAAGCTTAACAAGCAGCGCTGCCAATGGCTATGCTAACGTTAATGTTAATGACAATGAACGGGAAGGGAGTGGGGGCCAGTAACAGGCGGAGAAATTGGCGAATAGAGCAGAGCGGAGGAAGGGGAGCAAGGGGCTAAGGCGGGAGAAAGGCAGTCGCATAATTTGGGCAAAAATGTTTATGCCGTCATTAAATCAGAGTCCAGTTCACAGAGGAGCTCGGAGGCTACACTGAAAGAAATAATAATAATAATAATAATAATAATAATAATAATGATAATAAAAAAAATAATAATAATAAAAATAATCATAATAATAATAATAATAATAATAATAATAATAATAATAATAATAATAATAATAATAATAATAATAATAATAATAATAATAATAATAATAATAATAATAATAATAATAACAATAATAATAATAATAATAATAATAATAATAATAATAATAATAATAATAATAATAATAACAATGATAATAATGATAATAATAATAATAATAATAATAATAATAATAATAATAATAATAATAATAACAATAATAATAATGATAATAATAATAATAATAATAATAATAATAATAATAATAATAATAATAATAATAATAATAATAATAATAATAATAATAATAACAATGATAATAATGATAATAATAATAATAATAATAATAATAATAATAATAATAATAATAATAATAATAATAACAATAATAATAATAATAATTATAATAATAAACCATATAACATGATGAGTATTTAAAAAACTTCTAGTTATTAGCCCAAAAATATTTTTGATAAGTGTGGCGCTAGGTCTTTTGGCCTTTCTATCCCTATTCCTGTGTCTCCCACGCTCCCCACACCCCCTTACCTGCCTCCCCAACTCTCCCCACTCCCGCCCAACCGGTCTGTATGTATCGTAAAGTGTCAATAAATGTGGTGGCTTGGTTGCAGGACTTGATGCCACTATCGCAGCTTAAAGGCCTAGCACCGCACCGCACAGCCCGCAACCCACAGCCCACGACCCACTCCCCACAATTCCCATTTCCGCCCTACGTCCCCTCCCCACACTCCGCCTCGCCACTGCCACGCCCTTTAACCGAGCAGCACTCAGTGTAACTGGTGCCTGCTTGCCGCCAGCTGTGTCCTTTCCTAGACAAACAATAAAATATTCAAAGTTTATAATGTAAATTAACCCAAGTTGGCTGGCTCGGCCTTTGGGCCACGTTAGCTGCTGCTGCTAACCAGCACTGTCCTGCAGTCCTAGCCAACTTGCTGAGTTGCAAGTTGCCCATGAATATACAATACTCATAGACGGTCGACACACACACACACACAGGGACACTTTTGGAGGTGGTTGTGTGGCAAGTGGCAAATCTAAATCTGAATCTGAATCTGAGACTGAGTCTGTGTGGCAAACATAAATTCTCATATTGCTGGCCCTTTTGGTCAGTTAGATACTGAGGGGGAGAGGGGAAGGGAAGCAGGAAGAAGGGGTTGAAATAGGGTAGGAATAAGTGGGCGGTAGAGTGAGAGAGGGGGAGGGAGAAAAGGAAACTGGGCGACCTAAAGGATTTGGGACTAATCAAATTTTATTGGTTCATTCGCGGACAAGTGGGCGTGACCCATGCCCCTGACCGCAACAAAATCCCCAACCCCCAAAACTATATAACCGCTTCAATGTGTGTGTGTGTGTGCTTGGGTGTGCGTGTGTGTGTGTTTTGTAAGCCGACACGAGACGAACGATTGAACTTTGACCAGGTGCAGTTTGCAGGACTCTGGACTCTGGACACTCCAACTAACTGTTAATGATGCTGCCGGCCATTTGGGTGGCTCCTGTGCACCACACCCACTAAGGCGGTTTCTGGCTTGTTTTAGTTGCCGCTTATTCATCAGCAGCCCCAAAACTAGCCAACAATGATGAATGATTAGCAAACAGCCGCAGACCAAAGCGGATGAAGCCCCCAAAAACTATGAGTGAAAGGGATGGCAAACAGTGGACAAAAAGAGAGAGAATGAGTTGACAAGAGGAGACAGAGATGACAGCAGGAAGTGTTGCACTACTCGACAATTTTTATACCCAGTGCGGAATCGACACAAAAGTGATATCATTCGGTGGGAAAGTTGGGCACTGCAGCAAGCACAGCACAGAAGTACAGTCGTGGCTAAATTAATAGTGACAACTGAATCACATTGATGTAAACTCAACTTAGGGCACTTAAAAACAAGCTTAGCTTTAAGCTTAGCTTCAAGCTTGGCTTAAATTCGAGCTAAATGTGGTGTCAACGCTAGTTGACTCAGCGTCACTCAAGGTCAATTTTCTTCCAGAAACTGATACTTAAGTGACTCACTAAATTTGCAAAAGTTTTTAAAATTGACACTCTAATTGACCTAGTTGACACACGAATTGACATGGTCAATTTCCATATTGGAAAGTTTTAAATGGCTTTTATACTTAATTTTATCCCTCAAAAGGTTACTCCAAAGGCTTCTCACTGCTGAGCACATTTCACTGCAGTTTAGTCACCATCGTTGACCCAGTTGACACCTATTTTGACTACCAAGTCTTTTATTTCTGCCGCTCTGCTAGGCACAGCGCTGTCGAGCATACCTCGTTGTGGCTTCGTCACTAGCGTGGCTGGCTGCCGTGCTGTGTTGCGTCCCCGGAACGTCATCTTTCATTAGATTAACGATTGTGCCGACCACTGGAAACTGGCCATGGAAAATTTCTGGGCACGAAAGCTGCCCAAAATCAAATCTTCAACAATCTGTTCTGCCGAAATGCCTCCGCACACACGCACACAGTCACACACACACACACACACGCATGACAGATGCCCTTACATCCTCTCTGTGATTTGCCAGCTCTGTAACACGCTTTAGGTCTGTGTCTGTGTTTGTGTTTGTATTTGTGTCTATGTCAGTTAGCACAAAGGACAAAAAAAAGTAGGTGCAGTATACTCACGACTATGAAATACCTGTACCGAAACTATTAGCTCTTAGTGTAAATAACTAAGACGATAAATGATCAGAAGTAGAAAAGATAGTTATAAATTTATCACTGGTGTGGCTATTGAAGAGGCGTGGCTGATTTCTAAGTATACAAACCAGAGCACAGCTAAGCCAAGTTGCTAGTTGTTATAGCTTAGAAGTAACCGAACTTCGTATTTAAAATAAAACATCAAATTACTTTTGATTCGAAATAAAATAGATTAAACTGGGATAGCTTTAATACCAAAAGGCTTTTAACTGTAGGTTAAGAATTTATATACAGTTTGTAGGCTCAGCCACGCCTACTTCCACACCGGACTACCCCTTCTTAGGACTACCTAACGGGTGTGAAAAAGAAAGAGTGTCAAATGCGTATGTGAAGCTCACAGCCTTAATGCTCTGCCACAGAGCGAACGGTCACCCACAGCCTCTTGGACAGTGGGACAATTTGAGCGATGGACATTTGGCACAGTGGAAACAGACGTAGGGGGGAGTGCGTAGAGTGGTGAGTAGGTTGGGAGGCTTATGACCGGCCAACGACCAAACGAGTGTCAACTTGATCCTGACAAAGTATTTGTGGCTTGCCAGTCATTTTTAGTGCGTCCACAGATTTTTAGTCAGACTCGACTCAACACGCCCACTTCGATAGCATTAGGGAGCAGTGAGGTCGGGAGGGGGTCGGGTAGGGACTCAGTTAAGGGGCCTTTTATTTTTTACGGGCATACTTCAAAAAGTTGCGGTGCCCCTAGAGAAAGCTCACGAATGATAATAAATATGATAATAGAATTTGTTTTTGACTTGATGGCATTTGACGCAAAACGTTTTGTAGCTCATTTTATGTAAATTGTTAAAACATTTCAGATAGCTATGTATTAAGTATATATATATGCAGTTTGTAATCGGCTATTATTTTGTGATTCTTTCTTGGCAACTGAACGCTTTAAAAATATACAAAAACTTAACCCTCTACTACCCCAGCTCTTTTTTGAAAACAAAAATTTATTTTTGCATTGTTAATGGCTTAAAAAAAATGTTTGTTCTGGAAAAATGTTTGAATCGTACAGATTCAGAATCTATAGGGTCAAACGTTGACCCCGCCTGCAACTTTGACCTCAAATAAAAAGCTTAAGAACACTCTTTCTTCGGAGTTGGATCCATTTTTTAGAAGTTTTCCAATGCAGCAATACACATACAATTTGTTTTTCAGCTACAACAATTAAGTCGATTTTTTTTTTATTTTTAAATTTTGTTACTTTGCAACTAGTTAAAAAAAAAAAAATTATTTTCTGTTATTTTCACAAAATTTGACATTCTAATGGTTCTAACAGCCGAGTTTCATGCAATTGTGAGCTGCAAAATGTACCAAATGAAAGTTTGCGATTTTCTTAAATAGGTAAAACAAAAAAATTGAACTATATCGTTTGAAAAAACATAATGAGACATCAGATAAGATTGCCCGTCTGCAGGCGGTCTTGAGAAGTAGAGGGTTAAGCTTAAAATTGTTTTAAATAACTGTTTTGTTTCATAACCTAATTTTGTGGCACATAATTTCATAAAGAATTTCCATACCAAAAATCTTTTTTCCCAAAATAAAACTTCCACTTTTGATCACTTTTAGTAATTAAATATACTTTTATTTATGCACTATTCGTATTTACAACATTTAGTCATAACTTTTAGGAACTTAGTTTTATAAAAAAAAATTATTTGTTTAAAAAAAAAACATTTTAAAATAATTATAACTTAAGTCGATGACGGCGACTGAAACTTGTGTTGTTCGTCTCGGCAACTGAACGATAATGACGATGAAGATGATGATTTGATGCTGGCTTCATGCTTGTTAACCACTCGAACAAGCAGGAATAGCAATTGGTAATACACAACTGGAATTGTCAATTGGAACTAGTTGATTTTGTAGCCATGACAAATGTACAAACTAGTTGCACAAGTCTTCCACTTTAGTCCTTGATATCAAAGCACTTGGCCTTGGGCATGGCCACCGCCAGGGATCGATCCACATAGGCGAAATTGTCAACGACACTCACGGCCAGGGCTCCACCCATCACAGCCAGGGCACCGCTAATTGCAATCTTGCTCCACATGTTAAAAGAGTATTTAAATTTGTTGTTTGGATCGAGTCGTGCGACTGACTGAACTGCACTGAAGCTATGTATTTGCACTATGCGCGATACTCACGACCCACGTAGTGCTTTATATATATGCGGGTAGACCCTATCCAGTCGGTAGCTCGCAACGACGACTCCAGTTCCATTCCCGATTAGTTGTCGGGAAGCTTTTGCCTATGTGCGCTTGGTCACGTCTACCCGAAGCTTTTGCCTCAACGGATTTAGTTTGCCTCTCCCTCTATCTCCCCTCATTCATGTAGTTCCCCTCGTCGTAGGCACGGCCTACTATGCACTTCCTTCACCGCGAGCCGCCTATAATTATCGATCGTTAGATAAGAAATTTCGCACAATTCGCAGCAAGCTTTTCTATAGACATACAAGCACATGTACAGTGGTGGTTAGCAAAATAGAAGCAGTTGTTCTTTTTGACTGATCGGCTTATTAGCTTGAGATCCACTTTATTTTTTTACAAGGCGCTAAATACAGTCTAAGGAACGATTAAATGGCTTAAGGTCAGAAAATAAAATTCAAAAACTCGAATTCAGTTAATATTTGATTAAATAAAATTATTTTTATTAATATTTAGATACATTTTGTTAAAAATGATAAAAAAATCTTCAAGCTCTCATTATTGTTTTTAATTTTTATAAATAGATTAAAATTAGTATAAAAACGCTTTATTATATGATTTTACATTTTTTTTTCTGACATAATTTATTTATTTTTTTTTAATTATTTATTTTTTATTGAGTATTAAGTTACAAAAAAAAATTCTTAAAAATGATTAAGTTAAAAGAATTCTTCTAAAAACAAATAATTTATTTTTTATTGAGTATTAAATTAAAAAAAAATCTTAAAAAGTATTAAGTTAAAAAAAACTCTTATAAAAAATTTTAAAAAATAATAAAATATAATTTAAATCTTTAACAAAATATTTTGAAATCTAAAACTTATCACTTTTACTAATTTTCAAAATTTTTCTCCACGCTTCTATTATTTTGCCCAGCACAGTATTTGCATTTCGCACACATTTATTCTTTGTTTTCCGCAATGTTTTTGTTTGTTTATTAGTTTAGTGTTTGTTTATCAAGATCTCATAATCTTTGCCGTTTGCCGGTTGCGCGTGTTCTTTCAATAGCTCCAAATGAGGGGAAATCGCGAGTTCTTTCCATAGATTAACTCATAATAATTAACATATGTGCGCAAATCTACTGATCGTCTGCCCAATAATATTTAAGTCTATATTTAGTCTATATATTTAAATACTTTCGATTTCGGCTTTTTATTACCAACACTTGCAGATCAAACAGTTTTGACTTAATCATAAAAATATGTATGTAAATATTTTTCTTTCCAGATTTGTTTAGCTTAAATTGTTTACTTAGCTGTGTCATTCTGACAATGAGTCATTTAATAATCTAACAAAACTATTTGACGCCAAAAATTCCAGAAAATCTTTAAGTTTTAACTGCCGTTGGCAGTTTAAAATAAATAAATGTAAACACATATGGTAAGCCAACTTTACGAGCGAAAAAGTAATAAAATTCAAAAAACAATTTTTGCCACTATTCTTGAAAAAAATAATAATTTATTCTACTGGAAGTTAAAGTGATATATTAAATATTTTGTTTAGAATTCATCATTTTACATAAAAACTGATTTATTTGAAGTTCATCTGACTCGCTTTGATTTTAAATTTTATTGTTTTTTTTTTTGCATATTTTTGTTCTTTTTACTTAACATTATTCATTTAAACTTTCTATGAATTAATACTTAGATCATCGCTCATTCGGTGCTTAGAAAAATAGATTAATTCCGTATTACTACTGAAGCTTGCTATAAGTTTGCGTGTGATGATCTGAACATACCACGCATTTTTTAAAAATATAAAAATATAAAGTATAAAATATTTAACTAGCATTAAATTCAGAATCTTAGGAAATGTAAAAAAATTTTTAAAATTGCTTAAAAAAACATAAAATAATTTTTATACTTAAATATTTTATTTAACATAACTTTTAAAATAATTGCTAATAATTTTCTAATTTATTAAGCGAGTTTTTTCTGGTACTCTTGAAATAAATTTAAGTATATATAAAAGTTGCTTTTCTTTTAGGTTCAAATAGCTCATACAATCATTCATCAAAAGTACAGGGTATTTTGGCGTCGCCAACACTCGACCTTGAGTTATATATTTATTCCATTTTTTTGCATTAGCTGCACCAACATATGAGGGACTAATAATGATAAAATGTTATCGCCCCGACAAATGTTTCCCCAATAAATTCTCGCTAATCGCTTAGGTGTGAAGTGCAAAATGTGAATGCGAATACGAATACACGAATACAAACACGAATACAAATACAAATACAGATACGATTGTGAGTGGTTGTGTGAGTGGGTGTGTGTGATTAACTAAGTTAAATTCGTAGCCAAAATGATGATTAGCAAATTAATGTCACCAAACAAACGACTCTGACAACATTTCAATAATTGCGCAAGTTGCAGTTGCTCAGTGAGTGCTGAGTGAGTGCGGTTTGAATGCCGCATGAGTACTCAGTGACTCAGGGGACTGTTGTAATAAAATTTATCTAAGCGGGCTTACTAGTCATATAAAAAACTAATGATGGAAATAAAAAAGTTCAGTTTTTATTAAACTAAGCAATTCAACAAAAATATTTTAGTATTTACTTTTCAGTGCTTTGAAAATAATTCATTATATTTATTTTATCTTCAAGCCGGTGGAGAATTTGTTCGTAGACCACAAAACTTATTAATGGAATAAAAAGTAGTTTAAACATTTTAAACTCTGCATAAGACACTTAAATTTGAAACTTAAAATTTAAATGTTTTCCCAATTAATTTTTAAATGCTATAGATAACGACTAATAAGCTTATTTGTAAATCGTTATCAGTTACCGAAACACTTTAATTAAAAATCACTTTTACTATCTTGTTTATTGTACAATATTTAAGTTAGAAATTAAAAATACTTCAAATCATCATTATTATTATTATTATTATTATTATTATTATTATTATTATTATTATTATTATTATTATAATTATTAGAATTATTATTATCATTATTATCATTATCACTATCAATATCATTATCATTATCATTATCATTATCATTATTATTATTATTATTATTATTATTATTATTATTATTATTATTATTATTATTATTATTATTATTATTATTGTTATTTTTATTATTATTATTATTATTATTATTATTATCATTATTATTATTTTTTTTATTATTATTAGAATTATTATTATTGATTTTTATTTTCTTTATTATTACTCTTTATATGCTTACGTATTACGTAATTTACGTGCTTCACTTGATTAAAACTATAATACACTTTTGATTTATAGTATTTCTTTATAGATTCGTCTGATTGATAAGCTGATTGATTAACCTACCTTTTGACAAACAATTGATAGTTCGAATGACGGAATACTTCTTTGATTAATTGTACGACTACAGAATTTGGGTTGTAAAATGTAGGGTCTTTTCAAAGTAATAAGTCGTAATCACTTAATATCTCAGTTAAGTTTTTAAAGATAGTCGGAACTACTTAACTGAAATACTTTGCTGTTACTCATATTAAACTTGAAACTAATCTAACGTGAACTGTGCACACTCCAAAATGTATTTGCGCAGAGTTCAGAGAAATGTTTGAACAACATCAGTTTGGAACCCACAGCCAGGAGAAGGACTAGAAGCAGAGCGAGGAGCAGACGAAGGACCAGCAACCAGATATACTAAATTATAAATGTGGCGGAAATCGCACTGTTTACGCGTAAATTAATCGAAGCTCATAAAGCAGCGCATACAAAGAGATAGACAGAGATGGAAAGAAGCAGCGGGAGAAAGAGGGGAAGAGAGGGAGAGCGGGAGAGTGCTAGAATCGCAGATATCTGTGGAAGCGACAACGTTGCATGCAGATAAACAGGCATTAATAATATAAATTTGGCTAGTATTGTGCAGACGTTGGCATGCCACATTCAGGGGCAATGCCATGTAGAGATAAACAGAGAGAAAGAGAGAGAGAGCGGAGGGAGAGAGAGTGAGCGATAGCAGAGAGTGAGTAGCGGGGGAATTGTACACTAACAGATTTCCATCATTTGTGTTTGCTTATGGTCTGCGACTATGCGAATGGCATGTATTTGTATCTGTATCTGTACCGCTACACTGTGAGAAAAAAAGCAAACAAACTGACAAGGGGTAGGGCATAGGGTATGGCAAGTTTGGCACAAAGGTTGTAACGTAGAGAAGGGGAAGTGGCAGATCTCAGACCTAAAGTATATATTCTTGATCAGCAACAACAACCGAGTGGATATGGTGGAATTGTACGTCGGTTTGTCCACAAACTAATCTTTCCCTGATAGAACTATTTTAGTTTAACTAAATAAGGGATAATACAAATATAAATTAGAATACTTAACATATTGTATCCAATAAAGTGAAAGCTCTACTCGCGGACAGCTTCCTCAGGCGTACAGCACCCTTAGCCGGACGAATTTTATAGTTTTTTAGCTTGACTTTCATACAAAATCGGTTCTCTTAGGCGGACATCTCCCTTGTGCTGACAAAAATACTCGAACCGTAGCTGTCCGGCTATGGGAGCTAAATATTAATTAAATAAATACTAACAGATCTTCTAATAATAATATAACTAATATATGTAATAATAATATTAAACTTTCTTTTAATTTAATCGAATTACTATCTTATTAAGCTACAATCGAAAGTTTAAACTAAAATACATTTTAAAGTTAGTAAACTCTACTCTCTTTTAGCCGGACCAATTTTATAGTTTTTCAGCATGATTTTCATTTGAAATCCCTTCTCTTAGACGGACATCTCTCTGTGCGGTCTAGGGAGCTTTCACTGTAATAGAATTTCAAGTCATTAAAAAAATATAACAAATTCCAGAAAACCTTTTCTGTCTTAATGTCTGCCTTAATTTTTATCCTACACTTTTTCTTTACTCTTCCCCAACTGCAACACACCATCCGATCTGCTGTACACAGGGCAGCTCAAATTGGCCAGATTTGATGCAGCTGCTAAGCGGCTCTAGGCATTATTTTCAACGTTTCTATGTGAAATTAAATTTCAACAAAAATATGCCAATACAGAGAAGGCACAGAAGAAAGACTGGAAGGGGGTGGTGCATTTGTAGGGGACTGGGTTTGCGGTAGGGAGGGAGGGGTAGCGGTTTAACTGACTGGCGTCGCGTCGGTTACGTCGCTTCGCATCCGTTTGTGCCAATTTTCAATGCAAAAACGTGCTGAGGCCCACTTTTTCGCTGCTTTCTGCAAACCAACCACCGACATGCCTCTCCCACCCCCTTGCCAAGCAACATACGAGCCGCCTTGGCCGCCAGTAGAGGGCGTATTTGTACTGCGCTCGGTTTGTTCGCTTGCACTTCCTTCCGGCTGGCCCTCATACGCCGACAACGAAAAACCTCAAGTAAACAGACGATGCAACCTCTTTTCTACACCCCCCTCCCCACCCTACTTTCAGCCATACATCCCACTGTAGCCAGGTGGAGGCCCTCTGCTTCTATGACAACCTCTTGCCGCCCACTGAAGTTCCGTTTTCTCTTTGCAAATTGAATTCTCGAGCGCACAATTTTCATTTCACTGTGTCCCATCTGTGCGTGTGTGTGTGCGAGCGAGTGTGCGTGTGTGTGTGTGTGTGTGTATTTGTTAATTTTCGCACTGGAAAATTGCATCAACTGGTTTACGACTTTTTTCACTGTGCGGTTGGTAACAGGAGTAAAACACGGCTAACGGTAAGTATCTAACTTTTCAAACTATTCGATGTTACGACAAGTTAAAATTAACAACTGAGTATGCCAAACAAATAATTACGCTGCATGTGCACTTAAATGGGTTTGAGTCTAGACCACTTGATTATTATCTAATAAATAAATTTAAATGATTATGGCCATAAACACTGCAGACAGTTTTTCCTTTTGGCTTGGGAGCTGGAGTCTCTCACTTAAGGAATTATTAATAATATAAATAAAAATAAATAAATAAAAATCAATAAAAATATATTAATAAATAATAATAAATATAGTAATAAACATAAATATAAATATAGTAATAAATAATAATAAACTCAACTTATTTAAGCTACAGACTCTTACCAATAAATCGTTTAAAAATAAAATAAAATAAATGCCAATAAATATAAAAAGATTTTGAAGGAATTTGTTAAGTTTTATTAATGAATCATTAATCGGCACTTAAGTAATATATACTTAACTTAAGTATACTTAAATGTATTGCATATCGACACAGCTTTTGATGAAGTGATACATGCAAAAGATATAATGACCAAATGAATAGAATGAATAGAAGTAATGGAATCTACTCAATTTGGACAAGCTTGAGAAAACAAAGAAAAAATTGAGTTCGTACAGTCGTTAGTAAGGAATATATAAATATTAATATATAAATATATATGTTAAATAAAATTGAATATAAATATTCAAACTTAAATAAAGTGATAACTGTGGCTACCTGCAGTAAAGCACAAAAAAATGTTTCCAAAGAACTACAGTAAAAGCTCCCTTGGCCGGACTGTCACGTTTCCAATATTTTTGTCCATCCAAGGGAGATGTCCGCCTAAGAGAAAGGATTTTGTAAGAAAATCATTTGTATAAAAAACCTATAAAATTCGTCCGGCTAAGGAGCTGTCCGCCTAAGGGAGCTGTCCGCGAGTAGAGCTTTCACCTTTTAACGTTTTGTTTAATTATGCTACTGAAGAAACATTTTTAAAGAGTAAAGATTTTAGATTAAAGATTTGTGCTACATTACTCTCCGCAGAGCCCTCCGACTTTCTTTAACTCTTCTTTCTCTGCTATCTTACTCTTAAGCTAAATCTTTCTGAATAAAAAAACTCGTGAAATATAGAAATATACATTTTTAAAGCTGTTATTGTATTGAGCTATTAATTAAAAATGTATTTAACTAATTTAATTAATCTTTTCTTTATATATTTTACATACAAAAGCTTCACAAGCTAATCAATTGGTGTTGTCACGAGTATGCATAACTTCTGTTTATGTAAATAACTCTAAAGCTAGTTTTAAATTTAAAGAAAACATTTGTTAACTTATGCTCAATACAAAATAAAACTAAATTGAGACCCTCTAAGGCTTTTGGACCTGTAAAATTCAAAGTGCTGACAACTTATAAACTCCTGTCTTTGACTCACACGACCACAAAAGTAGTGCACCCCAAAGCCCGCTAAATACCGCGTACAGAGCAACAGTAATCAAGTACCGACAGTGGAACCCTAAGCCACTAATAAAAGAAGTCGAACCAAACAACAACAACAACAACAACTGAGCAGGTACTTGATATTAAGTATACCACAAGTTGGCCGCATCTCAAGCCCAGTCGACGTTGATAAGCATAGAAAGTGTGTACCGTACGGTATGACGAGTATGCCAAAATAGAAGATCGATGCGATTGCGTGTTCGCATACCAAAAATGTACTCATAATTGGTACAACACACACCCACACACACACCCACACACACGCGCACACCCACACACCCACACACGCATTCGTTTGGCATCTCGAGCATGGAATTCAGTCAGAGTTCATAACGAGGTTACAACGGAATGTGAGGCCGCCAGTGGGTGACTTAAGAAGGTTGTGGGGACAGACGGAAGCGGGGAGTAGGGGTAGAGTGGTACGGCACCATAATCCATGAAGTGCATTTTAATTTATGAGCAAAATTTTGCGTATCTAATGCACAGCGTCGAGCACTTTGTGTGCACAATTAAATTTTCAATGTAATTTCACGCGCAAATGCCTGCAATTGCACGCCGCAAAGGGGAGGGGGAAGGAGGGTTCCCGCCCTCCCTAGGACAGGTGTGTCGTAGGCGTAAACCAGTGTGTAGTGCAGTGTGTGTGCATTACATGAAGCGACATAATCGCATTGACACTATAAATGAACGCGTCGCAGCGGTGGGTGGGGAATGGGGGGTGTTAAGGGATTAAGAGGGGGTGTAGGGTAGTGCAGGGTAGTGTCGGGGACACTGCACCTACTGCTGCCACTCAAGCGCACACACATTTTTATGGCCTTCTCTTGTTTTGGCAAACGACCGATTAGCGTTTTGCTTATCAATTAGCACAGTTGGTCAGTTATCAAAGTGTCTTCGATAAGGCGCAAATGGAGCAACATAACATGCCACTCCCCCCTCCCCCGACCCACACTCACTCCACGCCCCTGCTTGCCACACTCTTTGGGGATTTTGTCTATCAAAGTTTCTGTGACACAATTTGAATGAATTAATGCCCCTGTTCAAGGCTTTCACCTGAATGAAGCTTTACAAACACTCAGCTTTTAATCAAGCCAATCGAAGCAATGATAATTTTAATGATATAACTACAAAATAGATTATTTATTGATTACTTTTATAAACAAAAAGCATGTAGAACACATTGTACTTCCTCTAGTGATAGCAAATAGAGTAAGCCATTTGGAAGAGAACTGCATGAAAATCGTTTTGTTTGAGTGAATGTTTTTGAATTTTTCTTCAAAAGTAAAAAGAAATTTATTTTAAGTCACTTAATGCTTTCTTAAGAGTTTCGACA
This sequence comes from Drosophila dunni, assembly GCA_018152125.1. Lineage (NCBI taxonomy): Eukaryota > Metazoa > Arthropoda > Insecta > Diptera > Drosophilidae > Drosophila > Drosophila dunni. The sequence goes on along the minus strand of JAECXC010004147.1, from coordinate 8,779,651 downwards.
TTCTTATTAGACTCTGTAAGAGAGTCCCTAATTACTAATTTGTCAGTAGGGGATAAATATGCGAATCGCCACTCTACCATGGTTCTTATCAGGAATCAGTACATTAAAGCTCACACATTAATAGTTATACCAGTTATTCGTTGAGTCAAAGGGTGTACTATAATCGTTGAAATGTATGTAATAGGCAGACGGAGGCGTGCGATCGTCCAGTTTATATATTCTTGATCAACATCAACAGCCGAGTCGATATAGCCATGTCCGTCTGTCCGTCCGTCTAGCCGTCCTTCTGTCCGTCTGTATGAACAAAAGGATCTATAAGAGCTAGAAAGATGAAAGGGGTCGCAAATGAAAGCTATAATAGCCCAGCAGTACAAGTTTGTTTTTGTTTTTTGACTCGCCCACTTTAGGGCGTTCTATCTTCATATAAAGGTAAATATACAGGTGAAACTAGAATGTTTTAGTATAGAAAACTTTTTTGTTAGCTTTGCTAACTGAACTAAATTTACACGGGTAGTACATGTCTAGGAAGTACATGTACTGACCAAGTTTGATACAAATCAGACTACTATATCGTATAGCCAACATAGGGTCGATCGGTCAAAAATATGCTCCAAATATGAAATAGTATGAAAAACTTTTGCTTTAACTAAGCTATATTAACCAAAGTCACACAGAATATATTTGCCATCAATATATATATATACTGACCAAGTTTGAACCAAATCTGACTACTATATCGAGAAGCCCCCATAGGAACGATCGCTCAAAAATATGCTCTAAACATGAATTTGCATGGAAATGATCTGTTTGCCAAGATATCTTACTTAAAAACTATACGATTGTGCTAGCATTTGTATTATACCCCAAACAACATATTGAAACTGAGTAACGGGTATCATAAAATCGCAAGAACACTATAGTGTATTTTCCAGTTTCTTACTAAATGTATGCTCTACTCTTGCCAAATGGACTACCACTATTTTTGGTGCCAGTTGTTTGCTTTTCAACACTGACACTCAGTGTTGTATTGATTGCAATCCATTTGGTTGCTAGTTTTGCATTCTTCGTCGTCGACCTTCGAGTAACCAACAAAAGTAGCGCTAACAATACAAAGCAGCACAGTCGTTTTCCTCTCCCCCTTTGGACCTCTCCACCCCCTTTCACCCCCTCCCCCTCCATTCAGCCAGCCATTTCCTCCACCCCTCTGAGTGCTGTCAAGTGTATGCGTTGTAATGTGCGTTAATAAATTTAATTTTAGCCTATCGTTTTGCCTCCCCTCCCCTGCCGCCCTTTGTCTTTCTCTTTCACCCTCTCTCACCCCCTCGCACCCTGTCATTTATTCAATCTCTTACTCTTTCTGCCGCTCTGCGAAGCCATCAAGTTTAAAGTGTCGCTCGAGTCGACACAACTCAACTCGATTCTCGTTTTTATCAGTTAAATGGGTGGGCCTTAATGCAATTTGGGTAGCACCCACCCTCTGTCTCTCCCTCTCTCCCTTTCTCCCTCTCTCTGGCACTCCACCCCCGTTTCTCTCTGTGTAGAGCAACATAGAGATATGCTGCCGCTGTTGTGTAAAGCAATTTTGATAAATTTATGTGAAATACGCTTTCATGATAAGCTAATTAAATTCAATCGCTGTAACCAACTGCCAAAAACCAAAATGCCCCTTCCCCTGCCACTCCCCCCACCCCAGCTACCCCTGTCCAACCCTCACCCCACGAGAGTTCACTGAGCCTGCTTCGCAAAATTTTAAATTTCCCTCCGACCATACACAAATTTAGCCAGAAAATAGCTGAGAGCGAGCTAACTGCTGTAACTGTTAAAGCTCAGCGATTGTTTCCATATCGTTGACTAGACCAGACCCAAAGAATTAACAGCGGATGGAAGTAAAAGTGCCCGAGATTGGCTAATAAACGCATTAATGTGATAGCACAGCGGTGTAGCTAAAAATCTGTAGGAAATTACCGTAATAGAACTGAAAAGACGGATAGAACAGTTATAACAGATATAACTGAGTTCAACTGTTGAATGTGTTATATATGAAGTAACTCGGAACTTTTATTTTAGATGTACAAACTAGTCTGAAGGGCTACAGTTGAGCTGGCCGACTGTAAGAGTCCCTGTACTCAAACTAGTGAGTAGTTTTTCATGTAAATCCCCAATTATGAACCGATTGGGCGCCAGAAGATATAGTTAGAACTAAAATAGTACCGTAAACAGTATATGTACAAAGTCTAGACCTTAACCCCATCGAAAATGTGTTGGCTTCGGTTAAAAAAAGGCTCGCAAAACACGATACACCACCGACAGGGATGGATGAGCTTTGGTGACGGGACCAGGCGGAGTAGAGCAATATGCCCATATCGAAAAATTGGTGGAGAGTATGCCTAAGCACATTACTAGCGTCATAAAAGCTGAAGGTCTTTGGAAAAAATATAAGAAAATTTAAAAATTTAAATAATATTTAGAAGGAGCCAAAGTGGATTTATATGCCATTTTTTGTATCCAGCTGAAAAACTTTAGTTTTTAGACATAATATGAAAAATGATATTCTTATTTAAATATATCTAATTAATTTAATTTCAAAAATTTCACAGTAATTAATGTATTTTTACAGCTTTTACAATCGTATTAAGGTCGACTTAGCTAACATGTATCCACACATGCTCGCCACTGTAAGTTTAGTCACTATGGCTTCAGTTGCTTCCAGTTTATGGTGTTATGAAAATGGACCTTCATTCAAAAGTTGGTGAAGCTAGCTCTTGTAGTCTCTCACATCTAGGTGTTCATGTGGACGGATGGATAGACAGCGCTATATCGACTCGGCTGTGGATGCTGATGAAGAATATATATACTTTTATAGGGTCCTTCTGCCTGTTACGCACATTTTACTCCTGACAAACCTTATAGACTCCTCTAATCTTTATGACAACGCGGTCTAATAAATCAGACACTTTATGCAAGTAAAAGTTTGGGTAGTCAAGTCTCTATAAAAAAAATACTTGCTATAAAACTCTTACTAGAATGAAGTATTTATGTAAACCGATTAACAGGACATTTGAGCTCTGCTTGAAAATGATTTATGACCCCAAAAGGCACGATAATGTACCGCAAATTTCACTACCTGGAGTGCAGAACAGTGAAAAAAGAAACTGTAAAATAATATTTTAATTTGTTAAGTATCGAAGTAAATAAAGCCTTGATGACAAAAACCAAAAGTATTATTTAACGGGAATTTACAATCAAAGGCGTTTCGCGGCGCACTCAGCAATGAATTCCACGCATTCCAATTCACTGGAATTCGGCACAGGTTGAAATGCGATTCGGAAAGCGAATCACGCATATTTCACATGCCAATTCAGTTTATTGAGGAGAAGGCAATAACAATATCAAAAAAAAAAAAAAAAAAAAAAAAATGCAATAATGAAGAATAAGTAGTTATGTAAAGCATATGAAAGCAGCGATACCCAGTAGAGCAAGGAAAGTAATTAAAAGGGAATTACTAAGCAATGCCTAAGCTAAAAATAAAAAAATATAAACATATACAAATAAAAATTTTTTTATAAAAATACAAAAAATATAAAAAAAATAAAATATATAAAATTTACTAAAAATATGTAAAGTTAAATAATTGATTTAAATGTTTTACAAAAATAGATTCATTTAAGGTTAGATAAAAAATAAAATATATAAAAATAAAAATAAAAAAATATATAAATGTTAAAATAAGAATATAAAATTTACTAAAACTAAGAAGTTAAGTAAATGTTTAAAATGTTTTCCAAAAATTGGTTTTTTTAAGGTTTAATATAAATTAAAATATATAAATATATAAAAATAAAATATATATGTAAATATTAAAATAAATATATAAAATTTAAGAAAAATATAAAATTAAGTAATTGTTTGAAATGGTCTCCAAAAATTGATTTTTTTTTTTAGTTAATTTATAAATATAAATAAAATAATTAAAATTTACTAAAAATATAAAGTTAAGTAAATGTCTAAAATGTTTTCAAAAAAAAGATTTGTTTGAGGTTAGCTATAAATAAATAAATAGCTCAGATATACATATGTAGGTTAAAATAGGTTAGATTAATGGTTTAACCTTTCTGAGTATTTCAATAAACTTTAATTACACTTAAAAAACGTTTATATGAGATAACTAGCCAAACATTGAATTTATAATAAATTTTTTAATATTTATCGGAGATTTTTCTCCCATCAAAAAACAAACACTAAATTTCTATACCATTTTATTATATTTATTTAAATCGCTGATTAAGGTTTCTGCCTGAAATTTGACAAATGAAATGTAATCAGGCTCATTTATAAAGTTTTCATTTCAAATCCAACACATCACTTCAAAAATGATTTTAGTAAAATATATTTGGTATTTGACAGCTTAACAATTGGTTGTTACATTTGGCACAACAATTGGAAATAAAGGCATTAAATGTATTACAAATGCATATACGATTATTTGTCAATTTTAACAGAGTCTAACGAATTGAAATCAATGCTTAATTGCATTAAACATGTGCCATTAGCATAATTATAATTGCGAATGACATCATCATTGCACAGCCGACATCAAAATAATATTCAATTCTCATTATATTTAATGAATAACCATCTGAAAGGCATACAACAAATTGGACAAATTGAACAAACTAAAGAACAATAGTTGTGTATTGAGTGATCGACTAATAGATGCTGCTTAAATAACTATGCAATGATCGACTAATAAGTGCTTCTTAATTAAAAATATTCAAAAAATTCGTTTAAATATAAATTTGATTAATTTTTTATATGAAATCGGTTTGAAAAGTGAATCTAACTTAACAAAAAAATCCTTTCCTTTCCATATATTTAACAAAATCTTCTCAATAAACTTTAAGAATTAACATTTAAGTTAAGTTTTTATTAAATTAAGTCTCCCACAATCCTAGGTTCAAAACTGTTTTAAACTAAATTAATTTGTTTGCTGTTAAACAAGTAAATACATTTTAAATTACAGTTTTTACAATTAAAAAATTATATTTTCATAAATATTTAATAATTATTTTTAATTAAAAATATTAAAATTAGTTAGGTTATTTATTGACAAACAAGTCGACCAATTAATTACTTTCTACAAAATCCAAAAAGAAATTCAAATCGTTTACAGCTTTAAAATAAAAAAACTTAGCAAAAATTGTTAAAATAAAAAGTTATGGTTTTTTTGATAGCAAATTTAATTAAATTTTTTTTTTATTAAACACCTTTTTGTATTTTTTTGCCCTCATCCGGCGCATACCTTGGCCGGACTGCAGTATACCCTTTTAACCCTTTTGCCTAGAGCATACATTTTAATAAAAAATACATACCGCACCGTGTAAACATGCAATTGTATGTGTGTGTGTGTATCTTACAGGATCATAAGTATGTAAGTACACGTATTTGCAACATTTCGTGGAAAGTCCAATGTCCCCGTCCCTTGTCCCTTGTCCCCTCACCACTTTCATTGGCCTGCGTCCCTCGTTCCCCATCCTCCGTCGCATGTCCTGTTGCATACATATGTTCGGTGCTCTCATGCGTTATGCTGATTTGCATATTAAATACGACTACAACATGAATTCTACGAGCACGGCGATAACGATGATAAATCGACTCTGGCCAATTGGCAAATGTAGCGGTATAATGACAAAAGGATTCCAATTGCCCGTGTCTAAGCCCTCTGGGATGATGCAGTTGCCAATTTGCAAACCAGCTTTTAACTAGACTTAGTACGCACTGCTCCTAATTCCACATAATTATATTTTCTATCGATGCTTAGTTCGCACAGGTGTGAATAATATGCCTCAATTAAATTGAGGTATTTTCCACACTTGCCTTAAATTTCTTTGAAAATTTAATCGTTTTGAAATATGCAAATATAAATTGTAAATACTAGAACAATGTGTTGAAACTTTGAACAATTGTTAGCTGAACTTAAATAGACCTAAAATCTTTCGTCGGATTAATTGAGTTTTAGAGACTTTTCAAAAAATGTAGTGAAATATTTCATTTAAGAAAATTACAGCTTAAAATTAAATTCAAAATTAAATTCTCTAGCTAGCAATGCGCTAAAAAAACAGCACTGATAAAAAACAATTAAGACGCACTTTTTAATCTGTCAGAGAACTTATGAAATCGACTGTATTAAATATTAACAATGTGTGTATGCTTGTATGTGTGTGTGTTTGTGTATGTAATTATATTTGCTCATATAATTAAGGTCATTTGCAGTCACCGTTATGGCATAGATAACGGTATTCATAGATTGCTTCACACCATTTCGTAAACTTTCCTCATGTTCACTTTTCTGTTTGTCTCTTATTTACAACGCAATCAAATTTAACTGTTTAAACAAGCGTTGAAAAGATTTGGATCCAACACACACACACATAGTCGCTCACAAACACACACATGCGGGCTGCAGCAGCCATAGAAAATAGAGAACGTTGACTTCCACTTTAAGTGCGAGAGAGAAAGAGAGAGAGAATGCGGCGGCTACGTTAAGAAAATGCAAAACAATTTCAGGCGAATTAGCGTAATTGTCTCAACGCTGCTGCTGCTACTGCTTCTTCTTCTTCATCATCGTCTTCTTCTTTGTCTTCATCTTCATATTGCTGCTCTGCTGTGAGTACAATGAACATGAAGGCGAATAGCGACTGCAGCGTCAAAGCCGACGTCGGCAGCGGGGGAGGCACAGCAGCAGCAGCAGCCAAGCTACTTAATCCTCTAATTTGTGTGTGTTGCTGTTGTCTCCCCCACCACACACACACATCCATACCCACACCAACACATAAACACACAGTCGCACTCCCCATGCCCCCGCTGACAACGCAATGGCAGCGCAGGCTTCATTTGTATGCAAAAATGTAAACCAAAAAATCAGCGAGAATGTTAAATCCAACAAAATGCATTTAACACATAAAAATTTGCATAGAAAGTGGCTTTGGTATGTTTGGTATTTTTGTGCCGCCGTCGCCGCCGACGCCGCAGTCGCAGCAACAGTAACAACAACAACAATGCCCGCAGCACATACCCCAAGCCAGCTGAGAGAGGGACTCAAAGAGAGCGCACAAGTAAGTGCGTGTGTGTGTGGTTTTAGAATGCGTGCGAATGCGACAGAGTGAGTTGCGAACGATGCTCAAGATGGTTACATAGATTTAAGTTTCATTTCACTTTTTTCTCTTTAAATATTATTGTAATTTCTTTCTTCCCTTTTTTCTTGCTGCGCGCATGTGTTTGGGAGTGAGTATGTGTCGCTGCAATGTACCCACTCCGTATGTAGTTCGCTCTTAATTGCACTAATAAACGCAGACACGCGTTCTCTTTAATTTGCCGCTCTTTACATGTGCTGCAGATCGCAAGTAAGCGACTGAGCTTTTGACAGCGCATGAACTGGTGTTGCCAACCATTAGAACGGCTCGTTTTATTAGATTTGAAGCAAAAATTTCGCATTTTCGTTTATAGTTATTGTTATTTGGCTGTTTCGCTCGCTAATCTGCCGCTTAACTGCTGCTAATAATGCGCTCACACACACACACATGCACGCTCTAATTTAGCTTTACTCAAGCGCTCGTCAGGAGCATCGCTTCTCTTGAAAGCGTTTCAACGGTAGTTCTAGCGTTCTCGCTCTTCCGCACTCTTCCTGCTCCTTGCTGCTGCTGCTGCGAGCGGCGCCAGAAAAGTTTTCAATTGTTTTTCCATTTCTTATTAAGTTGCATGTTCTGTCTTGTATTTCTTTTCTTTGCAGCCCCCGCAGCCCAGTTGAATTTGTTGCCCTTCTACTTCTACTTGTTTCATATAACTACATACATCTGTATATATATATGTGTTTGTATGTATTTGTTGTTGTCTTTTTTTTACTTTTTTGGTGTATGTTGTTTTTGCATGTGTTGAGATTCTCATGAAATTTGCATACAAATTGCGTCTGGCGCTGGGCGTGGCACAACTGCTGTACAGAAACCGGTCACAACTCTCTGCCCACCCTTCACCCCCACCTCCCTCTCGGTCCCTTTGACTATCCTTACGCGCTGTGGGACCAACGGGTTATTTTTACTAACAACAGCAACAACAACAACATCTGGCAACTGTCAATTTTGTGGGCTTCTATCAATAATCAAAATTCAGCTTTGTCTATTTGTTTAACTGCAATCATCAAATAATATACTTGTGTCTTTTATTTGTGGCATAACTTATAGGGACAACAACAACATATAGCGAAAGTTAATATCGAATACGCATGTGATCAACACTGGAACAGAAATTTATATACAGTGAAAGCTCTACTCGCGGACAGCTAACTCAGGGGAACAGCTCCCTTAGACGGACGAATTTTATAGTTTTTTATCATGATTCTTCATTCTTTTCAATACGTTTTGTCTTACACGACCTTTTAATTATAAATTCTGAATACATTTAGAGTTAAGTAAATTTGTTAATTTTTCAACTAGACACAATTGAAAACTATAAATTTTAATTTAAAATATTATTTTGGTAACGAAAGCAATTTTGTTAGCAAACGCTGCGTATACGCAACAAACAAGCAAAATACTTAAAGCGATTGCTTTTAAAGGCACTTGAAATACTTCTGGGCTAGAGGGGGAGTGGGAGGTGGGAGCTGTAGGACCGGATGGAGGACTTTGGGAGAACGTCTGCCATTTCATAAATAAACAGCGCAATTATCATAGGTAAACAACAACAAATAAATAGAAGAATAACAGAGCTAATAAAAACAAAAGTCAATTGTGGCCTCAACGCGTCTTTCATTTGCCATTCGCCATTTGCCATTCGCCGTTTGCCATTCGCCGTTTGCCTATTTGTGTCCTTTTGTATTTTTTAGCTGTGTTTATTTTGGAAGCGCTACTCGAAGAGAGCAAAGTGGCAGTAACATTGGTGGCTCCTCTTCAGAATAGCTCAGTTTCTCTGCTTGGACCTGTTTCACTCCTTGAACCTACTTCTCTCCTTGGACCTGTTTGTCTCCTTGAACCTACTTCTCTCCTTGGACCTCTTTCTCTCCTTGACCCTGTTTTTCTTCTTGGACCTACTTCTCTCCTTGGACCTGTTTCTCTTCTTACCCTACCTATCCTTCTCTTCATACTCCTATCTGTTCGGCTACCAATCATTCCTCGAGTGCCTGTTTCGCGGACTCTTCAATGTTCCTCTCCCTGTTCCTATTCTTATACCGCTCGCAGTTCCTCTACACCCAATTCCTTTCTTCTCTCCTACTTCCTGTTCTTCTTTCTCCCTCATACCAGTTTCCCTTCCTGTCTCTCTCCCAGACATTATTTTCCTCATTGGTCCTCTCTCAATATTTCTCCTCTCCCTCGACCTACCTACTCCTTTATCCTCCTACTCTTTCTGATCATCTTCAATTTCTCCTCCTGGTTCTTCTTCCTCTTCTCGTTGTCCTGTCCTTATCTCTCTTCTTAACCCTGTTTCTTTCCCTGTTCATCTCCTTATCCTTTTCTCAGCTCCTCTATCGATTCTCAACCTTCTTTCTATCCATGTTATTCTTCCTCTCGAACCTCCCGAACCTACAACCTCCCACCGTTCCTACTCTGGACCGCTTCAGTCAATGACGTCTTCAACTTCTGGCATCAACTTAAAGTTGAATTGTTGCTCAATAAAAGTTGCAGTTCTCCTTGTTTTCTCCTTCTGCTTCCATTGTTGTTGTTGATTGCTTAAAATTCATAATGATAATAACAGTGCGTTGTGCACTAATTGCAGCTACTACAACAACAATTACAGCAGTAACTACTACAACAATAACGGTAACAACAGTTACAACAATAACATTGTTCACTTGCACTTGGCATCACTTAAGTCAACTGCTAAAACTTTTGCGCCGTCATTCGCAACGAGCCCAGAGATACCGAGATAGAAAGCAGTGAAAGGCATAGCGATAGACACAAGTAGGGGAAGGGGTAGGGTGGATAGGGGTGCAGGGCTGGGAAGCCGGTAAAGGGGCAATGCCTTGGCCATTCACATCGCTTGGCTCATTCATTCAAGCATTTTGCCGCTTGCATTCAGGCTAAAATTGTTCCACAAAGATACGAGCACAAGCACCCACACACACACCCCCCCCACACACACACATACCATGACAGCAGGACACACAAACACACTGGGACAGACACTCAGAGAGAACACTTAATGCACCCAATGCCAAATGCCCACACTCATTTCTATTCACATTCACATTCACATTGAAGTGCACTTCATTGCCGTCTGCCCGTTTAGTAGAGTTCAACTGTTCCCGCTTTCACTCAGCCTCCCTCTGTAGCTCCTACGACCTCTCTTGTGCCTGCTCCTGCTTCGACGAACTCTCCTATTACTGCTCCCGTTTGTACTTCTCCTCTTAAATTTCTGTTGCTGCAGCCTCCAATTCATGCTCCTACGCCTGGTTCTATCTCCGCTCCAGCTCCTCTCCTACTATCCTCTTCTGCTCCTACGACCTCATCTCTTACTTCCCCTAGGTCCTCTTCTATGCTCATACGCTTCCTCCTTCGTCATCTCCTTAGTATCATCCTTCGTCCTGTTCGTTCTGTGACCTGCTCCTAACCTCGCCTTTTCAATCTTCTTCTTACGTATCCTCCTACTATTGTTCCCACTCCTGTTTCTGCACCTACCTTCGCACCTAGCCCTACCTCTGCTCTATCTACTCAACCTCAACCTCCAGCTCCTATCTCCTTTCCTACCCCAAGTCCTTGCCTCGCTGCTTGCCTGCAGGCGCTGCTTAACTTTAACTTGAACTCTAAAATAACAACCTGAGTTGTTTTTGGCTTGTTCAGTTTTCGTATAATTTCCTTGCAGGTATTTTCCTAGCTCTCATCACGGCTACCGCCACTCACCGTGCTACCCCTCCCACTGTTATCCTTGCAATAGTCCAGAATCTACTCAATTTCGATGCCATTCACTAGACATATGGCACGAACTAAATGTCTCCAACTGATGAAAACAATGAGAATTTGCCGAAAGGAGACAGGAGGAGCACAGGGAACTATTAACTGGCAACATGCAGATGCCTTGAATTGTATTGTGTACGAAACCACGAGGGGCAAGGAGGGCGGAGAAGGCCGATTTGCTAAGGACACATAAATACTAATAAGGAATAATCATGATCAGTCGAGGAATACAAGGGTTATGTGGTATGTAAGCAATGTTTCAATTCATCGATTAACAGAGGGGTCAGTAATAATGCTTGTTACTTAAGGAGGCACAGGAAGAGGCACAGAAAGAGGCACAGAAAGAGGCAGAGGAATTAAGTCAAACTCGATGCATTATGAGGTTCAAGAACGTCTTAAATTGTACGCCTCAAAGAAACTATAGTTAAGTACTTTGATTTTAGACCCTGTACTCTACAAGGAGTAGAGGGGTCTATTAGATTTGTCAGAAGCGAAATGTGCGTAACAGGCAGAAGTAGGCGCGGCCGACCATAGAAAGTATATATATTCTTGATCAGCATCAACAGCCGAGTCGATATAGCGATGTCCGTCTGTCTGTATGTCCGTCCGTCCGTATGAACACCTATATCTTCTCAACCACAAGAGCTAAAGCCACCAAATTTGGAATGAAAGTCCGTCTATGTGTCAGGCAGGTTAAATAGATTTTAAATTTTTGCCACGCCCACTACCTGCCCCGCAAATTGTTAAAAACTATTTTCATTACACTACAACTTCTAAACTATCAGAGCTATCGTGAACAAATTTACACCGAACGTGTATCAAGTTTGTTCTGGATAGGACTACTATAGCCTATAGCTGTCATAGAACAAATTGGTTGAAATTTGTCATATGTATGGAAAATTTCACACTAGGAGTACGGGGTCTTTTACAGTCGGCTCGCTCGACTGTGCTCTTTCTTACTTGTTAGATTACAATTCAAAGCCCAGCAGCTACTTGAAAGCTTTAAAAACTTAAGGAAAGTTTAAGGAAACATATTAAATTAAGCTACTCACAGTGTAAAAAACTCCCCCAAATTAATAACTTAACGAGCTAGAAGAGTATTGAATTAAGTGAGCATTCGTTCAGTTTTAGTTGGCCATATTCATGAATTGCTGGCCATCAATTGAAGGACAACAATGTGAGTGCATTCACGAGTGTCTTTTGTGAATCGTTTGAATGCTTTTGCTACTCAGCTCAACTCGAGTCCGGCTATTTTGGTTATCTGCAATGTTCCGATCTTCTTAACTCGTTTCTAGTTAACTGTTATGGCTACTTACCGTCGCCCCGCCCAGTTGGGGGCGTGCGGGGTTGGACAGTATAGCTTTACCGTTAGCTTATCTAGCATCGCATACTACTTGCTGCTTTGTGGAGCAATTTCAATGAAATCAAGCAAGCAACTACAAATGCTTTTGTCCTTCTTGCCATTCACATCGCACATCGCAGCTCCTGTTCATTGTCCTTGTTGTCGCCAATGTTGTTATACCCTGCCCCCCCGCGACCACGTCCCTTTCCGCTCCATCTACGATTGCCCTGCAGCAACATTGCCGTCTTCATCTGCTTCTTACCTGCGCTCAACTCAGCTCAAGTATTATCAGCCAGCTTTGTTATACCCTGTAATTAGTTGGGGGATGGCATATGCATCAGATATCCTTGATTGACCGATTGAAGTAGCGAAATTGTATTTTGATTGATGAACCTTTTGATCAATCAATGCTTGGTTAAACAACTAAATTCCTAAATACTTTTGATTGAAGCACTGATTGACTCAATTTATTTGATCGAAGCACTGCTCGATTGAAAAACTGAAGTTCTTAATAAGATACACAAAGATTGTTGATGGGCCACTCAATCATTTCTAGCTTTTAATTGACAACATGATTGACTCGATTTACTTGATTGAAGCACCATACTTAGCTTCAATTACGATCACACATTCATGCACAATTTGATGATGACTGATTGATTGCAGCACTGATTGTTGTGGTCAATCACATGTGTTTTTCTCGAGGTAAGTCTCATTATGAATTAATAAATTAAAAAAGATGCTTATATTATGGTCAATCATATTTGATTGATAACGTTTTTTTTTTGTTGGAATTTTTTTGTAGGATTAAACTAATTATTTCTTGAGAAATTAATAATAATATTCGGTACTTTTGTTATGATTGAAGATCCTATATTTTGTGATTGATTACTTCATTGACTACATAAATGTCTAAGCTTGTTGATATATGACATAGTTGATTGAAACATATTCACTGAAACGAATCAAATAAGTATTTGATTATTGATTGATTGATTGACACATGATCGAGTGCGTGATTGATAAGTGATTGATTGATTTTTTAAGCCAACTCAATTTTCGTTGGGATAGCTTCGGTTCTTGATTGACATATGATTGAGCATCTGATTGATGAGTGCTTGAGTTAGTTTTTTGTGGTTTATAAGGGGTAGATTTTCGTTGAGCTAGCAATTTTCTAACTCTCTTTCTCATTCCTTGTCCAGCTTGTGCCTCCGCGCCCTTGTCTTCACGCTGTCTCTCTGGCTCTCTCTCTCGCTCTCTCTGCTGCCGTAGGTAGTTGCTTGTTAGTTATTTTTGTTATTGTTAAGCGCTCAAAACGCTGGAATATTCTGCTACCGTTAGCAGCACAAGCACTTGTTTCTCCCTAACCTCACTCCGCTGCTCTCCGTACTCTGCGTGCCTCTTTCCACTCGCTCTTCACGGCTATATCAGCGATCCCCTCGCTGTTTCCTACACAGCGTCTAACAGTTTCCATCTATCTGAGAACTTATGTTGTCATAATAGCGTGTGCACCACACCAGAAACAGCAGCGCCATCTACCGGGCAGGAGACAGGAAGGAGTAGCAGATGGAGGAGAGGTTGGGGGGTAGGAAAAGCAGAAGACCGACTTTGCCCAAAGGCGGGCCATACTAAAAATAACAACTTAACTAAGTTGACGCTGCTACCAATGTGCGTGTGTGTGCGTGTGTGTGTTACTATGTGTGTGTCAGGTTGCCTTGACAACCATTTGATGAGCACTGCGCAGTGCTTGTCAAACTGTAAGCGGCTTTTGTGCAGCGGAAAAAAAGTGCATAAAATAAAGAGCAACTTGAAAAAGATGAAAAATATGCATAAAACAAACGAAAAATAGCAGAGGAAAAACAACAACTGAGTAAAAATAGTAATAATAATAATAATAGCTTGTTTATGCGTTGCGCTGTGCTTTAAATTCGGTTTTATCTAAGATGAAAAATCTGAGAGCCGAGCTGACAGTTGATGTGGAGTGGGAAGGGGGGAAAGAGAGGGGGTAGAGCGTGGGAGTGTGGGAGAGAGGGAGGCAAGCGTCGCTGAGTTGCTCAAAGGTTCAGCATTAGCTTTTGATGAGTCCATCGCACCTTTTAGCATGCTTATACCCGTTACTGTCAGAGTATGAGGGTATATAGACTCGATGGAGTGTCTGAAAGAACAAACAGGGTCTATTTTAATAAGTTATTGCAGATTTTTACTGAAATGTAACTAATAAATATAACATTTTTTCTTACTTATTACCGATTTAATTCAATCATAAAGGAACTATAAGAAATAATTAACCATTTCTTTGATTCTTTTTTTTTTATTAGGACGAAATATTTCGGACTAGCGTGCTGCTACCTTTTAGGCAACATAATCAAGGTAGATAATTATAATGTAAAAGTAAGAAAATTATATTTATTTGGGTTGGATGGTTTATCGTCAGATTTTATTGTAAAAGATGAGAGCAGAGTCAGAACACGTCTGCATCTCATCATGGTTACCGAATGAAGAGAGTGAATTAAGATCAGGCTTATTCTAATGTCATCCTGTCAGCAGATTCTTAACCCTCGATTATCGATACTTATACTAGACGACACTACTTAATCGATACTCATCATTAATCGCTTAACGATATATCGGCAGTCACTTAACATACATTACATACATACATTATCGATATTCACATATTTATAACATCTAACAATAATTATTTTATTAGAATGGAAGGTTTGAAGCATAGGAGCCTATAGATTGGAGGGTGTTAGACTTAAGGGAAGTGACTATCACAGATAAATATATCGAATATGGTAGGTTTTACAACAAGAAGATCTTGAGGATGGTGAAATAATTATCCTAATGATAGCATACTCATACCCTTATACTAAAATTCAGAATTTTTCTCCTTTTTTTTCATCAGTAAGGTAGTAAGTAAAACAGATTCTTGAAACAACACCATGCTCAAGATCTCCTGAACAGATTGTTGACCTAAAACCTACCAAGTCTCCCATATGTCTGTGATAGTCACCCCTCTTAAGTTTTGGCTCCCCCAAACTTATATGTTACTCTATTAGAAACTATCTATTATCTTAAAATAATTGTAATAATCGACTAGATAAAGTTGGCTGAAAGGTAGCAGCACGTTAGCCTCCAATGATTTCGTCAAATAATGGGAAAAGATTGCAAACTAAGCGCGCCTAAAAGCAGGCAACGGTTTTATATGAGCCTCTTTACAGGTAACAGCAAGTCGAGGTTGTGCCCACTTGTGGTCTTAGTCTGGTTGCCGTAGCCAATGGTGAATTTTGCTCTGTTTTGTTTTCTGTACTTTATTTTTTTGCATTTTTTTGGCTTTGCCATTTCAGCAAAATGATAATCCAAGCTATGACCATGGCCGGGAGCAAGAGCAGCAGATGCCACAGCTTGTTGTTGTTGCTGGCCAAGTGCTAAATCCTTGTGCGGAAATAACGTAACGAAGCAAAGTCACCGTAATCAGTAACCAGTTACCAGTTCCAAGTTGGCAGTTCCAAGTAACCAGTTCCATGTTGCTCCTAGTTCCATGCTGGCAGTTTTGAGTGTTGCTCTTTTGGTTAACTCAATAAACGAAAGTGTGCCAGGCACACACCCCCAACACACACACACACACACACACACCCATACACTGTCCGCACTTAACCACAGTTGTAGCCATAAAATAATCTTCTTCAGTTTTTGGCCAAAACTGCTGATGATTGCACAAAAATGTTGTCCAAGCTCATTTACTTGTTTACGTTATTTCTCATTGTCGTCGTGTTGTTCTTCTTCTTGCCACTCTGCTTGTTGACAATTACACAAAAACTGTTAGCATTTACCACAAAACATACGGAGTACAGTGCCTCAAACTGGAGTCGCACACCGAGTACAAGTCGGAGTTGGAGTCGGAGTTGAAATTGTAGCCCGCAAAAGACTTTGCAGATGGAAATCGCAGCAGTTGGAACAGGAGAGCACTGAGAGCAGCAGCTAATGTGGCCCGAGTGGAGTGTGATCGACTTTGTGTTGCGCAGGAAAAGAAAAACGAGAAACAAATTTATTTTTTTTTAAAGTTCCTTAGGTTTAAAATCGGGAAATCGGGGAAATTCATAGAAATATCTTTTAAGAGTGACTCGTGTAGAACTTTAATAGTTTTTAAAGACATTTAAATCTGTTTTTTTTTTTTAATTTAAATTTACTTTGTTCCAAACAAATAAAATATTCACATATTTTTATATATTAAATCGAAAAGAGGAACGACTTCAATATAAAATATTTCCATACAATTTTAAGAGCTAAAAACTCGTAAAAGCTCCCTTGGCCGGACAGCTACCGTTCCAGCATTTTTGTCCGCCCAGGGGAGATGTCCGCCTAAGAGAAGGGATTTTGTATGAAAATCATGCTAAAATTCGTCGGGTTAAGGGAGATGACCACCTGAGGGAGCTGTCCGCGTGTAGAGCTTTCACTGTATTGTTATAAAATTTATTTTATATGCAGCTAAAATTAATGATTAGTTTAGTTTAAGAGCTCTTGAAAGAATGTCGTACTACACTCAAAGCTTTGAGTCATTCTAGTTTGGTTTTCTGTGCCTTTTACTGACCAATAACACCCTCTATATCTGCTGTCTACAGGGTATTTAAGCAGCAACAACAACTTGAACATGGACGACAATGGCGACAGTTTCATGTCAACAATTTTGGAGCAACTAAATGGACAACAGTCAGCACTTTTCGCTCGTAAAACTGAGAGGAGAAAGAGATAGCGTGGGAGGGGGAGAAGGAGAGAGAGAGAGAGTGGGAGGAAGAGAGAGAGAGAGAGTTAATGTATGTGGGATTTTAATGGGGAGACTGCCTAGACTTGGCTTAGCCTTATCAAAATCAGAAGCAGTTCGAGGTTGAACCTCGAAGCTCAAACCTCGAGTCGAGTTCCAGTTCCAAAAAACCACTCCCCCTTCCACCGTCCCCCCACCCCCCAACGGGGCTATGCGAGTGTCCATTAAAACGTTAAAAGCTTCTTGAAATCGCATAAAACTATTCGCTATTTTCGCTTACTCTACTTATCAGACTGCACTGCTCTCCCTCCCCTTTCCCCTTCCCCCCTTCTTCCCCACTGCTGCCCAATTTCGCGGAATTCTCTTGACCAAAACTCGTTCAGTCTTCAGCTATTACTTTTTGGCAAGAAAGCGTCATTAAAAGTTGAAAAATCAGCTCGCATTGTGAAAGGATTTTCCTTCGTTTCACCCTCCCCACCCACTCTTCCATCTCCATTTTCTTTTAAGTAGGTGCTAAGACAACAAGCAATGGAAAGCGGAAAAGCGGAAAAGCCACAAAGTATGTAACTACAAATAACATGGACATGTGCATCCAATTGTCCAAGTTTTCAATCACAGACAACACTGTGAACTGCTCACTCACGACTTCATTTCCCGTCGCTTCAAGATTCCATTTTCAATTAACTTTTCCACATTTTCATTAAACTTTGAGTGTGGAAAATGTTCCAGCAGAAAATTTCTGTTTTTCTCAGTAATTTAAAGTTGTATTTTCATTATAGAAATGTAGGAAAACTGGAAATATTTAGTCACATTTCTAAACTCAGCGCTCTTGGTCCAGACTGAACTATAAGTCGTAGGAACTTTAGGTTTCTACGCCACTGAAATTCTTTTTTGGAGTCAGCGAAAATGTTTAAGAAAACTTGTTCTTAAAGTTGTCCTAATCAAACTGAATTAGAATTTTTTTGTCTTACAAACTGAATTTAGTTGGAATCGACTTACTTCTTAGTATAGCTGCATTATGACGAATTTGTTATACAACTGTTATACTTTTGTACTACAAACTTATTGCTTTCTTGTTAGTCAAAAGTAATTTTGTAGTAATCATTCCGTTCAGGAACTCAGATTTAATAAATAATAAACAAAATTAAATCAAAAGTCATTAAAATCTAGAAGTAAACATAACTTACAGTTGAAATGGATCTTAGTCAAATTATTTTTTTCGGCTTTAAATTTAAAGTCTTGGAAGTTAAGGGAGATCGAAAAACTGAGTCTGAGTATTTCCCTAAGATGACCCTGTATCTTATCTGAAGTTATCAATTTTCAGACATGTTAGATACTTTGGGTAAGACCAATGTTTAGTTCACTTACCAGTAACTTACCAGTCTGAACCAAGTTTGTCAATCTGGTTGGATTTTTCTGGGTTTATTTTCAACTCTTGAACAAAAATTTGGATAATATTCTTTATTTTTTATTCGCAGCTTAATGGATTAACTATTTCTTATCATAATATCAGTTAATTTAAGTTTGTAAAACTTGATTTTTAGTTGTAAGCATTAATTTAAATTATATATCCATATACTTAACTTTCCATAAATTAATAATCGCTACTGCTTTTACGCAAACTTAATAAATAAATAAATTAATATATTACAAATAAAATAAATGAATAATTAATTACTTAAATAACGGTATTACCTTTCTTGAGGAGTTTCTGCAGACGTTATTGCTACATAGACTCAGCTCTTAATGCTGATCAGGAATATATATGGAATATACTTCTTAGCACCGACAACGCCTTTCTCCACTCAGTCTCCCCATGACTCCTACTGTTCTCCCACTTCTTCTTGCTCCTTGTTAATAACGACTTCCTGCCGTTAACACTTGCCTTAAATCATCGGTTTTGAAAAGCTTTTCGGATAACTCACCTTTAACTGTATTTTTGTTATGCTTTCTCCAAAATCGATGGCTCATCAATGAAGCAATGTGGCAGCAACGAAAATAGTTGCCACACGCCAAAGTAAACAAAATAATTTATCATTTTGGTGGGCGGCACACGACACGGAAATGGGCGAAAAAGGAAAAGAGGAAACGGAAAATGGGGAAGTGGGAGAGCAGGAAAGTGGGCAAAGCGAAGCGTAACCAGAACTAGCTGAAAGTAATTCCATAGATGGGCAACGACGGCCACGCCCCCTGTCGAAGCAGTGGCCTTAGCTCAAGCAAGGACTTGCAGACCTGAACCTGTGTCCGACTCAGTCAAACGGGCAAAGCAACCGATTACAAAGGCAGCTGAAACACAGCTGCTCGACCGCTCAGATGCCCAGTAGTTAAAGGTTTTGTGGGGAAAGTTCAACAACAAATTAATTTTATTGAAGAAGAAAGTTTATGCTTTCATTTGAAAATGTTTTTTATTATTTGCCATAAAATAAATTCTTAAATATTTTAAGAGAGTCTTGAGTATATAATAATAATAATATATAATAATTTATATATAATAAATTGTAGAAAACTAAAATCCTTAACAAAAAAAAAATATTGAAAATATTTTATAATTAATTGAGTTTCTAATTCATTAAGTGTAGATCATAATTTATTTCCTTAAAAACATAAAAATGGCAAATATAATACAAAAATCAAACCTCATAATGCAGTTGGTTGACTTTAAATTCAGATAGCCTCAGTGGTCGGGAAGGGAGTAGACCTCTAGGTAGAATAGTGCGGTGTTCTCAGCTTTTAGTTTCTTAATTTTGTTATTCAATTTATTTAAATTAAGGCACACATTTTGCACTTATAGATCAATTTTGTTGTCCAGCTCTTTGTAACTGCTATAAAAAATTTAATTAAAATAAAATATAACTTAAACAAACAAGTTTATGATTCCATTTGAATTTTAAAAAATTCTGAAAAATTTTAACACCCTGTCTTGAGTACATAAAATATAAAAAAAAATTGAAGGAAAACTTAAATTCTTAAAAAATATATTTAAAGAAATTCTTGCAATTTATTTAGTTTCTCTACTTTGTTTTTAGTTCATTAACAACTTAAAAAAATTGTATTTAAATTTATTTAAGGCAACAATTTTGATGACCAACTTTAGGTAATAGTACATATACAAAAAATTAAATTTGAGAAAATTTGAACTTATTTTAAAAATTTTTAAAATTCACTTTAGACCTAAATCGCACACTACTATAATAATTAGCTGCAGTCAGCATGCCCTACACGCGCTGGCACTTTTTACAGGGTATAAAAAGCAAAGCAAAACTTTGACGCAAACAAAATTAACGGTAATAACTTGGACTTGGCCAAGCAGTTGCTAATTTGCGCTGCATTTGCATGTGTGTGAGAGAGAGAGAGAGAGAGAGCTAGGGAGAGGGTGGGAGAAAAAGAGAGACAGGAGTAGGGGCGTAGTGTTTAGGGGGCGTGGCAGCGTCTGCAGCACCAAATAACCGTAATGAAGTTTGCAAAGTTTTTGACACATGCGAAAAAAACTCGATGCAGAAGCAGAAAAAAAACTCAAGCAGTCAAAATAAAGGGGCGTAGCAGCGGGGGCGTGGCACACAAAAACAACAACTAAAGATGCGTCCACACTCTAAGCCTTTTTTTGGGTATGTGGTTAAGGCGCTTGGGGGGCGGGGAGCGGGGGGAGTGGCAACAACTGGACGTTGCCGTGGGGCGAAATGTGTGTGTTTTGCGCGTCGCCAAAAGACAAGCAAATATTTGCAAAGTGGCAACAAAACTTGGCCCAAAAACTTGACGACCAGCAGCTGCGTTGGCAGCGACGTCGACAGCGACGCCGGCAGAGCTACTACGCAGCGAGCAGCGAACGCGAGCGTTTCCTGCTGAGCTCGACAATTTTTTTTACACCCGCTGAGTTTTTGCCACTTTACAACACACACAAAAAAAAGTGTAGTAAGCCAGTCTGCAATTGGGTGAGCTGGCTGTAAAAGACCCTGTAGGAGTACAGGGTAGCAAACATTTCTTCTTGAGAATCAGAAACATTTATGCATCGATGTGGCCTTAAAATCTATAGGTTATAGTTGTGCGATTTGAACCTAATTTGGTCAGAACATAGCTACAAGTTTTCTTAACGCGTTGTGTAAATTTGATCGAGATAGGTCGGGAGGTTTTCAAGTTATGGTGTTTTGAAAACATTTCATCTTAAGAAAAAAAAAATATAATTATCTAACGATGTGACCTTGACAACTATAGGATATAGTTGTTCGACTTGGACTAAACTTGGTAAGGAGACAGCTCCAAGATTTCTACACATGATGTATAAGTTTGATCGAGGTGTATCGGGCAGTTTTCAAGTTATAGTGTTTTGAAAACATTTAATCTTAAGAAAAAAAAAAACAATTATCCAACAAAGTGACCTTGAATTCTATAGGATATAGTAATTCGATTTGGACCAAATTAAGATAGGCCACAGCTACGAGTTTGCTATATACGATGTGTAAATTTGATCGTGGTAGGTCAACCATATTTTAAGTTAAGGTGTTTTGAAAACATTTCTTCAGGAAAACAAAAAAAATAATTATCAACAGAGTGGCCTGGAAATCTATAGGATATAGTAGTTCTATTTGAACCAAACTTGGTTGGAGCACAGCTACAAGTTATATGCACACGGTGTGTAAATTTGATTGAGGTAGCTCAGTCAGTCTTTAAGTTATGTTGTTTTTAGTGGATGGACTTTTTTTTTTTGGATGGACTGAAGTGCGCGAGGCAAAACTCGAAATAAACTTGATCTGCGTACAGCATAGACGGTCATTAATTCTAAATATTGGGGGTACTAGCTTTTAGAGTAACTGAGATGCAGGTTTTCATACGGATAGACGAACAGACAGAGGGACAGACAGACCGACAGACAGAACAAATATATGAGGTCAGAGATGGGTTCTTCTGCCTTCTGTGTTCCTTTGTTTCCGACACAGCTAAGACACCCCTCTACTCAACTTCAGCACGGGGTTTAAGCACACACACACACATACACACATACACACACACACAACACTTTGTTGCCGCTTTTTGTTGTTGCAAAAATATTATTTTTATTAATGCTCCTTTCGGTCTGTCCAAAGATCTGCTGCTCCATAGTTCTTCTGCTGGTGCTCCGCTGCTGCTGCTGGCAGAGTCCGGCGTATGGTGTGCGGCGTACGGCGTCCGGTGTCCGGCGTCGGGGTGAAAATGTGTTTTATATTTGTCAAATAAACGCACAGCAAAAGTATCGGCAAATTTCCTGCTGTCGCCTTTTTTACCAGCTTTTTTACCAGCTTTTTTAGCTTTTTTTTGGGGGAGGAGGGAAGAGGGGAGTTATTTTTTTTTTTTGAGTCTAACGCTTTTTATTATTTCTTGTGTCGCCGCCACCGACGCCGCAGGAAGCGGAAATCGTGCGTGTAATTGAACGGACATTGAATGAAGCGAAGGCGACAACTCTGTGCAGGAGGGGCGTGGCGGGGGGAGTGGCGGAGCTGTGGCTGCTGTGCTGCTCACCATTTGTGGTCAATTTTACATGAGTTGTAAAAACAAAACAAGCGAACGGCCAAAAGCAGAAAGAAAAGAAAATAAAAACAACTAAAGGAAGGGAGGTAAGCGGAGGGGTGGGAGGTAGGAGGGGTAGGGAGCGAACTGTGAATAGACGCAATATAAATGCGTATACAAATAAATATTAAGATGGGGCCAAAGATATTTGCAGATACATTTTGTTTTATGCCACAGAACGCGTTATCCGGAATTTCGCCATCGTTTTTTACGGCTGAATAAAGAGGGTGGAGGGGGCGGTGGAGGTATGGGTAGAAGGGCACATGGGGTGCGCAGAAGGGGTGTGTTTAGCGGGGTGAAAGAAACACTGACAGCTGTGGCCCAAAACTGCTAACTTGGCCTTGAGTTTTTGCTGTCGAAATCCAACAGTGACTGCAAAAATTGTTTAAACTTAAGTAAACAATTGAAATAATGTATCAATTAGCAAAGTAATACTCTATTTTAATCACTAACTAAGTGGTGTAATAATAGTTACTTCCACTTTCTAAGTACAGGGCTTAAAAACTATACTTACGTAGGTGGTTTGCCTAATGAATGACTAATGAATACATTTATGACCTGAATGAAAGTAGTTTCCAGTTAATTTGAATTCTAGGAGCTCAGTGAATTCGCAGAAAACTAAAGTTCATAAATCTATTTCAATGAATTTCAGTTTTAGACTATGATAGGCGAGTAGGAGCAGGAGCCATGAGTAGGCGACACATGGAAAGGTTAGAAGTGAATTGAAATATACTTAAAATAAGTCAACTGCTGAAGGGAAGTAAGCAAATCGCAGACTAATTAGAAAAGAGTGGAAATTGTGGACGATTTCTAAAAATTATAATAAAATTGTTATACCCTTGCAGAGGGTATATTGTTTTTGTCACGAAGTTTGTAACGCATTGAAGGAAGCGTTTCCGACCACATAAAGTATATATATTCTTGATCAAAATCAACAGCCGAGTCGATATAGCCATGTCCGTCTGTCCGTCTGTCTGTCCGTCTGTTTCTATGCGAACTAGTCTCTCAGTTCTAAAGCTACCTCAATGAAATTTGGTACAGGCCTGTATTCTCTCTGCACGCAGTTCATATGTAAAAATCGGCCAGATCGGACCACTATATCATATAGCTCCCATAGGAACAATCGGTCGAAATGCATGAATATGTACGAACATTTTCGGTGTCTATTGACCGATTGCAACGAAATTCACGAAGAGTGAATTTCTCATTGTCCCCCATCTGTTGACCAAATTTCAAATCGGACTACTATATCATATAACTAGCATAGAAATAATTGGTTAAAAAAACCAAATTAATGCAATATTCATGACTGCAAGGGTATTCAATCTTCGGCGAGCCGAAGATAACCGTTTTTTCTTGTTTTTTAGTGTATCTGCTAACTTTTAGGCAACTTAATCTAGACAGATAACTAGAGGAGGTCCCAGTCATGGGGGCATCTAAGTTGGGGGATACACAACTGTCATAAATATATTCATGGGCAGAATTGATAGGTTTCAGGTCAAGCTCCGGATCGTAAGATCTTGAGAATGGTGGGCTTATTTATTGAGAATAGGGGAAGAGTCGGTACCATACCATACCGTACTTGTGAGATGTTTATTAGAGACTAAGAGAAGCGTGTACCGCTCATTCTATTATAGGCAAACGCAATCAAAGATATTACAATGAAGAAGAATCTACATATGATTTCAATTCACTGTAATGCTCTACATTTTTAACATTATGTTAAATGTATGTAAAAGTAAGTAAAAGTATATTATGTTAAGTACATAAATAAGTAATTTTAATAAAGCAAACGAATTTTAATGTTAAGTTGCTGCCCTGATTATGATGATCTGTTATTTACAATGAAATTAGTGTGAGCTAAGAATGTAGACTGTTCACATTCAATCCCTCCCCGCTAGCCCTTCTATCTCTCTCTGTCTCTCACTCTGTTACTGTATAGATCATAAATTACTTTCACCCTTTTTATTGTGTCTTTCTGACTCTAAGGAGCAGAAATATGGATATTTTGTTTCTCCCAGCTCTTTTGTTCTTCCCTCTCTTTTTATATCCTCCTAGACTCCTCCTTAATGCCTCTCTCTTTCTCTCTCTCTCTCTCTCTCTCTCTCTCTCTCTCTATCTCTATCTCTCTCTATATCTCTCTGTGTCTCTCTCTCTATCTCTCTCTCTCTCTCTCTCTCTCTCTCTCTCTCTATCTCTCTCTCTCTCTCTCTCTCTCTCTCTCTCTCTCTGTCTCTCTGTCTCTCTCTCTCTCTCTCTCTCTCTCTCTGTCTCCCTCTCTGTCTCTCTCTATCTTCTGTCTCTCTCTCTCTCTCTCTCTCTGTCTATATATATCTCTCTCTCATTGTTTCTATGTGTCTATGTGGCTCTATGGAGGAGAAATGCTTCTTTCATTTCTGTTATTCTTCCTTTTTTCTTCTTCCCCTCACGCTATATATCTGACCTTTCCTCACTCTCCTTACCTCTATCTCTTTCTCTCTTTCTCTCTTTCTCTCTTTTTCTCTTTCTCTCTTTCTCTCTCTTTCTCTCTCTTTCTCTCTCTTTCTTTCTCTCTCTCTTCTTAGTTTATAAACAAGTCACTTAATTTGTTTATTGATTATAAACTGACCTCTTCAAGACATTGATCTCTTTCACTACATCCGTCTCTCTTTTCCTCTTCTCCTTGTTCCTCCCTCTATCTCCCTCTATCACCCTCGCACTCTTTGTTTCTCAGTGTCGGTCTCCCTTATTGTCTATCTATCTAACTATCACCCAATTTCTTTCGTCTGTCAATTGATTGCTGGCTAGACTTGCTCCATGCTCCCGTTCCTACTGCACTCCTCCAACTATCCCTGCCCCTCCTTAGCCCTCTCTAACTTGCTCTCACTCTTTGCCACTTCCTTCTGATTTTGCAGCATTTCTTTGTGCGCTCTCAGTCATCTTCAATTATAAGAAACAGCTGCTGATACAATTCACTTGTCAAATTCATTATACAAATGCGCGAAGCGGAGCAACTTGTGGGAAAAGGAAGGAAAGAGGAAGGGAGAGACAGAGAGACAGAGAGAGAGAGAGGAAGAGGGAGAGGAGACAGACCTTGAGCTAAAGACGGCGACAATAAATAATACCGTATGGGGAAATCTACGCTCATTTTTCAAAACATTGCCGCGAGCGGACGACGGGCGAAGGAAGAGGAGGAGAGAGGAGAGGCGAAGGCATGGGCAGTGGGGGAGCGGGAGGGGCGAAGCGCGGCGGTTGGGGCATTGCGGCGATGTATTAACAATGTCAGCGTTGGCTTTAGACGCTGCTGCCGGCGTCGCAGTCGCAGTCGGCGTCGCGGGTAGTCATCAACATTGTCATTGACGACGACAAATGTTGCCGTCTTTTAGGCGTTGACATTTGATAAATTAAACATTTTTGTACCGAGCGCGCTGGGTGCCCCGCTTTTTTCTGTTGTGGGTGGCAGGAGGGGTAAGGGGTGGGGTAGGGAGTGGGAGGGAGTGGGAACTGTGTCGCATTTTTTTTGGCACTTTGTTAAATACATTTGGCTTTATTATTGTTGTTGTTGTTGTTGCTGCTGCCGTCGAGTGTTGCGCAAATTAGAAAACACTTTTGACATTTGCTTCCTTTTTTCTCGCTGTCTCCCCCTCCCTCACCCCCACTCCCACTCCTTCAGATGTTTCTCATTTTGTTAATTGAGCAGTCAACTCCCTGCGCCCCTTTGGGCCCTGCCCGCGGCCTAAGCCAAAGCTGCTGCCAAAGTCAAAGCCAAAGCCAAAACCAAAGCCAAAAGCTTCGCAACTCATCGCGTCGCGTCGCGTCTCATCTCGTCTCGTCTCCGCTCTTCTCTGCTTGCTGATGACGATGATGAAGATGATCCTTAAGGACAACGCCTTCAAAGTAAACGCTTTACGTGCGTGCTTTGATGTTTGCCATTCTGACGTGGCCCCAAAATGTATTTAATATTTATTAACAGCCTCTTTAACCAAAGTTACCTCTTGCCTCCTCGCATTAGAGTCAAAAACTTAATTATATATTCGCAAAACCCCCAGTTGGAGTGCCAGGGGGCGTGGCACACACACGCGTTCCCCTCGGGGGCGTATAGTTTTGCCAAATCATGTCATATAACTTACAAATATGTCAAAACTCGAAATGAAATCAGTTTTCAAAATGCCAAAATTTGAATTTCATTTCAAATTTTCTCCGAGATTTTGTTAACAAAACTTTCTGATTTGTGGCGCGTGGCAAACGCCATTTTATCTTCACATTTGGCCTAAAGTGAAGCGTTTTCTGAGTCGCAATTGGGACACGACTATAGCTAATAAATTAGTCATCGTATAAGTTATTAATATAGTTTGTTTCTGGAAATTACTGACCATTGATATAATAAGTTATTATTATTATTGTTTAATATTTAGTCACTACGGACCACCAAGTGCATTACTCACTGAGGGCGTCCGGCTTAACAAAACCTAAAATTAAACTATATTTTTTAAGCTTTGGAAAACATTTAAGTAATTTATTTATTAACATATTTTCTTTAAACTAAATACTAAAATCAAATAGTGGACATTTAAGTTTATGTGTCAAACTAAATAAAAACTCAACGTATTAAGATCTTTAACTGAATTAAAACATCTGATTAATATAGGAATATAACATTTCATTTAGTCATTGAAGAAAATAATTCTTGTCTTTTACATTATTCGTAACAAAATCTAACTCACTCTATGATTATGAACATTTTAATTCAATGTTTTAATATTGTTTTTCATTTATTTACTTATTAAAGCAAACTTAAAGCAGTCGCAAGTATTAACCAAATAATAAAGTTATAAAAAGAGTAAATTATAAACATTTATTTTAACTGAAAGTATAAAAAAAAAATTATTAATTAAATTGATCAATTAATTCATTATTCTAGGAATAAAAAGTAAAGCAATTTTTCCAACACTTGTAACAAGGGAACACAGAAAACCCCAACCAGATCAATAAAAATGTATGTCAACACTATAACGAAAGATTTCTGACTTGAATCCTGTATTATTTTAGATTGAATGAATTGGTTTCCATTTCAATTAAATTTTTATTCAAATGGATTTTAACCTAGTTTTATTTTTGACAAATTGCAAACAAGTTAAAATAAATATCAATTTATTTCTTAAGCAATAACCAAGTTTGATATTTGAGTAAAATTAGTTGAACGTTGCAAATAAAGTGCCAAAATTCAAGTTTTGCTGTATGAAGTTTATTAGGTCACAAGATTAAAGAAGCTTACAGCAAAAGTTAAGAATTTTTGAAAAGTTTGACAGAAAAATACCCAAATAAATACTAAGTATTTTAACATAAATGTCTAAAGAAATTTGGCTAAAAAATTGTGCGTATACGCAATATGTGAGTTAAGCGTAATCTGATTAGAAAAAGCATAGACAAACTTGTATTGAACTTAGGCGAACTGGGCTGTGAACAGAGTTTGTGGGAGGGAAGAGGGGAGGGGTATGGGGAGAGGGGTGGGGTATGGGAGAGGGAGGGAAGGAGGGAGAGTGAGAGAGTGGCGGAGAGACAGTAGTACTGACTATGAAATACTCTCCATATAATCTCAATTCAACAAACTATAGCATACTTTTAGGTGCTCATGAGTTGAAAGCTTAAATCGTGCATAACTTAAGCTATAGTAGTCCAATTTAAATCATTTAAAAATAAAAATGAAATTAAAATTTATTACATACTTTTCTAAAGCAAAAAAAACAAAATTTCTGACTGTAGACTTCAGTTAACTTGACTTTTTGCAACTCCTATAACATACCCCATTGCTCGGCGATTAATGGATATAATGAGAGAGAAAACAGACGTTGATTGCTTAAAGCGAATGCAATTTACGCTCAAT
This sequence comes from Drosophila dunni, assembly GCA_018152125.1. Taxonomy (NCBI): domain Eukaryota; kingdom Metazoa; phylum Arthropoda; class Insecta; order Diptera; family Drosophilidae; genus Drosophila; species Drosophila dunni. Next base: position 8,751,203 of record JAECXC010004147.1, on the reverse strand, counting down.
GGTCGCCTCATTACAGCTAGCTGAATGTTGTCGAAGGATACACAGGACATTAAAGCCCCCGGACACGAGAGAGCAGGACCCAAACAAATCTGATTAATAATTAGAAGCAAACAATAGCAGAGGCGCACTCAACACACAGTCAACGGGTGGCTGGCAGCCGCCAATCCCCAAATACACACACCCAACTACAAATCTAAATTCAAAATCCCCAAACCCGAAACCCCAATCCAAATGCAAACTGAAAATGAAACTGGAACAGAGACTGAGACTGGAACTGAAGTTGAATCGCTGTGCACGTTTTTTGGCCACGTTATCGTTTTGGCGTTTGCTTAAGCCGCGACAGTAAATTAAAAATGTCCCTCGGGCCACTTATCTAGCCAACGACAAGATGATCAATGCGCCCATTGTGTGGGTGGACTTACTTTCTGACCAAAAAAAGCCAGACAAACCGTACAGATTTTTAAATAAACTCAGCGAACGACTTGACTTGAGCCTGCCATAAATCCTTGGCCAAAATGAGCGCAAGAAAGTGAAAATCTAAATGAAAATGAGGCTAGCCCCCAGTGTGACTGTCGTTGCTGCATTTCCACTCATTTCTCTTCATTTTAGCTACAGTTTTTTTTAGCTTTGATAGGATTAAAAAACCAAAAGGGATTCACTGAATTCTTTGCTTCTGCTGCTGCAAAACTGCAAACAAATCAGAGTCCATTGAGATGGCATTTCGACTTAAGACAATATTAAATACGCCAACTTCTTTCGCTTTCCGCATTGTTGCTCCATTTTCCATTTTCCATGGAGCTTTCTATTCACTGCTAGTCGCACACTTGGCCACTGAAATAACGTTGCATACTTTTCAGCGCAGCACTTTAAATCATGTTCGTGCTGGCATCGAACTCGAACATGTTGCGTGTGTGGACTGCGATTGGTTTGCAACCAGTTTCAACTGCTACTTAAATTTACTATTTGTAGTTATAGATATGTACACTGATTGACTGACTAAGAGCGTGATTGACACTCATAATTGTTACAAGACTTATTTTAATTCAATTTTATTTTGTTTTTAATTTAATTTTACTCTAAAAACATTTCAGTTTTTCAGTTAACCCCTCACTTTAATGCTTAATGCCCCTTGACTGCACCCAAAAATGTATTTGATAATTATTAAATATATCAAAATATCTTAAAAATACCTATATTTTTAATTTAATTCCTGAATATACTCTGAGAAATATTTTTCTATAAGATCGCCACATTTATTTCAATCAATTTGAATTAAGACTTCAGAGTCAGAAACATTTCCTCATCTTAATATTAATATTTTGATCGAGAGAAGTGTCCAAATGAACTCCACACTCTTTTTCCTTAATCTTCCCAGTGCTATCCAAGCTAACACTCCTTGCTACTGCAATCTGAGCTTTCCCCACAAAGCAAACCAGTGAGAAGCTGATGTCAGAGGTCAGAGGACATGTCTTGGCATATGGAGTGGCAAAATAATAAATAAGTTGGCTTAAGTCTCAAAAATTGCAATAGACACTTTTATGGACAAATGGAAGGAAGGAAAGGAAGGAGGGAGTAAAGGAAGTAAGGGGGCTAAAGGAAGAAAGCCGTGTGGCTGTGCAAGTTCGGACATGTGTTGACATGTGTGGCAAAAGCCCAAAAGTATCGGAAGCATGTGGTGTATAAAGAATCTGTTGCCTGGTGTCTGGTGTCTGTTGTCTGTTGGCTGGTGTCTGGTGTGATGCCAAAATGGAGCAAAGTCTCAAGGATTCAAATTCAGGCTGTTCATGAAATGCAGTTCGTCTTCTAATCGTTTATTCCTTATCATTGTTGTTGTTGGAGCTAACCAAAAACTTGAGCTTGCCACCAGCAAAGTTGTCAGAGTGTCATTTGCAGGCCTTCATCTATATTTCTCTCAATTTCCCACACTCCCCCCCCCCCCTGCTCACCCTCCTTCCTATCGTTGCCCCTGTCCAGGATACAGCATTATAAATTGTAAATAATAAATCAAAACACCAACTGTCTCTGCAGCAACAATGACACTTGCAACACTGGTTGCTGCCACTGCTGCTGCCTCTGTCATTTCTTACTTCCAACTGCTAGCGGGAAAACTGCAAACAGTTAACTGAAAACGGCTAACTGCTAGCTGGAAAACCGCAGAGCGAAACCACTGAAAATTCAATATTTGCCACACTCAAATCAAAGTGCATCCGACACTTAATTACACCGTCCATCAGGAACACTTGAGGTTTCAAGCCAAAATCATAAATTTTCTCAACAAACCTGAAGAAGTGTTTAATTTACTTAATTAAAAATAAACAAATATATACTTTAATTTGCTAAAACCATTTTTTTTTTTTTTTTTTTTTTTTTTTTGGGCGTATACATATATAAAAATGAAGCATTTTAAACAAATTAAAAATAACATAAAATATTATGCAAATAAATTACATTAAACACAAAGACTTAATATAAATTCAATGATTTTTTTTAATTAAGTAGCAATTATTAATTCAATTAAAAACAAACAAGTTTACGAACGTCTTTTGTAATTTTTGAAATAAATTATAAAAATATATAATATAATATATGTCAGAAAAAATAATAGAAACGGCATATAATCCAACTTCAGTTATGTGTATCTCCTTAAAAATAATTTTTTTTTTCCCAATCGAATATTTTTCTTAAAGAAGATAACCCATATAATAAAAACAAAGCATAAAACATTTCCATACATTTTTTTTATAGAATATAGGAGGTTATAGTCGTTTCTGTTATTTTTTCCGACACTGTATATTAAATTAAATACTTCTAAGTTCAGAAACTTTTACACTTAAAAAATCATTTTTAAAATTAAATTCTTTTAGAACTTTTAAATAAACTCAAATTCGTTTTGCATTTATTTAATTTGAATTAAAAAAATATATACTATTTTTTTAATCTTATTTAGATTAAAAAATAATAGTTTTTTTCAAAATTCAAATTAAGTGAATGCAAAACAAATTTTAGTTTATTTAAAAGTTCCATAATCCATACATAATACTTTTATATCGCATTAAATATGATGAAATAATTTTAAGTAAAGGACATTGAAAATAAAAAGCTTTAGGGGGTATTCTTAAATGGACAATTGTCTTTTTTTTTTTTTTTTTTTTTTTTTTTTTTGTAATTTGGAGTTTGGAGTATTGCGAGCATTCTTCTAAATATCGTCCAATAACTCTTTTTGTTTTGGCGTGAAAACTTGTTTAAAAATAATATAAAATGGCTCCCAAACCAAAATACCCGCTTAATAAACCCCACTTTAATTTTTTAATAAAGTGTCATTAACAATGCTTATATTTATATTATATTATTATTTATAAATAGTCTTTATAGATAGATACATAGTTTAGATAACAGTATGTATAAAAATTTTAATTTAAAAGTAAAAAGAAAATGTTTAAAATATTATGAAATTTTTTTTTTTTTTTAATAAATCATATTTTTTTTAGAATTTACTAGCGCATTCAAGCTCAATCTTTACCAAAATTAAAATTCGTGTTACAAGTTTTGAATTCTGTAACTGATTGAGACAATTTTTGAATTTTCTATATAACACTATTGGTCAGATAAATCTCCCAATTTAAGTTAATAGTTTTTAAAATATATTTTGCTATCTATGTGGGTATATGTTGGTTGTCTCTGCTAACAAATATATGTATTTGTATATTTCGGTATATTTGTGTGATTTTATTTAGCATATTCGAGCGAGCTCATGGCCAGCTGCAAAAGTTGCAGGCAACAAAAGTTTTGTCTAATAGAAATTATGACGTAACTTTGTTTTTGGCATTTGCCAAATGTTGTGCCAGGCACACACACACATACACACACACAGAGAGAGAAACACACACACATAAAAAACTAAATGAAATTGCTTTTAAATTTGACAAAAAGTCTCTCTCATTAACGCCTTCCTTATGTGCCACTCCCCCACCTCCCCTGCACCCACTCCAGTTCGTCCAGAAATCAAACGGAAATTAAAACCAGCTTCTCCTGCACCCCCTCCCCCTCCCCCTCCGCCGACTACCCTGCAAGCCCACGCTCTCTGGGGTAGCTTAGCACAACTATTTAGCTGCAGAAACTCGTGCTCAAAGCTCTTTATGCATAACGCATCATTACGCTAACGAGTGATGGTGCTGGCGGGGGCGTAGAGGGGGCGGGGCTATTTTCAGGGGAGCTGGACAAATGGTGGGGAATAAAAATATATATATACATATATATATGAGTATGCTTATGAGTGAAAAGCATAAAAAAAGGGAGAGACAAAAGTAGTGAGCACATGAGAATTACAATTTGAATTTTGGCGAGCGAAGAAAAGCGAAAGGACAGTGACAAAAGCGACGACAAAAGCAAGAAGCAGAAGTAGAAAAAGTAGAAGAAGAAGTGGGCGTAGAGAACAGCAACAACTGGAGACAGCGACACAGGCAAAACACAGAAAATTGTTAAACGCCGGCATAAAAATGCGCCACATCCTGTAAAATAAACACACACAGGCTGTACGACTGTGCGAGTAAAACAGACAGCTGTTAGAGAGAGACAGAGAGAGCGAGAGAGCGAGAGACAGAGACAACAACGGGCTACTGCCACAGCGGAAACAACACAAACAACATTTGCCCTGCAACTTTCACTGCCCCCAAGGGCCAAAGCACTTTTGCCACAGTGCCTGCAAAAGGTACATCAACTAAGGAGCAATGAACGCACTCAAAATCTATACACTTTCCTTGATTTGCTAACATAGAAAACAAATTTAACAGCACAATAGCATTAAACAATTGTCAAACGAAAGCAAGTGCTAATTGTTGCCTACTTTCGAGCGCCATTGAAATTTGCTTGCTCTTTAAATGCGCTCCTGAAAGTATGCTATGATTTGTTTAAATGTGATGGAGTGTCACCTGTTTAATAAATTTTATTTAATATAAGCAAATGTTGAGCACTAAAAGCAAATGTAATGCAAAAAAAAACATTTAAAAATATTTAAGTTGATTTTTTTTTTAACTTAAACTATTTTAATTCTGTTTTAAACTGTTTAGTTATTGCGCAATTTGTATTTCATGATAGCGTTAAGTCTTCAATAGTTTAGTGATTTGAACTGTATTTAAATGCTAAACTTTGAGAAGATATTTAAATAAAATTATTAACTGTCTATATATACTTTTGCTATTTTATTTCAACAGGTATAATAACTTAATAATATATATATATATTTTTCTATGCTTAAATCTTAATGATACTCTATACATTTGTCTACTGACTAGAAGCTGTTGATTTTATTATGTATTAAATAAAAAGTTATATAATTATTAAGAGATATAATATGTTTTTGTCTTTCGTATTTAGAAGTTTAAGCAGAATTCTGTATTAATTCTGAAATACATTTTTAAGCCTCTTTAAATAAAGGTTACCTTATGATTTCTCTAAACTAAATTAATTAATTTTCATAAAAATAAATATAAATAAAATTGAATAAAAATATCCTAGCCAAAAACACAAAAATTGCTAATTATAAAACCTGTTTTCTAGCAATTTATTTAGTTTATTAATTTATTATTTAAACTGCAATACTACTAGAATTATATTTTAATTTTTAATGTTTAATTTTTATTTAGTTTTTTTTTTTTTTTTAATTTTATTTTTGTCTGTTCTTTTGAAACCTTTCAATAAATTAGAGTGCCATATTTGCGCGCAAAGCAACTGACTAAATTTTATTATTTATAATTGACATAGTTGTTCAGTGGCATACTCCTGGCTGGCACTGTGCGACTAAGCTGTTTAGTTTTGAAACTAAAAACTTTGCCGATTGATACCTCATAACCAAGAGCAATCAATGACTTCCTTTTGCAGATTAACGCAAAACTTTAGCCACCAACTTTTCCACAAATTGACTGGCAAAGAGTATTTGCCGAGTCGTTGGGGATCTGCAAAATTTGCAGTTTGTTTTTCTTGTGACAAGAGACGACAACGATGACGACCAGAACGGGGAGTAGGGTGGAGGAAGACGAGCGCATTGTTGACGATGACGACCATTTTGTAGCCAAGCCAGTGAGTCTCCTTATGGCCAGCACTTCTTTAAATACCCTGTAAGGTGGTAAACTAAGATCAGCTATTAGCAGTAAGTACATTAACTTTTAAGTAGCACTGTAGTAAGTTTAATTGAAATTAAGGAGAAATGTCGAACTGACTCAAATGAGTATGGGAAAATTAATTCCTTTTTACTTTAAATACCCTGTAAGTGTTCTAAGCTAAATACAGATACCAAAAAAAATATATATATATTCAATAATCTTAAAGCTCAAAATTTCCCAAAATTAAATTTATACTTATAATTAGTTATTTGGAATATAAATATAAGAAAAGATTTATTTTTTAACTGAGTAGTGCTGACTTTTACTGCAGCTTTTTGCTGCAGGATAACATGCAGTTCATCAAGTCTTTTAACCCAACTTTTACGTTTTGCCAAACGGACCCTTCTTCAAGCGATTTACCCACTACTTTCCCCCCCCCTGCCTGCCCTATCCATCCCCTCTCTCCCCTCCACCTTCTGCCTTGCACTGTGTCCCTTTATTTTGATGTCGCCCTTGCTGTGCAATGTTTTGTAGTTAATGTGGCGTTCTAAAACGCAGTAGCAGCCATCTAACGATATAATATATGTAAACACTCAACTGCACACACAAACAGAGACAGCCACACCCACACCCACACACACACACACACATAGATACACAATCTAGACTACGCAACGCTTATTTGTGTAGCATACCTTTTTGCGTAGTTCGTCGTTGTTTTCGCATTTGCGCACAGTGTTGTCACTTTAGCTGTTTTAAAGCCAGTTATGGAGTTAAACTAGGAGTAAGACAAATCAATATTTTGTAGCAACTAACAGTGGGCACATTAATTAATTTTATTAGATCTATTGAGCACTTTATAAGCAAAAATTTTGGAAAAAATCTAAAAAAAAAAACATTTTATTAAAAAATCATTTAATAAAAATTAGAGTAAATTCTAGCATTTATATGATCAAAGCATTGAAGTAGACCCAGGCTTAAGAATTCAGTAACAAGAAGAATAAATATCACTTGGAATCAGTAACAAATCTTAATTATATATTTAAAGTAATTAGCTAATTTTAAATAATTTACACTATTTAAATAAAAATCCAACTAAATTTAAATAAAATTTGCTTTGCTGGCAATTCAAAATTTTTAGCTCTTTTTAAAGGTTTTTAAGCCAAAAAATAAAACGATTTTTTTTCCTTAGTTGGTAACACTGTTCTGTAGTACCTATGATGTAAAAGCTGGCAACACTGTCTATCGCCATCCCTTGCTCTCTGACTCGTTTCTTCCTACCATCTCTTTCTCCTTTAACTCCTTCAGCACTTTCCCCTCACTGTCTCCCCCTTTCTTTTAATGCTCTGCGCTTGTTTCCTGGTTAACTTCACTCGTCGCCTGCTCTAACAAGTGCCAAAGCAACTTTCCAACTAACATTGTGAGAGAGACAGAGCAAGCTTTAGAAAGAGACAGCAAATGGGTAGAGTAGCCACTTGGGAGCTGAACAAGAAGAAGTTTCTGCTGCTTGATCCCTGATCGTTCGCATATTTTGCAGCTTAAAAAAAGTAAAAATCGAAAACTTTACATAAAAAACTAAAGATGTGAAAGCAGAGGAGGAAGGGGAAGTGTGAGGGAGAGGGAGAGAGAGAGGGAGAGAAAAAAGCCACAAAACACTCGCATATATTTCACAGAGTTTGTTGCTGTTGCTGCTTTTGACAGTTTTGTGTACTGTCAATTTGAGCAAAGTGTGTAACGCTGCTGCTTATATTGTGTGCACACTCACACACCCGTGCACACCCACCCACACACACACTGGCACACTGTCACACACAAACTACACGACATGGCAATATCGTATTTGCTTTGTGTGTGTTGCCTTTAAAAACATCTTCAATTTTTCTTGCTCGTTTCTTTGCTGCTTCATTTTTTTTGCCAGCCCTCGGGTAGGAGTGGGGACCAGGGCTGGGGGTTGTTTTTGTGCCCCGCCAGAAACTTGTATTTGACAGACCCTTGTCTTCATATGTGCCACAACTATCGTCGTTGTCGTCGCTGTTGTCGTCTCGATTCCTTCGCTCCTCTTCTCACTCCCCTCTCCTCTCCTATCCTTCTTTTCTCCATTTCCCTCGCGCCTCTGCTGCTCCTCCCTGGCGTTGTCCTGCTGCTCGTTATTACATTCAGTTTGGCGTTGTAAAAAAATATCATTATATGCGCCATATATGGCGGGGGTTTGCTCGACCTCAGCTAACCTCGTCTCGAGCGCACTGCATAAATTTTGCTCAGTGTACGTGTGGGCGTTGGAGGGGTAGAGGAGTACTCTCCTTTATGTGCTGGGCGTGGCAGCAGCGGGCGGTGCGTCATCACATTTGCACTGCATGATTGATCGTTTTCAAATAAGCAAGGCGCTTAATGCTTTGTGTCCCACGTTGGGCGCCAAACGGCAACATTTTCCGTCTTTTTTGCATCTCCTCTTTTTAAGTGGCGTATTTTAGCAAAAAGCAGTTAAGTTGCGCATAAAAAATACTTGTGACATAATGAGATGACAACAAAACGTTGCACAACACTGCCAAGAGCCAATTATATTGGCCAATTAAAATCGGATCAGAGTTCGATAACAATTTCAATATGCAGCGACGAAAAGGAAAATGCTTTAAATGGATGAAAAACTATGCGGAAAGTGTGTGAAGAGCGAAATAAAGAGAATGTCGACTGATGAAGTCATTTAGCTTATTTAGCGCCGCTTCAGCTTCTTGGCGCCCAACGTGGGTGCCTGTGCGTGTGCGAGTGTGTGTGTGTGCGTGTGAGGAAAGGCACGAAAAGAAAGATGTAAGCGTAAAATAATTAAATTGTCAGTGGCAACCCGGGAGCAAAGTCAGAGACAGAGCCAGAGACAGAGCCAGGCCCAGGCCATTAGTGTTGGCTAAGAAAACCCTTTGCCACAGCGCAACCACGCCCCCTCCTCTTGGGCGCCATCAAAATAAATGCCTGTCATTAAACAAATTGTCGCAATAAATCTGCGCATTTCAAAGTCACTAAAAAGTAAAAGGCAGCAAAATGTTAAATGGTAAACGGGAAATGCTCGAATGTTCAAACCGGTCTCAAAACTGCCAGCGAGCACTGTGGTGTAAATTAACCAACTTTCGATTGAAAACCTGTTTTTGGCAAAGTATTTGCTTGTTGCTCTGCCTTGTTAGCTAAGAACTGCTTAAAACTAAAGGCACTTTCATTGGAAAGTATTCCCCAATCCCCACTTTTTATAAAGAAACAACAAAACGATACAATCAATAGGTTCATTAGGTTTATGAAGGTTCAAAAGTGATTATCTTTACGGCGACTTTGTAGAGAGGAAAAATAACTCAGCAATCGGTAGGTTAAGAAGGTTGAGTATTTTATTTTTTAGACACTTCTTAAAAGGAAGAAGAAATTAAGAGACGATTAGAAAGTATAAAACGAAGTACCGTGAAAGCTCCCCTCTCCCGGACAGCCGCGGTTACAGTATTTTTGGCCGCACAAGGGAGACGTCCGCTTAAGAGAACGGATTTTGTATGAAAATTATGCTTAAAAACTATAAAATTCGTCCGGCTAAGGAAGCTGACCGCCTGAGGGAGCTGTCCGCGAGTATAACTTTCACTGCATTTATATATACACACATATGTAAAGTAAGGTTAAGTGCATATGAATTTATCATCATACCTATAATTTGTGGCCATAAATCGGTCTGCTTTTGACCACAGTGCAGTGTACAGCTCGTTAAAAGAGCACCCAACAGTGTGTGGCTGTGTGTATGACTGTGTGGGTGTGTGTGTGTGTGCGTTTCCGTATGTGTGAATGAGTGAGTGTTTTGGTTTGAATCATTAGCATCGCTCACTGATTACTTTATTTAACTAATAATGCGAAAACAACACTTTTACTTTAGATTTTTCCTCTTCTTCATCTTTTCTTTTGAATTTTTTCAATGAAAATGAACAAATAACAAGAATTCAATAATTTTGGGATGTAAGGGATGTGAGGGCTGTATAATTGTGTCGCTGTCTCTTTCTTTGTTGTTCGTTACGGCCACAAACAAACAAAGGGAAAGCGGAAGAGTGTGGGAAGAAAGGAAACGAAAATAAAAGAAAGAGGAAGGAAAAGGAAAAAAACACAATCAAGTTGACAAAAGGGCGCTGGACAAACAGCAAAAGCAATTAGAAAATGGCGGCCAAGTTAATTAAGCGCCATAAAAACGACATTTTGTGCCTTGAGTCCCAACCCCTTACAGAACCCCTTACCCAGTCAGTACTTCATCCGCATCTTATTCTTATTGTTGTGGTTTTTGTTGCGCTTTAAGCAGAATGTTGCTGCCTCAATCTCAATAGATAGAAATCAACGTCAGAAACGCTAAGAAAGGCATAAAAAAGACAAACACACACACACACACACGTACACACACACACTCCCAGGCAGATAGCGAGTCGGGAAGCATAAATTAAAATACATAAACCATGCGAACGGTTAAAAAACAAGGCCAAGACAGCGTCTCCGAGCGAGCGAGAAGATAGCTACAGAGAGAGAGAGGGAACGAGAGAGAGGAGAAGAGAGATACAGATAGCTGCTTGGGCACATACATCAACTGGGCACGAAGCTGGGCGGCGATAAGATGGCATTACAATAAAAAATAAGTTGTTCGGGCATAAAGCAAAACCAACAAGGACCCAAGATAGATAGAGCGAGACGGCGAGATGAAAAGAGCGAGAAAGATAAACGAAGAAAACTAGTGGCAAAAGTAACAGTAAAGCGAGTCGCCTCTAAAAGACCCTGTGCAGCTCCACAAATTACTGCGGACTACAGTGAACCCCGTCACAAGTGGACAACTACCGTCTAGCCTTTGAGAGACTGGTCTCAAGAACAGGGAAAACTCTCTACCATTATTTTTGTTGACTAACCAAGTACACCCAACTACTCTGCTGGAGTGCAGGGTTACAGAAAAGAGAGACCGTGTAAGAGAGGCGGGAGAGCGGGAAGAAGTAGTTGAAGTTGGCAACAAATTTATGAGCAAATTAATTGAGATTGGAAACGCAGAAAGAAAGCTAAGAAGCAACAACAGAAGGCAAAGAGAGTGATGGAGAGAGGGGTGAAAGGACGCAGGGGGCAGGTGGAGGGCAGACGGAACACTGGACACAGGACATGGATACGCAATGGAAGGCGACAGTTCTGCCGTCGCTTGTTAGTGACCAAAGTGTAGGAAAGAAGAGAGCGAAAGAGAAGGGAGGAGGGGGAGGCAGACAGCAGCACAGCCGACATGCCTGAGTGTGTGTGTGTGTGTGAAGTTTGTGTTAGCAACTTAATTGAGAGACAAGTCAATAAACAGGAAGCGAGTGCCAAGCTCAAAGTCAAAGCAGGCAAAAACACAGAGCACAATAAAAGCAAAGAGAAACAGAAAAGAAAAGAGAACGAGTGAAGAGTGAAGAGTCTTGACAAATACCGCTACAATTGCACATGTGTGTGCTTGTGTGTATGTGTGCAGTTGGGCTGTTTAAGCGACACAGCAAATGCACTTTCAAAACTAATTTCAAGCACAGACTGATCAGCCTGTAAACTAAACTATAAGTGGCATGAACTTGAAATTTTGACTCAAATAAAGACAAATAATTGTATGATAAAACTATAAAGATAATTAATGAAATTTAAATTAGTTTGCTTAATAGAAAAATAGTTTTGAATGGAATCAGTACACTATATAGCTACTATTGTATTTATTTAAAAATTATACCCAACTTTTCTAGTTTCGTTAATTAAAATTTATATTAATTACTACAAATTTTTGAACATTGTCACAAAAAGATAATTCGTACTTCGAATTACTTTTAACAGCTTTTCATCATCAAACCACACACTTACTCTACCCTAATTACAGGGTATCCCAGCAGTCGTTGCCAAACGTCGCTGCCCAACGAATCTCAGTTCAGTTCAGTTAACACTGTCCGGCCTGCATTGCTGGGCATCCTGTGCACAGTGCAGAGTTCGGACTTGTGCCCAAACTGTGACAAGGACTTTCCGAGGCGACCACATAAAAAATAAACCAAGCAGCAGCTAGAAAGAGAGTGTAAAGAAACGGGCGGGGAGGAGAGCGCGAAAGGGTGTGGGGGGAGGGAAGTGGGAGGGGGAGAATGACTGGCTGCACAATAAACAAATAAACCCATAAATCTTTGCCACTAAAGTAATGCGCGTTGCTTGCCCAGTGTCCAAAGTGGGTGGAGTAGGGGAAATAACGGGTCTACGACTAGTAACGGGACTTGATCGTTGCTGCAAACAAACAAATCCCGTTGTCTACACAGTGACTGTCATGCATGGCAATGTCTTCTGCTGCTTACAGTAGTTCTCTTTGTTGTTGTTGTTCTTGCTCTTCTTGTCCGTCGTTGTTGTTTTTGTTGCTCTCTTTATTGTTGCGCTCTTTATTGTTGTTGCTGCGGCTTAGCGTGCTGCTGCAATTTGTGGTGTCGCTTGTTTTGTATTGCCGCCGCCTCCACTTGATCCGTTATCCTTAAGAGAATGAGACGGGGCAAGAGGTAGAGTGAGAGCAAGAGCTCGTTGGAATGAGAATGGAAACTGTCGATTGTTGTTGTTGTTGTCATTAAAATTCAAGGCATACAAAGTCATTAAATTATACGCGACATCTTTTGTGAGCGCGCGTAGCAAAGAGAGAGAGGAGTGGGCTGTAGGTAGAAGCAGAGAGTGCTGAGTGTGAGTGCCTGTGGGAGTGTTGGTGCGAGTGGATAAGGAAGAGAGAGAGAGAGTGGGTTTGAAAGTGTGAGTGTGAGTGTGAGTGTGAGGGAGAACGGCGACAGACGAAAGTGTTGGGCGTTCTTAGACAGATTGCGCTTGTTGTTGTTATTGTTGTTGTAATGTAGCTGTTGTGAGCTGATTTCGCAACACAGGCAGCGCAGTCAGCGCCGACAGCAACGTCGCAGCGTCGTGATGCGATTAAGCAATCAGCCAAATTGGCAGCAACGCCAACTTGAAAGGAAATTACACGGCAGCAGCAACAAAGCTGGGGGGGAGGGGTGGTAAAGGAGTGGGGAAGGGCATGTGAACGTTTGTGTGTGTGTGTGTGGGTAAGAGAGTCAGCGTGTGTGTGTGTTTGTTGGTGTTTGTGTATTAGCTACGTGTAGATAGAGATATCGCTGCTTTCGGATGTTTGCCATGTGACGTCAAGCGGCAAAAACAAACACACAGACAAAGTCAACTGACATTATAAAGTCATAAGCAGCGCATTTCAGCAGACAAATCGGGGGCAGCAGTGTGAGAGGAAGTGGGTGGGAATGAAGGATGGGAGGAGGAAGAAGTGAGGAGAGGGAGACAGATAACTGCAACTGCAGCGACAGCTTAAAAGGCAGAAGAAACTTAGAAACTGACAATCTCAAAAATGTCAAGGGTGAATCATATTTATATCGATAAGCAGCAGCAACAACAATTGCAATTAGCTTAAGAGCCCAGTTAACAATGCTGAAATGACAACGAGAGCAGATTTGAGCTTATTATGCTAACAATACATATGACATGCTGATAAGTAGTTTTAAGGAGAATTAAAGTTATTGAAACTTTTGAATTTCTTCTAAAAACTTAATTCATAGACACTTTGATATGAATAAAATTTATTTTAAATAATACCTAGTTTGTAAAGTATAAAGTACTTTAAAACTTGTAGCTTTAAGATAAGTTTTTCAGATTAAACTTCAATCTGTATAACTTCTATATACATATATACATATACATATGTTTTAGTACACTTTTAGCACATTTTGCCTTATATAGACAAGCTTTTTTTATGGTCTGATTTTTATGAGAGGTCAAAATGCAATAATCTCAATTTTAAGCGCTATTACCAAGTTATTTCCGCATTTTAACGTTCCCATATGATTCCATATGATCAAATAATGCTAAGTATGTCAATTTGAATTCTCAGTCAAAGTCTGAGTATTTTCCAATTCAAAAAGACTTCAAAGACATGGGATTTTTTCAACTTAGTTGCATTTTATAGCCACAAGATGGAAATGGAACTTGGAAAAGTAGGAAAGGAGAATGGGAAAAAGAAGACAAGAACTGGGCTTTTGACTCGGCGACAAGTGGATCAATTTGTTTAGGTTTATAGTGTTTTTTTCAGGGTTTTCTTTATTTATTTTTAGGTTAGGTTCAAGTTTCGCACATGGGACGCAATGAAGTCATACGAAGTCGTAAAAGGAAGAGAAAAAAAAGAAATTTTTTCAGTTGCAGTTTGCAGTTGGGACTTTCAATTTGCTTACGGATGGAAGGAGGTAGGGGAGTAAAGGGGGGTAAAGTAGGAGGAGGAGGGGCTGGTAGACAAAGTAGATGTACAGAAAAATGTTTGTGCTGGCAAAAGCACGAGAAAAACAACAACAAGAATTTAGAGTGTAAAAGAGATAGTGAAAGGGGAAGTGTCTAAGGAGGTTGAAGCGGTTTGGAGGGGTTAGCGGGCTTAGGGGATTTTTTAGGAGGTTTCGGGCACTGCGCCACACGCCAAGACAAATTATGCTGTTGATAAGCGCGACAATAGCGAAAGCAGCGCCACAGTGGCATGAATTGGGAAGTAGAAGGCGAAAGGATAGGGTAAGGGATGGTTAAAGGGGGTGAAAGAGGAGGGTAGCAAATGGAGGCATGGGGTAGAATAGGTTAGTGTAGGGTAGGACAGTGTAGGGGATTGAAACTGATGCTGACACGCGCGCAACTGGCTGCTCTTTATAAATGTCTGTGTATAAGTGTGTGTGCCTTGGTGTGTGTGTTTGAGTGTGTGTGTGTATTGGTGTGTCTTGTTGTGTGTCTACTTTGTGCAGAGCCAACGACCCGAGCCAACATTGCATTCAGATTGCTTGTTAAAGGTTATTTAACCCACTACAAAATGGTAGCAAAAGCTTACATTAAAATAACTGACTTCAAAATACCCTGTACCTAGAGTAACGCAACCAAAACTAACGCACTGAGCCAATTTTTTAAAGTTAAGAAGATTGCCATTCTTAAGTTTGACTTAAGACTGACCTTTCCTAAAACTATGCTGTATAGTTTGCTGATTCCGTTATATATGTAGGTTGTCAGATCTCAGTATTTTTATTAAGTACAGGGTCTTTCTTTTTCGAGGACAGGATATTTTACTAAAGAGAGTTCGGGATAATTAAGAAATCAAGAATATCAATAACAACACCAACATGGAAGATATAGGACGAGGAGGAAGGAGAAAGAAGAGAGGAATAGATTACAGGAAAAGGAAACAAATCTGTGATTTTGTCCAAAAAAGTATTATAAATGTCAGGAATATATAACATATGTTTAGTTAAGTACTAAAACCTATAGCGAGCGAACATGGAAAGGATTTGCAATGGCGAAAAGGTTCAAAGGGAAGGAGGAAAATGAGTAAAGTAAAGTAGAGGATGCAGAAGAAGGAGTTGGAATAGAAACAAGAATAGGAAAAGGAGTTAAAGGAGCAGGAGCCGCTTCAGCCATAGAAAAGTCGTGGACTATCAAGCGGTACATCTTAAGCAAGCACCCAAGGCAAAGCGGCGGTGGGGACGAAGGGCGTAAGGGGCCAAGGAGGCTAAGCATTGGGTCGAGCAGCGCTTACATACATAAATCATTGAGAAAAATAAATCACAGTAAGTATGGGCAGAAAACGAATAAAGCGAAGCAGAAGAGGAGATGGCTAAACGGGTAGGAGGAGGCAGAAGAGAAGAGAGAACGGGGAACGGGAGTATCCAAACTTTCAAGCTCTAAAAAATTATTAATAATGCAAAGGCATCAACAGCATCAAGAAACGGGAGCTAAGATGTACAGTGGGGAGGGCAAAAGAATTCTTAGGCATAAAAATTAACTTTTAATTTGGGAGAAATTAGGCACAAAATATAAAAGAAAGCAAAGAGTATAAGGGATCAGCACAAAAAAGAAAATAAAGCATACTTTTTAGCGTAGTAAGGAGAAATTGAGGTTATGGAGAACCTGTAGTTAAATTTTAAAACTAAATGTAAGTTTAATTTAAATACAAGCCTTAAATTCCCAGCTGACTAAACTCAATCGAAACTGCTGCCAAATGTGCATTTAGCCCTAAAGCAAACTGCGTTCGTTGTTGTGCCATTTTTAAGCGCCATAAATCGTAGGCACAACCACTGTGCGACAGCCGCAACAACTTCAAAGTCGTCCGCTTCATTCACAAAGATAAAAGCACGCGCTCTCTTACTACACACCCCACTCCCCACCCCACCACACTCCCCCACCCCACACTGCTCTCCCTCACCCCACTTCCAGTTTGCAGTCTCCTTCCTACACGCTGCTTCGTTCCTCTCTCCCAGCACAACAGTTGCTGGCTCACTCACACCCGCAGCGGAGTTTACTGCAAGCACTTGGGCCTGCCTTCCCCCACCCCCTTGGCTAGAGGACAGGCCGACAGCAGCGATAAGACGATAGGCTACGCTGACGTCGACGTCGACGTTGGCAGCGGCAGCGGCAGCGGCTTCCACGCCTACGTCATGGACAAGCAACATGCAAATGAATCGCAACTTGAATGTGACTTTAAGCGACAACGATTCGCTCTCTCCCGCTCTGCCTCTCTTTGGCTCTTCCTCTCTTCGTCTCTTCCCTTCCTAGCCGCTCTTTGGCTACCGCTCTTTGTCTGCTGGCCCACAAACAAAAAGAGAAAAGAAGAAGAGCGCGCGCGAGTTTTAAAATTTATGCAACAGGCTTTTGGCCCATTTGTAAATTATGCGCTGTCATAAAGCAGCACAACGGAGTTGCCAACTACCGACAACCAGCAACAACAAACAACAACAACAACACGAACGAGCATGTCCAACCAGTTCGATAGCAAAACAGCTACGCGACGAAAAATTATCGAGCCTGACTGCGCTCCTGGAGCGTGAGTTTTGCTGAAAAAAGCAGCGATTGGGTAAGGGGAAAAATCAGTAGGTTTGTTGCGTTGCGACTGGGGTAGGGGGCGGTGTTGGGGCACCACTGCCAGGGCTGCAGCACGTACAGGCATATAATTTTTGCCAAATCAGAATATTTATGCGTCTAGCCGCACCAGGCGAGACACCAACAGCGGCGCAATGCGAAAGCAAACCAACAAAAGTAGCGGAGCGAGCTGGGTGAGCTGGGTGAGCCGAAAGGGATTGCTGGTGCGAGTATAAGAGCGCATAAAAAAATTACAGCACGCTTGAAAAAACGCGACAAAAACACGCAATGGATATGACTTTTATACAAAGAACAGGACAGCGGACATGGGACAAGGGACAAAGGACAAGAGACACGACGCAGGGCAGGACACGGGACAGTGGACTGTGGACAGTACACTGCCCAGTGGACAGACAGGACACACAACTGAGGACACTGTGCGGTGCACTGGATTCAGAAACAGCACAGGACTTCGCTTCGTTGGCTGCTGCTCATTGAAACGCATTTGCACCTCGCTAACTCCACGCGTGTTCCCAAAAACAAAAGCTCCAAAAATTAACACCAAACAAAAGGAGGAACATTTTTGAAAATGAATTTTCAAACTTAAAATTTTGTACCATGAAAATATTTTAGAAAACTAAAAGAAACGGGAGACAAATTAATTAGTAGAATTATCCATTTAATAAAATGTATTAAACAATTATAGAAAAACTATTAATGTCTTGTTATCTACCGCTTAAGTTAACAAAAGTGTTAAGAAAACAAATAACATTTAAAATTATTTAAATAAGTAAATTAAATAGTAAATAGATTATTATTATATAATTTCATTACTTATATAATTTTAAAAAGTAACTGTTATATATTTTCTTAACAACATGAAATTACTTTTCGCAAGGTTTACACATTTGAATAAAATATTAAGAAAAGTTTATTTAAGTTGATACAAATCAAAATAAATTAAATGTTAAAAAAATATAAAAATTAGATTATTTATTGACTACAAAAAAGTAAGAAAAGACGAAACAAAAAAGACTTAATTATTTAATTTCGAAAAAAAATAAAATCATTCACAATAGAAATTGTGAGAAATAAGGAAATAAATGTTTAAATTCTTTCTAAGTATTATAAGTATTATATATAATATATTGACTTTCGTGAAATTAAAAATTAAACTGGTCCCAAAGAAACAATTTGTAGCAAATTCAATTACTAATAATAAGAAAATAAAATATTTTGAAGTGTTTATTTTCTAAAAACAAAAATTTCTAATTTATAGCCCACTTAACTTTTCAATATCAAATAATTTAACATTTTAAATCAAAATTGTCTTATATTTAAATAACTTATATCAAAAAAAACTTTAAATTGAAACGAAATTAATTTTAGCAAATAAGTGCAGACATAATAAAAAAAATAAATAAATATTAAATAAATTCAATATATTTATAGCTCACTTCCAATTCATCTTTTCAAGTTCAAAATTGTGTTAAATTAAAAAATCTTTAAATTGAAACCAATGTAATATAAGCAAATATATAAATACATAATAAAAACAAATAAATAAAACCAACCAATAATTCTATTGTAATTCCATCGAAATTGTTTGCTGGAACTTAGCTTTGAACACGCCGTTAAAAACAATAACAAAAGCGAAAAACAAAAACCAAAAAATAAAAAAAACTTGCAACTTTTTTTTTGAGCTGGTTCAATAAAAAGGCAATTTTTTGTTGCAGGGAGTTTGGTGCGGGGAGGCGTTCAAATGGTGTCGAGTGGTGTGCCAAAAAGGGGGAGTGGCCAACGCAGGCGTGGAGTGTCGTCGTGTGGGTGTGTCGCTTGTTCAGCGAGTGGCAACAATTTCAAAAAACAACAACAAAAACAGCAACAAAATTGTTGTCGTTCTCGTTATTGTTATTGTTGTTGTTGTTGTTGTTGTTTTTGTTTTTTGCTTTTTGTTGCACTGCAAACGTTTTTGGCACTTTTGGTTTGTGTCCAATTTTGAGCCAGCAGTGGGGGTAGCGGAGAAGGGGCAAGGGGACGGGGCAGGGCATGGTCAAGTGTCTGCTGTGGCAGTGGCACTGCCGTGCAAACATGTGGCAATTTCTGTGGTTACAAAAGTTAAAAACTTTGAACACTCCACGCACCAGGCGAAAGTATTTAGTAGCATATCGTTTGTTAGACCCTGTAGAAGCGTGTAGGAGGGTGTATTGGCTTGGTTGGAAAAGAGTGTGAGTAATAAACAGCAAGAACTTTTTGATACCACTTTAACTATGCGCATTAAGTTTCTGCTGGATCGGACAACTATAACTTATGGCTACCATAGAACAAATTAGTTGAAAATTGACAAAATTTATTGGCAACAGGGTGACAGGGTCTTTTACAGTACAGCTCGCTCGAATGTACCCTTTCTTCCTACTTGTTTTTTATTTTACAAATTTTGGTTTAAATTTTTTACGTATTTATTTCGCACTCCCCTTTGTTTTTGCAGCCGCACACACACACACTTTGATTTATATTTAATTCAATTTTTATTGTGCTTAAAAAATTGATAAATTATTGCATAACAAACGGCGCTGGCGGGTTAAGGGTCACAGGCTTTCATAAATTGGCGGACGCCTCGCTGCGTTTGACAGCAGCCAATGCAAATTGTGGTCAGGGGAGGGGGAAGGAGTGAGTTAAGGAGGGTGGAAGGAGAGCAGAAACAGAAGGTTAAGAAGGGAGGAGAGTAGAAGCGACCCCAAACGTCTGCAGAGGAAATTCCCTTCCAAAGGTTTCGGCTTCGGTTTCGGCCACAGAGCGTGCCTACGTGTCTCTGATGGCCACAAGATGTTGACAATGACACTGAACGTGGCTCAAAGCTTAAAGCCGCTGCTGGTCAAGCGGCAGCCAAGCCAAAGCAAATGGCATTGAGACAAATACGTGAGAAATATACACAAAAGTGTGCGTGTGTGTGTGTGTGTGTGTGAGTGGTGTGCGTGTGTGTGTGGGTCAAATGACGTGCGCGTGATATGACAACATCCGGCAAATAGGATTAGTTTCAGTGCAGAAAAGTCACTTTTTCGAGCAACAGCTGCTAACTGTTATGCTGAAAAGTATGCAATGAAAAGTGTGAACTCAACTTGTAGCCCAAGTGCGTGTCTAGCGGAGGTGACAGCGTGCGTGAGTCAGTGATGCCAGAAGAACACCAAGAGGGAAAGGTCTAGACTGGGATAAATATGTAAAACAAACAATTTATGAATTTTTATTTATTTAAAAATTATCCACTAATATTAAGCTTTATTTGTTATAATTAAAATTCACCGCTTGATTGATTAATGTATTTTTGAAATACAGGATAAGTTGTAGGCTAGTGTCCTGCTACCTAATTGTCAACTTAATCAGAAATCAGTCAGAAATTCAGCAATAATTTTATTTAAGGCTATGGATAATATTTAAAAGAGGGTACAGAAGTATTTTTGGGGAGGAAAAGAGATTTTAGGATGTTACTATTACAGGTAATGAATTCTTAGACGAAAGTTTAAGGTACAAATTTGAATACTTTATTCGGACTCTATTTGATTTAAAATACTGTGACTCTTTGTTGTCCGCTTTTCAATATACTAATTACTTAAACTATCGTTTGGTATAGAAATATTAAATTAGAAATTTTAGTACATTTTTGACAATCCTAAGCAAGCGTATTAATCTACTGATATTTTAAAAATATTTAGTCAGTATGACAATCTAGTGTTCAAGATAAATAATAAAATTGAAGTCAAATTATACAGTGGAATCTCGGTTAATATCGACACTTCAAGGACCGACGAGTTTACGTCGTTATACCCGGTAGACCCGCTTAACCGAAACAAGCAAAAAAAAAACTTGTATGGGGACCAAACAAGTCATCGAATTTTCGTCGCAATGACCGGACGGACGCTTTTACGGCGTCGTTATAACCGGATTCCACTGTATGTACACATAAATAATATTAAAATGATTAATTAACTGATCAATTTAATTAACTAATTTTTTAATATTTTCAGTTAAATCAATTTTTATAATTTACTCTTTTTTATAGTCATTAAAATTAATTTTACTTAAACTTATAAATTAATTTTTTGTTTAATAAATAAATAATAAAAAATTGTCGAATACACATAAACTGTTTTCATAACCCATTTAAATTAAAATAAAAATAATTTAATAAATTAAGAGCTCACGTGTGCAACGCCAGTGTTGGACAACATTTGTAAAGCAACACTTTTAATTAGATTATCATTGCAATGCACGTGAAGTTTACTCGAGCAACTTTCTCCGCCATTTCTATTCGTTTTCATTCATTTTTATTTCCCTTTCATACATAATGCAATATTTTCCTTTTTTTTTTTTTGTTTTTTATCACGTGCTCATCTTCAGGCACAACTCACGGCGGTGTGTGTGTGGGTGTGTGTGTGTGTCCACACTGTTTGCATAACCGAACCGAGCTAAGCTGAGCTGCTTCGAGCGCCAAGTGTTGGACTTTTCCATTCATTACGTAATGTAGCGCGGGTTTTATGTCTTGGCCAGAAAAAAAAGTGAAACCCTTAGCAGTGGGGGAGGGGGTAGGAAAAAGACCACAAAATGGCAACACGCTCGCCGCCATTTTAGCCAGAGCGGAAGCGGAAACTGATGGCAACTACCAGTGCCAACGCCGCCATGGCATTTAAGTCACGTAGCCATGTTGAGTAATGCGACACGTTGCCATTGATGGCTCGATGACGATGAAGTGCAACTTGGAAATAGAAATGGAATAGAAATAGAAATGGAATAGAATAGGAATGGAAATGGAAATGGAATAGAAATGAAAATGGCAATGGAAATACAAATAGAAATAGTAAGGAAAACGCGTCAAAGTCAAGTCACTTTTGTCTGTCGGCGGTGACACTTTTAGGCTCCTTTTGTCTCCTATGCTCTCCCTTACCTCACTCTAGAACTGTTTCTCTTACACCCCTCTATCTCTCTCTGTGAGTCCGTAGCTATTGAACCGAGTCCAACAAAGCCAAGTATTTTTTTACTACTTGCCACATTTACGCACTTTTCTGTCATTATTTTCAGTGATTTATTTTATCTCTTCCCTAACCCATCTCACTGCATAGTAACATAAGTTACAACTAAATACAAAAAATTTACTAAGCAAATTGTGGAAGTAATACCCGAAAAATTCAGCAATTTATTTAAATTTCTAAACAATTTTCATTGACATTTAGCTACAAAATTATTTTATTTTAATAAAAGTGTTGTATATTGTTCTTCAAATGCTTATATATATATTATGCGACTACATTCAGTGAGTTGGCGTAAAAATCAAGCAATCGCCATTAAACTTTTTACACATGATCACAGATAGGGTGTGCATAATTTAGACCTTGATCATGAAAAAATATTAAAAATTGTGGTCTACAAAAAATAATTACTAAGTCGAAAAGTTCAAAAAATTTGACTTTAAATTTCAAATGTTAACAACTTTTACATTTTTCAAGTTTTTTTTTTAAAGTAGAGGTCTAAATTATGCGCGTAAGTGTACAGAATGATAAAATGTATAGATTGTCTGTTTTAGATTATCCTACAGGACGGGAGGACTTCCATCAGCGAGACATCTTATAAGCGATGCGCCGCCATTTTGGAACGCCCTCTACCACCCCTTTTTCGTTTTGTGATTTAAAAATATTTTTAAAATAAAGAATAAACTATGATTTACTAGATACAGAAAGTTTCAGCTCATTACCTATTATAGTTTCGCCAAAAAAAATTCTGAAAAAAAAGAGTCGTTTTTCAGGTCTACAAAGCAGAAACACCCCTTAATGCATGATTACCGTCTCGATTTAGTTCCATAAACAACAACGAAACTGTTATTAAATTAAGTTTATACTTTGTAATATTAAAAATAATTTTGTGGTCTAAGTTCAATGAAAATGAAAATTATTTTAAAATTTTAAAAGAGATGTCATCCTGGGGAAATATAAAAACACTTTTACTAGAATTCCAGTTTTTATCTTTAATTTTTAATAATAAAAAAAAAAACAATTTCTTTTTACATTTATGACAAAAATTATAGCCAAAATTTGATAAAACTTTAAGAATAGATTAGATTTGTTTATAGTATTGTGATTAAATTTATATTAAATTTTATTAAAAACTTTTTGGTGAATATAAACTATAATTTTTAAGAGCTACGACTCACTGTCGTTAACACTGTGAACAACCAGTTGTTAATTGCTATAAAACCGATAGCGAAAAAATTAAAAAAAATATTTAAAGCAATCCCTAGATACCAAAACATAATTAACTTAAAGGATAGATTCAAGGGTTAGTTTTAATTATTTTAAATTAAAAACAGATGTTTCTTTAGACTTCTTACTCTAAAAAAGAGTAGGTGGGTCCATTAAGGTTTGTTTTTAGTTATTGAAACTGCTTCAATTTTGAGCAGTGCACCAATTTTAGTTGTTGGCATTTGTTTTTTCGCACTGATTAGCGCCGCCAGGTGCCAACAGCAGCAGCACCAGCAGCAGCAGCAGTGACGTCAGCAGCCACAAAGTTAGCATATTTATTATGCACTCAATGCTCAAACATTGCGGCCGCTGCGGTCTCATTACCAACTAAAAACTTGGCTAAAAGCAGACGAACGCCAGCTGAAAAATGGGCTAACAACTCTAACGATGGCGTCGGGTGTCCCTTGTTGTTGTTGTTGTCGATTGCTGTTGCTGCTGTCGATTGCTGCTGCTGCTGCTGCTGTTGCTGTCGGCAACAATGCAACGTTGCAGGCAAGTTTTGCATCAATAACTTGGCATTTTTATTGCATTCGTTGCACTGTGCGGGGCATGCGGCGTTGTGGCACAATGCAGAGAGTCAGTGCCTAGGAGAAGTAACAACAGCAGCAGCTACAACAATAACATCGGCAACACATGCGACACAATTGCCTGGTGCACACTCAAGTGGATACTCTAATCAACAGGCTGCCAGGTGCAGCTGCAGCTCCTCCCCTCCCCCCTTTCCAACCCTTTCTCTTCCCACTCCACCCACTAGTCTTTATTCTTTGTAAAGTTTAAATTGTGACTAACACGGTTTGCCTCGTATTGAATTTTTGTTACTTTGCCAATATTTGGAGCTATCAGAGCTTACTACTTTGAGTTGGTTGAGTAATTTTAATTCTAGTTTTAGTCACACATACATTGTTAACACACAATACCAAAGTTTATCAGCATTCGAACATACTTGGCACGTTTTGAATATGAATAATAAAATCACACGATGGGAAAATAAACCAATTTTATAGTCAAAGGCAGGCAAACAAAGATCATGGGTCCATAAGACTCTGTTGAGAAAAAAGTTTTGGTCTTATCATCACACAAATTTTGAAAATAGAAAGAACATTAAAAATAACAAAAACTATTTTTGGGAGAATCTCTGTCTGTTTGTAGTTTAAGCGGGAACACCTGTCGTTTTTATACCCGTTACTCTTAGAGTAAAAGGGTATACTGGAATCGTTGGTATGTATGTAACAGGCAGAAGGAGGCGTGGCCGACCCCATAAAGTACAAATATTCTTGATCAACATCGATATAGCTATGTCCGTCTGTCCGCCTGTCCGTCCTTCAGTTTGTCAGTCTTTATAAACAAAAGGATCTCAGAGACTTTAAGAGCTAGAAAGATGAAAGGGGTCGCAACTGAAAGGTACAATACCCAAGCAGTACATGTTTGTTTTTGTTTTTTGACGCGCCCACTTTAGGGCATTTTATCTTCATATAACGGTAAATGTACAGGTAATACTTGAATGTTTTAGTATAGAAAACTTTTCTGAGCCAAATTTACACGGGAAGTACATGTCTAAAAAGTAGACCAAGTTTGATACAAATCGGACAACTATATCTTATAGCTCCCATAGGAACGATCGGTCGAAATATGCTCTAAACATGAATTTGTATAAAAATGTTCTGTTTGCCAAGCTATCTTATCGATCACCATTGTTAATAACATATTGAAACTGAGTAACGGGTATCCTATCCTAATGTTAATGAAGGCGGAAATAAATGCAATAAATTATTTATTTGTATTTGTGTTGAAAAAAATATTTTATAAAGTACCCTCCGTACTCCGTACTCAAATTATTAGCATCCAGCCATGAAGTCATTTGTTTGCGCTTATCAGTCAATTGTCAGCCGTGACTCAGATCAGACTTGTAGGTGTATTTCCGTGTGTGAGTGTGTGTGTGTGTGTGTGTGTGTGTGTGTGTGTGTGTGTGTGTGTGTGTGTGTGTGCAAATCGGCTAAATGGTTGGCCAAGAACAATGCACACAGCTAATTTGTTTAATTAAATTGTCTTGGCTCTCGTGGCTGCTGCTAGCAGCTTTGTTGCCCATACAAATTGCTCGCTCTCGGCGCATTGAGCTTGGCAGGGGAATGGGGCTTGTTTAGTAGCAAATACACTGTGAAAAATATAAGTTTTATAAGTATAAGTTTTATAAGTATAAGTATAAGTATAAGTATAAGTATAAGTATAAGTATAAGTATAAGTATAAGTATAAGTATAAGTATAAGTATAAGTATAAGTATAAGTATAAGTATAAGTATAAGTATAAGTATAATAAGTATAAGTATAAGTATAAGTATAAGTATAAGTATAAGTATAAGTATAAGTATAAGTATAAGTATAAGTATAAGTATAAGTATAAGTATAAGTATAAGTATAAGTATAAGTATAAGTATAAGTATAAGTATAAGTATAAGTATAAGTATAAGTATAAGTATAAGTATAAGTATAAGTATAAGTATAAGTATAAGTATAAGTATAAGTATAAGTATAAGTATAAGTATAAGTATAAGTATAAGTATAAGTATAAGTATAAGTATAAGTATAAGTATAAGTATAAGTATAAGTATAAGTATAAGTATAAAAGTATAAGTATAAGTATAAGTATAAGTATAAGTATAAGTATAAAGTATAAGTATAAGTATAAGTATAAGTATAAGTATAAAGTATAAGTATAAGTATAAGTATAAGTATAAGTATAAGTATAAGTATAAGTATAAGTATAATTATAAGTATAAGTATAAGTATAAGTATAAGTATAAGTATAAGTATAAGTATAAGTATAAGTATAAGTATAAGTATAGGTATAAGTAGATTTTGTCAGTGTAAAATAGTCCCTCCGGTCACCTATTAAAAGGCGGGCGTGGCAGTGGGAGAAACTTCAATTTGTAGACACGTAAAAATCTTATCATAAACAGAGATGTAGCCAAAGTAGGAAGACGGAGAGAGGGAGCGAAGGAGGCAGAGTGATAGTGTGGCCACGCCCAGCGATAAGCCCCGCACGTCGTCGACATTCTCGCATTTGTCGTCATCAGCTTCTGGAGCTTCTGGAGCTTCTGTTACAATTCGAGCTACGATTCCAAGACACGTACGGCATATAAATAACATTTCGATTTGCCGTATGACAAACCGAGCCAAATGCCACAAATTATGCAAGCCAAGTTAGAGGAGCCGCAGCCACTACCCGAAAATAAGAAAAAAGTAAAACACACACACACACACAGACACACTCACATAAAAGGAATGTAAATCGAGGCACTTGACATTGCGTATACGACGCGTGCGCCTTAAAGCCAACGCTGCATAGTTTTAAATGCTTTGCTTTCCTTTCAGCCACTTGAAGTGGCCCATTAACAGTTGCCAGCTAAAGCTAATAACAGTTACCACAAGTACCAGCTACTAACTTCCATCGCAGTCACAGTCCCAGTCACAGTCCCAGTCCCAGTTGTAGTTGTTGTTTTTGTTGCTTCAACTTTCAATTATGTTGAGCTCGCAATGGTTTTAGATGAGTTCCTTTTTGGCATAAAAGCACTTCAACTGCGGCTGGCAATCACTGTGAACAGTGAGGGCTAAATATAGTTGCTTATAAATAAATTAGCATTATTATTTGACTAAATTATGTGTTAATGAAAGCACACGACAGCTAAATTATTTATTCATCTGGAAAGCACAGTTTTTTCTGTAAAGCAGAGTGCCAAATAAATTCAATAACACTGCTTTTGTAGGTGATTTTTGTTAGAAAAGTCGAGTTCAAAACAAGATTAATAATTGTGGATAACTTTATTACATTTTTGAAACAAAATTTATTATTCTTTTGTGGTAAGAACATATTTTTGTATAAAAGATTTAGGTTTTCATAAACATAAATGCTTTTCAGAAGGTCAACTTTTCTTCTCTCTTTTTAT
This sequence comes from Drosophila dunni, assembly GCA_018152125.1. Classification (NCBI taxonomy): domain Eukaryota; kingdom Metazoa; phylum Arthropoda; class Insecta; order Diptera; family Drosophilidae; genus Drosophila; species Drosophila dunni. The sequence continues at coordinate 8,723,969 of JAECXC010004147.1, read as the reverse complement.
ATAAACTAAAGTTTTTTTTTAACAAATAACTATAAATTAAAAAGAAATGGAAATCAAATTAAATGGTAATATATATACAGTGAAAGATCAACTCGTGGACAGCTACCTCAGGAGGACAGCTCCCTTAGCCGGACTAATTTTAAAGTTGTTTAACATGATATTCATATAAAACCCGTTCCAAAATGTATTTAATATATTTAGTTATAAGCCTTGAACTAAAATTTGCATACAGTTTATATATTATTTTCCTAGACAATTTAAGATTATTCCGAATAAATTGATATTTTAAATTATTAAAAAATATTAAAAAAGAACTTAAATGTAATGTATTAAATTAAATAGCCAATGGCACTTTATATCAATTTCCAGGCCAAGCAGTTTGGATTTTAGGCATATAAGAAGTTTTATATTTATACTCGTAGTACAATGTTTATTTTAGTGCACTTTTTTAGGCATAACAATAATTATATATTAAATTAAATTTCAGTATAATAAAAAAAAAAAAAAAAGAAAAAAAACGGTTAGCTTTTGCTCGCCGAAGATTAAATACCCTTGCAGTCATAAATATTGTGTTAGCTTGGTTTCAATCACCAATTATTTCTATGGTAGCTATATGATAAAGAATTTAAATGAAATTTGGTCAACAGTTGGAACTCGATTAGAAATTGATTCTCCGTGAATTTCGTTGAAATCGGACAATAGACACCGAAAATGTTCATACATTTGCATGCATTTCGACCGATTGTTCCTACGGTAGCTATATGATATAGTGGTCCGATCTGTCCGATTTTTATAAATGATCTGCGTGCAGAGAGAATGCACATCTGTACCAAGTTTCATTAAGATAGCTTTAAAACTGAGAGACTAGTTCGCATAGAAACAGACGGACAGACAGACGGACATGGCTATATCGACTCGGCTGTTGATGCTGATCAAGAATATATATACTTTATGTGGTCGGAAACGCCTTTTTCAATGCGTTACAAACTTCGTGACAAAAACAATATACCCTCTGCAAGGGTATAAAAAGCTTCAAGAGAAAAACTGAATTTATTAAACTTATCTGTAGCATTGAGGCTTTCTATAGGTATTCAAAACATATAATATATGTATAAACGATGGTTACATTAAATTAATTAAAATTTACACAAGTGTTTTTTAAAGACTTCAAATTCAAGTAAATATCTGCGCTACATTCCTTAAAGATCTTAAAGAAATATCTATATATGAAGTAAGTGACTCAACTATCTGGCACATAATGAGCTACAATGCTTTCCAATGCATTCCCTTTGCCTTTTAGTAAAAGTTATGTATTATCCGCAAGCACCACTCAACTCAGAGGCAACTGACAAAGGATTTACATAGTTTATACAGTTATAAATATAAGCATACATATATATATATATATATGCATATATATCTTTTATATGCATATATTTCCATTACCTTGACGCAACTGGGACAAGCTCTTAAACTTCTTATAAAATGTGTTGCATACTTTAAGGTAGCAGCGTAAAATGGGGCACAGGGGCGTAGTGGAGAGTGAAAGAGAGGGGTCTGGTAAGTGGTATAGGAAGTATAGTAAAGTCTCAGGGCCAAGGACCGGCAGGAGGCGGAAAGTGGGGGGAGTGGCGCACTGGATATCAACTATAGTCAAGGAAATTACTTTTAACATTTCGAATGCTGCCGCTGCCCCCTTTGCATGCAGGAAGGAGGAAAAGGGGGGCGGCTGCAATGCGGAGACAGCCAACTCAAAATATATGTATAAATTTATATACATATTTAAAAAATAAGAGCAGTCGTAGCAGGAGCAAAAAGGAGTTGGAGGGGGAAAGGGGGAAGGGGGAAGGGAGGTTCGGGGACGTGAGGCAACTGACTCCAACGGCAAATGAAAAACAGGAAAATTATTTGATTTTTATGCATTTCACTTAAGCAACTGAAGGAAGAAAGAAAGTGCAAAAAAAATGAGCACACGAGACATCCGAGAGCAAGGATGTAACATGAAAGGACTCGTAAGTCAGCTGCCTGGAGACTCAAGTCTCGAGTCCTGAGCTTCGGAGTCTCCAAGTCTTGCAGTTTTGAGACTCTGTACACAGCGGGCGCATGGGTTTGCTAGGTTTTCTTGGTTAACAAGGCTTCAGAACAGGCTGAAGGAGTAGTCCTCCTCTTTTAGCAGAACACAGTACAGGGTTCACTCCAGTCAGCCCACTCTCTGACCAGTTTTGGGTACTCGCAGCGCAGGCTGAGCGCCCGGTTGTCTGGCAAGTTGCTTGCATTATAGATGAAGTTCCGAGTTCCGTGAGAGAAATAAAGCAAATAAATGCAATCATGAATAATAATTCGAGCAGCAGTCAAATAATTCGATTTCGCTTCTTTTTCCCCAGCATTTAAACCATAACGTTCAGTGACTCGCGACGGGACGCGACGCATAAACAACATTTACTGAATTAAACCAATACTTGTCAAGCCAATTTGTGAGCGGTGGCACGGAGAGGAGAGAGGTGACACGGTGTAAGGAAGTGGAGCTTAAGGGGCACAGGATTAAAGCAGGACATCTACGACGACGACGATGTTGTTGGCTTGGCTCGTAAATTAATCCAAAGCCTATCTTTTAACGCCTCCTGGCAGCCAAGCACACGCCAGGTATGTGCGCAGTGTATACCCTGTAAACAGCGGAGCAGGTGTGTATGCACAGCTAATGTACTTCTACTACGCTTAGTTTAGTTTGTCAGCACTTTTTAGAATTCCAACACAAAAACTGAATCAAAAATTATTTTTGTGGCAATTTAAATTTCTTAAGTGAGTAAAATTTTAAGCTTAAAGTCTGTTAATAAATTTAAGAATAATTTTTTATTTATTTTTAAATATTATACTAATAATATTATATTATATTAATTAATATTAATGACTACAATAAAGAGTAAATTATAAAAATGTATTTCAACTGAAAGTATTAAAAAAATTTGCTAAGAAATTTTAACTGAAAGTATTAAACAAATTTGTTAATTAAACTGCTCAATTAATTAATTAAACTGGGATTAAAAAGTAAAGAAATTGATTTAACATTTGTTGCAACGATTGGGAAAATCCCAAAAAACCCAACAAAAAAATTAAAATTTATGAGGAAACTATTAAAAAATATCTCTAATTTAAGGGGACTTATGAGTGGTAGAGATAACTTCAGCTTAACACTTTGACTGAGTTTATTTTTAAGGAGCTTTCAAAGCTTTGCAGTTGGTTTGACTTACTAAGACTTTCACTTAAGTGGTTGCTTTTTTCCCATATAAATTTTTTTTTAAACACTTCTAGATAAGGCGAGAAAAACTTAATTTAAAAATATTTTAACTATTAAAACTTTAGCTTGAATTAAAAATTAGTAAACTTTAATTATATGCCTCAAATGTAAATATTTTTTAAATGAACCCTACACACACCCCCATCCTGTCGTAAATTTGATATTTAAGTTATGATAACTTGTATTTTTTGTTAATAAATTGATTGCTTTTTGAATAATCCCCTTCTGAATCCAACTGCTTTCAAAGCTCCTACAGATATATACCAATTTTCAAGCAACTTCTTGGGAGTGAAATTGCAAACATTTCCATATTAAACTTGTCACTTGAGTTGTCTGTGTATTGAGGTGTGTGTGTGTGCGGTGTGTGCTTGGCCCACTCACTTACACAAATCCAACATAATTAAACAATAATTTACAATTACTTAAGTTGAATTTATAGATAGATCTGTAACATAGGCTACAGTTCTCCTGGGGCTCTTAGGGTATTTCAATGCAGAAACTTTTTGGCTTATGCCGCAGGCCAATAGATTTCAAGCCTCAACTTTGCTTCCCACTTTCCACTTCCCACTTTTTTCCCCCACTTTTTCGAGGACTTGAGAGGGGGCGTGGCAAGGGGCGGCAGTTGGCTGGCAAAACTTAATTATGCATGGTTAACACGAAAACTCAATAAATTTTCAAATAAATTCACAAGAAAACGTCCACGTGAGTGTGTGTGTGTGTGTGTGTTTGTGTGTGTGTGTGTGTGTGTGTGTGTGTGTGTGTGTGTGTGTGTGTGTGTGTGTGTGTGTGTGTGTGTGTTTTCTGCGTGTGTGTGGTCTATGTAAATTTTATTTGCTAAAGGATTTTTCATGAAGTTTTCCTCGGCTTGGGCCTCAGTCGTCGGTGCTGTTGCATTTAGATTTATTTGCGACGTGTGTGTTATGTAAAACCTATTAGGGTGCCACCCAGATCGGGTTACACAGCAAAAAAGTTATGGCAATTTAGTGTAACTCGGGGTATTACTAAAACATGTATGAAGCTGATTGGAGTCAAGATTGTAAACAAAGGTAACTACGTTAAGTTTTTGATTAAATCATAAGCCATGAGTAATTGTATAGGAGTAATAATATAGGATAGATTTCACATATTAAAGTCAGCATAATTTAATAGTTAAATAATATATTGAAGGAAATCTTTGTACACCTTTAAATGATTACAATTTTAGAGCTTTATATTTGTAGCAGGTCAGGCAGCACACGGTCATACTCAATCAGCTGTTAAAGTATAAGTAGAAGTAGAAGTATAAGAGTTTAAGAGTATATGTATAAGAGTATACACCTTTAAATTATTACAATTTTAGAGCTTTATATTTGTAGTATGTCAGGCAGCACACGGTCATACTCAATCAGCTGTTAGAGTATAAGTAGAAGTAGAAGTATAAGAGTGTATGTATAAGAGTATACACCTTTAAATGATAACAATTTAAGAACTTTATATATGTAGTAGGTCAGGCAGCACACGGTCATACTCAATCAGCTGTTAGAGTATAAGTAGAAGTAGAAGTATAAGAGTATAAGAGTATATGCAAAAACAGGAGCACGATGTGTAGGAAGATGAAGAATAGAATGTGAACAAGAGTTAGTTTAGAACGAATAACGGGGAAGAGCAGAAGTTTTAATCAAGAAGAGAGTATAAGTAGAAGTAGAAGTATAAGAGTATAAGAGTCTATGCATGAACAGGAGCACGATGAGTAAGAAAAGGAGGATAATGCGAACGGGTTTTAGTTTAGAGCGAATCACGAAGAAGATATTAACTTGTGACTAAGTGAGAAATAAATAAACAAATAAAGAAATAAATAAACACTTAAATATAAAACTTCATATATGAATATAGAAAATATAGTAAGTTGTTTAATAAGAAAATGATTTGTTGGAGAAAAACATATTAGCTGACTAACTAATAATAATTTTAGTGCTAAAAATTACTTCAATTGTAGGAAATATTTTGATTCCATTTCCAAATATACAAAATTATTTTACTAAACATACTAGTAGACAAATAACTTATGCATTTAATTTTAAACATTTAAGAAGTATTTTTATGTGTACATTATTATTTTCTTAAACTTTTTTCACACTTGCTTCATGACCATGATTTATTAATGAATTAAATTTAAAATTATTTAAATATATATTTTTTTTTTTAATTTTATTTCAATCTTGTTTTGACAATAAATAAATAAAAAATATGAAATAAAAAAAGGACATTTTTCAATTACTATTTAAATTTAATATATCAAAAGTAGACGCATCCTTTATTTTTTAATTAAGCGGAGTATAAAATATTCGATTTTTTGTAGTAAACTTTTTTTCTCTAGAGAATAATTTATTTTTAGCTTTAATTATTTTATATCCCAAATTTCTATCCAATAATTACCAGCACAAATTATGTAAGACATTAGTTTTCTTCAGTGTACTTCCTGCTCTTTTTCACTATATTTCTCCAGGGCAACAGGCTCTGGACTCCTGCTTCGACTACTCCTTCTCCTGCTCCTCGTCCACCTCTTCCCACTCCCACTCCGATTCAGATTCTAATTCAGACTTTTGCCCACTGACTGCCATTCAATTTGCCCCTGGCACTCAACTGTTGCACAAAAAGCCCTGCTTGCCACATGTGTGGCAAGGCCCCGGTGGTGTATGGAACTACAACAATTCGATGCCAATAGCCAGCAGCAAACAGGCAACGGCTAAAAGCCGAAAGCTGAAGGCTGAAGGCTGAAAGCTGATAGCTGAAAGCCTGGCCAAGAGCAGCGGCAACCTGGCAACTAATCGCCTGTTGAAACGGCTCACACACAGCCGCCAGAACTAAGGCAAATTTATTGAGTTCTCATATTGAGCAATGTTATAAAAATAATGCAGCAAACAAAGCCAAGCAACAACAACAACAACACGACAATGGAAACCATTTTGGAACTGAACTGACTCATGGAATTGGAATTGGAATTGAAACTGGCTTTGGGTTTTGGGCTATGGGCGAATTTTAAAATACCCTTAGTCCTGTCTTGGAGTAGAAATAATTTTCAAGTGCAAAATAATTTTTTGAAAGTTTATTTTTAGTTCACAAAAGTAAGAAACTAATAGAAGAAATTTAAAAGTTATCAAACTGTTTCATTTTCTGTTTAATCAAAAAGTTGAGTCATTATGGTAATTCTTAAATATAATAAAAATCTAATAATATAGCCAATAATAAATTTAATAACAATTATAAAATCCCTCAATTTAGAATTGATAAAAATAAATATGATAAGTCCAAATACAAAGTAAAATTAAATCTTCTAAATGCATCTAATATATTTTTAAGCTTCCAAAAACTCTGAATTTTTAACTGATCGAAAGTTACTCGCAAATGTATAACTAAATCTTATTATTTAAAATAACAACAAATAAATAAATAAAATTTAATAATTAAGTAATAATAAAAAAATAATTAACAAAACTTTAATACGCTTGAAATTGCTTAAATTATTTTGAAAAACAGAAAATTAATTTATAAAAAAATTATAAAGACAGTGAAAGCTCCCTTGGCCAGACAGCCATGGTTCCAGTATTTTTGCCCGCCCAAGGGATATGTCCGCCTAAGAGAACGGAATTAGAATGAAAATCATGCCATAAAATTATAAATTTCGACAGATTAAGGGAGCTGTCCGCGAGTAGAGCTTTCACTGTATAAACAAATATTAAAAATTGGCTTAAAATCAAAAAACACTTCAAAATATTAGCAATTAGCATTATATTTATCGTTTAATTTAGTTTACGAATATGGCTCGGTTGTGCCTAATAACAAAATAACTTATGTTATTATTCAAGAAGTTTTTAATATAAGCAAAGAAAATAAGTACAAATATTTTTAAAACTTTTTAATAATAAAAATTGGTTTTAAAAATGATTTTTATTTCTACAAATGATGTCAAATAATATTAAAGGCAGTGCCAACCAAGTTGACCAGCGTTAAATCATAAAATGCCATTAAAGTTGGCACTTAAGTTGACCAGTGGTGAACTCGTGTTCCTGCCACTTTTTGCCGATTTGCAGGTGATATCAATGTCGTTGTCGATCCTGCAAAGGCTTAAAGTCCTGAATGCGCCACTGATACGGGCTGCAGTATATATAATACACCCACACACACACACACACACACACACACACGTAGGTAGTACACCCTTGTGTGTAGGTGGGGGACTTAAAATACTTTGCAAAAAGTGAAATGAAGCCGAAAGGCAAATAGAGCATAAATTACGCAAATCCAACACGACAACTCTGCAGGCGTCGGCGTAGCAGCCAGCGTAGACGTCGACGTCGACGTCGACTTTGGCGTCTGCGTCGCGACAGTGCCGGACACCTCAAGTGTGTTTGTGTGTGTGGGAGAGAGAGCGAGCGCTCACACACATTCGAAGTCAGAGAGACAACAAATAAGTTAAGTCAAAGTCAAAAAGCAGACAAACATTGCGTATTCGAGAACGAGACAGAAGAAGCAGCAGCAAAAACTAATGCTATCTCTGTCGCACTCTGGCCCCAAAGAGAGCGTAAGAAGAGTGGGAGAGCGGGAGAGCGTACAAATGTGTAGAGTGCAATCAGGAGCCAAATGCTCAAGTGTCTCATTGTCAGCATGTTGCATACATGCAATGCAGAGCAGTGGAGAGAAGAAGAGAGGAGTGGAGAGAAGGAGAGCGGAGGGGAGAGCAGAGCAAAATAAAGTGAAATGAACAGCAACAAAAATGTTAAAGCAAGTAAATAAACATTGTGTGCCATTATCAGGCACAGCCAGCAACAACAACAACACAAACAACAACAACAATCAGCAACACACCAGGCAACATAATTTGCAGTTGCAACTGAGAACTTTTCAATGGCTTCGAGCTGAAAAAGCTGACAGTCCAGAGTGTGCAACAACAATGCTGCCGCACAGTGTGCCACAACAATAATTTTAGTTTCCTGCACCTTGATTGTTTGTCAATTAGTTCAAAAGCATAGTTTTAATAATTTAATTAAAAGTTAAATAAACATGCAAAAAATAATAAAAACTTATTTGAATTGAAAACTCAAAATTAAATGAATTTGTGGTTATAAAGCAGACTGATTTTAAAACTAAAAGATTTAATTAAATTAAAATAAACTTTAGCATTTATTTTTGAATAAACTTTAATTTTCATTTTATTTTGAAACTATTTATAAAAAAATTATATTTTAAAATATATTTGAAATAAAGTGAAAATGTGCATATTATTATTTTAAAAGTATATATTAAAAAAACTATATTTTAAAACTACAGATATCTGAAATAAAATTAATGTTTGTTCTTAAATAAATATTAAAATTTGTTTTAATTCAATAAGGAATTGTCAAATTTTTATTTTATGAAGTACAACAAAAAATTTTAGTAAAACCTCAGCAATGACTGATTACAATCACAATAATGTTGAAATTCCATTGAACGGTTACGCCGACATAGCAGCTCAGAGTCAACGACTACGACCGGATTTCGACAAAGAATTATAATAAACTTATAAGCTTATAGTTTACATATGTATATTTATATATTTATTTATATATATTATATTATGCATGTTGTTTAGACGGTTTAAAAAGGTTGGAGCATCGCTGGTGTATCAAGCTAATAGGACTATATTAAAATTTTACATTTTATTGTTTTTAGTTATATGAAAAAAATAAAAAATAAAATCAATTTTAAACTTGAAAATTTTTTTAATTTATAATTTTCTACATTACACTGTAACCATAAAAAAACAAAAGAATTTGTTGAAATAAGAAATATTAAGAAAATAAACTAAGGCAACGCTCTGTCAAAATATATATGCCGACTAGTGTATGTTAAAAAATAAATTGCCAATTTTCAAAATTGTTCGTTAAACTTTTGTAGGCTAATTACTTATCGGCCTGCCCTTGTATATAAACACTTTATAAAAGACTTAAAGAGTGAGTTTTACAGGAGTGCTTTAAATAGATCGAAAAGCTACAGCAATTGGTGGTGCGTATATATTTAAATTCTGATAGACATTTTTAAAACTCAAGCTTAACCTAAGTAGAACTTGAAAAAATTCACTTCTAATTTAGTTTTTTATTCGTTATGCATTTTTAACTACTTTAGCTTAATACACATTTTGGTAGATTTTCAGAGTTTTTCTTCATTTATTCAATGCAGCTCATGACAATAGCTTTGGCGTCACTGTGCACCGTGCGCTACTGCCGGCAACAGCAAAGTCCAATGCCTGGCACACAGTCCGGATATGCCGGCGAACCTGATATCTCGTGTGTGTGTGTGTGTGAGTGGGTCTGTGTGTGTATGTGTGCGTGGGTGTGTCTATGTGCGTGTGTGTGTGTCTGCTGTGGGTGTGTGTGAGTCTGAGTATGTGTGTGAGCTCAGCTGCATGGTTGAACAGTCAATGGCGGTGCAGCCGAAAGGCCGGAAGTGCAGTCGAGCAACAGCATTACAAGTGCGCCATGTGTGTGTGTGTGTGGGTGTGTGTGTGTCTCAGTGTGTGTGAGCCGGCTAAACAAAAGTGGCACAGCAAGCTGGAGTTGCAAGCACAAAAAAAAAGTGGAGTAAAGACAAAAAAAAAGTCAAGTTGACATAAAAATTGTACAAACTGAAAATGATTTGTGTGACCCACACACACATGGACGCCTACGGCGTATCTATTGTGACTTTGTCTCTCTTTCGCTCTATCTTTGGCTCTTCTTCCCCCGCTCTCCCCTCTCTCCCCACTCTCCTTCTCGTAGTAAATCAAATAAATCGCCTGCATTGACGCTTGAACGATTAGAAGGCAAAATGACACAAGTGACAGCAATTCTCATTTATGTTTTCCTCTTCATTTGCTTCACGTTCTCTCTTTCTATCTCCCTTTCACCCTCTCTTCCTCTTACTATGTCTATTACTATTTGACATAGTTGTCAGTTCATTGGCCCCTGTGGCAGCTGCAATTGACGCCATTTTGTTCGAATCATTTTTAATATTTTTTCTTTGCATTTTTTTAATTTTCTTTTCAAAATTATTTCTCTTGTCTCTTTTAGTAAAAACAATGAACTAATTGAGTCCAACGAAAGGTAAGCGTCAAAATCAATTTGATGTACGTAAGAGAGGGAGAAAAATATGGAAAAAACGTGCTCAAATTTTCAATTATTCTTTGTCAAATGAAAATGCATTTTAGGCCAAAAAAGAAAAATTGATTGCACTTGCCATAAAAACTGCCAAGCCATTTATTCCCAGCAATCGGCTTTAAGACAAGAAAATTCTCAAAGTCTGCCAGAATCTCTATAACTTTTAAGTGGCTTATTTTTCTAAAACAGAATAAACTTGAGTTGCTCTTTATATTATTTTACTTTTCTGTTAAATTACTTAAACTCAGCTTAGCAATAACTAACAATGATTTAATCAAAGGAGACTTTAATGGCTTTTGAGCAACAAATTCATTTGAAAGTCAACATAAACTTGAGGTAAATAAAACTGATCAATTTATTTGTATTTTGTAGGGAAATAAATATTAAATATAATAATACAAAATATTAAATATTTAAATACCTCATAATCCGAAATATTCTTGTATTTTTAGCACTTTAAAAGATTTGAATATAATATTTTTATATTCCAAGTCAAATTATCTATGCACAAATTGATGGTAAATCAGCTATAATTACTCCATCATAAAAATAAACAGGTAAGAAAGGCTACAGTCGAGCCGACTGCTAAAGACCTCGTACTCAGTCTAGGGTACTCAGCTATAGGATATAGTTGTCTGATCCGGATAGAACTTGGTGAGGTTAGTTATAAAGGTACTATAAACATAATGTGTAGATTTAAATAGTTCTAATAGTTTTCAAGTTAAGGTGATATGAAAATATGTAGTTATTTATAATTTTCAGGGGCGGTAGGTGCGTGGCACCTATTTGAAATAAACTTGATCTGCCTAACAAACAGACGTACTTTTATTCCAAATTTAGGGGCTTAAGCTCTTATAGTCACTGAGATCTGGGGGTTCATACGACGGATAGAAAAACGGCCATCGCTATATCGACTCGTCTGTTAATGCTGATCAAGAATATATATACTATATGGGAATGGAAAGCCACATACACCTACACCTATAACCTACATCATCATCATTAATTTTAATATTTTTTAAACTCTTGACGCTACTAAAATCGTCTAATGAATCCCACAACACTTCTTATGCTTCGCACAATATTAATATATATAAATTTATGCTATAATTCCCAAACGGTTTAAGCTCAACCTTCTGTAACTAAATAACGTTCGATTTATGATACCGTTATTAAGCCAATAATCATAAATAGATGATGACTCTGAGCTGTGGCTTTAAGTGCTTTAATTGCACTTGAATGATATCAATATACACACACACACTCCCATACACTCCCACACACATGTGCAGCTGTGTTAGTTTGGCTTAATCGGTGAAAGTTTTGTTTCATGGCTAATAAATTTCAACACGGCAGCATTAAGGTTAATAGGACAACACAACTTGGCCCAATTGCTAAAGGTGTTTAGTTAGTTTCCTTTTGGCCCAATGCGGTTAAGGAAACAAGCGTAAGAGAGGGATGGGGAAAGGGGGGGAGGAGGAGCGGGGGCGGGGGGCAACGGAGACCAATTAGAGCCAAGTCAAAGTCTCGTGAAATGTTGCCATTGATTATGATGAGTCCGCGCACTCTTGGCGCTCAAATGCCAAACACTTTGGGCCTAATGTGTCGACGCCGGTACCAGTCACTGATACACGGACAAAAATGGTTTGAAATTAAGATTTAGTTCTCAAAATACAAAGGACGTTTAGGTGTTAAGTGTTGGATAGATTCAAAAAGGGCCGCACCACTAACAAACTTTAACTCTACTTCCCCGCGCTCTTTTAAAAAAAAAAAAATATTTTTGCATTGGTAATGACTTTAAAAAAAAAAATTTTGTTCTGGAAAAATGTTTGTATCATACAGATTCAGTATCAATAGGGTCAAACGTTGACCCCGCCTGAAACTTCGACCTCAAATAAAAAGCTTAAGAACACTCTTTCTTCCGAGTTTAATCCATTTTTTATAAGTTTACCAATGCAGCAATACGCATACAATTTATTTTTCAGCTACGACAATTAAATCTATTTTTTTTTATTTTTGAAATTTTGGTACTTTGCATCTACTTAAAAAAAAAAAAATATTATTTTCTGTTATTTTCCCAAAATTTTACATTCAAATGGTTCTAATAGCCGATTTTCATGCAATTGTGAGCTGAAAAAGCTACCAAATAAAAGTTTGCGACTTTCTTAAATAGACAAAACTAAAAAATTGAAAAATATCGTTTTAAAAACTATATTGGGACATCAAATAAGATAGTCCGCCTGCAGGCAGTTTTGGGAAGTAGAGGGTTAAGTCTTGGAAGGATTAATATAGGGCCACCCCACTGCTTCAAACCAACTTTAAGTCAAAGTGTCGCATTACCAAAGTATCTAAATTAATTTAGAAGTACTCAATTTGAGAAACTCCCCATTTCTGTCAGTGTACACATGTGTAAGTTGCGTGAGCAGCGTGGCAGGAGCAGGATATAGGCTCAATTGGGATATTGGCCAGATGGTTGTCTAGTTGTAGTAGCCAACGTTGACGTTGCTGTTGTTCACATTGTTGGCAATATTAGTGCCAGGCCAACGGGCTGAAATACAACGAACGACAACGACAACGACGACGACGACGACGACGACGTCGACTACTCGCAGCAGACAATTTCCGGTGCACAAATTGGCAACTGAGGGGGGGAAATATTGGACAGCAGGCTGGTAAGGGAGGGGCGCAGAGAGGACTGCAGAGGGGGGAGGGGGTTGCTGGCAAAATGGCCAGGGACAGTGTTGAGTGCTGGCCACCGCTTTTGGCCAATGTAATTAATACCAACATAATTATATTTGGATAACACAAACGTAATCAAGATTAATTGAGTAACAGCAGGTAGTTTGCATAATTAGAACTCTACAGACAGTCCGCCACAATCTCTCTGGCTCTCCCTCTCCCTCCTCCACTCCACCTCTCTCCCACTCCCCCACTCTCCCACTCTTCCTCTCTCTTTCTTCCGATTTTAGTCCAGCAGACAGACTCCTCTCGCCGTGTTGTCGTTTCGCTTGTGTCGACCGTCGTCGCTTCGTTTTAGCCTTGGCCAAAAACATAATTTGCAATTTCAAATGCCTGCCTATTTCCCCAGCACCCCCCTCCCCTCCCTCTCTCCCTCTCATCCACTGTTTGCCCTGCAGCTATTGCCCTGACTCTGATTCTATCACATTCATTTTGTGTAGCTTTGGGCTTTTTCAGCCATCGCCAACTTCATTACACTGCAAACAAAGTTACAAAAGTCAAAAGACGCATAAAACACTTAAAAAGGTCTACTTAAACTTGTATTGATTAAGTTATGAATTTTGATAAAAAGTTATTTAGTTATAGCTTGGAAGGCCCTGGATTAAAAGAAAGTACAGAGTCTGCAAGGCTTGTCTGAAGCGAAATGTGCTTTACAGGTAGAAGGAGACTCCTAAGAGCTCATGAAGTATATATGTATATTCTTGATTAGCATCAGAACAGTAGAGTCGCTATAGCAATGACCGTTTGTCTAGCGGTTCGTCCCTTGGATCTCGGCGACTATAAGAGCTAGAGCCACGAAATTTGGAATGAAAGTCCGTCTATGCGTTAGGCAGATCAAGTTTATTTCAAATTATTGTCACCTCCCCTACAACACCCGCAAATTGTAAAAAACTCTTGTCACCTCACCATAACTTGGGAACTACTAGAGCTATCGTTATCAAATTTACACAATACGTGTATAGTACCATTATAACCATTCTCCCCAAGTTTGAACCGGATCGAACAACTATAGCCTATAGCTACCATAGGAATGAGTATGGGGTATAGCTTTCCTTCGACCCCGTACTCTAAAATGAGTAGAGTGGTCTCTTAATTTTGTTCAGTGTATGATCTTTAACATCATGGCGTTGTTCTTTATAATCATTGCACTACTCACCTTGTTTCCACCTTATTTGATTACAAAAGTGTGCACTGCACTTGCCCATGGCCAGGGTCATTGTTTTGCCTGTTGTTACAGTTTGTTGCTGTTGTTGTTGCTGTTGTTGCTCTGCTTTGACTCGTGTTGCCTGGACACCAATTAGAAGATGCAACCAGCAGCAATGTGAGATCGACTAATGACTATGCCACTCAGCTACCTAATGGACTGGGACCACAGTGAAGCTTCATTTTGTTGTTTTAGCGACGTACTCGAGTTTGTACTTGTTGACTCTTTGCCTTGCTCCTTTTTACCTTATTGCCTTTTAGTCTTTTTGGAATTTTTGCTAGCTTACACATTTAAACAAACTGTTTTTATTTAATAAACGAAAAATTCTCAGTTTACTTTATAATCGTTACAACTCAAAAGCAAAAATATTATTTGTGCTCTGTGATAATAGATTACAACAGAAATGTGATGCTTTGGATAAAATTGAGAAATTACTTGCAAAGTGAACTGAGCCTGTGAAAAATAAATAGAATAAAAATCAAATAACTTTCTTGCTTAGACCAATTTTTCATGAATTTAAAGTAATTTTAAAATTTAATTGACCTAAAAAAAAATAGTAACTTTAGTACTAAGCATTAAAAAAAAATTCCCACAATGATTTAAAATTTATATTTTTATTTAATTTAAAAAAAATTAAAACAAATTGTTTTTTAATATTTAATTAAATTTACTAAATTACTAATAAGCTTTTAAAATTTGTTTATAATTTTCCTGCTTATTTTCCATCTATTTAATAAGCCCAAGTCTTTTAATCTGTTGTCTTCAAAATTAAGAAATATGTAAATAATTTATTTCTTTTAGTTTTTTGTTATTATAAATTATTTTTAATATTTTTCTCTGTTATACTAGCTTTAAATTAAAAATTAAACAGAAGCCTAAAATATAAAGTTTTGTGTTTTTTTTTATTAATTTTTTTGATTTTTTTAATGCTTTATTTAATAAGCCATTTTATTACAAAAACAGACTTATAATAAATAAAATAAAACCTAAAATATAAATATGCATTAAAAAAATTCATTTTCTACATTATCAGTTGTCTAAGAGAGAAATAAAGGGCTAATCGGGATTATATTTCTAAGAAAGTATTTGTATCAAGGTATTTGTAAAAAGGGCCAGAAAACCCCGCTGTAATAATGCAAAATAAGTTGATGAAGGGGCGCCAAGGGGTAAAAGCGATTTCGCAATTTCCAATCGCGTGAATCTCCGGCGGGAACGCGCTGCTTAAAGCGGCACGAGTCAACCTTAAAATCCTCTGGAGAATCATCCTCTTGGCGACACTTGCTGTCATTTAAGCCATGAACAAATAAACGCAATGCTTCCCGGCTGAGCACGTAGCCACGGCCACCAGACATGTATGTCTGACAGGGACAACCGGTCAGAGAAAGAAAGGGAGAGACAGAGGGAGAGAGAGAGAGAGAGAGAGAGAGGGAGGAAGAGAGGCAAAAGGTATGGCATAAATTGAGCATGATTCTAATGGCGCTAATAATGATTTCAATTGAATGATTTACTCCTGACTTACCGCATTCTTATCAGGTGAATAGTGGAGCCAAACTAGATGGGCATTTCCGGGGAGTACGGATATAGCAGATGAACAGATTCTTAACTATTGCATAACTGGCAGAAAATGAAGAATGTTACAGGAATTTAAAATTGTAGACTTGAACAAGAGTTGTGTATTTGGTTTACTTGTGTAGGTACACCGATTTTTTCCGAGGTGTGTTTAGTTTTATGCTCATTGTGGGCGAATGGGGCGTGGCATCGATATAAAAAAAGATTCTTGTATTAACTGACTAAATATGTGATCGATTGAGACCAAGCTCGAACTTGTAGCTCTTACCGTTCATACGGACAGACAGACGGACAGACGGACATGGCTATATCGACTCGGCTTGTGATGCTGATCAAGAATATATATACTTTATGGGGTCTGCCACGCCTTCTTTTGCCTGTAACATACTTTTGCACAAACCCAATATACTTTTGCAGAGAGTATAACAAAAGATTAAAAATGCTAAAAATTCGAGCTGTAAATAGTATAACCTATATTTATAGGCTTTTAACAAAATTTATAGAAATTGCGATACTAGTTTAAAATATGTATTAAAATTATTAAACTTAATCTTACAAATTTTACACAATTATTTTAATCAAAAATAAAAAAATCTTCTTTAAAGCTTGCAACAAATTTTATTTTTAGCTCGACAAAACATGTTTGTAAAGCATAAATAAAATTAATCAACTACTTAACCTTGCTTAACTAAAAAAAACCCCTTGGAAACACATTAGTTAAAAAAGCTAACAAGAATTAATTTATTTAAAAGAGAGCACAATTAATAAAGATCTTGTGATAAAACTAATTAGAATGAATTAAGGCACATAAATTCGTAATGATTAAATAAAACTTTGAGTAGTTTCTATTTGATTGATTCACAGTGACAGAAGTGTAGAACAAAGTTCATTGGACCGCAAAACTTCATATGCTAATTCTGTCCGCCAGATGTCGCTTGCCAGTCGCCTGTGGGTCCTTGATGTTGACATTCGCTCGACAATCGTAGAAATTTGTTGAAATTTCGCAGGCTCTTTCAATTTATCAAAACGCCACACGGACTTTGCGACGCTCACAAAGGCAGGGACCCAAAAAAAGTAGGAAATACAAAAAATGGAAGGATAAAATATAGAAAAAAGAAAAAAGAAATGGAAACTATGAAAACGAAAATAAAGGACAAACAAACCGTTGAGTGGGGGAGAGAGGCGGGGAGAGGAGAGGAGCGAGAGAGCGAGAATCTTTCAATTAATCATGAGCGACATGTGGTCGTCTCTGGGCGGACCGCCGAGCGCGAGAATAATTATACGAGCATAGCGCATACGCCCCGTTATCCAACCTCTCCAGGGGGCTTAACCAGCCCCCCTACCCTCACGGCAACGCCCCCTCTAACCCACTCTAGCCCCCTTTGGCAGTCCCACTCGTGTGCTAACAAATAGCTGCCATAATAGCGTCCTGGGCACATCCTGGCACTGCCAACGGGACACTCCACTACTCCCGACCACCAAACAAGCACATGACCTTTCACCCCCACCCCCAGCACCAACCCTAGTTCCACCCCTTTCCCTACCCCTACCCTGCTCTTAGCACAAACAAATTCGCATTAATAAAATGAAACGCGCAATAAAACACATGCAGAAAGTAGTCAAACATATATATATATATATCTCCTATATCTCCTATATATCCCACATATATATAGTCTATATAATAAAGTCCACATAAAACTTTCTGACATTGTGGGCGTGGCCATTTGGTAGCCGCCTTTCAATTCGCAATTGGCCATTGCTTTTGCCCAAGCTAATAAAATATCAGTTTTTTTATCGCTCTTCCTCTCTCTTCCTCTGTCTCCCTCTCCCTCCCACCATTTCTTTAAATATTTATTTTACATATTTTTTTTTAAACTAATACTGCACTGGAATGCTTAAATACGTCACTAGCGTGGACATGCTGGCAGTGCTGAGCACGTGATAAATGATTCAAGACATTGTGACAGGTCATCGACTTGGAGTTGGACTTGGATTTGGACAGAGCAGCTAAGAATACTCTATCTGTTTTTAATATTCTATATATTCTATAGGGTAGAACAATAAGTAATGTAATTTAGGGATTGTGTCTATCATTCTTTGTAGATTGACAACTATTCTAGTTTTCTCCAGAAAACAAATTGTAAAAGTGAAAAAAACTATTAAAGGATTCTACTACTAATTGCTTTCAAAAGAAGGACAGTTTATAATTTCTCCTAATTTTTGGCCTCTCTCTCTTTATCTCTCTCTCCCCCTCTCTCTCCCTTTCTCTGTATATCTCTCTCACTATGTCGCTCTCTCACACTATCTTCTCTTTCTCTCTCCCTCTCTCTCTTACATTCATTCTTATCCTTTCTACATCCTATTTCTCTCTCTCTCTCTATCTCTCTCGCTCTATCTCTGTCTCTCTCACTATCTCTCTCTGTTTCTCTCTATCTCTCTCGCTCTCTCTCTGTGTCTCTTTCTCACTATCTCTCCCTTTCGCTCTCTGTCTATCTCACACCCTGTCTTATCCTTTCTTCATTCCTCTCTCTCTCTTTCTCTCTCTCACACTATTTCTCTCAGTATCTCTCTCACTACCTCTCTCACTATGTCTCTCTCTCTCATCTCTTATCCTTTCCACATCATCTTTCTCTCTCTCTATGTCTCTCACTATCTCTCTCTCTTTCTCTCTGTCTTTCTCACTATCTCTCTCTTTCTCTCTCTCGCTCTCTCTCTCTTTCTCTCTCTCTCTCTCTCACTAACTCTCTCTCTCTCTCTCCTTTTCTTTCTTACACTCTCTTATCCATTCTACATGCTCGTTTTCTCTCTCTCTTTTCTCTCGGCCTTATTCCCCTTAACTTATTGATCTCCAGTTTCCTTCGCTTTTCCTCTCTCCCCGCTCCCCATCTCTTTTTATCCTTCTATTGCTTTCCCTCTCTGTGGTCTTGCAGTTATTTCTCTAACAATTTCCTTTCTTCCAATCCACTCACACATTTTTTAAGAGCTCTGTTTGTCCTGTGTGTCTCCTATCATTGCACCTCCTCCAATTGCTTCTCCTCCCTCGTGCCCCCTTACCAACGTTGGTTCACTCGTTATTTCTTTGGTTATGTTTTAATCAATTTACTCGTTTCTCACCTTTTACTCTTATTCTCGCCTTCCATTCTATACCTAGACGCCACTCCTCTTTCCCTACGCCCCCTACTTCACCCTCGGGAATTTCCGCACTATTTCCATTGAATGCCGACATTCAAACACGTCATAAAGAATTCCACTCCAACAGCGTTAACCATTTCAAATTCAACATTCAACATTCAGGACTCAACATTCAGGATTCAGGATTCTGGATTCACGATTCAACTGAAATGTACTCAGTTCAAGCGAATCCTCCCTGTCATACAATTCTCAATCCTTTGTTGTTATCCCAGCTACCTGCCCTGCAGTAATATCTGCTCCTCGAAGTGGGCGGGCGGGGAGGTAGGTTGGTTGGGGGCGTGTCTGGCAACTGGCGACTGCACTGAAAATTCATAAAAATAAACCAAAGTCAAATGTATAACAGCAGATTTTTTGCAATAATGTTAGCATTCGGATTTTACAAGCGCAGAGCATCAAACGGCATTTGTCTTTTCTCCCCTGCCCCTCCCCTTTCCCCTCCTCTTACCACTCCCAGTCCACCTCCCAGTCCCTGCCCCTTCACCTCCTTTGGTGCCTTCTCTCAGTCCTTTTGGACGCTGTTTGAGTGGCGTTGGCATTGCATTTGTTGTCTTGGGAGTGACACCGTGACACGCGGGTTTTCCACAACCATTAAATTATACACTGAAAAAAAAGTGTAGTAAATGAAACCGAAATCCCATAAAAACAAAACATTTATTGAAAATAAAAAATATGTAAATAATACTATTTTATTAATTTAAAAAACTTTTTTTTTCAAGTTAATTTTAAAAGTCTACACTTCAGTAAAAGTTGCTAATTAGTAACAGTACATTGAAAAAAAAAATAATTAATTAACAACATTATTTGCATATATTAGATTTTCAATAAAATTCTTTTTCACATTTCTATGTGTCTTGAATTAATATTTACATTTAGATAGTTGTAACTATAAGTTATATAAGTGATACGGCCAAGAGCTGATGGTTCAGGATCCACATCCAGATTCGAACTCATCACAGCATGATAAGTTCTTATTGTGACAGGTCGGCTGCTTAGTACTCTGAGCTATTGCTGGATGTCAAAAGTACGCTACTTTTAAATAGTAAACTGAACTTTTATTAAAAAGTTTGAAGATTTTTTTAAAACACTTTTAGTTTTAAAAAAAAATTGTTTATACAAAATATCTAAATTAAACCATATGGGCAGACAATTTTTTTTTAATACACATTTTAGGCAAGTTTAGTTTTTTGTTTATTTATTTACTCAAACTAAAAACATTTGCGAGTATTTAAATAAATAACAAATTTATATTTATATTAACCCTC
Source organism: Drosophila dunni (assembly GCA_018152125.1). NCBI lineage: Eukaryota > Metazoa > Arthropoda > Insecta > Diptera > Drosophilidae > Drosophila > Drosophila dunni. The sequence goes on along the minus strand of JAECXC010004147.1, from coordinate 8,703,551 downwards.
TAAGCCCACTTTTTAAAGTTATGGAAGAATATACCAGAAATAATATTTCCTAGGGTAATTCGGGACTTCTAATCCCAAATATGCACTCAAATAGGGTGTTAAAGCTTCGTTCACCTGTAAGGTCAGAAAAACTGAATGAGTTACTCCTGTCACTCTTGGGCATTAGAGGGTTCAAAATTAAAATTAATGATTATACAAAAAATGAAGTATTACAAAATTTAAGGTATAAAAATAATTTATCCATTACAAATACCAAGCTTCACTACTATTTTAATATACATTCTTAACTAAAAAGGAATTCAGCCATGACATAAATAAATTGTTAACATTTTTTAAGTATTATATAACAATGCCTTGTTCTTATTACAAGTAATCTTCTCATTTTTAAAACACTGAAAGTTCCATTTTAAGGAATTTTTTTCAGTGTAAACTACAGATCCTCCACGCACGGACTACTAATGGCCATCAAATGGCCTATGCACTGCTCTATTGAAGGGCGTCCGGCTTAACCTTACCTAACCTTTTTCAGTGTACGTTGTATTTTGTATTCGCTGAATCAGCATTTAACTTTTTAATAATTTGTAGTTTTTTGATAGTTTATCAATTTGTATTATATATTTTGCCAGTGGAGCTTATCATATATTATAGCGATAGCTATATCACAACTGTTCTACAATTAAGTCACGTAGTTTGCACATCTCTAGCTGACATAAAGTCAGACAAACAGTCACTCACACACTGGCAGACACACACACTGGCACACACACACACACACTGGCACACACACACATGCAGTGAGACATCAAACGTGCAAACATTTGCCATATTTTTGTAATCAAAGTAAACAATCCATTTAACCAAACACAGACCCAGAGCATGCAGGACACCGGACACACACCAACACACTCACACACACAAGCGCTCACTATCTATCGCCCACTCTCTTTCGCCCTCACCTTCTCCCTTCCTTTGCCTCCTCATTCTTGCTTGCATTGCAGCTGCTGAATTGCGCCCAAAGGTGCATCTTTGGCAATTTTGCTTCATTTTCGATTTTGGCTCGCGATTCGCGTGCAGCGCCCTCTGGCGGCCAACGACATAGCAAACAGTGCACTGCCGAAGGCCAATGTTGCTGCTGTCCCTTCGCCTTCCCTTTCCCCTTCCCCAACTCTCTCCCTCTTCCACTCCACACTTCTTCCCGTTGTTATTGTCACTTGGCACTGTTCTCTCGCACAGTCACTCATAATCATTCCTGTAGACCCTTGTGTTGTCGCACAGTGGGACAAAACAGCCAGCAGTTGTAGCGTGTGGCAAAACGGCGCTTGACGGTCGGACAGACGGTCGGCAGTACGTGACGTCTTTGTCTCGATTTTTATGCAAACAGCATTTGAATTTGAAATGAAAACGCTGAAGGGCATTGCGACTTTTGCCGTTGTTCCAGGGCATCAGCAGTCGACTGTCGAATTCCTGAGCTCCTCCAGTTCCTCCCTGCACTCCAAGGTGCTTGTGCTCCTCGTAGTCGCCATACATCGCCTCTAGTCAGAGTGTTCCCTATTCTTCTCCTGGTGTTTCTGTTTTGGGGTCGAGTCTCCTTGTGCTTCTAGCCGTGCTCCCTATTCTTCAAGCAGTGCCTTGAGCCTTTCGAGCTCCAACCGTTTTCCTGCTTCACTTGCTTCTTAAACTCCTTTCGTTCCCCTGTTCATTTACCTCCAGCTCCCAGTAGTTCCCTCGCTCGGCGAACTCCTGGAGCTCGTCACAATTTCTAAACAGTTTTCGTTGTTACTTCTTCAGTTTCTCCTACTTCTCGTACTTCTGCTTCTTCTTCTAGTGGACGTGTTGCCGTTCTGCTATCCAAACTTTCGTAGCTTTCGTGCTTTCAATTCTCCCTTGTAACCTCCCCATGCTCTCCGTTATTTCTGTTCTTTTCGTAAATCTACTCATTTCAAAGATTTAACTCTTCCTAATCCTCCCACTACTTCAACACTCTTTCGAACCCTTCTAGTCCCCGAACTCTTCCTACTTCTCTCTAAACTCCCCGTAGTCCTTTGCCCCTCCTACTTTCTCCTCCCTTTATAATATAACTAACCCTCCTGTGCCTACTTCTTCTAGCTCTTTTGGTGTTCCTCTTTCTCCCATTCCACCACTTTTTCCTTTCTTCCTTTGCTTCTGTAGCTTCCAAGTCCCTTCCTTACCCACCTGTCCTTTTTCACAAGCTCCTCGCAATTCTCCTCTTATATAGTATCTTTATCTGCTCCACATGCTCTTTCTACTCCATCTGCTCCTGGTTTTTCACCAACATCGCTTGTTCTCCTGCCACCACCTCTAATACTTGTCCTCTTTCTTCTTGTTCTCCTCCTTCTCCTATCTCTCCTCCTTCTCCTCCTTCTCCTCCTTCTCCTCCTTCTCCTCCTTCTCCTCCTTCTCCTCCTTCTCCTCCTTCTCCTCCTTCTCCTCCTTCTCCTCCTTCTCCTCCTTCTCCTCCTTCTCCTCCTTCTCCTCCTTCTCCTCCTTCTCCTCCTTCTCCTCCTTCTCCCTCCTTCTCCTCCTTCTCCTCCTTCTCCTCCTTCTCCTCCTTCTCCTCCTTCTCCTCCTTCTCCTCCTTCTCCTCCTTCTCCTCCTTCTCCTCCTTCTCCTCCTTCTCCTCCTTCTCCTCCTTCTCCTCCTTCTCCTCCTTCTCCTCCTTCTCCTCCTTCTCCTCCTTCTCCTCCTTCTCCTCCTTCTCCTCCTTCTCCTCCTTCTCCTCCTTCTCCTCCTTCTCCTCCTCCCTCCTTCTCCTCCTTCTCCTCCTTCTCCTCCTTCTCCTCCTTCTCCTCCTTCTCCTCCTTCTCCTCCTTCTCCTCCTTCTCCTCCTTCTCATCCTTCTCCTCCTTCTCCTCCTTCTCCTCCTTCTCCTCCTTCTCCTCCTTCTCCTCCTACTCCTCCTTCTCCTTTATCTCCTCCTTTTCCTCCTATTCCTCCTTCCCCTTCACCTCCCCCTGTTCCTCCTTTTCCTCCTTCTCCTCCTTCAAATCCTTCTCCCCTTTCTCTTTAATTCATTATTTATCCTCTTTCTCACGAACATCATTGCATTCCGTTACCCCTCTTTAAACTATCGCTCCTCCCACGTGTCCCCATGTACCCCACCTCTGCTCCCTTTACCTATCTTCTCAAAGTTTGGTTCACCTACCCCCCTACCCTCTACGCCTTACTGAATGCCACGCCCACGCCCTCGCCCACTTTTAAATGCTGCGGCCTTGCATACTTTTCAGCGCCATGCGGTAACTTTAGCACTGATATGACAACACTCCATAGCATCTGTGTCCATTGGCATTTTGTTTGTAAACATAACTCTACCCCTCTCGCTCTCCCTCCCACACACATGTGTAGGTATGTGTGTGTGTGCTGGGTGTGTGTGTGTGTGTGCTGGGTGTGTGCAAATAGTTTTTACTGTCGGCACAGTCACAGAACCCAAACGCAGCCAAATGGCAATAAAAGCAACGCGCCAACTTTGTTATTACGTTTTTATACCGTCAACAAGCGCACAAAGCGGGGCCAAAGGGGCCGGGGGAGTGGCAGGTGGGGGGCAGCTGGGGGGAGCTGGAGGAAAGATCCGTTCTTTGCATAGTTTTTATGCGCTGAATGAAGCAACTCGCACACCTGTTCAACCAGATACATCCAAAAAATGTTCTCTTTCGTTCATTTGCATTTGCATTTTTAGCTCACTGTTTGTTTGCAGCTCATCCCGAGTCCCACGCCTCCCACCACGCCCCCTCCTAGCTAGAACTGACCAGCTGGCTTTTATTATTTTTGGTTGGTTTGCTGCATTACAAAAATGTGAGTTTGTTGACATGTTATGATTTCGATTTTAATTCAGCAGACAAGCAGCATAAAATAAAAGCTGAGAGTGGCAAAAAACAGCCAAGAGAGCGAGACAAAAAATACCGCTAAAAATTCCGAGCAACCCAAAAAAGCATAAAAAACTCTATCAACTTAAAGCACAAAAATTCTTTTGTTTAAATGGAAGAGAAACTTTAAATTTAGTAGACAATTATTGGCCAAGAAATGCAATTAAATTGTCATTTATTGAACTGTCAGAAAATTGTAATGAAATCGACATTTAATTGCTGTGAATTGACAAAAGTCAGTGCACACACCTTGTGTCATCACAAAACAAATTAAAACCAAAGATTTAAACGCTACAAAACACACAGAAATTAATGTCAAAATCTATCTTTATTTCGGTCTAGAAATTTATTTTCTGAATTTATATTAACTCGAAGCCATTTTACGGCCATTCAATTAAGACCATTTATCAAAGCAAAGCCAACTTACTATGGCCAACATTTATGAATATTTAATTACCGATTTGATGCCTTTGATGTCCTTAATTAAGCAGTTCAAGCTCAAGCAGTTTACAACACAATTTCAAAATTGTTCACATTTTTAAATGAATGCAAAAAGTGTGGCATAAAATCATTCAAAAGTCAACTTTATGTTGAACTTTAAGCCAAGACTGAAGGGTAAGTAGAAGGTCGATATGAAAACATACACTTAGTTGTTGTGACATGTTTTTGTAATGTAAAGAAAATATTTTATTATACCCTTGCAGAGAGTATATTGTTTTTGTCACAAAGCTTGTAACGTATTGCAGGAGGCGTTTCGGACACTATAAAGTATATATATATATATTCTTGATCAGCATCAAGAGCCGAGTCGACATAGCCATGGCTGTCTGTCCGTCTGTTTCTATGCGAACCAGTCTCTCAGTTTTAAAGCTATCTTAATGAAATTTGGTGCAGATGTGTATTCTCTCTGCACGCAGATCCTTTGTAAAAATCAGACAGATCAGACCACGTATCATATATATAGTTCACATAGGAACAATCGATCGAAATGCATGCAAATGTATGAACATTTTCGGTGTCTATTGACCGATTGCAACGAAATTCACGAAGAGTGAATTTCTAATCGTGTCCCTGTTGACCAAATTTCATCTAAAACGGTCTACTAAATCTATACCTACCATAGAAATAATTGGTAATTGAAACCAAACTTACGCAATATGCATGACTGAAAGGGTATTTAATCTTCGGCGAGTCGAAGATAACCGTTTTTTTTTTTTTTTTTATTTTTATATTTTAAACAATTGGTTAACACTTTCGTTTGTTATTTATTTATTTAACGCTGACTAAATTTAATATCGTGTTTGTTAAATATGTTTATATATCAGTTAAGTACCGATGTTTTTGTGTAAACCAATTATCAAGTACCATAATGAATTATTTTTAAGTCTCACTAAAATTTTTATAAATCAAAATTGAGCGTAATTCTTAAGGTAGCATGAATTAACTGTTTTGTATTAACTGAGCAATAATTTAAATAAAATTGTAAAATTGCGAATTTTTTAACATAACCACCAATGTAATAAATGTAAACAAAAATATTTTAAAATTAAACTAACGAATTTAAGTTAGTAAGTAAGTAAGTCAGTATAATGATAAAGGACTTTTTTATATAAAAGAGTTATATGTATATTTAGATTTTTTTAAATTTTTTATAAATGTTTAGTTTAATTTCATTCCATTTTAATATGCTTAGATTAATTTTTGCACACAACAAGTCTTAAATTAATATTAAATGTGTAGCATTAAAATAAACTTTATTTATTTCCAAACAATTCTATTTAAAAATTGAATCGCTGTTTGCTTAAAGCTTAAAACTTCTCTTAAAGCTTCGATTTTTTTACAGCAACTAAACTAATAAAATTTTAATTATAACAAAAATTAAAAAATTCTAAGTAAGCTTGGTAAAATATACAATTCTGTACCGTGCAAAAGTCAACAAAATATTACTATTGGTTAATTCTCATTGATTAACTTCATTTAAATAAAATTATAAATTATGATTATTTAATTGATATATTTTTTCAACCTAACTAAAAGCCATGAACTTGTTTGTGCACCACAGATTACTCAGCCTTAAAGCGCTGAACAAACAGAATTCAGTTGGCTTTAAAAATTGAACGGCATAAAATAAAAAATAATCAATAAAATTACTTATATTTTGTTGTGTTGTTTTGTTGTTTTGCAGCCGGAAGTGGATAGGCAAAAAAAAAAATGTAATTGTGTGACAGGATGTCTGTGATGCGATGATGTCCCGTCGCGTTCCATTCCGTTCCATTCCATGCCATCCCATCCCGTCTCGTCCTGTCGCGTTGCACAACAATCCATGTTCATATCTTTCAGGGCGTCAAACACAATGTGTCACTTAGGTGTCAAATGGCAAAATAAATAAATAAGCTCTGGGGCGAGTGTTAAGCAACTAACAAATGTTGTTGTTGTTGTTGTTGTTATATATACTTTTGTTGTTGTTGTTGTTGTCACGCGATTTCAATAGTAATCTCTTGTCTTGGGCATAAATGTCGCATTAAATTGTCACGCACTTGTGGCTTAATCACGCCAAAAGGATAACAGCCAGGCCCATAACATGCCCAGCTTGGGGTGGGCGTGGCAGGGACTGGGGCAGGGGCTGAGGCCACTGAAGCTGGACAGACACTTCATAGTCAGCGTTGGCATTCCATTCCATTCTCTAAACACATCCTTGCGGTTATCCGCTTTCGTCTGGAACTCAGCCTGGACTTGCTCCGTCTCCCCCTCCCTCTCTCCTCTTTTTTTGTGATCCACTTCAATGACTGGCTGACAGCGTACGGCTGGAGTAGTAGGCGGCTTTTGGGGCATGGCCTGGCATTACTTGTTTGCGGTTTTTATTATATTATGCTTGTGTCAAATGAGCTCAGTCCTGTCACATCCTTGACTGCTGCTAGCTCAGCGTCCTGTCAGAATCAAGACTCTCAGCCTGGCAGTCTCAATTCTCCAGTGCCCGAAAAATATAAACCCCAAACCACAAAATCCCTATGTCCCGATCTCCTCTCTTCTTTTCTCCCCTTCCCTCTCTCTCTCTCTACAGTTATTACACATCTTAATGTCGAGTGCCACGCTTTGTTGGACTTTTGTTTTTCTCTCTCTGCTCTATCTTTCCCTACTCATTCCCTACTTCCCTCCTAGATAACAGGTGGTCCATCTGAGTTGGGGTGAACTCGAATAGGCCAAAACCACTTGGGGACAACGACAAGTGCCACTGTGATGTCTTAAGCACTCAGACCACAAAGTTATCGCTTCTGGTTTGTATTGCAGCTTACTTAAAATTAACTCGTCTTTCCCTCGTGTCCTTATTATTATATTACTATGTATATTACTCATCAGACATGTAATTAAATACTTGGGCAATCGCAGCGCAGCAATGTAATTTTTAGGCAATTTACCAAACAATTAAACAAAAGTACTATGCGCTAAATGCATCTTTATTAAGTTAATTGTATTATATTGTCGAAGAAAATTAATGTCTAAAGTAGTTCATGGATGAGGTGTTATCTCAAAAAAGTTATAGTTTTTTATACTCTTGGCAACTAAGAGGATTGATCGCAAATCATATTTTAAATTTTTAAAATCGACCCTTATTTTCTCATAATTTATTACTTACCTTTTAGTCAAAATTTGAAAAATTTTATATATTTTATTTTATTTTGAACCTTAAAAGGCAAGTCAATCGAAATTGAGACAACAGAGTCCTGAAATAGTTCAAATCAAATGACAAAACTTGAACAATGCGACAAGTGTATTTATTCTTCAGCACAAAAGTATGCTATGAAATTAAATTAGGAATGGTTAACATGAATGGCTCATTGTGAATTAATGCTTCAGTCAGAAAGTATGCAACAATATTTTAAAGTGCATTAATTTATTGAAAAATAACAATTCATCAAATAAGTTATTATTTGCAGACAACAATAATATCTTAAAAATTGAAAATGACTAAATTCTTACTACCCTTAGATAATCACATAATATTAACATTAAAATATAATTTTCACATTAACCACATATTTATAGTTAAGTGTCTGTTTATGTAAAAATTGTATACATAATACATTTTTTTAATTATTTCTTAATTATAATTTTAGGTAAAATTAAACATTATATTTTATTTATTTTTCAAACAATATATATTAAAATTATTTTTAAGAAATGAAACTGAACACATTTTTTTATTAAAATCCTTACACATTTTTTATTTAATAAGGAATAATTAACTTTGTTAAATTATGAATACTTTTCAGTGAATTATTTGCTTGTTCTTTTTTAAAAATATGTACACATTAGACAGCACGCTAGTGACAAAAGCCAACAATAAAATTGGCATTTGATATAATATAAATAAATACATCAAAACGAAGTTTTTACTTACAAACTGCAGTCTTCTAATCTAAAAAAATTTAAATAAATGTTGACACAAATAAATTAAAAATTCTCTTAATTTAGATACTTTAAGATAGAGCATCTCAGCATCATTAACAGTGCCTTGAAATTTTAGAACAGCGAGTCCGTGCAATTGGCAGTTGCACTTGCAGTATTTTATGAGTTTAGGCACGTTTTAGTGGTTAGGCTGCTGCCACCCAGCAGGGTCATGTGGTGCACTGCCACACAAATATATATAAATATGTATGTAGCTGCTGAACCACTTCAGTGACCAAAAATAGTCTGCAGTCAACTGTTTTGCTTGGCCGCAATGAAATTGCTGAGTTTATGGACTTGGACTAAAAAGGGGGACAAAATGGGAATTTTGATACTTGCACAGGGTCCAACTCCAACTGTAACTAGAAACCCCAAGCACAGTAACAATCCCCAACCACTGAACACCACACACCCACACCAACCACAATATTAAGTCAATCTGGAAAACCCTTCAACCCAAATCTGATGCTAAATATAAGCTCGACTCCAAGTCCGAGTCCGAGTTGAAGTCAAAAGTCAGAAGCCAGAAAGCCAAAACCAAATCCTTAGTTGATGCATAAGTGCTGAAAATTCTTTTGTGGTTTGTTGTCAGCAGCTGAAATTGAATTATAAGCCAAAAAGCAATGCGAACATTGCACCACCCGAACACCAATGAACACCACCAGCACACCCACACCCACACCCACACCCACAACTGCTATTTAGATACACTGATAATAACAAATTCTCCGTAAATTAAATGTTTGCTCTCAAAGCTTAGATTTTTAATTAAAATTTCTTTCGTCTGTTATGTCGTTTAAATTAAAACCAATGTCTTTGTTTATTGCCTTTGGACTAAGAATTTGCTTGATTTCATGAATTTCTTGTTATAAAACATTTGATTTTTCTAATATCGTTTCAATATTTGTGATGCACAAATATAATTTTATATTTTCTACGAAACAATATTCCTGGAATGTCAATAAGAAATTCATAAAATTCTGGTAAAAAATCACTGTAAATTAATATATTTTGGCTTTGCTGTCAACACTCATGGCGTCAACCACATAGGCAAATGTTTCACAAATTGAAATCCGTACTCGAAAAGTGTTCAGTTTTATTAGGTTAGTCAGCAGCCAAAAGTGCATAATGGGTAATTAAGTGCTTTTTCGACCCCATAAAGAATTCCCACCCGATTCCACACACCTATTTCTCGAAAACTATAAGCGCCGGAAACACCAAATTTAAAGAAATTCAAGTCCGTTTCTTCACGAGCAGTTCAAGTCAAAATGTTGCCACGTTCCCGACAATATGATAAGGCTTTATTTTTCTGGGTTTTTCCCAACCCTTAAACAAATGTTGGATCAATTTCTTTATTTTTTATTCCCAGCTAAATGAATTAATTATTTACTTTTATAGTTTGAGATAAAAAAAATTTTAAAACTTAGAATATAATAATTCATTTAAATTATTTAGTTACATATGTATATATTTATAAGTTAGTCAAATAGTCGCGACTGCTTTTAGTTTGTGTTAATAAATAAATAAATTAAAAAAAAAAACAATTTTCACATACCCATAACTTGGACACTTCTAGAGCTATCCAGACCAAACTTACACATTATGTGTATGGTATAGACATCTGCCTGAATGCATTCAAAAGGGTAAATGAATCATTCGTGGTAAAATATAATACAGTCTTTTTACAATACTACTTCAAATGAATGTTAGTAAATGCTGTAAAAACTCTACTTTGATGTTTGAAATGAATACATTCAAGCAGATGTCTAGTATGACAACCGTCACTATTCTCAACAACTTAGATCCGGATCGGACAACCACTATCCTTTAGTTCACATAGAAGAAGCTCTATTAAATAATAATCAATAGATTTTAAATTCAAAAGCACAAGAATTAATTTTTATTTTCTTTAATAAGATAACATTTTTAAATGAACTTATTCATTTCGAATATTTAAATAATAAATTAAAAGTTTTACTTGTGTTCAAAAAAATCAATTAGAAAATAAATAAACAGAAGTTTATATCAAGTAAAGAAATATTTAAAGAAAGTGGGTTTTATTTAAAAAATGTAAAAAAAAAATTAATTCAGACAAAATTTTGGACTTTGGTTAAAAAAAAAAAACAATTAGAAAATAAACAGTTTTAATACATAAGTTTAATAAATTTTAATTCTGAACACAATTTTGGACTAGGTTTAAAAAAAAAAAAATTAGAAAATAAATAATTTCAAACGTAAGATTACATAAAATAAAGAACTATTTAAGAAAGTGATTATTACTTAAAAAAATTTAAAAAAAAATTTATTTAGATATAAGTTTTGGTCTAGGGCAAAAAAAAAAAAATTAGGAAAAAAATAGTTTAACGACATAAGTATATATAAAATAAAGAAATATTTAAGAAAGTCAATTCTAATAAATTCTAATTGTCATATAAAACGTTAAATAAAAGACAATTTCCATTGAAAAAAAAAAAAAAATTCTAAAAAAAAAAATTAATTCAGAACAAAATTTTGGACATGGGTTATAAAAAATAAAATATAAATAAAATAAATAAATGTGTAGGAAAATGAGTTAATTCAAAAATTAAAATATTTTAATGCAAAACAAAATTTGCTTTACCATAAGCAAGCAGTTATTTCTCACAGTGTAATAAGTGGAACTCATAATGAATCATTTTTGCATTTCACAGCTAATTCGATTACAAGTTTTGCAAATGTTTATTA